>CM046383.1:18271073-18344047 GCA_025413485.1 Ficus microcarpa
ACCCACCATGAAAAAGCCCACTGTCAAAGAGTTGTCAATAATGGCGGCGACGCCTATCGCGTCAACGATCTCCACGTGTTCCGACGAAATCCTCAAGAGCATCTAGCTTGGCTTTTTTGCCACCGACGGTCCCTCTCTCTCTCTCACTCCACCTTTTCCTCTCATTCTCTTCTTTTCTCTATGGGGATTGTACCGCCGGACATCTGGATGCTGTATGCGATAGCATTTCTAAAACTACAATAATAATATCCAAAATAAAAATCATCAAGAGTTACTAAATTTGGAAGGTAAAATGAGAATGATGTTAACATTTATCCATTCTTTTATACATAAGTTAGTGAATCTGCTCTTTCGTTTTTTTTTTTTTTTTTTTTTTGGTTTATTCTACTCACTTAAAGCACGTGTTACTCGCTTGTTTGTATATTGTGAACGAGAATGTGAAGCCACAATTCAAATGATAATAATCCGTAGCATAATGTGCGTGCTTTCCAGTTCCCAAGAAGCGCGTGGGATTGTGATTTAGGAGTAAGCAGACGGTGACTATGTTCGCATGTGATGCTTCAGCATTCAAACTTTCAACGCCTTATTCATGACCCCGTATGAACCTCCAGTGTCAAGATATATGAAAAAATGAAAATTGAAAAAGAAAAAAATAATAAAAAATATATATTTTTTAGATAAAAAAAATGAAGAAAAATTATCTAGCCAAGAGCTTTGATAGCGTTACCTACTCTACCTGAAGGACTTACCCACATCATCTGACCACGACAAGTTTGGATTAGACCTTATCCATTTCGGATTTTTGGCACCACAAAGTTTGGCTCTTAACTCTCTTTACATCTTTACATAATTTTTTCAGTTCCGAGGTGATCTTTTTTTTATTTTTTATTTTTGGCTCAGAAGTTCCTAGGTGATCTTCTATGTTACCAGTTCGATATTTTTTTTTTTTTTTTTTGTTATGGATGGTAACGGGACGGTATTGAAGAGATGCAGTTATTTTTTAAAATCCAATGGTGAAAAAAAAAAAATTTTTTCTTTATTGTTGTTTCATTCATACGTTTAAGTTTATATAAATATGTTATCGTTGTTTTTAAGTTTACAAATTTTTCTCATTACAAATTGAGATATTATTTATTATTACGAAATGAAACAACAGTTTTTAATTTTTCGCATAAATGGGTGGGTAGTCGAGTGATAAGATTATAGATCTTTGACGGTCATCGTTTATTATCCAAATATGTCTGGTTAAGTTTAACTTGTTCCGTTTAACATGATTATATAAGAGCATGTTTAGTAATACAACTCATTTTAAATTAAACTGTTTTTTTTTCACTTTAATTTTTGTCTTTTTTTTTTTAAGTTTTTTGTCTTTTCTGAAAATTTTTTTTATTTTTTTTGAAAAATCAACAAAAATTACTATTAAAACTTAAAAATTTTAAATTAAACTCATTTTAAATTTATTTAGGGCGTCCGCAATCTATAAATTTACTTTAACGTAATTTTTATATCAAAATAGTACAATTGTTACATCAAATTTTTCCAACTCATCTATTTCAAATTTCACTCTAAAAAGAATATTCCCGATATATTCTTTTTTATTCTATTTACAAAAAATAATTTTGTTTCTTCAACTACATATTTATGTAATTATTAACATGCTGTTAGAATAAAATATTTAATTAATTGGGGCCTAGGCAGAGGTCTCGTCCAAGCTCCGCTTGAACATGAGGGCCACCGACAAGCCAAGGTAGCCGTCGAGACTGACGGCTTCGATGAGATCGCTGGCGGCGCTGGTCTTGAAGGTGAGGCAGGCGAGCTTGGGGATTTTGGCACCACATCACCTTCCCTGAGATCGCAGAGAACTCTCTCACAGAGAGGCCGGTTGAAGGGCAATCGCAGAGTTGGGGGGCGTCGCTGCACTCGATCCCCTGCGACTTCATCCACCGCTTGAACGCCCTCACACGGCGGCTTAATTAAATTTAAAAAAAAAAAAAAAAAAAAAAAACTGAGCTATCCCAACAGTATTGTTCATGTCCACCAAAAAGGCGCAGTGGATGGCGCCTGGTTGGAGTGGATTTTCGACGCCAAACTGGCATTTTGCGCCAAAATCACGCTCGGTTTGAGATGGTCTTGGGGGTAAAACTACAAAACTTTTTTTTTTTTTTTTGCTCTTTTATATTATATAGTTTAACCGTTTTTTTTTTTTTTTTTTTTTTGTAAGTATATAGTTTAAGCGCTTTGTAACGATTGTATTTTGTCCATACAAAAAGTGGATATTTGAATGTCATCTCAATAGTCAAGTTGTCTTTGATAATTTATGACCTACTGAAGTACAGCAACCTCTATCATATGATGTCTTTGTATGAAAAAGAAAAAAAATTTGGGGGTATCTTTTGCCCCAAATTTAAGACCAAATTGACTGAAAGCGCTTTAAATATTTTTAGCTTCCGCCTTCTGCATCAATGTTTTAACGAAATTAATACCTCTTTAACAAAGCATGTCACCCGTCACCACATAAATATTTTCTTTTTTTCTGAAAATTAATATCTACTAAAAGGAGATTTTTTTTTTTTTTTAGAAGGATATAAACAAATCTCCCACCATTTTTTTAAAAACAATTGTCCCACTACTTTCTAAACTTTCTTTTTTTTTTTTTTTAAATAAAATTCGTTGAAGATATATAGCCTCTATTTTACTTTTCCCATCTTATTTTTTAAAACCACCTATAAATTAATTTTAAAATTAAAAAATTACTTGTTTCATTATTTAGTTTTCTAAAAAAAACCCTTATAACTAAATTATTTGCTTTTCTTATTTCTCCACACGCTAAGTATAAATCTCCTATAAATTTTCACTAAAAAAAATTATGACTTGTTTTTTTTTTTTTTTTTTTTCCGACGAGGATTCTTTGTTGTTGTTGTTTTTGTTTTTGTTTTTGTTTTTTTGGAGATATCCATTATGAATTTTTCGTTAGCTTATAGGTTTAAAGTAATTTTAATTCACGAACTCCCATATTTGTTTAAAAATAATGTACCTTTTCTATTACTTTTAAACTTTTTCTATTGGGAACATATCACTTATCCGAAAAAGTGAAGAAACTAAAGATTTTATTAAAGTGACAAAAGATTTATTAAATGATCTACAAACCCACTAAGAGTACAAACAGAAGATTTCAAAAATTCTATATAATCCTCTATAATGGTCCAAAAATTATACGAATTCGTATTATTCTAGTGAAAGATGTGTATTTTTTTTCCCCCTATATAGATCGGTTATCCTTCATTTTATTTTTTTGAAAAAAAAAAAAAAGGCTATAGGAGAGAATTAAGTGTAGGAGAACCTAATAATATCGCAAATAGTTTATGTAGAATATTGGAATTTACCTCTAATTAAAAATATAAATTATATATCCCTTAGCCACAATTATGACTGAATTTTAACTAGTTGGAAATTTCGTGGAAAAAACAAAGAAAAAAAACCGTATAATAAGGAAAAAAAAACATATAATTTAGTTATAAGAGTTTTTTGGAAAAATTAAGGGGTGAAATAAGTAAATTTTTAATTCTAAAATGTATTTATTAGATGATTTTAAAAAATAGATGAGAAAATAAAATTGGAAGTGTCAATAAATATACCATATTTAATTTTGATATAATTTTAATATGATTCGACTAGTCAAATTAGGTCATATTGATATAATATTTTTAATATAATCATAATAATTTCCAATTCTAAAAAAGTTGGACTAAATCCAGTGATCTCAATTTAATTAACTAATTCATTTTTTCGAAGAATTTTTCTTTTTCATTTTTGGGAAATTGAGAAGAAGTTTCAGGTGTACAAGTTTTTCTTCGTCGTTCTTTCTTTGCTTATACTTTCGGAACCGACAACAAAACCAAAACTGAACAAACATCAGTTAACAAAACAAAAAAAAAAAAAAAAAAAAAAAAACTATCACCTTGTGGTTTGATAAAATTTGAAGATAATTTTAAATGACGTTGAATTTTGGATCTCAGTCCCGCTCCAACTTTAAATATATATGTCACATTTTCTTAAAAAGGACTTTTTAGCTTTAAATTTGAGGGGGGGGGGGGGGGGAGTTGCAAAACCTGTTCAGGAGGGGAAAAAAAGTAAAAACAGAAGAGAGTTCTTCTCAATCCATTTAAATTTTGGATAAACACTAATAGAATTGCTAGGGAACCATTGTCCAAGACTATACTTGTAGTTTAATTTATTAAAAAATTCACTAAAATCTTAGTGTTCACAATATAACAATAATAGTAAAAAAACTAATAGTAATAATAACACTATCGAAGTAAATTATAAAAATGAGAGATCTCTTGGCCGGATGCATGACTTTCACTTTCACTCTCCCTCTCTCTCTCTTTCTCCAAACACACACGGGCGTGAGGGCTAAATTTCATTGGAGAATCAGTGGGACTTTCCACAGCCAAAGAATTATTTCTTTTTTTTACATCCACTTATTCAAATAATGACATTAAGAATGTTGGAAAGGAAGATTGACTCATTGAAAGCATGTAAAATATAATATTTGTTCTTGGGATTCATCAATAATCTTTTTTTAAGCTTTATTTTTTGATATAATAATGTTGGGTTGTTTATTTTATTTGCAGGGAGTACTATGGGATTCTCTTTCTCTTTAATTGTTTTTGGGTCCTACTTGGGATCATCAAAATCCAAAAATGGAAGTACTGGAGGCTTGTTCCAGGACAAAATTATCATGTAATTTTATCACAATTATTATTTTTTTGATTTTTGTTATTATTTATTTATTTATTGTGATTTTTTTTTCCTTATAAAGTATTTCAGCGGCCAAGTAGCGAACACAAGTATGTTCACAAATTGAGATTTTTGCAAAAGCATTGTGGGGTAACCTCATGTCCTTTTCAATATCAAAGGTCAATTTCAAGTCTTTGAAGAGCTAGGTTTTAAATTTGAAATCTTTTTTTTTTTTTTTTTGCCCTTTCTCTTCAAGGATATATTTAGTATTTTTGGTTTTGTTTTGTAGACAACATTATGTTTAATTATATTATGACTCTTTTTCAGGATTATACTTTTGCTTTTTCAAAGAAGAGATTAAAAGTGTATTCTAATTGGTAATGAGCATCTTGATTTTTTGCCTTTTTTTTTTTTTTTTTTTTTTTTTTTTTTTTTACTTGAGAATGGGAAATTTAAACTCTAATTCCCTTGTTTGGTTGGAGGGAGGGAGGGAGAGGGTTGAAGGGAGACACACATTCCCTTATTTGGTTGGAGGGAAGAGAGGAAGGAGAGGAGAAATGGAGGGATGCCCTCTCCATCTAGGTCCACTATTTTGCATCCTTCCATCAACGGAAGGATGCAAGCTCTCCCCTCAAATTTAAATTGAAAAGACAATTGTATCTTAAAAAAGTTTTAAAAATATTTTACAAAATAGACAATATAGTAATTAGATAGATAATTATCAACCATTCTTCTAACTCTCCCCCTTCTTACCAAACAACACAGGGTACTCATTCATTTATCTTCATCCTTCACTCTCTCTATCTCTGCAACTCTCTCCATCCTTCATTCTCTCTATCCCTCCTACCAAACATTGCCTAAATCAAGATGTTGAAATCTGATATACAGTAACTGTTATGCTATATCTATATTTAGATTATGTTTTTTTCGTCATAATACTACAAAGATTTAAGGAGTTTTTTGAAACACCAAAAAAAAAAAAGAAAAAGTTAATTTATACGTATAGGAGAAAAAAAGTTGCCAACAAATTTTTTTTTTCTGCTTAACAATTGGGAAAAAGATAATTTCATGCCAATATGAACAGTTTTTCAAAAGGGAAAGTCTATATAAATGGAAAAGAAGCCAACGAATAATTTTTTCTCCTAAAAGAATACAAAAGGTGAAACAATTTTTCAGAAGCAAGCTTGTCTATTATTTCTTTCTTTCTTTCTTTTCCTTTTTCTTTTTCTTTCTTTAAGACAATGTCCCATCTGAAAATTGTTCAATATTGCATGTACTGGAATAGGAAATTTGGTAACAAGAATGGAATTGATTTTGATGTTGGGTATGACTTGAAAATTTATTGTCGAGAATTTCAAACCGCTTTTATATGAATATGAAATATAGATACATTTCGATAAATATGTCAAAAAATGAAATTATTTAATATGATAATAGGATTTGCCTACGGCTTAAATTACTTTATTTTAATATGTCAATAAATATGTATCATCATATCATTATATATAAAAGTTATATATATATGTGTATATGTTATTTTATTCAACATTTGGGAAGCTTAAATTACTTTTTTAATATTATACCTTTTTAACATTATTGCTACATTTAATAAATATCATTTCTCTTGATCCTGTTCAATGAACCACATATAATTGTATAGTTACATTTTCTTTGTCGCTTCATACAGTTCGTAATTTGTTTTTGGCTGGAAATAAGTCACAGCGGTATATATAATTTGTCAAGGCTTCTGAGTTGTAAGGATTTAGAGTATATGAATTCTTAAAATATTTGGTACTTTCCAAAATTTATAACTTATTTGGATCATCGTTGAAACTGTTTTTACAAACTATTTAAAAAACTTTCATTTTTTTATTTTAAGAAAAGTTAAAATTTTTATTCAAATTTATTTTACAAACCCATAATCTAAATGAGGACGTTAGAACAATTGAACTCGATGTTCTGAATTTATTTTTAGGAGATAAAAAAAGTTTCTTTAACATAAAAACGTTTTTTGTTTTTCATGATAACAATTTTCATTTATTTCAATCTGTCCGGGCCCGGACCAAATAAAAAAATCCTCTTAAATAGAACATAATTTAATTAATTTATTGATTTATTTTGCTCAGAAGCCTTAATTTAGTTAGCAGCTTTTGTTTCTTTTTTGCAAAAGTAATTGCTTCGTACTTCTGAGTTCCCTTTGTACCACATGAAGTGAACAACCAAGGAAAAGCCAAACATTAATTTAATTTAATGTCGTACCAAAAGCATTGGTTTCCAACCAAAGTTATGAAACTTTAGATTTTTAATTTGACACTCATATTTCCATGCAAATTTATGCTTAAAAAGACAATCACATTTGTATGGCTCTTGTTAGAAAACAAACACATTATGCTAGAACTACGGTATGACCTATCATGCACATAATTTATCAAGCATTAGATTGGATGATGAATCTCATCAAAATTTATCGTTAAAATTTAAGTTATTTTTGTTAGCTGTCAAATTCTTTTTAATCATCATCTGATGTCTGAAAATATGTTGAATGCATGAGACTAAACATGACTTGTCGTGTTGTAGTTCGGTTCGTATATATGAGTTTTGGAGAAAGAAAATTGAAGAAGAAGTTAAAAGGGTAAGATGATGTTCACGTCAATCAACTCCCACAACCTGCAGTTGTTGAGGAATAAATAGTGGAAGCTATTTAGTGAAAAGAATGAAAGCCAAGTGTTAATTTTGACTAGGAAATCCTACTTGTTATACTCATAAAAAAATAAACCCCATCATTAATTTTATGTTGCTTTGTTTTGTAAACATGTTTTAGACGAAGAAATTGTTGTCTAAACTTGGCATACCACCTAATCTTTATAGTTTAATAAATTATAAAATAATTTTCAACTTCTAGACTTAAAGGAGTTGCTCTGTTACTTATCAAAAAAAAAAAAATTATAATCTAAACTTCGAAGCAATGGTCAAATTAAAAATTGGCATACCAACTAATTTTAGGTTAAGAAATCAAACAAATTGGAAGGCAAAGAAAATGGGAAATTCTCATATTAAGCATTCAAAGGCCATGTAGATGCTAAATAATAATTACAATGAAGACTGAATCAAGTGTCTCCCTCTCCCCCAACTTTACATACCTTCCACTTCTCTACCAACTTTACACGTCTTGAAATCACATCAAGGGAAGAAGCAAATTTTAGAGCCACAACAAAGCCCTTGTTTGAATCATAGAGCTTGTTTGGCAGAGCTTTCTAAAAATTGTTTTTTGGTTTTCTAGGTTCAAAAACTACTTGTGAAAGTGTTTTGATGTTTTGTTAAAATAGCTTTCTATCAAAGTGAAAAAAATGGCTCCCGATAAAAACTCTTTTAAATAGACTAAACTTATAACAAAGTTAAACATTATTGACATCATTTAAACATTTTTATTACTTGTTAGAAAAGTTTACAAATGATTTCGACATCTTAAGCTTTTTTGTTCTAACATTTATTGAAAAGCAACAGCTTTTGTTATGCTCTTTTCTTCTATTGGCTTTAGCAAAAGCAAAAACTTTGTCAATCGGTCCCATAGATTTGAATCTACAATCTAAACTTTTTTTCTATTTGAATCTACAATCTATACCTATAATCAAAACCAAAAGATCAATCAATTAGAATCACAAACCCTGCCCAATTTTTCCCCCCTACATAAGAGGTGAACATTCAAATCATATAAATCTCAAATCAAATTCATGATCAAATGTGTGTTTTTTTTTAAAACAAAATCAAACAACAGCAATAAACTATCAGATGTGTTTTAAATAAGGCTATCCAGTGTCGAATGCTATGTTCCATTCTAGTGTAAAATCTGATTAGATATTTGGGAAACATGTTTGTGATAAAAAAAAAAAAAAAAAAAAAAAAAAAAAAAAAAGGATGAGATCACGCGGTTTCAAATACTTTTTCCATTCAAGCAGCTACCTATTTGACTCGTGTTTGGTTGCAAGGATCGGCAGAGGGATAAAGAGAGTTAAGAGAGATGCCCAATCTCTTATTTGGTTGAAAGGACGAAGAGTTGGATTGCATCATTTTATTAGTGAAAAGATTTAAATAAAGAAGAAAGGGTTAAATATTATATTTTTCCTTTAAATTTAAAAAAGTAAATAGCATAGTTTAAAATATTTTAGTTAAGTAGCATATTTACTAAATAATATATTTAATAAAAAATAAATAAATAATTGATTTACCTTACAAATTATTTTCATAAATAAATTATCTATCAATAAGTACGATATTTATACTAAACATTTTAAAACATGCTATTCCCTTCAAATATTTTTGAAAATGATCTATAAAGATTTAAAAATACTATTTTACCTCTAAAAATTTATGGATAAATTTTATAAATATAAAATATGGTAAGTAGACAGACAACTATCACCCATCCTATTAACTTCTCTCCCATTTATCAAATAACATAAAAATTTCTGTAATATTTTCTATCATTTATATACTCCATGCTTTTTAACTCTCTTTATCCATTCTCATCTTCATCCCTCTAATCAAACAGAACCTTTATATGATTTGAACGATCACCTCTTTGGGAGGAAGATAAAAAAGGCTTTGGGCAGGATTTACGATTCCAATTGACCGATCTTATTAATACTAGTTTGTAGTTTGTAACTCTAAATTTGCTTCTTTGCATGGTTTCAACCTACATATATCTTAACAGTAATTTTACACTCAATTTGATCATTATGTGTAGAAAACTCAAATCCCTATCTCAAATATATATATATATATATATAATATAAAATTAAAAAAATAATAATAATTTCTTCTACGCAAGGCTGGAAACCAGTTAATTAGCTTACATGCCATCGAGATGGTTTGTTTTAGGTAGAACATATCCAAAAACTCGTCTGTTTTAAGATTATTGTTGATCTTCAACCTCTTTTCCCTTGAATCCTCAAACTAGTTTTTCAATTTAGGTCCAACAACGCAATCAGTCCTGTCAAACATAGGTGTGGACAGCTCTTCCAGGATGCTACAAACTCAAAATCACCATGGCGGTTTTCTTCATTTTTATCTGCAGTTTTTAGCTTAAGCTATTTCCTTACTCAACACAAATACGTCCACTTGTCATGTTCTCTAATGGAGATGAATGCTCTCTTCTATGTTGTTTGTGCCTCTAATATTTCGTGTATAAAGTTTTAATACAATACTAGATGTTCTCACGATTTGGATTGGACAACGTCTCTCTTAACCCATCCCTAGGTAGAATACAATGAATCAAAATTTTCATACTCTAACCTCCTTTATCAATCTAACCGTCCTAAATTCTCACTAATGAAGGGAAATGTAGCTAAAAATGCATCTTAGCACAATGTAACGACTCGTGCCTCCTTTTGATATGATATTGTACTTTGGGCCTTGTGTCCACACAGTTTTGTTCTTGGACTCACTTCAAAAGACCTCATACTATTAGGATGTGATCTCTTTACTTATGAACCATCACATATATTTATCCTCAAGTGATGTGAGACTACACAGCCTACTATTTCCTTGTAGGGACTCATGACTATCATAATCACTCCTTTTAGAGCCTAACATCCTTGTTAGCCACACTTCAGTCCCTACATGGAAAGGATAGGCTGTCTACTCCCACATCGCTTGGGGATGGATATATGTGATAGTTCATAAGTAAATAGATCACCTCCTAATGATACGAGGCCTTTTGGAATTAGCCTAAGAGCAAAATATGTGAGCATAAAGCTCAAAATAGACAATATCATACCAAAGGGAGGCATCGGTCATTACAAATAATATCGGAGTCTATACCAATCAGAAGTGTGACCAATGAGGACGTTGGGTCCCAAAAGAAGGATGATTATGACAGTCATCAGTCCCTAGAAGGAAAAGGATAAACTGTACAGTCTCACATTGATTGGGAATGGATAAATGTAATGGTTCACAAGTAAAAAGATTAACTCTTAATGGAATGAGGCCTTTTGGGATGAGTTCAAGGGTAAAACTGTGCGGGTGCAAGGTCCAAAATAGACAATATCATACCAAAGGGAGACGCAGGTTATTACACCCAAAGTTATAACAAGTGGTGTTTGGCTCATAGGTTTAAATAGAAATTTCAAGTTTTTATGAGAGAAAACACCATTTAAAAAAGTTTGAATTGGGGGTTCAAAGCCATTTGACAAACAGGCTATAAAAGGAACATGAAGAACCTGATACCGGCTTTCACCATAAATAGAAAGGAAGTACTTAGCAACTAATCTTCTACCAATGAAAGCAAGTATAGGAGGAACCTAAATACCTAATCCTAGCTCTCATGATGCTCTGCTATTCCAAGCGTACAACATATAAGCAATCTGTTCAGCATGAGTTTTCGATATGAGTTTTCGATCACATAAGGAATCTTATTGCATGAGTTTTGGATACCAAAAGCAAGTTTAGCAACCAAACAGTCTCTGATGACCTATGACATACTGCTGCTAGTTATTCCAACCTATACAAACCCTTGGTCTGAAGTCTCTGGACTTCCGCTAATTAACAAAGCAGATCTTCATTTACCTAGATTTTCATTGGACTTCCGCTAATTAACAAAGCAGATCTTCATTTACCTAGATTTTCATTGTTATCGTTTCTATTTCCTTATATAGCCCTTTCTAAGTTTCAAGCAATTACAAAAGGTCCAAAAGACACATTTTCTGCCTTTGTTTTACATAGAGCTTTAGCTTAAAAACTCTTTTTCATTTCGTCCCAACCTTTTTCTCCAACAATTCATCACTAGTTGCTTCTCTGCACATTAACAACATGCTTCAGGATAACCAAAATATCAATAAAAATTCAATTTCGAGTTGTTTAGTTGGCAAGGACCAAGGAGAGCAGGTACAGGAGCATTCTACTTTCAGAATATTGTACCATGTTTACAGCAAGAAAGCTGAAACAAAATGCTTCGGCATAACAAAAGACGGGCAGATTTCAAAACTTCTAAGCCGACAACATGATATAACCTCAAAAGAAGATTGCAAGAAAGAAAAAATTATCCTCTCATGAACAAAATATTAAATATTTCAACATCTAAATTACAAATGAAGCAGCGAATTGTCCGATTCTTTTTCTTCCACTACCTATCATACATTAAATCGAAACTTTCGGAATCAAACCTCATTTGTCAACCTCCATGGCTTGCTCAGCTTTAGCTTTTGCCAATGCACTTAACTTGGTCTTCACTTTCCTCCTCCCAACCTGAAACCCATTTCCACCCTTCTTCTTCTTGTCACTCCTATCAACCTGTTTCGCACAATTACCCAAGCAAAACACTACTAAGTACATCATTTGACAAAAATATAAACACATTTACATATATATATATATATATATATATATATAAGCATATATATAAGAATCACCTAGATTACCATCCATTAAATATTTCAATAACCCAAAATCTAATTAATCAAGAAGCAAACAATTATAAATCCAAGACACAATTTGCCATACATAACCCAATATAGCTAATAAACAAGTGAACCTTTAGATTCAAAAAAAAAAAAAAAATTAATTACAAAAACTTCACAAATAAAGAACTAAAATTTGACAACAAAAAGAAGAAAAAATAATGAATCTAAAGAAAGGGACTTACTTTCATCTTCTTCTTTTTAGCTTGGAGTTTCTTTGCCTTCTTTTCTTTTTCTTCCTTCTCTCCTACAAAAAATTAAAAATTGATTAATAAAAAACTAAGAACATGAACAGAGAAAGAGAGAAATTGAAGAAAGATTATTACTTTGGAGTTCGAATTCGTGCTGTCTTTTCCTTTTGGCAAGATTATTCTTCTTCGACATTTTTTCTATGGTTCTGCTGCAGACGACGAAGTGACTAAACCCTAACCCAACGTACAAAGAGAACAACTTCCAGGCGACAATTTTGTTTAGCCTTTTTTGTATAGACACCCTTGAACTTTTTGAATTTGACAAGTTAACCTCTAAATTTTTTTCATCACCTGGGAATTCGGGCCGCTCGGCCCGAGCCTGACGGGCCATTCCAAAACTTCGGGCCGGGCGTATTAATATTCGGGCCAGCCCAGCCCGGCTCGAAGTTTTGGAATATTGGCCTGGCCCGGCCGGCCCGTGGGCTTAGAGCGGGCCGGCCCGGCCCGGGCCCGGCCCGGATCATTTTTTAAATTTTATTTTTTATTTATAATTTTTAAAATTTAATATTTATCTTAATATTTTATTTAGATAAAAAATAAAAAAAATTTATACTTTGTTAAAAAATAAGGATATTTTGTTAAAAGTTTTTTTTTTTTAATAATAACGGGCCGGGCCGGCCCATCGGGCTTAAATTTTCAGGCCGGCCCGACCCGACCCTAACTATAGGGCCGGGCTTTTACCGGGCCCATAAAATTCGGACCGGGGCGGGCCACCGACCGGGCCAAAATTACGGGCCGCGGGCCGGCCGTTTGGCCCGGCCCAAATTCCCACCTCTATAATCATGACAATCAGTCCTCTAAACTTATAATTTTTGATGTTGTCGATCCTCTTTGTTCAAATCTGTAAAAATTTGAATTTTTTTTTTCTTTTTTGGCACATGAATTATATAACATTATAGCCTATGAAAGTCATTGCTTATGTTTTTTTTTTTTTTACCTAACTTCAATATAAATTCTTTTAAAAACTTGAACCTAATTACATTATAATTTAACTAATTATGTTGTATGATATAGGTAAGTTAAATTATGAGAAAAAATAATTTTTTATTATTCTTAAAAAATAAATCATTTATAATTCACATGACATTTCCATGTGACATTAAAACATAAATATAGACAGTTTGATGAAAGATGTTTTGGCTTAAAAATTGTGACCTCCTAAACCGATCAACTATTTTAATATCCCAGAAATTCTCTTTTACACCCCTGAAAATTGCAGATTCAATTATTCAAACTAGATTCTATGTTTTTCTTTGAAAAATATGAATAGATCCTTGATTTTAATACTAAAACGTTTGGTCGCCTTTTGTCTTTCTGGTTTTAGAATTGTTTTTCGTGAAGTTAATTACTTTGGAAATAATTCCTAAAAAGTGTTTGTTTGCTATGTATTTTCGAAAACGACTCGTATAATTTGGAAATAGCTTTATTCTTTTATAAAGAAGTAGTCGTTTTCCCTTTTTAATTGTCGTATTTAGCAATGCAATAATAAGTAATTAATTAGTCAATAACTAATTATTAAACGAATTTTTTATTCAATATACTAATTATTTACTACAATACTTTTTTTTTAAAGCTCTACATTACTATTGATTATCAATAAACTTATATACTATTTAATTGATAATACTAATTATCAGTATAATGTACCGAATACTTACAATAAAAAAATTAGTATTTATTGATGTACTATTTATTTAATAATACTAATTATTTGTAATTAATAAATTAATCATAAATTAATTATTATTGAGAAATAAACTATTTAATTATTATATACTAATTGTTAGTAATTGATTTTTCATTATTATGCTATTTAATTAATAACATACTAATTATTAGTAATTAAGCTACGGTTAAACTATTAATATTCTAACTATTATTAACTAATTGATTGTTTAAATATTAATTTGTTAAATGTACAATTGATTAGAAATGTACTGCTTTTTCATAAATAACTAATTGAGGAATTATATATTTTAATCAATATTTAGCAAACCCCAGGCTTTCAGACAACATAATCTTTCTTGTCAAAGATTAAACATCATGCGTCGCAGTTTGAAGATGAAACTTGATAGAAGAAAAGCTCTAAATTGGACATTCTTACCACAGTATCACTATTATTGGTGGTTACAAAAATTTTCTTCTTATTATTTGAAAAATAGACCCTTCTAATTAGGGGGAAAAAATTCAAATTCGTATTCGACAAAAGGCATGAAATATTAAGCATATGATAGTGTAATTTTCTGATATCAGACATGACGTGACTGTAGCACGTTACCTCAACTACGAATATCTTTGCCACAGTACAAAAATAATAATAAATAAATAAAGAGATCATAATTCTAAAACAAAGGAAATAAATTTCTTTCTTTCTTTTTTTTTTTTCCACCAAACTTTTAGAATGTAAGATGGGTCATTGAATGCTAAAGAAAACGCGTAGTGTAAGATGACTTTGTTTTATTTTTTTATTTTTTGGTTGAAAGATGACTTTAGTTTTGAACTCTAGATAATAACGCTCAATGTAAAAAGGCAATGTCTTTTTAAAAAGGATTTTAAGGATGTGATATTTTACTAATAATACGCGTTTTTAATTCTCAATCGATATTTTTTCAAAGTCAAAAAATGTACAAATCTCTTACCTATATATTATTATTATTATTATTATTATTATTATATTAGTCATGTCTTTTTTATTTGTTACATGATCGTTATATAATGGTCATATCATCGTCACGTGAAATCTTTTTTACTCTTTTATTTTTATTTTTATTTTGTTTGTATATTTTACACCTTACAAATAGTTAAAAATATATAAATAAGGAAAATTTAATTGTTTAAATTTATATTACAAAAGAGTCCTTTCTCTCCTTCAAAAGAAAGAAAGTGTCCAGGAGTACTTAATTATCTTTTGTAAGCTATCAAAAAAATCTTCAAGAAAAAAAATTATTTTCAACAAAATAAATAAAAGAAAAAAAGAAAAAGTACATGAATCTGAGGGGGAGTTTGGTGGAAGAGTTTAAGTTGGTATTTTGAAGTTTAGATTGAGTTAAGATAAGTTGAGTTTAAAAGTTGAGTGTTTGGTAAAAAATTTGAGTTGAAAAGTTTAAGTTGAGTTGAGTGTTTGCTAAAAAAGTTTGAGTTGAAAAGTTTGAGTTGAGTTGAGTGTTTGGTAAAAAAGTTTGAGTTGAAAGGTTTAAAATAAATAAGGGCCCTGTTTGGATGATACAAATCTGAGCTTAATAAATTTTTTTGGCACACCAACTCAAACCACGCAACTCAAACTTTTTTTGCTTTTTTCCTGAAAAGTTTTTGTCTTCCTCCCAAAATGTTTTTTTTCTTTTATGAAAATTAAAAAAAATGGACTATTTAAACTTAAGACTCAATTTATTTAACATTCTATTGGGGGTGTATGGTTGAATTTTTGTCTTTTTCCCAAAAAGTTTTTTGTATTTTCTGAAAATACAATAAAATTTACTATTGAAACTTAAAAATCGCAACACAAAAATTCTCCACCAAAAGTTTTTCACTAAAAGATAAATATAAATATGCTAGTGCACTCAAATACTAATATCGGGCAAACGTTTGATATTCTTCACTAAAATTTCTAACAAAAACTGTAAAATACATCAACATAAATTCAGCCACTCAATGTCAGTGAAAAAATATACAAAATATAATTAAATGCCTAAATTCTACAGATATCTGGCGCAATTACATTGGAATTGAGGCATGCTTTCACGTTGTTTTATACCATGGATATGATTGATATATTTCCCACATTTCATCAGCTATCCTATCTCTCATGTAATTCATGGCACCCCTACTCGAGTCATGAGGCTGCGTTCCTGTGCTTGGGCCAGCCCCATCGATCCCCTCACCTAACACGTAATCCGCGTTAACATCGACATATCCCCGAATCGGCACACAATCTACGTCATATTTTTCAAGTAATGGATCCCCAACCTGCACCGTCCTTATGAAATTGTGTAGAATCACACACGACACGGGGATCATTTTTTGTTTATCCATAGGATAGTTGTTCATGTTTTGAAGTATTTTAA
The DNA here is from genome assembly GCA_025413485.1 of Ficus microcarpa. NCBI lineage: Eukaryota > Viridiplantae > Streptophyta > Magnoliopsida > Rosales > Moraceae > Ficus > Ficus microcarpa. The sequence continues at coordinate 18,287,580 of CM046383.1, forward strand.
AGCGCGCTTTCCATACCCCAAATGTTCGCTCAATACAATTGCGCAGCGATGAGTGCGTATAGTTGAAAACTTCCCTCCTGTTGTCTAGCCCGACGTGACGTCTTCGATATTCCGGTAAATAATACGTCTCTCGTCTATATGAGCTTAGGAAACAATCCTTATTAGCAAATCCCGAGTCTACCAAGTAAAATTTACCTGCAAATGCGACATGCCAAAAAGACGTCAACGTTCAATATTGTAATTAATACCGTAATTATATGTAAATAATCCCACAAATATGCAAATTCTACTTACCTGATGGAGGTTTTGGGAATCCATGGAACGCTATAGCCGATTCTAGCATTCTTGCATCATGACACGATCTCTCGTACCCAGCCAACATGTATGTGAATTTCATGTCAAACGAACATGCTACCAGAACATTCTGTGAGGGATATCCTTTCCGATTTATCCACGCATCAGCATTCTCGGTCCGGGGGATGCAAGGAATGTGGGTGCCATCGATGGCGCCAATACAACCCTGCATACATTTTGCGAATAAAGTATTTCGTAATTTTCTATCACTTTAATAAATCTTGTGTGATATTTGCTGACTGTTATGTAGCTCACATACATCGAACCATGGCCTATATTTGTCCGCGTTCTCCAGAATCAATGGTTGGACAGTCGTGTAGTTGGGTTGCGTTATGAATTCGTCCTTCAGCGAACAAATTACCTCCAACACAGTGGAAAACCAACGGGAAGTTGTCTCTCCCGAATGCTGGAACAGATATGATACGTGCCTATTTGTTGCGCCTTGTAAACATATAGTTAGGAAAATGAACAACTGCTCATGCACATTCATGTTTGTCATTGGCGCCAATAATCCCCGACTACCTAATAGGTGACTCAAGGCTCTGAATGTAGATGCTTTCATACTTATCAAGCCTGTAATTATTCCTTCATGCCCATTCAATATCTACTCCACCCGCTCGCTTCCAGTTAGCCGTGAATTATGTATGAGTTGTGGATCTCTTCGCCGCCTGTTACGTATTCTAGATGCCGCAGCTACCACTGCCTTCACAAGCCATCTGTTATGTCTGCAAATACGATCTTTTTCTGCGTACACGGGCTCTTCTTCCTGTTTGATCCCGAACTACCCTCGTTCATTTTGTTACGCTGGTTGCACTATCATATATATTCAAAATTGTACCTATTATAATGTAAATATTAGCCAAATAGATAGTCAATCGGTATACAGCAAATACCTCCAAACAATTTCATGGATGAGTCGATTGTAGTCGACTAGTGGGTATCAACATATCAGTAGGTCGTCATCAAATTTGTTAATGGCATCGACAATTTCTATCACGCTAACGCATACAATATGGCTACAACGGAAATAAATATGGTTATCGCAATAAAATTAATTTCATGTTTGTCGTTAGTATGCATAACTTAAAAACATATGTCTTGGAAATTTAAAAAAAAAAAAATTTAACATAATGGGCAACACATCAATCGGCCGGTGGTCGCTGGGGCTGCACAACATTGGCAATTATTTCCCGCCTATCGACATCAGGCAGCTGCTGGAAGGTCCTTTGGCGAAGAGGACGCGGTTTGAGGTAGTGCCACATTATAGCCCGATCCTTAGGTGGAATACCCATATCGGTCATGATGTTCATACACGCCAGCGGTGATCCGTTTCGCTGGACTGCCCTTGACTTGATCCCGATTGGGCGCCGCCACGGAAATGAGTGACAATTTCCTTCATCGCCAGGCACGTCATCTCATCCGCTTCGTCTCTTAGCTTTCGTTTTCCAGAACTTCGCCTAGACAGGGATGGACCTGCATTGTCACCCACCCTTAGGTTGTTCATTCGGCGCGTACTTGGGATCGGATAGTAATCCTCTTGTAACTCTGGGTGATATGCTGAGTTATCCATAGATGCGTCGAAATCGAAAAACGACCATGTTTCATCTGGCATCGTTACGGACCCATACCCTGATGCACCTGCAGCATGCTTTTTCTCAAAAATATTATAGTAAAGCTCTTTGTGGCGAAGTCCCTCATGCCGAGATGTTTACATTCTGGATGAAGCTGTATATGAAAATTCAGAATATATTAGTCAATACGAAAAGCGGGTAAAGGTTTATAATAACAAAAAAAAAAAAAAAAACCGTTCGACATGACGCTTACATGAATAAAGCCCTGCCACGCCTCGTCAGAGCAGATGACCCGATCCGTTGTTGGATCGTAACCCATGCCTGTCCGTGCTTGCGACACCTTCCAACCCCTATAAATTTTCTTCATCCGTTCCTTCTTCTGAGATAAAGTTGAACCGAAGGTAGGGACTCTTCCAAACTCAGCGTTAAACTGAGTTGCCCATAGTTCTAGGATTGCTTTGGTGGGGGGTTTACCGCCAGTGGTGGCAAGGTAGTCATCAAGGCATTCGAGAAATTTTTTTTCCTTCTCCGTAGTCCATACGTAGCTCTCACCCGATCCTTTTCGAGGCATGTCCTTAATATCGCGAGAACAAAAACAGGAAGAAAGACTTCAACAAAAACAGAAAATCGCTAAGGAATATGTGTTGGCTCAGTATAAACCGTTCGACATATTTGATATGTGGCATGTCAGCATAGGCCCGATACATATACAGCTTCCAAGGCATACAAACCATGAAATACAGACCATGTTATTATATACTGGTAACTGACATGAAAGATCGAGTTACCAACTCACCAGACGTATTATATTTCAAGGAAAAAGGGTATGTTGTTTACATCATAGCCAACTTGGGACAAAAATTTCAAACGGACCCCGTAATGCAAAAAACATCCAATAACCTGCCAAACAATATGGAATTCACTCTAGAGGACCAAAACAAACGTTACAAAACAGAGCTAGTTGAAGGTTTCAAAACAGCCAAAGTCAGGAAATATGCAAGTTTGACTAGTTTCGGCCCGAAATTAGTCAAAACGGACTCCGAAATGCCAAAAACAGCAAAAAAAGATGCCAAACAATATGGAATTCACTCTAGGGGACCTAAATATGCATAACAAAGCTAGTGGAAGGTTTCAAAATGGCCAAAGTCAGAAAATATGCAAATTTGACTAGTTTCGACCCAAACCTAGTCAAAACGGACTCCGAAATGCAAAAAACAGCAAAATAGATGCCAAACAATATGGAATTCATTCTAGGAGACCTAAATATGCATAACAAAGCTAGTGGAAGGTTTCAAAACGGACAAAGTCAGAAAATATGCAAATTTGACTAGTTTTGACCCGAAACTAGTCAAAACGGACTTCGAAATGCAAAAAACACAAAATAGATGCCAAACACTATGCAAATCACGTGGCTGTACCTAAATATGCATAACATAGTTGGGAGAAGCAGTTAATCGGCTCGTGGGGACAAATATGCAAGTTTGACTAGTGTTTGGGCCGAAACTAGTCAAAATGGACCTCAAATTGCAAAAAAAAAAAAAGCAAAAAACCAGTGAAAGCATATAAACCAAATCACGTGGCTGTTTCATGCAGATTCAAATGTGAAGAAACAAAATGGGCAACAGAAAGGCTAGTTAAACGGTGGTCTATGAAAAGTAGGCCAATTTAAACATCTTTCTTTCTTCTTGACCAAAATTCAGACACTAACACATATTGGGTAGGAAAAAGCTACTGCAAATTGCAATTAATCACTATAAGTCAAACACAAACCATAAAAAACAAAACACATACCCACACACAAAAGTCTGAAAAACAAATGGATTGCCCAAATAATTCCTATAACGTCAATGTAAGTTCCTATAATGTCAATGTATCAGAAGAAGAAAAATGAAAAAATGGCATCAAATAGCATTCTAAATCTCACAACACCACTCCCATCTTTGAATTCTAACACAAAAATTCTATTCATCCTTTTGCCTAATCCTCCAAAAAATCTCAACCTGTTCTTCAACCTCTCAACAACCAAACGCCTAGCCAAGCAAATTTCTCTATCAACCAAACCAAAAATCTAAGGAAAAAAATTGAAAACATTGGAATTTGAGTAGTCGATATAGGAACAGAGCAATGTGGTCGAAAATTGACAATCACGTTTCAAATAAGTTGGCGGTTGGAATTGCGAAAAACACAAATAATCAATGATGAACATAACCAAGCTTAATCATTAGAGAAATGAATTATACAAAGGTTACCGAATTAGAGCCGCAAGATGAGTATACAGTGGCCGAAATTGGACTAGGGCACGAATTAACGGGCCGATTATGTGGTTTCCAAACTGGGAAATACTGGGTAATCGGTAAAGGGGTTCGCCGTCGCTGCGTCCTCCTTAAACGGCGCCTTATCTGCTACCTCTGTTTGTGGCGAGGTTCGAATCCTAAAAGAAGATCGGAGAGAGAGAGAGAGAGAGAGAGAGAGGAGTTTCACTTACCCAAGGGGGCAGATGGGAGATGGGACAATCGAACCTGCAAACCACCAAACTGACAGCAGCACATGGGCACCCGTATGGAGGAGGCCGAGATTCGCGACGTGGGGGAGCAGAGATTCGCGACTGCGAAGGAGGCAGAGATTCGCGAGCAGCAGAGGAGACGAAAAAGACCGAACGACCTGCAGAAGTTGTGGTGAACAGTAAACCCATTTAGGTTTACTGTATAACGGGTCAAATGGAGGTTCAAGCTGAACCAAGTAACCAAAGGCATTCAGTCCAAATGAATTGCGAAAGAGCAGTCCGAATGGGAGCACTAAAGAGCCCTGAGATTTACATCTTTTAAACTTGTACGATAGCTGGTTTGAAGACCATCTCTGTATATAAAAAAACAAATGTGTAAGTAATAATTTTAAATAACGTGAGGCGTAGAACAAAAATATCCTTTTTGCCTTTCTAGTCTTGAAAAACTCACTACGTATTTAGAACTCATGTCATCTGAAAAATGGTTTACTTTTTTGTTTCTTGATTTTTATAATTATATTTAAAATTTTGTAGGTGGTACACTTAATTTAATTTCTCAAATAAAATAAACCTATTTTAGAATTTCATAAATTACCCATAAATTTTATCACTAGTGTCAATATACACTCTAAACTATCAAATGTACCAATTGTATTATCTAAATTTTAAAATATGTGTTAAGTTGCCCCTTATATTGGTTTTCATTAGTTTTTTCGTTATTTTTAATGTCAAAATACCTACTAATTTTTAATATTTATGTCAAACTACCCTTGATCTTTAATATTTGTGTCAAACTCTCTCATTTGTCTTATTTATTTATCTAACATTGTATAATTATCTAATAATTATTAATTTTTTAGAATAGGTAAAAAATTTTATATTTTATCCTAATAAAGTGATATGTATCTTTTTTGTAACACACTTTTTTCTTTTACTTATTTTAATTAAAGTTTATTTGGGTTATTGGTTGCTTATGCGTAACTTAGTTGGTAGAAATCAGAGGTAGAATTTGGATTTCAAATACATTGTTAATGTGACTTGTATAATTTGAAATCATAGTCATAACAAGATTCATGCGTTTATTTAAACCTACGATGAGAATAAGTATTGTAAATTAATTCCTATACTCGATCCTAAATATTTTTTTTAATTAAAAAATGATTGGTTTGGATATTTTAGTCGAGTATTATCAATCCTAATTAAACTAAAAATTATAATATTAGAACAATAAAACAATAAATAGAAGTTATTTTTTAAGAAAATCAAAATGAACGTAAACTTGAAGTAAAATAACAAATAGAAAGTTAAAAAAAAAAATCTCTTCTATTAGAAATTTTTTTTTTACCTATTCTAAAAGAAATAATTATTATTAAGTACTTATACAACGTTCATAAATAGAATAAGAGAGATGAGGCAGTTTGACATAAATGTTAAAGACCAGAGGGTTGTTTGATATAAATATTAAAGATCATGGGATAGTTTGACACAAATATAAAAGATTAAGAGGTAGTTTGACACAAATATTAAAGACCATGGGTTATTTTGACACAAATACAAAGTTTAGGGTGGTATTTTGATATAAATACAAAGTTCGAAGGGCATTTTGACGTTAAAAATAACAGAAACTAACAGAATGAGCAACTTGATACACATGTTTTTTAATAAGTATATTTCATAATTCATGGGGTATATTAACACTCTGACAAAATTCACGAGGAATTTATGACATTTTTCCTAAGATAAAAGGATAGATAAAGGGCTTATTTAGCTTAAAACTAAACAAAGGAAAATAACAATCATATGAACCATTTTCTTAAAAACGAAAAAGAAAAGAAAGAAAGGAGAATTAATCAAATAGCACAAGCTGATTTGAAATTCAACAAAATAACAGATTTTGAAAAAGTAGAAAATTATCGCATATTAGATAGGAAAATCCTAGTTTTACCCCCATCCCCATCATCTTTTATCTTCCTCTATTTTCTCTCATGTCGCCGTCGCCATCACAAACCGATCGGAAAAATAGCGACGGTGGCGACGGCGAGAATTGCAGCAACATCCTTCTTAGATCATTTGGAAAAAAGAGCAAGAAAAAATGGCAAGGAAAGTCACTAGAATATTGCGACGAAAATCACGATTTCCTCCTCGTCGCCAAATGAATTGAAACTCCGGCTCACAGGTGACAAGATAGTCGCTGGAAAATCTTGATCTCCACCTCGCAACAGTGAAATCGCCGAGTGAGATCTCGACGAGATCTTGTCGTTAGTGCATGAGATCTCTAGTTGTCTTCTCCACACCGTGCAAGCCATCTTCTCCGGTTTCTAGTTTTCCACACACTGAGCATGTTGTCTTCTTCGGTGATGGTCACTTGTGTGGTGGCTTTGGTGGGTTAGGGATTTGGATTTGGGGTTGTTTTAGGATTTTTTTTTTTAATAATTAAGGGCTGAACATGTAATTATGAAAAATGTAAGAAAATAATGATATTTATTAGTAAATAGTGATATTTACCTAATTTGACATATTAAATCTTAATATTTATTAATAAATTTAGTATTTATGAGTAAATATAATATTTACGTTATTATAAAAATTACCTGTTTATCAAGTAAATCAAATATTTACTTGTAAATATTAAGATTTCCTCTGAAATCTTAATATTTACTAGAGTAGAGTAAATATTAAGATTTGCTAGTGTCATAAATTGTTTAGATTTAAAATTATATTGTAAATCTATTTATTATCAAGTAAAACTAATATTTATTGGACATGATTCACTAGACAAACACAATAATTTTGAGTATTTATTTGTAAATCCAGTATTTATAAGTAAACTGATATTTATTAATAAATATAGTATTTGCAAATATCTTTTTGGTTTTTTATTTATTATTGTAAACGTGATATCTAATATGTAAGTTCAATATTTACTTTAATTTAAATTTAATTTTTCAGTTAATTCACATGTTTACTTGATGATATTTACTAATAAATCCACATTATATTAATATACTAAAAAAATGGGTGATTTTATTGTTCTTTCTATAGTAATATACAGTAATTTTTGCTTTTTTCTTTTTACTTTCGCTGCTTTTTGTTACAGTAATATATAGTAACTTTGCTACAGTAATGTACAAACTTTTACTATTTTTGACGGTGTAATGGCTTTTTCGCCCTTCATCACTAATTATTTTTTCTTCGTTACAGTGTTATGACAGTTTTACCCTTTCTTTTTTTGGTCAATTGACAATTTTATTCTAGGGTTTTATTTACTTTTACTGTTTAATACAGTGTTGGGATAACTTTATCTTTTTAAAATTATTAATGGACGATTTTACCCTTCCTTTGTAGTTGCTTTTTTCCTTTACTATAATATTATTCTGGTTTTACCTTTTCTTTTTTATTTTCCTTCCAATTGGCAATTTTACCTTTGGACTTTAGTTACTTTTACAACTTGCTACAGTGTTGAGACAACTTTATTCTTCTAAAATTATTTACGGATGATTTTACCCTTCCTTTGTAGTTATTTTTTTTGATAGCTACAATAACTGGACATTGTTACCCTTTTAATGTGCATTTTTGATTTTGTCCATTGAATGTGTGTTAAAGTTTAATGTTTGTATGTATATAATCTAACTGAAATTTATTTATTTTTATTTTTATTTTTTTTGTAAAAAACAATAAACAAAAATAATAACAAAATTTGTTTTTGATTTTGTTGTTTTTCTTTAATCTTTTTTCCCTTTTAAGTTTTTTTTTTTCCTTTTTTTATGTTTTTTTTTCTACTTTCTAAGATTTAAATTTTAAAGTTTAGTTTTATATTCCTCTTTTCTTCGTATTTTTGTTATTTTATAATTTTTAATGATTTTTGTTTCCACATTTTCGATTTTCAAATTTTTTTTATTCTCTTTTTTCAATTTGTGCTTGATTTTTTTGGCTTTTTCATTTGTTGCGTTTTGTTTTTTTAGATATTATAGTTAATTTTTGTATTTTGTATATATATAATCTAACTGAAATTTATTTCTTTTTTATTTTTATTTTGTAAAAAATAATAAATAAAAAAAATAATAGAATCTATTTTTGGTTTGTTATTTTTTTCCAATCTTTTTCTCCTGTTGAGTTTTTTTTTCTCCCTTTGTTTTTTTTACTTTTATTTTTAATTATCGTGATCATTTTTTTTTCTTTATCTTTATCTCTGCATTATCGGAGAAAAGTTTTTTTTTTTATATATTATTATTATTATTAGTTTACATTTTTATGGTGGAGAAAGATCTTGAAAAAAAAAAATTAAAGATAAAAAAAATGGAGCAAAATATAGGTATAGTCTGCTTTCTTTTTTTTGTTTTTTATTTTTATAAGTTATTTCTAACTTTCTTTTTTCCCTAGATTTATATGTTTTGTTTTTCGCTTTTTGATTTATGTTAAATTATTTTTTTAGCTTACGGTGATGATAATTTGGAAGGAAATGCAAAGAGAACTTTTGAAGATTTTTTTTTTTTTTTTAGTTTATAATTTTGCAAACTTATTGTAATTATATTATTTATTATAATCAATTGTTATTATTAAATGTTATTTAATTTTCTTATTTATTTATCAATTTATTTTCCTCTCTTATATAACGTATATGTATTAGACTAGTATTTACTAAAAAAAAAAAATGTGATATTTATGAGTAAATCTGATATTTAGTTGAATATATTAGTTGATTTAGTTTACAATTTTCGTTATATTCACGAAAGTCTAATATCAACGGGGCCTCCACCTCCGGCGAGGAACCTAGAAAAAAAAAAAACCCAACCACATATCGCGACAAAAAGCCAACGAAAACGACAAAAACCAACATTTCTGCAAGTCGTTGGTTGCTGGAGAGAGAGAAAGCTGCTAGTCGCCATCTCGGCATCTTCACAGCTTGCGCCAAATCTCGGCTCGCCCACGATGGAGAGAGAGAGCAGAAACTGAGATTCGAGATTTGGTCGCATTTGCGATATCTGCCGTCGAGATTTGATCGTGCTTTGCCGTCGCGACAACCAGATTTGCAGAGCGAACCAGATCTAGTCTCCATCGCCGGAGCTGCGTCGTCAACGGTGAACGAGTAGCGACAGAGGGAGAAAAATAAGAGAGAGAGAGAGAATGGGGATTGGATGAGAGAGAACTGGAGACTGAGGGGAGAGAGAGGGAAATTGGAGAGAGAAACAAAAACTTTAGAACATCAAGGATAAAATGGGAAAAGAGTAAATTATTTTAAAGAGAAAAAAAGGAAAATGTTAATATTTGCTATCATTTTAAAAATGTTATAATTTTTATTACCATTTGTAAGATATGCTATATTGTGCGATTTCCGAAGAAAGGGAAAGCTAGGGCACTAGAACGGCACCGTTGTGTATTTTATTTTTCTGTTGCCGAAGTCTAACCTTTAATATTTATATTGAATAATTTAAAGACAAAATGATAAATACAAAATTTATTTAGGACATTTTAAAATTCAAAAACCAAAATCATATCAACCTTTACAGGAAAGAAAGGCCAATGCATCAAAACGCAGGATTTAGTTTCTATGTCATTTTATTTATGTCCAAATTATTTTAACTTCAATAATAATATGATTCACGTGTAATTAATATAATTTTTCAATTAATATGATATACAATTATATTAAAATATTTATTTTTAATTGACGTGTCATGATATTATTAGATAAATATAAAATAAATAGTAATAATGGGATATAAGACTTGAATCCCAAAATGTAAGGCAGGGTATCATAATTGCAAATGTGTATTTATTTATTTACCTTTTGAAATGATGCCTATTTATTTATCTAATAGTTAGATGGATAAATATATTCATTTATGATAAAATGGTAGATTAGGGACTTATTTAAAACATATTAAAAGTAAAAAAAAAAAAAAAACTAGTTTAAAACAACAACTCTAGATGAGTTTTCACTATGTAATTCCAAAACTCCTAAATTTACATATCAATATCTATTTAAGACCTTTTTTTAAAAAATTCAAATTTTAAAAGCTTATAATTTTTTTATTTGAAGTCAAAATAAGACAATTTTTCTTTTCAAATTGTTAAAAAAAATAAGATAAATGAAATAAAATTCATATTTTATAATTTTTCAAACCACATTTTAGATTTTCACAATATTTTTATATTACAGTTTATTTTAATTCATACTTTCTTAAATACAAATCAACCTTTAAAATTGTGTCTCCGGTTGTCCACAAAAAAGAAAAAAAAAGAAAAGAAAAAGAGGGGGGGGAGGGGGTTGGGTTAAGGTGTGTTGCCAACTATCTATAATGAAAGGTGGCAAATGGGAAATGATTACGGCGGGAGTGATGGGGAGCAGAAGAAATGATGAGTGAAGGAAAAGAAAAAGTCTCCCCCTTTTCTTCTCCCTAACTTTTTTTTTTTTTTTTTTGGTCTTTTGGAATTGGCCCCATTTCTCCCAATTTTTCAATCTCAATAATATCTCCAAAACAACTGGCGGTGCAATTTAAGTACGCCCCCAATTAAATTTCTCAAATTAAATATTCAGTTTTTATAATCACTCTGTTTCTTCTATAAAAAAAAAAAATTTCTTCAAGTCATCATATCACTCCATCCAATTTCCACAATAAAAAAAAAAAAAAAAGAAATCCAATAATTTTGCTTAAAATAATATGCAGATTCTTTGGCTTTGAATATATGTTCGTGTCATGTCGGAAATAATTGGTTTATTTATTGTTGTACAATACGAATTTAAAAACAAAAAACAAATTGTATACAAAAAGAAAAAAGAAAAAAAAATTTTCTTTCTAGCTCTTCTTCTTCTTCCCTTCTTCTTATTCTTGTTCCACACAGATCTTGAGCTTCAGCTTCACTGTTTTTCCGATTTGGGTTTACTTAACTTTGACTTTTTCGATAAAAGTTTGATTGAATCGAGAAAAAGTGTGGAAAGAGAAGAACCCAGAAAAGGGTTTTTGCAAATTGAAGAAGAAACAGCATAAAAAAGGTCCTTTTTTCTTTTCTTTTTACGGGTTTTTGAGTCAGTTGAGGAGCTTTTTTGTACTGGGATTTGGGTTTTGGAATCTGGGTTGTGCTTTTTTTTTTTTCTGAAATTAGCTTCTCCAGATTGGCTCATAGGACATTAACGGAGAGAGAGAGAGAGAGAGAGAGAGAGAGAGAGAGATAAGAATTAAAAGACTTTTGAGTTTAATAGGTATTGTAACGCAGTTTCGTTTGTTGCCATCTAATTCATTATTCTGACTTGGGCATTTATTGTTTTATTGTTCATTTAAGTTTCAGCTATGACTTATGATTTAGTTTTGGCACAAGTAATTTATAGCATGGAGAGAATTTTTGTGTACTAAATATGTTGCTTAAAGAAAAAGAAAGGTGACCAGTTTGAAATCTGGTTTACCTTTATATCCAGTTGTTATTCAATTCGAGATTTTGTGCAGATCAAATTAATTTTCGTAAGTTAAGCATACCTTTCCCGGGTCTTATTGAATAGAAGAACTCATATATACATATGTGCATATATGTTTCTATATTTATGCTTTTTCCTGGCGTTTTGATTCTAGGAATAGGAGTTCATCTGTCTGATCATAGACAAAAATTTCAGTGTTCGAAGCCCTGAGAGGTGGATTCGCAGTTGATGCTGATTTAGTTCAGACTAGCTCTGTCTTGAAAAGGAATTGACTGATAATATTACTAAACAAGTGTTCATCTTTTGAGATTACTGACATGGGGTGTCAATGCTCCAAACTGAATCCATGCTGCTGGGATTCACAGTTCAAAGCAGCCGTACTCGAAGTGCCGGACATCAGTGGGTTAATGATAACCATTGCTATGTTTTGGCTTTTTGGATAAATAGTAGCTGATGACTAATGGATCTTTGTTTTGTTTTCTTGGCAGAGAATGAGTGGAATAGCAAGGTTGACGACATACCCATGTTCCACGAATTCACATTCGAGCAACTCAAAAATGCCACTTCGGGTTTTGCAGTGGAGAATATTGTCTCCGAGCATGGTGAGAAGGCTCCAAATGTAGTCTACAAGGGGAAACTGGAGAATCAAAGGAGAATTGCCGTCAAACGCTTTAATAGAATGGCTTGGCCTGATGCCCGGCAATTTCTGGTTTATGTTCTATAACTTTTAACATTTCTCTCATTCAAATTCTGGAAAATCGGGTTGGTACATGTTTGTATATTATTAAGCATTTGGTTTCTATGATTATTTAGGTTCGGAAACTTAATTTTTTAATCAGCATAGAAATCCAGTTTTCTTGAACAGTCTCCAGTTTTTTTATCTTATTGACAGTGCATCCAGTTTTTCACCCTCCTTTGCTTGGTGATTTTGATTCTATAATCTTCGCTATATCGGCTTGTTAAAGTCTGTATAAGAATGTAATTTCAGCAGCTACCATTTATTCGATCCAGCTTGTTTGTCGTTTCATCATAGTTGATTTCATTTTGTTCCGTCATTTTAACTCCTTCGCATGCAGCTGCATGAGTTCATTGAAGGCAAAAGTGAATTGTGTCTTTCCTCTTTTTCTCGTTTGACAAGTCATTGATGCAAAAGTTTATTTTTCGGTTACTGATTAGTTCTAGGAGGCAGATCATGATAAATTTTCTTTTTTGCACAACTACAGGAAGAGGCAAGATCAGTTGGCCAGCTCCGCAACCAGAGGTTGGCAAATTTGCTTGGCTGTTGTTATGAAGAGGATGAGAGGTTACTTGTGGCCGAATTTATGCCGAACGAAACACTTGCAAAACATCTTTTTCATTGTAAGGCTTACTCGTGCTTATTTTGGCCTTTTGACTGCAGCATTTGTTTCTTTTCATACTCTAATCTTGGGAAAAGTGATTACTTTGGTTATGTTTTTACTTTCAAAGAGTAGTTTGTGTCTGTTTATTGAAATTCATTTATTAAGGAATACAATATTTTTTAATGAGGGCAAGTTGCTTTTAAAGTGTTCAGAAACCAGATGTATTTCCATGTCTAGTTTTAAAACCTTCGAAATAAGTATATTTCCCAAATTTTGCATGAGATGGTTGCTGGTTTTGCTTCTACATTTGACAGTGGTTGCTAGGACTTCAACATTTTCTTTGTGTTATTACAATTCAGTTAAAGCCTTTTGTTGGACTAGTTAGACTGTTGATCACTAGATAAAATTGTTATTCTTTTTAGTAAATCACATTTGGTATTTGCTCTATTGTCTATATCCTGATTGTGAGTTACGAGTTCTTCATATTTGAGTTTTTAACTGTGGTCTCGTTTGGATGAAAAGTCATGTGAGTTGGTCCACCGTCAGATGGTCTTTTCTATTTCTTTCTTTGTTTTTGGTATGTTTGCAGTTAAAATTGTGTGGATATATGCTCTTGTCATCTTTTCTATGTAAAGTGACTCCATTGCTTCTTGAGTCAGGGGAAAAACAGCCTTTGAAATGGCCAATGCGGTTGAGGGTCGTTCTACATCTTGCGCAAGCTTTAGAGTACTGCACGAACAAAGGACGTGCCCTTTATCATGACCTTAATGCTTATAGAGTTTTATTCGATGAGGTTTGTTTCTTCCATCTTTTTGAACTTTTTTTTTTGGGCAGATTCTGCTTGAATTCCTAACTGTGAATTGGGATTTTGCAGGATGGAAATCCTAGACTTTCGAGCTTTGGCCTTATGAAAAATAGTCGGGATGGGAAAAGTTATAGTACGAATCTGGCTTTTACTCCTCCAGAATACCTGAGAACTGGTACGCAATCCCTATTGATATATTAACCTGTGGAAATAGTATTTTTCAATGTCGTGATATTCTGAAAGATACCGTGCAATGTTTTCCCTTTTTTTTTTTTTTTTTTTTTCAGTTCTCATTATTGTTTGTAATTCTGTTTTAGGATCTGAGATTGAGTTTGATTTGCAACTCTTTTCAACTCAGAATCACTACTTACTGGAGCCTAAGATATTGTACTACTTTGCCTGTTTTTTTTTTTTTTTGCCTTCTTGGACAGGGAGAGTGACACCTGAGAGTGTGATATATAGCTTTGGTACTCTTTTGCTTGATCTTATCAGTGGAAAACACATCCCGCCCAGCCACGTAAGTTATAAATATAAATAAATGCTAAACATATAGAAACACACATGTAAAGCTAAAATATAGATAAGTTTATGTAAATTGGGGTGGATTCTCTTTGTTATTTTTCCCATTCTGGTTATGTTAATAAGTTCATCTAATAGCTGAGGAAATATTGCAGGCTCTTGACCTTATACGGGATAGAAATCTTCAAATGCTAACAGATTCTTGCTTGGAAGGGCAGTTTTCTGATGATGATGGTACAGAGTTGGTGCGATTGGCATCAAGATGTTTACAATATGAACCCAGAGAACGGCCAAATCCAAAGTCATTAGTTACTGCATTGACTCCTCTTCAGAAAGAAACTGAGGTCAGTTCTCCCCTTTCCCCTTCTTTCCGAGGAAAGTTCTGTTAAAAAATTTAATCTTGTTAATCGTAAAAGCAAGATTCCTCTTATAGAATCCTGTTTCTAGTTAACTTTATATAGTTAAAGCTGTTAAGGAGGTTGGTCAACTATCTTGTTCATTGCCTTGTCGTGGTTTGTCGTTCAAGTTTCCTATGTTACGGTTTTATCACTTTTCGATTCCTGTAGTAGTTGCAACCAGGGAGTTTTGGACATTTCTTAATGCTTGGTGCGGAACATACAAATCTGAAAATGTCTCTGAAAATTTATTTCAGGTTCTAGACTTTGTTGTTTTGTAACTTCGGATTTAGTTGGGAACAATGTTTTGATAAAGTTGTAAAAAATGCAATGCATGTATTGGGTTGGGAGTTGAAAAACGTGGCGTTATTCTTCTCTCCGTCTTGGATATTTACTATTTGTTTAGAGTTTCAAACTCATCATTTTGGTAGCTGTAGTATTTATACAAACTCACTTCTGCCACACATTGCAGGTTCTTTCGTATGTCTTGATGGGTATTCCACATAGTGGCTTCTGCACTCCGGTGTCACCACTTGGCGAGGCTTGCTCGAGAGGAGACTTGACTGCTATACATGAGATCTTGGAGAAGATTAGCTATAAAGATGATGAGGGGGTGGCAAATGAGGTTCTGTAGTTTTTTCACTTAATACTTCGGTCATTTTCTTGATTTGGTAAAACGATTCAATTTAAGTAGTTTCTATCATGCTCACATCTTAAGCAGCTATTGAATTCCTCACTTTCTTTTGCCAACAACTCCTTTTTGCGATTGCAACTGGCCACTTGTTCTTTGTTGTTTAATTATGCAAAACGAAGGTAGCCTTGTTGCTGAAACGCTTTTCTTCTCTTTTTGTTTTGTTGCAGCTCTCGTTCCAAATGTGGACCGACCAAATGCAGGAAACTCTAAATTCGAAGAAGAAGGGTGACGTTGCATTTAAGCAAAAGGATTTCGGAATGGCTATTGAGTGTTATTCACAGGTGAATATTATGAGAATTTTAGTACATCCTCTCTGAATTCCAGGTCCTTGGTTAATGAGGCGGACTAGCACAGAAAAATTACCTTTTGGCTGTCAGATGCTCAACAAGTTACTCATTCTCCAACTTGTTTTGGCGGTTTCCACCAATAATTTGATGGGGCGTTTCAAGGAGATCTCAACCATGTGATTTAGTTGATAAATTATTCGACATCTAATTGGTTGTGGTTTGGACATGATTTCGAATATGAGATGCATATACTATTTTCAATATGCTGACAGGTTCATATTCAAATTGCAGTTCATTGATGTCGGAACCATGGTCTCTCCAACTGTTTATGCACGGCGTAGCTTGTCTTATCTCATGAACGAGATGCCACAGGAAGCTCTGAACGACGCAATGCAAGGTCAGGTCGTTTCTCCAGTGTGGCATGTTGCTTCCTATCTTCAGGCAGCTGCCCTCAACGCACTTGGAATGGAGAATGAAGCGCAGGCAGCACTGAAGGAGGGCACGACTCTTGAAGCAAGGAGGAATGCTACTTCTGGACACAAGTGACAAAGGCTGAGGTTCCATTGGTTTTTGACTTCTTTAACGGCAACTCAAATGCCATACAAAAACAATTCTTTTCCGCCACTGAAATCAAGGACGGCATCAACCGGCTTGAAAAGTCCTCAAGAGAGAACAATTTTAGGAGCAGTGTGGATTTTTTGCCATTTTTTCTAGTGGGGCTTTATTATATTTAATTTTTTTTAAGTATTATTTTTTGTTTCTTATTCTTTGTACGATTTGATTTCTTGTGCATGTGAGAATACCATAAATGCATTTTTTAGATAACTGAAAAGAGAAAAAAATTGTAAAACATGAGTTGAAGTTGAAAAGTTATCCACAAGCTTTGTAATTTGTGTACAGACGGTTGATTTTGTTTGCTCTTTGCCAATGAGATACTATTGCTTTACTTTTATTTTATTTTATTTTATTTTTTGAGTAATTGACCTGAATAGTCCATGAACTTTTTAGAAAGTGATCATTTGGTCTTTTTTTTTTTTTTTTTGCCAAGACGACCATAAACTTTTATTATAGTCCTTTATATATACTTTTGTTAAATTTCTAACATGAGTGAGTTTGTGCATTGCATGTGATTCAATTAAAAATGGTATTTTAGTAGTTTAATAATAATTAATTAAAAAAACATAAAAAAAAAATTTAAAATTGATCCTCTCTCTCTCTCTCTCTCTCTCTCCATTCTCCAATAGCAAACCCAGATTCGAGGAGGGGGTCGATTTGGTCCAATTCCAGCTTGGGGCATGCTAGGGGGGCCTAGGTTCGAATTCGATTTGATCTGAATCCGAGGGTTGGGTTTGATGGTGGGGGTAGATTTGGTTTGAATCTGCATGGGCCTTGGTTCGTCGATGGGTTGGGGGGGGGGGGGATCTAGTACGAATCTGGGGGGGTCCCTCCTGGGTTCGCCTACAGTGTGGGGGTGGGTAAGGGGGGATCCAGTCCAAATTTGAAGGGGCCTAGGTTCGTCGACGGATTTGGCAGGGGGGTGGGTTCTCTCCAAAACAAAAAAAACATCTGAAAGGGGGTGGGGTTGCTGAGTTCGGCGATGGAAAAGAGAGGAGGGGTGCTAACATCGCTAGAGATGGAAGCCGTCCTTGAAGAAGTACATTATCGTCGTAGAGGGGGGAAGGGAGAGGGGAGGGGAGAGGAACTTTTGGGAGAGTTTAGGAGAAAGAAAATTAACGGGCATTTTTTTTTTTTTAAAACTACAAAATGATCACTTGAGCAGGATTCCATTAGAAATTTATAGGAATTGGATGAAAAGAACTATAATGGCCAACATTTAGAGAGTTTAAAGTTGTCTCGGCCAAAAAAAAAAAAAAAGGGGACAAAACTGTTACCTTTCAAATAGGTTAGGGGCTATTTAGGCCGATTACTCTTTTTTTTTTTTTTTTTAAGACATTAGAATATTTATAACCTAGGACTGAACACGAGAATCGCCAATCGAATGGGATCGAATAACACCACCTGAAACTGCCTATTTGGTTAGTGCCACATCAGCATAGAAAACACTGATTGGTTAAACCGAATTGACACCACACAATTCGGGCGGTTGTCGATTTGGAGGATTTCTTCTTAGGTGGGAGCTGAACTGCACTGATGGGTTTATGGGAAAAGGGGAAAAAATCGCTAGTTTCTAGTCTTCTCTGATTTCAAACTTCCTAGTTCCTGGTTCCCACCTGAACAACCAAAGACCCCTACACTGGCAGACCCATTCCTTCATTCCCTCCCTCTTCTGTTGCACTTGTGCCCAAGGCGGCACCCTCTCTCTCATTGGATCGTCCCAGCGGCCCCCACTATCGGGTCCTCTCCTCGTCCTTGCAAGTCATGACTCTCATCCTTAAGAGTCGAATGATGTGAATAATAATGAAATGGTCATATCTGATTCATTGGAAACATCATAAGACAAAACCACTCTTAAATTAATTGACAATATTTATTAGTTAGGGAGTTGGTGGAATCTTAAAGGTTGTCTTGATAAGTGAGAAGTCAAAAGCCTTTTATTTACATCATGTATTAGGAAGATTTTAGTTGTTATTAAGTCAATATCAATTTGGTATCAGAGCTAGGTATCAGAAGTCAGAAGTCAAATTGACTTAATAACAACTAAAAACTCCCTAATACATTATATAAATGAAAGGCTTTTGGCTTCTTGCTTATCAAGACAAGACCTTTAAGATTCCACCAACTCGCGAACTAATAAATATTGTCAATTAATTTAAGAGTGGTTTCATGTTTTGATGTTACCAATGAATCAGATATGACCATATCATTATTATCCGTGTCATCGGCCTTGGCGGCTTACTAGCCCTCCCTCTAGTCCCCGACCACCAATCACCTGTGCTCAGATAATCACGGCCCAAATTGGGTGGTCGCGCCGCCCATCTCTTGAGGTTGTTGGATTTTTTTGTTTATTATTATTATTATTATTATTATCGATTTGTTCTCTGTGCATGTGCTGCTTGGTTCGAACCAAACCGAGCTAAGATATACCTGAAGTAGTTGCGGTTCGGTTTGCTCGGTTTTTGCTATGTGGCGGGTGGTTTTGGTTTTAGCTTTCGGCACAACCAAATGTGCGATTCGGCAACCGACCAAGCCACAATCGAGGGAACCGACCGAATGTTCACTCCTAGTATAACCTTTCATTTGAGATCCATTAATCAATTGTTGTTTTGACTGTTGGGATCTAAATGTGCCTTAAGGATAGAAAATCAATATTAGGGATTTTTAGTAAATATGACATTTTGATATTAATAAGAGGAGGTTATTCATGTTTAATAAGTTATGTCCTATTTGCTTTCATTTGTTGATTGTATGGTTATTTTGAGCAAACATAAAATACTCCTTGGCTGTTGGTAATATATCGAATTACCATATGTATACGGGGTATACATAAAAAACGTGGTAATTGATAACAGTCTAAATACATAGCCCGCAATTGATGAAATAAGATTTGGGGATCTTATTCATGATAAGATTGTAAAGGTTGTCTACTTCCTTGGAGGGATGGTTTGTCTTGACCATCGGATAGGTTCCGAGTAGAAATTTTAATGTATGCCAGTATTGAGGTATGACATTGGACATGACCTAAAGTGTTAATTGATTCGGTTTAATAATTCTGTTTATAAGAATCAATGACGCTTTGATTATCATCCTGCATTAATCTTAATCCTGAAATGATTACTTGAGTTCGTATCCATGACTTATGTACTTTGATGCACTAAAGGTGGGACACTATTAATTCATGTCAATATACTTGTGTTTTGGGTGCATGACTTATAAATGGAGAAATTGAGATTCATAGATACGAAATCCATAGCTATCTTAACGATAATAAATGTTATCTACTTAAAGGCATTATTCGGGGATTGAAAGATAGTATAACAAGATCTTGACCATCCTGATGAGGACATGGCTAGCACAAGATCATGGCATGCAGATCCTATTCAAGTACTAGAAGAATCAAGCAAAGGCAAAATTTAATTTTATCAAGTTAACTTGGATTGTAAGGCTTGCATGCCAATATATTTACTTTCCTATATTTGTTTAGGCCTTTTTGACTTTTCATAGGCATTTTAAAATCTTTTAACTTTCTTTTTCTAGTGAAAGTGTGAATCAGCCAATTAAAGGGCATATTATTTCATTTTTCTTTTTTAGGCAAGTAAGAATTTTATTTACAAGATTTTAGTCTTAATTAGTATAGCTATTTTAGGAACCCTTTTTATAAATTCAGCCTATAAATAGGCATCTTTGTAACCGTGAAAGGAGGGAAGTAATCATTCAGAAATGTGAGAGAATTTTCTCTTTGGGTTCTTTGATGAAACATTCGAACTTATCGGAATTTTCCGTGGCGTTCACTATCGACTTATCAAACGGATTTCCACCACCGTTTGTGGCGTCTTCCTTATACCGAGGTTCTTGTTTCACATTAAACAATGGTTGAGGTCAATTATACCAAGGTTCTTGTTTTTGTTGAAGCATGGGTCGAGGTCTCCCATCCAAACCTGATCGTAGGACGTTCTTGGGTTTCTTTTCGTTGTCGGGTCTCGTCACAAGTTGGCATGGGTCGTATCACATCCGTTTACTTTGTGTTATCTGATGGTTTACCAATTGTATGGTTTTACAATTGGTGGTTCTTTTAATGAAGAATAATGGAACTTTAAGTTAAAATGATTGAAAAGGTAAAACGGAAAAAAGTCTTTAATTCAATTATGGATAACATATGGGGATTAAGCAAGCGATTAATAAATCATGGAAAAAGCACTACGTAAGAGAGCTTTCGTAAAACGGTATGTAAACAAGAGTTCAGCTTCAAACTTTTAGTGGAATAGTTTTGAAGTTGATAATTGATGAATAATTAATTTGGGGTTAATTTTTCACAATTATAGGAGTCTCTTTACATATTTCCATTGGGTCCCTCTATTAGCTCATATAGTTCCATATAACGTCTTGGGATTTGTTCCTAATGAGATCGGTAAATTTAAATGGAATTTAGTAATGTCTATTAAGATATACTACTCCTTAACATGCAATCCAGAAAGGATTGGACATGTGAAATTTGTAGACAAATAATTTGTCAACATGTATTGGTTAATTTGAATTTTGGAAATAAGATTGTGTTTGAATTATTTAATTTTGGAAAAACAAAATTTTTCTCTCCTAATTAAAAGAGGTGCACGGTTTTTAATTGAATGGAGGGAAAAAAATTTTATTTCAAAATTGTTCAAATACATTCCTAACATTAAATTATTAATTGATTTAAATAATGTAGATTATTTGATGGATTTTTCTTTCCTTAACAGAAGTGCACGGTTTTTGTGAGGAAAGAAAATTTGAAATATTCCATTGATTTAAATTAATTAATATGGATAATGTTTGATGCGAACCCTTCTAAGAATAACGAGATCTGACAACGAAAAGGAACCCAAGAACGTTCTAGGACCAGGTTTGGATGGGAGACCTCGACTCGTTGCTTCAGCAAAAACAAGAACCTTGGTATATTTGACCTCAACCCATTGTTTAATACAAAACAAGAACCTCGATATAATGAAGACGCCACAAACGGTGGTGGAAATCCGTTTGATAAGTCGATAGTTCGATAAGTTCGAATGGTTCGTCAAAAACCCAAAGAGATAATTCTCTCACATTTCTCAAAATTGCTTCTAAAAACTAAAACTCCCATTAGCTTCAGAACATGCCTTTTTATAGGCTGCTAAGTACAATTCCCTTTTCCTAATTTATGTATAAATTCAGTTTTGACAATAAGGAAAACAAATAAAAAAACTGACTGATGACCATGGAAGTGATTTGCTTGTACATGGGCTGCATGGGGGTGATCCAATGCATGTCTTCTATGTGTCTCAATCTGCATTGAAGGCAATTTGTTGAACAATTGTTGTTGTGGGCGTTTTTTTTTGGGTTGCCAAAGTGGTGTT
Organism: Ficus microcarpa; assembly: GCA_025413485.1. NCBI lineage: Eukaryota > Viridiplantae > Streptophyta > Magnoliopsida > Rosales > Moraceae > Ficus > Ficus microcarpa. The sequence goes on from CM046383.1 coordinate 18,309,446, forward strand.
GTTTTCAAGTGTTTTAGTGTGTCTTTTATAGCTGAAATAAAGCGAGATAAAGGGGGAGTTAATTTGCTAAGTTTAAGACTAGTTATGTTGGTTTGTGAGTTTGCACAGCCATTAGTGTCATTAGTGTGATTAGTGTGATTAGTGTCATTAGTGTGATTCTTGAGGTATGTAACAGCCAGCCATGTCTGTTGGTATGTCAAAAGTTAATTAGTGTCATTAGTGTGATTCTTGAAGTATGTAACAGCCATTTTGGAAGCCAAAAGGTTGTTTTTAGCTTTTGTTTTGTTTTTTTTTTTTTTAAGATGCAATTTTCGGATTAGGGAGGACATCCTTTGAAGAAATGAAAAAAAAAAAAAAAAAAAATTTCAGAAGAATACTTCTGTGTTTCTTTCCTTCTCTTATCTCTTGGTGGATTCCTTGAGTGGCGAGATTAAGACTTATCTTGGTGGATTCCAAGTGGTGTCAAAATTTTATCCGTTATTATAATACTTATCTAAACACCCTTATCATTCCTAAACACGTCCCTTAAGCCTTAAACATCCTTAAACCTTAACAATCCTAGAATACCCTTACCAAGTCTCATAGGAATGATATCATTTTGGTATCAGAGCCAGGTTGAAGAAAAATGAGGAGACAAGCTCTTCGAAGACAACTCGTTGAAGAAGATGAATCGGTGGAAGAAAGAAATCAAAATCTCGAGATGGAGGGTATGCGAAGAACAATACAGCTGCTTCAACAACGCCTTGAACGGTTCGAGAGACAAAATCCACCGAGGCATGATAGGCGCCGTGCAGATGAAGAGGATGACAGTATAAATCCATTCGACAACGAAGATGATTCTAGCGACGACTCCTATGCTTACCAAAGACGTCAAATTCACCGTAGAAGTCGCGATGGTGATGAGAGGGTCATGTACCAGAATTTGATGGAAGATCTCAAGGCGATGCATTTCTTGATTGGTTGTACACGGTTGAGAGGATCTTCGAATTCAAAGATTACTCGGATGACAAGAGGGTCAAGTTGGTGGCAATCAAGCTAAAAGGATATGCATCCCTTTGGTGGGAGAATCTCAAGCGAGAATGGGAGTGAGAAGGACGGAGGCTTATTCGAACGTGGGAGAAGATGAAACGAGAACTCAAGAGAAGATTCATTTCGGACAGTTACAAACAAGACAATTATTTGAAGTTTCACAACTTCAAGCAATTTGACTTGTCTGTAGACGATTACACTAGGGAGTTCGAATATCTTATGCTTAAGTGCGATGTGGTGGAACCTGAAGAGCAAACCGATGCACGTTATCTAGGAGGGCTCAAGAAGGAGATTTCCGATGTCATCAAATTACAGCCATATTGGACTTTCAATGATGTCCGAAAATTGGCTTTGACTGTGGAGCAACAAAGGAAGGATTTGCTGATGAGAACGTCGTCAAGAATATCGAGACCCGACAACGAATAGGAACCCAAGAACGTTCTACAATCAGGTGTGGATGGGAGACCTCGACCCGTTGCTTGAATCGTGACATGAACCTTGGTATAGATGACGCCACAATCAGCTATGGATGGACTGATTGATAAGTCAATGAACGCCACGAAATTTCTCCGATAAGTTCAAAAAGTTCAATTAAGAACCCAAGAGAATTAAACCTCAAACTTTTTTATTGTCTCCAAAACTGATCTGCTCCCCAACATGTCCGTACGGTTTTATAGGTGTTTCCCTTTGTGGATTTTCAAACCCTAATTGCCCAAGTAATTTTTGGCAAGTCACTAAACCAAAAAGGGAAACACCAAATCTGAGGAAAATGAAGACACACCCAATATGGTAAGTTCTCTACATGCCTTACAATACCCTAAAATAAAAGGAAACTAAATTACAATTCAATTAGTACTGATTTCTTCTCTTCAATTATTGCCGCAAAATTGGAAAGTTCTCAAAACGGAAAAGTGACAGCTACAAAATTACTCCGTCCCTTCTAGAACTTGAATCATGCATTTGTTGGGCTGGTCATTGCTCGTAATTCCCTCAATGGGCCTCCACACAATAGCTTGAGACCAAGTTGCTCAAATCAGCCCCATAAGTGCGTCTTTGAATTTCTTGGCGCGAGCCCTCGTAACCGGACCAGTGGGAACTAGAATTGGATCTGAATATGTCTCGTCCCACGTGGCCATGCCTGTGACGACGTTCTCATCATTTGCGAAAGTATCCGGCCAAGAGTACGGGAAGCACTTGTTATGGAACTAAGGGCAACCCTGGTTCGTCTTCTTCAAAACCAACCTTTAGCAAGACATCTGCCACCACTAAACCGGAGATGAAGAATGACAAACCAACCAACACTTCCAATTCTTCAAAAAAATGTTTCAAATATCAGGGATATGGGCATATTGCTTCGGAGTGTCCAAATCGAAGGCTCATCACCATTATAGAAAATGAAGTTGTGGAGGAAGAGGAGGAGGAGTCGGAAAAGGAAGAAATTGAAGAACACGTGGAGTATGCTGATGAGGGTGAAATTTTGGTTATTTGAAGACTTTTGAATTCCAATCACGTTAACGAAGATCCCTGGTTGAGAGAGAACATTTTTCAAACAAGGTGCACTTTTCACGGTCGTGTGTGTGATGTGATAATTGATGGGAGTAGTCGCACGAATGTGGTTTCGGAAGAGATGGTGACCAAATTGAGTTTATCAACCGAGCCTCATTCCAAGCCTTACAAGATTCAATGGTTCAAGAATAGAAATGGAGTATCGGTGTCCAAAAGGTGTTTGGTTTCTTTCTCTATAGGGAAATCATATCGAGATGAAATCTGGCGTGATGTTGTACCGATGGACGCATGTCATCTCTTGTTGGGACGTCCGTGGCAATACGATCGAAAGGTGGTGCACGATGGGTTCAAAAATACTTACTCATTTATGAAAGATGGAGTGCGGATCATTTTGGCCTCCATGAATCCGGATGGAAAGAAGAAACCTGCCAATTCCGACTGATGAGCATGGAAGTGATTTGCTTGTACATGGGCTGCATGGGGGTGATCCAATGCATGTCTTCCATGTGTCTCAATCTGCATTGAAGGCAATTTGTTGAACAAGTGTTGGGGGGCGTTTTTTTTGGGTTGCCAAAGTGGCGTTGGGGTTTTCAAGTGTTTTAGTGTGTCTTTTATGGCTGAAATAAAGCTATTTAAAGTGGGAGTTAAATTAGCTAAGTTTATGTTTGTTTTAAGTGCAATGTTACAGCCAATTAAGTGCAATGTTACATCCTATTGTGGCTGTTGGTTTCTAAGTTTGGCTGTTGGTGTGCTAAAAATAATTAGCGTCATTAGTGTGTTTCTTAAAGGATGTAATTAATGTCATTTTGGAAGCTGAAGGTTGTTTTCAGCTTTTGGGGTTTTTTTAAGTTGTAATTTTCGGATTTGTGAAGGAGGCCAATTTTGAAGAGTTAAAAATTTTAGAGAATACCTCTGTGTTTCTTCTTTCTCTTATCTCTTAGTGGATTCCTTGGGTGGCGAGATTAAGACTTATCTTGGTGGATTCCAAGTGACGTCAAAACCTATCCGTTACTGTAATACCAATCTAAATACCCTTATACTCCTAAACACGTCCCTTAAGCCTTCATCGTCCTTTAAACCTTACAATTCCAGAATACCCTTACCAAATCCCACAGGAACGGTATCATTTTTGGTATCAGAGAAGGTTGAAGAAAAATGAGGAGACAAGCTCTTCGAAGACAACTCGTTGAAGAAGATGAACGAAGAAAGGAATCAAAATCTCGAGATGGAGGATATGCGAAGAACAATACAGCAGCTTCAACAACGCCTTGATCGGTTTGAGAGACAAGATCCACGAAGACATGATAGGCGGCGTGCAGATGAAGAGGATGACGATATCAATCCATTCCACAATGAAGCTGATTCTAGCGATGACTCCTATGCTTACCCAAGACGTCAAATTCACCGTAGAAGCCGCGATGCTGATGTGAGGGTGGATGTACTAGAATTTGACGAAAGATCTCAAGGCGATGCATTTCTTGATTGGTTGTACACGGTTGAGAGGATCTTCGAATTCAAAGATTACTCGGATGACAAGAGGGTCAAGTTGGTGGCAATCAAGCTAAAGGGATATGCATCCCTTTGGTGGGAGAATCTCAAGCGAGAACGGGAGCGAGAAGGACGGAGGCCTATTCGAACGTGGGAGAAGATGAAGCGAGAACTCAAGAGAAGATTCATTTCGGACAGTTACAAACAAGACAATTATTTGAAGTTTCACAACTTCAAGCAATTTGACTTGTCCGTAGACGATTACACTAGGGAGTTCGAATATCTTATGCTTAAGTGCGATGTGGTAGAACCTGAAGAGCAAACCGTTGCACGTTATCTAGGAGGGCTCAAGAAGGAGATTTCCGATGTCATCAAATTACACTAATGACATCCTTTAAGAAACACACTAATGACACTAATTATTTTTAGCACACCAACAGCCAAACTTAGAAACCAACAGCCACAATAGGATGTAACATTGCACTTAATTGGCTGTAACATTGCACTTTAAACAAACATAAACTTAGCTAATTTAACTCCCACTTTAAATAGCTTTATTTCAGCCATAAAAGACACACTAAAACACTTGAAAGCCCCAACAACACTTTGGCAACCCAAAAAAAACGCCCCCAACACTTGTTCAACAAATTGCCTTCAATGCAGATTGAGACACATGGAAGACATGCATTGGATCACCCCATGCAGCCCATGTACAAGCAAATCACTTCCATGCTCATCATTCTCCCCGGGTTGGAGAGGACTCGACCTCGAGTCTAGAGGCGTGTCTTCAACAAATGGAGAAAGATCAGCCACGTTGAAGGTAGCAGACACTCCATAATCACCTGGCAACTCAACTTTGTATGCATTATCATTAATCTTTTGAACAATTGTAAAAGGTTCATCCCCCCTTGCTTGAAGTTTGGGAAACCTCCTATTGGGAAACCGTTATTTTCTGAGATGAATCCATACTTTATCCCCAACTTGAAAAAGTGACTGAAAAGTGACCTTCCTCCTATGTTTATTTGCTTGCTGCGCATACTTCTCATTTTGTTTGGCAATCTTTTCTCGAACTTGTTCATGCAACTTCTTGATATATTTTGCTCTTTCGTCAGCTGCTCCACTAAAAGTTGTTTCAGTTTTAAGGGGCACAAGATCCAAAGGAGTGATTGGATTCTTACAATAAACGATCTCGAAAGTACTACACCCGGTTGTTTGACTAGTGGACCTATTATAAGCGAATTCAGCTTGTGGAAGAGACAAATCCCAAGCCTTGATGTTCTTCTTGATGAGACTTCGCAATAAAACTCCCAAAGATCGATTAACCACCTCAGTTTGTCCGTTCGTTTGGGGATGGTGTGAAGTGCTGAACTGAAGTTTAGTTCCCATTTTCCTCCATAGAGTTCTCCAAAAATGACTAAGGAACTTAGCATCTCGATCCGACGTAATAGTCTTCGGAACACCGTGTAGCTTCACAATCTCTTGAAAATTGAGGTCAGCGATATGAGTTGCATCAGCTGTCTTGTTGCATGGCACAAAATGAGCCATCTTGGAAAAACGATCCACGACCACCATGATTGAGTCTTTTTGCCTTTGAGTCCGAGGTAATCCAAGAACAAAGTCCATACTTACATCCTCCCATGGTGTGTTTGGAACAGGTAGGGGAATGTACAAACCAGCATTGCTACCATGAGTCTTAGCTTGATGACAAGTCTCGCATTGATCCACAATTCGCCCCACATCCTTAGTAAGCCGTGGCCAAAAGAAATTGTCTTGCACTAGGGCTATGGTCTTGTCTCGGCCAAAGTGACCCGCCAAGCCTCCACCATGAGCTTCTCGAATAATGGCTTCCCTCAATGATCCTTGCGGAACACAAAGCTGCGTACCTTTATACAAAAACCCATTTTGGACCAAAAATTGTTTATATGGCCCCTTTGCACAATGCTTCCAAATTCGACAAAAATCAGCATCATCTTTGTACATACTCTTCACAATGTCAAACCCAAGCACCTTAGCTTGCATCATGTTCAACAGTAAATGGTGCCTACTCAATGCATCTGCAACTTGATTAGCTTTACCGGACTTGTGCTTGATGACAAAGTTGAATGATTGGAGATACTCCACCCACTTTGCATGGCTTGAATTGAGCTTGTGTTGAGCATGCAAATACTTAAGAGCTTCGTGATCTGAAAAAAGAACAAACTCATTAGGATAAAGATAGTGGCTCCAATGCCCCAATGCTCGGATGATTGCATAGAACTCCTTGTCATATGTCGAGTACTTCCTCCGCACTTCGTTCAACTTTTCGCTGAAAAAAGCAATTGGCTTGCCTCCTTGACTCAAAACAGCCCCAACGCCCACCCCCGAAGCGTCGCACTCCACCTCAAAAATCTTTGAAAAATCTGGAAATGCAAGAACCGGTGCTTCCATCATCTTCTTTTTAACAAAATCAAAACTCAAATAGAAAAGGTGCCTAAATTCAAATTTTAAACTAGAATTTTAAAACTCAAATAGAATTACAAAAAATCAAATCTTGAATTTTATTTTGAATCTTGAACTTCTTGAAACTTGAAAACGTGATCTTGACTTGATTTCTTTGTTGGAAAATAATGTCCAATTCAGCCTTGGAAGCTAAAAACATCCATTAGTCTTGGCTTTCTTCCGGGTCGAATTTGATGAGTAAAATCAACCTTTGTTCACCATTTGTGGTGAACGCACTTTCCTCTTGTTGTAGAACTCTTTGAACTAAGTTATTTAGCTCTTCTTTGAATCTTTTAGCTCGAGCTCTCGTCACCGGATGATGCAGAGCAAGACAATGTTTCAAGCTCGAGCAACACGTTTTTGGCAAGTGTGCATGGCTTTCATGGCTTGAGTCCTGGCTCATAAGTTTGGCTGTCAAGGTCAACTTTAATTGCTGATATCTGAGTATTTATTTTCAGTTTTATTCTAGTATTTACTAAACTTCAAGTTGGTTTTAATTGTGTTAATTGTGTAGAAGTTTGTTAGGCATTGGGCTGTTATGAAGGGAATTTGATCAGTTTTTGGTGGCTGAAGTAAAGAGCTGTAGTTGTGGGAATATGGATGGTTTTCAGAGTAGTTATGGTGGGGAACTTTTCTTGGTTTTAAGTATGTAATTATGAGGGTGTTTGTAATTGAATTTAATCAATTTAGGATGTAAAATTCGTCCAAAAAGGGGCTGGACAGAGATGTATGCAGAACTTTTGGTTGAATGAGAAAATTCAGTTCTTGTGTGAATTGTGAACTCTTATCTCTTAGGTGGATTCCTAGAGTGGCGAGTTTTTGACTTATCTAACGCGTGGGAATCGTTAGTGGCGTCATCCTAGACTTATTTTAAGTCTGAGTTATTTTTTTCCCAACCCAGTCGTTACTAGTGAACAGTATTCCGTACCATTTTGGTATCAGAGCAGGTTGAAGAAACATGAGGAGACAAGCTCTTCGAAGGCAACTCGTTGAGGAAGATGAACAGGTGGAAGAAAGAAATCAACATCTCGAGATGGAGGAAATGCGAAGAACAATACAGCAGCTTCAACAACGCCTTGAACGGTTCGAGAGACAATATCCGCCAAGGCATGGTAGGCGCCGTGCAGATGAAGAGGATGAAGACATCAATCCATTCCACAATGAAGATGATTCAAGCGACGACTCCTATGCTTACCCAAGACGTCGAATTCACCGTAGAAGCCGCGATGGTGATGTGAGGGTGGATGTACCTGAATATGACGGACAATCACAAGATGATGCATTCCTCGATTGGCTGTACACTGTGGAAAGGATCTTTGAATTCAAGGATTATTCTGATGAAAAGCGAGTCAAGTTGGTTGCCATTAAACTAAAGAAGTATGCGTCCCTTTGGTGGGAAAATCTCTGCCGAGAAAGAGAACGTGATGGACGGAGGCCCATTCGAACATGGGAGAAGATGAAGCGGGAACTCAGAAAAAGATTCATTTTGGACAACTACAAGCAAGACAACTATGTAAAGTTTCACAATTTCCGACAATTTGAGTTGTCTGTGGCTGACTACACTAGAGAATTCGAGTATCTTATGCTCAAGTGCGACGTCGTAGAACCTGAGGAGCGAACTATTGCACGGTATTTGGGCGGACTCAAGAAGGAGATTTCTGATGTAATAAAATTACAGCCATATTGGACTTTCAACGATGTTCGAAAATTGGCTTTGAACGTGGAGCAGCAAAAAAAGGACTCAAGGAGATTTCCAAATAAATCTGTGGCAACCCTAGTTTGGCAAACAAGGGAAACCCTAGCTCATCCTCTTATGCGGCGTCAACCAAGGCGTCGTCATCCAACACCAAGCCGGAGACACGAAATCCAAAACCCGTCGTCAATCCCAATGCTACCAAGAAATGTTTCAAGTGCCAAGGTTATGGTCACATTGCCTCGGAGTGTCCCAACAAACGTACCTTCACCATCATTGGCGATGATGTGGTTGAAGAAGAAGATCAAGAAGACGAAGGAGAACATGAAGAACATGAAGAACATGTGGTTGAAGAACATGAAGAGTATGGTGACAAAGGAGAGGTTCTGGTCATTAGGCGACTCTTGAATGCAAGTCCTTGTCAAGAAGAGCACAGGTCCAGTTACGAGGGCTCGCGCGAAGAAATTCAAAGACGCACTTATGGGGCTGATTCGAGCAACTTGGTCTCAAGCTATTGTGTGGAGGCCCATTGAGGGAATTACGAGCAATGACCAGCCCAACAAATGCGTGATTCAAGTCCTAGAAGGGACGGAGTAATTACGTAGCTGTCACTTTTCCGTTTTCAGAACTTTCCAGTTTTGCGGCAATAATTGAAGAGAAGAAATCAGGGCTGATTGAATTGTAATTTAGTTTCCTTTTATTTTAGAGTATTGTAAGGCTTTTAGCCATGTAGGGAACTTACCATATTTGGTGTAACTTTATTTTCTTCAGATTTGGTGTTTCCCTTTTTGGTTTAGAGACTTGCCAAAATTTACTTGGGCAATTAGGGTTTGAAAATCCACAGAGGGAAACACCTATAAAACCGTACGGACACGTTAGGGAGATCAGTTTTTGACACAATAAAAAAAAGTTTGAGATTTAATTCTCTTTGGTTCTTAAACGAACTTTTTGAACTTATCGGAGAAATTCCGTGGCGTTCATCGACTTATCAATCAGTCCATCCATAGCTGATTGTGGCGTCCTCGCATACCAAGGTTCGTGCTTCTTGTTAGGCATCGGGTTGCGGTTCCATTCAAAGCCGTTTAGGATTCGATCTTGGAAATCAATTTGGTTAGGGTCGCGTCAGTTCTTGGCGTGGTTCGTATCATTTGGTATCAGAGCAAAGGGTTCTAATCAGGTTTTACTACTACCGGGAGTTGTACAACAAGCTGCAAAATCTAAAGCAAGGCACCCGGAGTGTGGAGGAGTACTATAAAGAGATGGAGGTCATGATGATCCGAGCAAATATAGAAGAAGATAAGGAAGCTACAATGGCAAGGTTTTTGGCGGGTTTGAATCGAGAAATTCACAATGCCGTTGAGCTACAACATTACGTGGAGTTGGAGGATATGGTACACATGGCTGTCAAAATTGAGAATCAACTCAAGAGGAGGGGCGGTAACATGCGGCCAAGTCAAAACCCAAGTACCTCCGCTTGGAAGGCGCAACCATGGAAGAAGGATGAGAAGCAACTCAACGCAAGGCCAAAAACCGAACAAAAACTAGAAGAGGCCAGCCATAGGAACCAAGGTAAATCTGATTCTTCCTCTACTCGGAATCGAGATGTTAAGTGCTTTAAATGTCAAGGCAGGGGTCACATAGCTAGCCAATGCCCGAACAAGCAAGCTATGGTAATGCGGGACAATGGAGATATTGAAACCGACGAGGACTCGGACCATGGTTCGATGCCTTCGTTAGAGGATGCCGACGAGGAGGAGTACGCGGTCCATGGAGATCTTGATAGGAACCTCGCCAATATACTGACGAAATCCGTTATCAATAAAGAAGGCACCAAGACCGTTTCTACTTCAGATTTGGATGGAAATCACCGCGACCCGTTGCTTATATCGAAGCAAGAACCTTGGTATATCGAAGACGCCACAATCAAGGATGGAAGGCTTGATTGATAAGTCAGTTTTGAACGCCACGGACAAATTCCGATAAGTTCGAAATAGTTCGTCAAAGAACCAAAGAAAGAATTCACCTTTCAGAAAAATTTTCAGCCAAAAGTTTTCTTCATTAATCATGAAAATGCCTATTTATAGGCCAAATTACAATCAGAATTTCCTAAGGAAATTCGTCCAAAAAAATCAGAGGCAATTTCCTAAAACTAGAAAAGGAAAGTTGACAAATTCAAATGTAATAACTACCCTAATTTACCCTAAATAAAAACCAACTATAAGGAATGTTTTAATGGCTGATTATCAGCCAATTACATGCCCAAAACTTAAGGGAAAGTGCAATAAATTCGTTTTGGCAACTTGAGCTAACAGATCAGCCACATGTGCCCAAAATGAGGTTTTGTGCGATGTGGTTCCAATGCAAGCTGGACACTTGTTATTAGGAAGACCATGGCAATTTGATCGACGAGTTAAACATGACGGCTACACCAACAAGTACTCGTTGGTTCACAACTAAAGATCGATCACTCTTGTTCCATTAACTCCAAAACAGGTCCATGAAGACCAAGTGAGCTTACAGCGAGAAAGTGAGAAAAAGAAAATGAGCGAAGAAAAATCAAGAGTGGAAGTGCAGAGAGAGAGTTCGGCCAGTGAGAGAAAAAAAGAAGAGATGGCCGAGAAAAAGGAGAGTAAAGGAGAGAAAATTGAGAGAGCTAAAAAGAATACACCACAAGCCAATGAGAGAAAAGCAGAGAGAAAAACAAACTTTTATGCGAGAGGTGGCGATATTAAAAGGGCGATGTTTTTAAATCAGCCGATGAAAGTACTTTTGTACAAAGAGGCATTTTTAAACGCTAACGAGCTTGACCTTGCATTGCCTAGTTCTATTGTTTCTCTACTGCAGGAATTCGATGATGTATTTCCGGACGACGTGCCTGATGGTTTGCCACCAATTCGGGGAATCGAACATCAGATTGATTTCGTACCAGGCGCTTCAATCCCAAACCGACCGGCTTATAGAAGCAATCCCGAGGAGACAAAGGAGCTTCAAAGGCAGGTTAGTGAGTTGATGAAAAAGGGGCACGTGCGAGAGAGTATGAGCCCGTGCGCCGTTCCGGTCTTACTTGTGCCAAAGAAGGATGGGACATGGAGGATGTGCGTAGACTGCCGAGCCATAAACAATATCACGGTAAAGTATCGCCATTCTATTCCTCGACTAGATGATATGTTGGATGAATTATATGGAGCTTCTGTGTTCTCAAAAATTGATTTGAAAAGTGGGTATCATCAAATTCGTATGAAAGCGGGAGACGAGTGGAAGACAGCCTTTAAAACGAAACAAGGTTTATATGAGTGGTTGGTATTGCCATTTGGCTTAACCAACGCGCCGAGCACATTTATACGACTAATGAACCATGTTTTATGAGCATTTATTGGCAGGTTTGTTGTTGTGTACTTTGATGATATACTTATTTATAGCAAAGACTTGGATCAACATGTAGCGCATTTAAAGTCAGTTTTAGATGTGCTTAGAAAAGAAAAATTGTACGCTAACCTCAAGAAGTGTACTTTTTGCACAGATAAGCTTGTATTTCTAGGTTTTGTTGTTAGTGCGGAAGGTATACAGGTTGACGAAGAGAAGGTGCGAGCTATCCGGGAGTGGCCGAGTCCAACTAGTGTGGGTAACGTACGGAGTTTTCATGGACTCGCTAGTTTTTACCGACGGTTTGTGAAAGATTTCAGTACTATCGCCGCACCACTGACTGAAGTGATCAAGAAGGACGTTGGGTTCAAATGGGGAGAGGAGCAAGAAAGGGCATTCCAACTAATCAAAGCTAAGTTGACCAATGCCCCATTGTTATCCTTACCTGATTTTTCCAAAACTTTTGAAATTGAATGTGATGCTTCAGGTGTTGGAATTGGCGCCGTTTTGATGCAGGATAGGTGACCAATAGCGTATTTCAGCGAGAAGTTGAACGGAGCAGCTCTCAGTTACCCAACCTATGACAAAGAGCTGTATGCGTTGGTTCGAGCTTTAGAGACATGGCAGCACTACCTATGGCCAAAAGAGTTCGTGATTCACACCGACCACGAGTCCTTGAAACACTTGAAGAGCCAACATAAGCTGAACAAGAGGCATGCTCGTTGGGTTGAATTCATCGAGACATTTCCCTACGTCATCCGATACAAGCAAGGTAAGGAAAATGTCGTTGCGGATGCGCTATCTCGCAGGTACGCGTTAATCTCAACTCTTGATGCTAAATTGCTTGGTTTCGAACATATTAAGGATTTATATGCGGATGATCATGACTTTAGTGCTGAGTATCAGGCTTGCGAGAGATTTGCTAGTGGTAAGTACTTTAGGCATGAGGGATACCTATTTCGAGAGAATAAATTGTGTGTGCCTAATTGTTCCTTACGAGACTTGTTAGTTAGAGAATCCCCTGGGGGAGGCTTAATGGGACATTTTGGAGTTGCCAAGACATTAGCTGTTTTACAAGAACATTTCTATTGGCCGCACATAAAACGTGATGTTGAGAGGCTTTGTGATAGATGTGTAACTTGTAGGCAGGCTAAATCAAGAGTGCAGCCCCACGGTTTGTACACCCCTTTGCCCATACCTAGTGAACCTTGGACTGATATCTCAATGGATTTTGTGTTAGGATTGCCTAGGACTAAACGGGGACGGGATTCGGTGTTTGTGGTCGTGGATAGGTTTTCCAAGATGGCGCATTTTATCCCATGCCACGAGACAGATGATGCTTCTAACGTTGCTGATTTGTTCTTTAGGGAAATTGTGAGACTTCATGGTATGCCTAGAACAATTATTTCTGATAGGGACGCCAAGTTCTTAAGCTACTTTTGGAAGACTTTGTGGGCTAAGTTAGGGACTAAGTTGTTGTTTTCGACCACTTGTCACCCTCAAACCGATGGTCAAACAGAAGTTGTGAATAGGACATTGTCTACTTTGTTGCGGGCTGTCATAAAAAAGAACATCAAAACTTGGGAGGAATGTTTACCACATGTTAAGTTTGCTTATAACCGATCTGTACACTCTGCTACTCAATTTTCACCTTTTGAAATTGTTTATGGTTTTAATCCTTTAACTCCTTTGGATTTAATGCCATTACCTTCGTCTGCACGTGTGAATTTAGATGGCAAAAGAAAAGCTGAACTTGTTAAGCAGAGACACGAGAAGGCACGACTCAACATCGAGCGACGGACCAAGCAATATGCCAAACAGGCCAACAAAGGGCGTCACAAGGTCATCTTTGAACCTGGCGATTGGGTGTGGTTGCACTTGCGCAAAGAGCGGTTTCCGGAACAGAGAAAGTCGAAGCTGTTGCCTAGAGGGGACGGTCCTTTTCAAATTCTTGAAAGGATCAATGATAATGCGTATAAGTTAGACTTGCCAGGTGAGTATGGTGTAAGTGCTACCTTTAATGTCACTGATCTAAGTCCTTTTGATGCAGGCGACGATTTGAGGACAAATCCTTTTCAAGAGGAGGGGAATGATTAGAATGTCGTCACAGGCAAGGCCACGTGGGACGAGACATATTCAGATCCAATTCTAGTTCCCACTGGTCCAGTTACGAGGGCTCGCGCGAAGAAATTCAAAGACGCACTTATGGGGCTGATTCGAGCAACTTGATCTCAAGCTATTGTGTGGAGGCCCATTGAGGGAATTACGAGCAATGACCAACCCAACAAATGCGTGATTCAAGTCCTAGAAGGGACGGAGTAATTACGTAGCTGTCACTTTTCCGTTTTGAGAACTTTCCAGTTTTGCGGCAATAATTGAAGAGAAGAAATCAGGGCTGATTGAATTGTAATTTAGTTTCCTTTTATTTTAGAGTATTGTAAGGCTTTTAGCCATGTAGGGAACTTACCATATTTGGTGTAACTTTATTTTCTTCAGATTTGGTGTTTCCCTTTTTGGTTTAGAGACTTGCCAAAATTTACTTGGGCAATTAGGGTTTGAAAATCCACAGAGGGAAACACCTATAAAACCGTACGGACACGTTGGGGAGATCAGTTTTTGACACAATAAAAAAAAGTTTGAGATTTAATTCTCTTTGGTTCTTAAACGAACTTTTCGAACTTATCGGAGAAATTCCGTGGCGTTCATCAACTTATCAATCAGTCCATCCATAGCTGATTGTGGCGTCCTCGCATACCAAGGTTCGTGCTTCTTGTTCGGCATCGGGTTGCGGTTCCATTCAAAGCCGTTTAGGATTCGATCTTGGAAATCAATTTGGTTAGGGTCGCGTCAGTTCTTGGCGTGGTTCGTATCATTCAGTGGTTTAAGAATGGAAATGGAGTATCGGTGTCCAAAAGGTGTTTGGTTTCCTTTTCCATCGGGAAATCATATCAAGATGAACTCTGGTGTGATGTTGTGCCCATGGACGCATGCCATCTTCTATTGGGACGGCTCTGGTTATTTGATAGGAGAGTGATGCATGATGGATTTAAAAACACCTATTCCTTCATCAAAGATGGAAAGAAGATCATTTTGAATCCAATGAATCCGCAACTTAGCAGCAAAGGAAAGAAGGAGGGTGGCCAAGTTTTCTTAACGGGCGCACAAATTTCGGACGCTCTTTATAAGAATGAACCTGTAATGATTATAGTGGCAAAGGAGGAGGCTGAAGGCAAAACCAATCTACCCGACATCATCAAACCTCTCCTGACAGAATATGAAGATCTCATGCCAGAGGAAATTCCTAGTGGGTTACCACCTGTTAGAGGAATCTAACACCGAATCGATTTAGTCCCAGGATCAACTTTATCGAACAAAGCTGCCGAACAAATCCTAGCCAACAAGAGGATTTGCAGCGTCAAGTGGAGGAATTGTTTACGAAAGGGTTTATTAGAGAGAGTCTCAGCCCATGTGCAGTGCCAGCTTTATTGGTTCCCAAGAAGGACGGTAATTGGAGAATGTGTGTAGATAGTCGTGCCATCAACAAAATTACCATCAAGTACCGGTTTCCCATTCCTAGACTTGATGATCTGTTGGATCAACTCCATGGTGCTACAACATTTTCAAAGATTGATTTGCGTAGTGGATATCACCAAATCCGCATGCAACCTGGAGATGAGTGGAAGACGGCTTTCAAAACCAGTCGCGGGCTCTATGAATGGTTAGTGATGCCCTTTGGTTTGTCAAATGCACCTAGCACATTTATGAGACTCATGACACACATTTTCAAGCCATATTTGGGTAAATTCGTTGTGGTTTACTTTGATGACATCTTGGTTTATAGCCGTGATTTGCATGAGCACTTGGTGCACCTCCGACAAGTATTTGATGTTTTAAAAGAACAGCACCTCTATGTCAATCTCAAGAAGTGTTGTTTTGTGACGGAAAGTGTGGTTTTTCTTGGCTATGTTGTCACCAAAAACGGCATCAAGGTTGATAAAAGCAAGGTAGAGGCTATTGCTACTTGGCCCGTTCCACAGACTTTGTTTGATGTCAGAAGTTTTCATGGGATGGCGTCTTTTTACCGTCGTTTTATCAGAAACTTTAGCACCTTGGTGGCTCATATCACCGAGTGCCTAAAGGGAGGAAAGTTCTCATGGAATGCGGAGGCCCAAACAAGTTTCGACAACATCAAGCAAAAACTGATGGCGGCACCCATATTGGCATTGCCGAATTTTGCTAGCGTGTTTCAAGTGGAGTGCGATGCATCCAGAATTGGAATTGGAGCTGTTTTGAGCCAAGAAGGAAAGCCAATTGCCTTTTTCAGTGAAAAGCTCAATGACGCAAGGAGGAAGTATTCCACTTATGACAAGGAGTTCTATGCGATCGTGAGGGCTCTAAGGCATTGGGGTCACTACTTATTACCTAATGAGTTTGTTCTTTTTTCAGATCATGAGGCGCTTAAATTCTTGAGTGCCCAACAGAAACTTAATTCTAGACATGCCAAGTGGGTGGAGTTCCTTCAGTCCTTCAATTTCATTATCAAGCACAAGTCTGGAAAATCCAATGTTGTTGCGGACGCGTTGAGTAGGAGGCATTTTTTGTTGAGTACCATCCATGCCAAAGTGCTTGGTTTCGAAGTTGTTAAAGCCATGTATGAGGATGATCCTGATTTTGATAAAGTATGGAGTCTTTGCCTACAAGGGGGCTACAAAGAGTTTGTTATTCAAGAAGGGTTCTTGTACAAGGGAACTCAACTTTGCGTGCCACAAGGTTCATTGCGTGAAGCGATTATTCGGGAGGCTCATGGTGGTGGATTGGCTGGTCATTTTGGTCGTGACAAAACATTGGCCTTGGTGAGAGAAAATTTCTATTGGCCAAATTTAGTGAAGGATGTAGGGAAAATCGTGGAACGTTGTGAGATTTGTAGAAGAGCTAAGACGCATGGGAGCAATGCTGGTTTATATATACCTTTGCCTATTCCCACGGCTCCTTGGGAAGATGTTAGCATGGATTTCATACTTGGTTTGCCTCGGACTCAACGTGGGAAGGATTCAATAACGGTGGTAGTTGACCGCTTCTCAAGGATGGCTCATTTCGTTCCTTGCACGAAGACAATGGATGCAACACATGTGGCAGATTTGTATTTTGGTGAGATTGTCAAGTTACATGGTGTGCCTAAGACTATTACTTCGGATCGTGATGCAAAATTCCTTAGTCATTTTTGGAGGACTCTATGGCGGAAAATGGGTACTAGACTACAATTTAGTACTTCCCACCATCCCCAAACCGATGGACAAACGGAAGTGGTTAACCGTTCTCTTGAAGTTTTAATTCGGGCGCTAATTAAGAAGAATAACTCATAATATGAATAAACATCAAAATCTTCTATCTCCATAATCTGATAAGTCAGCCCATATATAGCTGAATTTACAAGTGTAAAATTCCTAATCTACCCCTGTGGATAAACATAAGAAAAAAAAACATAAAAAAACCAGAATTATCTAAATAAATTCGGAATTAAAAAGGTGCCTAAATTCAAATTTTAAACTAGAACTTTAAAACTCAAATAGAATTACAAAGAAATCAAATCTTGAATTTCATTTTGAATCTTGAACTTCTTGAAACTTGAAAATGTGATCTTGACTTGATTTCTTTGTTGGAAAATAATGTCCAATTCAGCCTTGGAAGCTAAAAACGTCCATTAGTCTTGGCTTTCTTCCGGGTCGAATTTGATGAGTAAAATCAACCTTTGTTCACCATTTGTGGTGAACGCACTTTCCTCTTGTTGTAGAACTCTTTGAACTAAGTTATTTAGCTCTTCTTTGAATCTTTTAGCTTGAGCTCTCGTCACCGAATGATGCAGATCAAGACAATGTTTCAAGCTCGAGCAACACGTTTTTGGCAAGTGTGCATGGCTTTCATGGCTTGAGTCCTGGCTCACAAGTTTGGCTGTCAAGGTCAACTTTAATTGCTGATTTCTGAGTATTTATTTTCAATTTTATTCTAGTATTTACTAAACTTCAAGTTGGTTTTAATTGTGTTAATTGTGTAGAAGTTTGTTAGGCATTGGGCTGTTATGAAGGGAATTTGATCAGTTTTTGGTGGCTGAAGTAAAGGGCTGTAGTTGTGGGAATATGGATGGTTTTCAGAGTAGTTATAGTGGGGAAGTTTTTTTGGTTTTAAGTATGTAATTATGGGGGTGTTTGTAACTGAATTTAATCAATTTAAGATGTAAAATTCGTCCAAAAAGGGGCTGGACAGAGATGTATGCAGAACTTTTGGTTGAATGAGAAAATTCAGTTCTTGTGTGAATTGTGAACTCTTATCTCTTAGGTGGATTCCTAGAGTGGCGACTTTTTGACTTTTCTAACGCGTGGGAATCGTTAGTGGCGTCATCCTAGACTTATTTTAAGTCTGAGTTATTATTTTCCCAACCCAGTCGTTACTAGTGAACAGTATTCCGTACTACCGGACCACTTGGAACTTGAATTGATTCATGAGAATTTCTTTGAGTCTTGATGTCCTCATTATTGATCAAGTGAGGTTGCAAATATTGAGTGATCAAAAGAACTTGAGTGAGCAAAAAAATGAGAGTGAAAAGAGGTGTGAGTCTGAGTATAGTGAAAGTGAGGGAAAAGAGAGAAAAGAAAGAATTTTGTATACAAAAACAAGTGAGGTTAAGCGAGCATTTGTTTCAAAACGGCCGATGATTGTACTCATGTACAAGGAGGCTCTTTTAAACACTAACCAACTTGACACTTCGTTGCCTAGTGCTGTTGTTTCTCTCTTGCAGGAGTTCGAGGATGTGTTCCCCGAGGAGGTGCCTCATGGTTTACCACCTATCCGCGGCATTGAACACCAAATCGATTTTGTTCCCGGTGCATCAATTCCAAACCGACCAGCATATAGGAGTAACCCGGAGGAGACTAAGGAGCTTCAAAGGCAAGTCGAAGAATTGTTAGAGAAAGGCTATGTGAAAGAAAGCATGAGCCCTTGTGCAGTTCCGGTAATTCTAGTGCCTAAGAAGGATGGGACATGGAGAATGTGTGTTGATTGTCGCGCCATCAACAACATAACGGTAAAGTATCGACACCCTATCCCTCGCTTAGATGATATGCTAGATGAGCTGCATGGTTCTTGTGTATTTTTTAAAATTGATCTTAAGAGTGGGTATCATCAAATTCGAATGAAAGAAGGAGATGAATGGAAGACAGCATTTAAAACTAAATATGGTTTGTATGAATGGTTAGTTATGCCGTTCGGGTTAACAAATGCACCTAGTACCTTCATGCGCTTAATGAAACATGTTTTGCAACCGTTCATATAGAAACTTGGGATGAGATGAAGAGAGTGATGAGACGACGATTTGTGCCGAGTCACTACTACCGGGAACTCTACTTGAAGTTACAATGTCTCCACCAAGGCAATAAGAGTGTTGATGAATATTATAAATAGATGGAGATGGCGATGGCGATGATTAGAGCCAACGTTGAAGAGGATCGGGAGGCGACAATGGCTAGATTTTTGAACGGTTTAAACCAAGAGATTGCGAACACGATCGAGCTGCACCATTATGTGGAATTGGAGGACTTGGTGCATATGCCAATCAAGGTTTAGAAGCAACTCAAGAGAGGTGGTACACGAGCAAGACCATTCGCACAAAATTCGGGCACAGCACCTTGGAGGTCAAACTACCCAAAGAAAGAGGAAAACCAGTCCACGTCCAAGGCCAAACTTGAGCCCAAACCAGCCACCATTACTACTGCCTCTCAAGGTAAATCAGCCCCTACTTCGACTCGTAATAGTGAAATTAAGTGTTTCAAATGTCAGGGGAGAGGGCACATAGCTAGCCAATGTCCGAACAAGCGAGTTATGGTGATACGGGAAAATGGCGAAATTGAATCCGAGGATGAAGCTGCTCTAGAGGATATGCCACCATTGGAGGACGCCCCAATTGGGGATGAGGAGTTTGAGGCAGATCAGGGTGAGATGCTTGGACTAGTCGCACGACGAGCCTTGAGTTTGTAAGCCAAAGAAGAGGAAGAAGAAGTACAGCGGGAGAATATCTTTCACACTCGATGTCACGTGAAAGACAAGGTATGTAGTGTTATTATCGATGGCGGTAGTTGCACTAACGTTGCTAGTACTTCCATGGTAGAAAAGCTAGGGCTCACAACACATAAGCACCCTCGTCCATATAAGCTACAATGGATGAATGATAGTGGTGAAGCGAGGGTTACAAAGCAAGTTCTTGTACCGTTTCATATTGGAAAATATGAGGATGAGATATTGTGCGATGTGGTTCTAATGCAAGCTGGACATCTTCTCTTAGGAAGACCGTGGCAATTCGACCGACGTGTGCAACATGATGGCTTCACCAACAAATACTCATTCACGCACAATCAACGGAGAGTCACTCTAGTTCCGATGACACCAAAACAAGTTTATGATGATCAAGTGAGGTTGCAAAAATTGAGTGATCAAAAGAACTTGAGTGAGCAAAAGAATGAGAGTGAAAAGAGGTGTGAGTCTGAGCATAGTGAAAGTGAGGGAAAAGAGAGAAAACAAAGAAATTTGTATACAAAAACAAGTGAGGTTAAGCGAGCGTTTGTTTCAAAACGGCCGATGATTGTACTCATGTACAAGGAGGCTCTTTTAAACACTAACCAACTTGACACTTCGTTGCCTAGTGCTGTTTTTTCTCTCTTGCAGGAGTTCGAGGATGTGTTCCCCGAGGAGGTGCCTCATGGGGCATCAATTCCCCGAGGCATTGAACACCAAATCGATTTTGTTCCCGGTGCATCAATTCCAAACCGACCAGCATATAGGAGTAACCCAGAGGAGACTAAGGAGCTTCAACGGCAAGTCGAAGAATTGTTAGAGAAAGGCTATGTGAAAGAAAGCATGAGCCCTTGCGCAGTTCCGGTAATTCTAGTGCCCAAGAAGGATGGGACATGGAGAATGTGTGTTGATTGTCGCGCCATCAACAACATAACAGTAAAGTATCGACACCCTATCCCTCGCTTAGATGATATGCTAGATGAGCTGCATGGTTCTTGTGTATTTTCTAAAATTGATCTTAAGAGTGGGTATCATCAAATTCGAATGAAAGAAGGAGACGAATGGAAGACAGCATTTAAAACTAAATATGGTTTGTATGAATGGTTAGTTAATGCACCTAGTACTTTCATGCGCTTAATGAATCATGTTTTGCGACCGTTCATTGGTAAATTTGTTGTCGTTTATTTCGATGATATTCTAATTTATAGCAAGAGTTTGCATGATCATGTCTCACATTTGAATTCAGTTTTGGATGTGCTTAGAAAGGAGAAGTTATATGCTAACTGATGAGAATGTCGTCACAGGCAAGACCACGTGGGACGAGACATATTCAGATCCAATTCTAGTTCCCACTGGTCCGGTTACGAGGGCTCGTGCGAAGAAATTCAAAGACGCACTTATGGGGCTGATTCGAGCAACTTGATCTCAAGCTATTGTGTGGAGGCCCATTGAGGGAATTACGAGCAATGACCAGCCCAACAAATGCGTGATTCAAGTCCTAGAAGGGACGGAGTAATTACGTAGCTGTCACTTTTCCGTTGTGAGAACTTTCCAGTTTTGCGGCAATAATTGAAGAGAAGAAATCAGGGCTGATTGAATTGTAATTTAGTTTCCTTTTATTTTAGAATATTGTAAGGCTTCTAGCCATGTAGGGAACTTACCATATTTGGTGTAACTTTATTTTCTTCAGATTTGGTGTTTCCCTTTTTGGTTTAGTGACTTGCCAAAATTTACTTGGGCAATTAGGGTTTGAAAATCCACATAGGGAAAACACCTATAAAACCGTACGGACACGTTGGGGGAGAGCAGTTTTTGACACAATAAAAAAAAAAGTTTGAGATTTAATTCTCTTTGGTTCTTAAACGAACTTTTTGAACTTATCGGAGAAATTCTGTGGCGTTCATCAACTTATCAATCAGTCCATCCATAGCTGATTGTGGCGTCCTCGTATACCAAGGTTCGTGCTTCTTGTTAGGCATCGGGTCGCGGTTCCATTCAAAGCCGTTTAGAATTCGATCTTGGAAATCAATTTGGTTGGGGTCGCGTCAGTTCTTGGCGTGGTTCGTATCATTTGGTATCAGAGCAAAGGGTTCTAATCAGGTTTTGCTTATCCAATCTTTTATTTTATGTTTATTTTCTGTTAATCAAGAGCTTTGAATTCCAGTATCAAGAAAAAAAAAAAAAAAAACGTCAAAAAAAAATTCCAGATTATCAGAAGGACAAGGGTCCAAAAAGAAAAGAAAAGGAAGAAAAAAAAAACGTTCAAAAAAAAAAAAACGTCCAGATTATCAAAAGCAGTCCAAAAAACAAGAGAGAGAGAAAAGAAAGAAAGAAACGGAAAATATATATATATATCTATTTTTGTCTGATTCTTGGTATTCTGGGTTTTGGAAGTCGAAATTATGTTTCATTGGGTGTTAATTCCGATTGTCTTTTACTTTCCGCACTTGTTGTAATCTTGTGTCGAATCTGAGTTTCCTTGGTAATCAGTTTGTGTATCGTCACGGAAGTTTCGATATTGATTTGATTAGTTCTATAAGGACTGAGTGAGAATTAACGAGTGGAAAAAGGCAAAAGAGGCGAGAGCAATAGAGCAAAAAAGCCAAAAGAATAGAGTGTAAACACGAGAGAAATCGAGCGAAACCAGTTCAAGAGAGAAATACGTAAGGGAGTGTGGTAAGGTCCTTTGCATTGTTCGTAACTTTGTTTTGCAGGGAAAAATAAGAAAATAAAAAGATGTCAAACAGCAGCAAGAATACCACGGAGGGTACCAACGGAGCGGCAGACCCAAAACTCCTCATGGAAGCGATGATGGGAGAGATGAGGCGAATGTTGAGAGGAGAGTTGGACCAACTTCATGAGAGGGTAGATCGGATAGAAAACGCACGTGTGGAACAGCCAAGACATGTTCCTCATGCGCGTAGGCGAGAGAGGGTTCCGGTTAGAGGAGAGGCACCTGACTACTATGGAACTGATGGGGATGAGTTTGATGATGGAGAAGAGTCAGCGGGTAGTCACCAGAGATTTGGACGGGTTTAGAGGAGTTAGGAATCGGGAAAGTGATGGTATGAGTGGCATCAAAATGAAGATACCGTCTTTCCAAGGAAAATCTGACCCCGAAGCATACTTAGAATGGGAAAAGAAAATGGAGTTCATCTTTGATTGCCACACCTACTCCGCGGCAAAAAAGGTAAAATTAGCCGTTATTGAATTTTCTGATTACGCTATAACTTGGTGGGATCAGCTTGTCATAAATAGGAGAAGAAATAGAGAGCGACCTATCGAGTCATGGGAGGAGATGAAGGCGGTGATGAGAAAGCGATTTGTGCCAGCATACTACTACCGGGAGTTGTACAACAAGCTGCAAAATCTAAAGCAAGGCACCCGGAGTGTGGAGGAGTACTATAAAGAGATGGAGGTCATGATGATCCGAGCAAATATAGAAGAAGATAAGGAAGCTACAATGGCAAGGTTTTTGGCGGGTTTGAATCGAGAAATTCACAATGCCATTGAGCTACAACATTACGTGGAGTTGGAGGACATGGTACACATGGCTGTCAAAATTGAGAATCAACTCAAGAGGAGGGGCGGTAACATGCGGCCAAGCCAAAACCCAGGTACCTCCGCTTGGAAGGCGCAACCATGGAAGAAGGATGAGAAGCAACTCAACGCAAGGCCAAAAACTGAACAAAAACAAGAAGAGGCCAGCCATAGGAACCAAGGTAAATCTGATTCTTCCACTACTCGGAATCGAGATATTAAGTGCTTTAAATGTCAAGGCAGGGGTCACATAGCTAGCCAATGCCCGAACAAGCGAGCTATGGTGATGCGGGACAATGGAGATATTGAAACCGACGAGGACTCGGACCATGGTTCGATGCCTTCGTTAGAGGATGCCGACGAGGAGGAGTACGCGGTCCAAGGAGATCTGTTGGTTGCAAGAAGAGCTCTAAGTGTGCAAGCTAGAGACGACGAAGAGGAGCAACGGGAAAATATCTTTCAGACTAGGTGCCATGTCAAAGACAAGGTATGTAGTGTGATTATTGATGGTGGGAGTTGTACAAACGTTGCTAGCGTAACCATGGTGGAAAAGTTAGGGCTGCCCACAACCAAGCATCCTCGACCTTATAAATTGCAGTGGTTGAATGATAGTGGTGAGGTAAAGGTGAACAGACAAGTGTTAGTCTCTTTTCGCATTGGAAGATATGAAGATGAGGTTTTGTGCGATGTGGTTCCAATGCAAGCTGGACACTTGTTATTAGGAAGACCATGGCAATTTGATCGACGAGTTAAACATGACGGCTACACCAACAAGTACTCGTTGGTTCACAACCAAAGATCGATCATTCTTGTTCCATTAACTCCAAAACAGGTCCATGAAGACCAAGTGAGCTTACAGCGAGAAAGTGAGAAAAAGAAAATGAGCGAAGAAAAATCAAGAGTGGAAGTGCAGAGAGAGAGTTCGGCCAGTGAGAGAAAAAAATAAGAGATGGCCGAGAAAAAGGAGAGTAAAGGAGAGAAAATTGAGAGAGCTGAAAAGAATGCACCACAAGCCCATGAGAGAAAAGCAGAGAGAAAAACAAACTTTTATGCGAGAGGTGGCGATATTAAAAGGGCGATGTTTTTGCATCAGCCGATGATAGTACATTTGTACAAAGAGGCCTTTTTAAACGCTAACAATAAATGGGCCTTTTTAAACGCTAACAATAAAGAGGCCTTTTAAAAATGCCTCTTTGTACAAAAGTACTATCATCGGCTGATTTAAAAACATCGCCCTTTTAATATCGCCACCTCTCGCATAAAAGTTTGTTTTTCTCTCTGCTTTTCTCTCATGGGCTTGTGGTGCGTTCTTTTCAGCTCTCTCAATTTTCTCTCCTTTACTCTCCTTTTTCTCGGCCATCTCTTATTTTTTTCTCTCACTGGCCGAACTCTCTCTCTGCACTTCCACTCTTGATTTTTCTTCGCTCATTTTCTTTTTCTCACTTTCTCGCTGTAAGCTCACTTGGTCTTCATGGACCTGTTTTGGAGTTAATGGAACAAGAATGATCGATCTTTGGTTGTGAACCAACGAGTACTTGTTGGTGTAGCCGTCATGTTTAACTCGTCGATCAAATTGCCATGGTCTTCCTAATAACAAGTGTCCAGCTTGCATTGGAACCACATCGCACAAAACCTCATCTTCATATCTTCCAATGCGAAAAGAGACTAACACTTGTCTGTTCACCTTTACCACACCACTATCATTCAACCACTGCAATTTATAAGGTCGAGGATGCTTGGTTGTGGGCAGCCCTAACTTTTCCACCATGGTTACGCTAGCAACGTTTGTACAACTCCCACCATCAATAATCACACTACATACCTTGTCTTTGACATGGCACCTAGTATGAAAGATATTTTCCCGTTGCTCCTCTTCGTCGTCTCTGGCTTGCACACTCAGAGCTCTTCTTGCAACCAACAGATCTCCTTGGACTGCGTACTCCTCCTCGTCGGCATCCTTTAATGAAGGCATCGAACCATGGTCCGAGTCCTCGTCGGTTTCAATATCTCCATTGTCCCGCATCACCATAGCTCGCTTGTTCGGGCATTAGCTAGCTATGTGACCCCTGCCTTGACATTTAAAGCACTTAATATCTCGATTCCGAGTAGTGGAAGAATCAGATTTACCTTGGTTCCTATGGCTGGCCTCTTCTTGTTTTTGTTCGGTTTTTGGCCTTGCGGTTAGTTGCTTCTCATCCTTCTTCCATGGTTGCGCCTTCCAAGCGGAGGTACTTGGGTTTTGGCTTGGCCGCATGTTACCGCCCCTCCTCTTGAGTTGATTCTCAATTTTGACAGCCATGTGTACCATGTCTTCCAACTCCACGTAATGTTGTAGCTCAACGGCATTGTGAATTTCTCGATTCAAACCCGCCAAAAACCTTGCCATTGTAGCTTCCTTATCCTCTTCTATATTTGCTCGGATCATCATGACCTCCATCTCTTTATAGTACTCCTCCACACTCCGGGTGCCTTGCTTTAGATTTTGCAGCTTGTTGTACAACTCCCGGTACTAGTATGCTGGCACAAATCGCTTTCTCATCACCGCCTTCATCTCGTCCCATGTCTCGATAAGTCGCTCTCTATTTCTTCTCCTATTTATGACAAGCTGATCCCACCAAGTTATAGCGTAATCAAAAAATTCAATAACGGCTAATTTTACCTTTTTTGCCGCAGAGTAGGTGTGGCAATCAAAGATGAACTCCATTTTCTTTTCCCACTCTAAGTATGCTTCGGGGTCAGATTTGCCTTGGAAAGACGGTATCTTCATTTTGATGCCACTCATACCATCACTTTCCCGATTCCCAACTCCTCTATTCCGTCCAAATCTCCGGTGACTACCCGCAGACTCTTCTCCATCATCAAACTCATTCCCATCAGTTCCATAGTAGTCAGGTGCCTCTCCTCTAACCGGAACCCTCTCTCGCCTACGCGCATGAGGAACATGTCGTGGCTGTTCCACACGTGCGTTTTCTATCCGATCGACCCTCTCATGAAGCTGCTCCAACTCTCCTCTCAACATTCGCCTCATCTCTCCCATCATCGCTTCCATGAGGAGTTTTGGGTCGGCCGCTCCGTTGGTACCCTCCATGGTGTTCTTGTTGCTGTTTGACATCATTTTATTTTCTTATTTTTCCCTGCAAAACAAAGTTACGAACAATGCAAAGGACCTTACCACACTCCCTTACGTATTTCTCTCTTGAACTGGTTTCGCTCGATTTCTCTCGTGTTTACAATCTATTCTTTTGGCTTTTTTTTTTTTTTTTTTTTTTTTTTTTTTTTTTTTTGCTCTATTGCTCCCGCCTCTTTTGCCTTTTTCCACTCGTTAATTCTCACTCAGTCCTTAGAGAACTAATCAAATCAATATAGAAACTTCCGTGACGATACACAAATTGATTACCAAGGAAACTCAGATTTGACACAAGATTACAACATGTGCGGAAAGTGAAAGACAATCGGAATTAACACCCAAAAAATGTAATTTCAACTTCCTAAACCCAGAATACCAAGAATAAGACAAAAATAGATATATATATATATATATATTTTTCCGTTTCTTTCTTTCTTTTCTCTTTCTTTTTTTCTTTTTTTTTTTGACGTTTTTTTTTTCTTTTTTTTTTTTTTTTGATACTGGAATTCAAAGCTATTGATTAACAGAAAATAAACATAAAATAAAAGATTGGATAAGCAAAACCTGATTAGAACGCTTTGCTCTGATACCAAATGATATGAACCACGCCAAGAACTAACGCGACCCTAACCAAATTGATTTCCAAGATCGAATCCTAAACGGCTTTGAATGGAACCGCGACCCAATGCTTAACAAGAAGCACGAACCTTGGTATGCGAGGACGTCACAATCAGCTATGGATGGACTGATTGATAAGTCGATGAACTCCACGGAATTTCTCCGATAAGTTCAAAAAGTTCGTTTAAGAACCAAAGAGAATTAAACCTCAAACTTTTTTATTGTCTCCAAAACTGATCTACTCCCCAACGTGTCCGTACGGTTTTATAGGTGTTTCCCTTTGTGGATTTTCAAACCCTAATTGCCCAAGTAATTTTTGGCAAGTCACTAAACCGAAAAGGGAAACACCAAATCTGAGGAAAATGAAAATACACACAATATGGTAAGTTCTCTACATGGCTAAAAGCCTTACAATACCCTAAAATAAAATGAAACTCAATTACAATTCAATTGATACTGATTTCTTCTCTTCAATTATTACCGCAAAATTGGAAAGTTCTCAACACGGAAAAGTAACAGCTACGAAATTACTCCGTCCCTTCTAGAACTTGAATCACGCATTTGTTGGGCTGGTCATTGCTCGTAACTCCCTCAATGGGCCTCCACACAATAGCTTGAGACCAAGCTGCTCGAATCAGCCCCATAAGTGCGTCTTTGAATTTCTTCGCGCGAGCCCTCGTAACGGGACCAGTGGGAACTAGAATTGGATCTGAATACGTCTCGTCCCACATGGCCATGCCTGTGACGATGTTCTCATCAATGCCTCATGGTTTACCACCTATTCGAGGCATTGAACACCAAATTGATTTTGTTCCCGGTGCATCAATTCCAAACCGACCAGCATATAGGAGTAACCTGGAGGAGATTAAGGAGTTTCAAAGGCAAGTCGATGAATTTTTAGAGAAAGTGATAGGAACCTCGCCAATATACTGACGAAACTCGTTATCAATAAAAAAGGCACCAAGACCGTTTCTACTTCAGATGTGGATGGAAATCACCGCGACCCGTTGCTTATATCGAAGCAAGAACCTTTGATACGAACCACGCCAACAACGTGACGAAACCCGATACCAAATCTGAAAACAATAACCCAAGATCTTTCATGTTTGATGGAAACCCCGACCTGTCTCTTAACGAAGCAAGAAACTTGGTATGGTGAAGACGCCACAAACGGTTATGGAAGTCCGTTTGATAAGTCGATTTGAACGCCACAAGGAATCCTTGATAGGTTCGGATAAGTTTCTTCAAGAACTCAAGAAGAATAACTCACAATATGAATAAACATCAAAATCTTCTATTTTCCATAATCTGATAAGTCAGCCCTTATATAGCTGATTTTACAAGTGTAAAATTCCTAATCTACCCCTATGGATAAACATAACAAAAAAACATAAAAAACCCAGAGTTATCTAAATAAATTCGGAATTAAAAAGGTGCCTAATTTCAAATTTTAAACTAGAACTTTAAAACTCAAATAGAAATACAAAGAAATCAAATCTTGAATTTTACTTCGAATCTTGAACATCTTGAAACTTGGAAACGTGATCTTGACTTGATTTCTTTGTTGGAAAATAAAGTCCAATTCAGCCTTGGAAGCTAAAAATGTCCATTAGTCCTGGCTCTCTTCCGGGTCGAATTTGATGTGTAAAATCAACCTTTGTTCACCATTTGTGGTGAACGCACTTTCTTCTTGTTGTAGAACTCTTTGAACTAAGTTATTTAGCTCTTCTTTGAATCTTTTAGCTCGAGCTCTCGTCACCGGACCACTTGGATCTTGAATTGGCTCATGAGAATTTCTTTGAGTCTTGATGTCCTCATCAACCTTGGTATATCGAAGACGCCACAATCAAGGGTGGAAGGCTTGATTGATAAGTCGGTTTTGAACGTCACGGAAAAATTCCGATAAGTTCGAATAGTTCGTCAAAGAACCAAAGAAAGAATTCACCTTTCAGAAAATTAAATTTTCGTCCAAAAAAAAAGTCCTCTCATTAATCATGAAAATGCCTATTTATAGGCCAAATTACAATCAGAATTTCCTAATGAAATTCGTCCAAAAAAATCAAAGGGAATTTCCTAAAACTAGAAAAGGAAAGTTGACAAATTCAAATGTAATAACTAACCCTAATTTACCCTAAATAAAAACCAACTAAAAGGAATGTTTTAATGGCTGATTATCAGCCAATTACATGCCCAAACTTAAAGGAAAGTGCAATAGATTCGTTTTGGCAACTTGAGCAAACAGATCAGCCACATGTGCCCACAATGGGAAAGTTTCGAAATTCTTCATTAGTCTAGATCATGCCAAATTCGTGGGCTCTTCTAAAATCTGGATCAAATTGATGCACCTTTGAGGTTGGCGTGGGGTCAATGGGCTTGCTAAATTGATTTGATTCCAAATTTCATGAATCAGCCCATTTAATGCTTCCTTGAATTTCTTAGCACGGGCTCTTGTAATTGGACCAACAGGAACTTGAATTGGGTCAGCCACCTTCCATGCATTTGAGCTTTCCATGTTTCCATCATTCCCCTCCTCTTGAGAAGGATTTGTCCTCAAATCATCTCCTGCATCAAAGGGACTTAAATCAGAAACATTGAAGGTAGCACTTACATTATACTCACCTAGTAGATCAAATTTGTAAGCATTGTCATTGATTCTTTCAACGACTTGAAATGGACCATCTCCTCGTGGTAGCAACTTTGACTTTCTTTGTTCCGGAAAACGCTCCTTTCTAAAGTGCAACCATACCCAATCTCCGGGTTCAGAAATTAGCTTTTGTCGCCCCTTATTGGCTTGCTTTGCATATTGTTCCGTTCTTCGCTCAATGTTGAGTCTTGCTTTCTCATGAATTTGCTTAACAAAATCAGCCTTCCTTTTGGCATCTAAATTAACACGCTCAGAAACAGGTAATGGTGATAAGTCCAATGGAGACAAAGGATTAAAACCATAAACAATCTCAAAAGGTGAATACTTAGTAGCAGAATGGACAGAACGATTATATGCAAACTCAACATGCGGTAAACAATCTTCCCATGTCTTAATGTTCTTACTAATGATCGCCCTTAACAAAGTTGACAAAGTCCTATTTACTACCTCAGTTTGACCATCAGTTTGTGGGTGATAAGTAGTAGAAAACAACAATTTAGTACCTAACCTACTCCACAAAGTCTTCCAAAAGTAGCTCAAGAACTTAGCATCTCTATCCGAAACAATTGTTCTAGGCATTCCATGTATTCTCACAATCTCCCGAAAGAACAATTCAGCAACATGCGAAGCATTATCAATTTTATGATAGGGAATAAAATGTGCCATCTTAGAAAATCGATCTAACACACTATCCTTCCCTCGTTTGGTCCTAGGTAAGACAAGCTGATCCCACCAAGTTATAGCGTAATCGGAAAATTCAATTACGGCTAATTTTACCTTCTTCACCGCGGAATAGGTGCGGAAATCAAAGATGTATTCCATTTTCTTCTCCCATTCTAAGTATGCTTCATGATCAGATTTGCCTTGGAAAGACGGTATCTTCATTTTGATGCCACACATACCATCATTTTCCCGATTCCTAACTCCTCTATCCCGTTCAAGTCCCCGGTGACTACCCGCTGAATCTTCTCCATTATCAAACTTATCCCCATCAATTCCGTAGTAGTCAGGGGCCTCCCCTTTGACCAAAACCTTCTCTTGCCTACGCGCAACAGGAACATGTTGTGGCTGTTCCACTCGTGCGTTTTCTATCCGGTCGACCCTCTCACGAAGCTTCCATAAGGAGTTTTGGGTCTGCTGCTCCATTGGTACCCTCAGTAGTGGAGTAGCAGACCCCTTACGTATTTCTCTCTTGAACTGGTTTCGCTCGATTTCTCTCGTGTTTACAATCTATACTTTTGGGTTTTATTCGCTCTATTACTCTCGCCTCTTTTGCCTTTTTCCACTCGTTAATTCTCACTCAGTTCTTATAGAACTAATCAAATCAATATCAAAATTTCCATAATGATTCACAAACTGATTACCAAGGAAGCTTAGATTAGACACAAGATTATGACCAAAAAAAAAAAAACGGAGAATTTGGGCTTTCGGAATTAACACCCAAAAAGAAATGAAATTTCAGCAACAAGAAAATTTTTTTTTTGTTTTTGTCTTTTTTTTTTTTTTGCTTTTCGTTCTTCTTTCTTTTCTGTTTGGATCCTTCTCCTTTCGACAATTTGGATATTTTTTTCGACGTTTTTTTTTTCTCTCTTTCTTTTCTTTTCGGATCCTTGTCCTTCTGATAATCTGGATTTTTTTTTGACGTTTTTTTTTCTCTCTTTCTTTTCTTTTCGGATACTTGTCCTTCTGATCGTTTTTTTTTTTTTTTGATAATGGAATTCAAGACACTCGATTAACAGAAAATAAACATAAAAGATTGGATAAGCAAAACCTAATTAGAACCCTTTGCTCTAATACCAAATAATACGAACCACGCTAAGAACTGACACGACCCTAACCAAATTGATTTCCAAGATCGAATCCTAAACAGCTTTGAATGGAACCGCGACCTAATGCCTTACAAGAAGCACAAATCTTGGTATGCGAGGACGCCACAATCAGCTATGGATGGACTGATTGATAAGTCGATGAACGCCACAGAATTTTTCCGATAAGTTCAAAAAGTTTGTTTAAAGAACCGAAGAGAATTAAACCTCAAACTTTTCTGTGTAAACTACTCTGCCTTCAAAGAAATCCATACGGTAAATGTAGGTGTTTCCCTTTATGGATTTTCAAACCCTAATTGCCCATGGAATTTTGGGAAATCACTAAGCCAAAAAAAGGAAACAACAAATCTGAAGAAAATAAAGACAAACCAAATAAGGTAAGTTCCCTAAATGGCTAAAAGCCTTACAATACTCTAAAAGGGAAACTAAATAACAATTTAGTCAATACTGATTCTTGTCGCCACTTTTCGCCTTAAAATGGGAAAGTACGCAAAACGGAAACAAAGTGATCTTGCAAGCATTATTACTCAGCCTCTTCTATTGCTTGAATTATGCATTTTTTGGGATGGGTGTTGCTTGCAATTCCCTCGATGGGCCTCCAAACAATAGCATGAGACCAACTTGCTCGATTCAGCCCCATAACTGCGTTTTTGAATTTCTTCGCGCGAGCCCTCGTAACTGGACCAATTGGAACTAGAATTGGTTCTGAATACGTCTCGTCCCACGTGCTCTTGCCTGTGACGACGTTCTCATCATTGGGTGTGATTACAATTAAGGAAAAAGATATTTTCAGCACAAAAACGTTTTAAGTGGCTGCCCTAAGGAGGTGATGATTTGGGGACAAATCCTTCTCAAGAGGGGCGGATTGATGTGGATAAACGTGCAAGAAGGACTCAAGGTGATGTGGACATTTTTCGCAACAAAAAATCAAGTCAAGATTACGTTTTCAAGTTTCAAGAAGTTCAAAATTCAAAACAAAATTCAAGAAGTTTAGAAGATCTGATCAAGATTTGATTTTTTTTGTAATCCTATTTGAGTTTTAAAGTTCTAGTTTAAAATTTGAATTCAAGCATCTTTTTAAATCCGAATTTATTTAGATAAATCTTTTTTTTTTTTTTAGGTTTTTTTGTGTAAATTAAGAAATTTACAAGTGTAAATTCAGCTAGATAAGGCTGATTTCTCAAATTATGGAACTAAGATTTTGATGTGAATTCATATTGTGAGTTATTCTTCTTGAGTTCTCGAAGAAACTGATCCAAACTTATCAAGGATTCCTTGTGGCATTCAAATCGACTTATCAAACGAATTTCCATGCCAAGGTTCTTGCTTCATTAAGCAACAGGTCGCGGTTTCCATCAAACTTGAAAGATCTTGGGTTGTTTGATGCAAACCCTGCCAAAAATAACGAGACCCGACAATGAAAAAGAACCCAAGAACGTTCTACAATTAGGTTTGGATGGGAGACCTCGACCCGTTGCTTGAATCGTGACACGAACCTTGGTACAGATGACCGGCCCAATATCAACCCGCAAACAAGAACCTTGGTATTGTCGTAGATGCCACGAACAGAGGTGGAGAATCGTTTGATAAGTCGAATTTGAACGCCATAGGATAAAGTCTTGATAAGTTCGATCAGTTCAACAAAACGTAGAGATAAATCATAAGAGTGCATAGAATGCCAAAAGTTTTTTTTTTTTTTTTTTTTTTGATCTGAAAATAAGGCCTATTTATAGGCTGAGAATTACAATAATATTCCTAGAATATGCTAAGCTAAGAAAAGGAAAGTAACCTAATAATTTTAGCCTAAAAATGAAAAAAAGGAAACTAACTTAATTGTCTGGCTTTATTTTCTAGCCATTTACAGCCAATATAAGAAAAAGGAAACTAACTAACTCTTGACTAATCAGCCCAAAAACGTGGACAATAAAATAGGGAATCAAACAGATTGGTTCAAACTAATCAAATCCTCCAAAAAACGCGTCCATTTGCATGGATTGCATGGCTGATGTGGAAATAAGGCCATGCATGTATGTATGTAGATTCCATTTGCATGCATTGACTATTTGAGCTCTATTTGTTGATTCCATGCATGTAGACTTGCCCTCCTCTATCATAATGTGTTGCACTAAAAGTATTTAATGCCTTCTTGAAACTCTTTGCCCGCGCTCTTGAAACGTGGACAATAGGAATTAGAATCGGATCCTTGGTCTTATCATTCCACTCCTCTTGAAGAGGATTTGCCATCAGATGTTCACCTGCATTAAAAGAACTTAAATCAGAAATGTTAAAGGTTGCACTAACGTTATACTGACCTGGTAAGTCCAATTTGTGAGCATTGTCGTTGATGCGCTCAAGAACTTGAAATGGACTATCTCCTCGAGGAAGCAGCTTTGAGCGCCGTTGATTCAGAAACCTTTCCTTGCGCATATGTAGCCAAACCCAATCACCGGGCTCAAAAATGAGCTTACGACGCCCTTTGGTGGCCCAAAAATAACCTTTCCGAGCAATAAGTTTCATTTATTGCTCCGTTCTTCGCTCGACATTGAGCCTTGCTTTCTCATGCATCTGTTTAACAAATTCAGCTTTCTTTTGTCCATCCAAGTTGACACGCTCAGATAAAGGTAATGGAGACAAATCCAATGAAGTCAAAAGGTTAAAACCATAAACAGTTTCAAAAGGTGAAAACTTAGTAGCAGAATGAACAGTATGATTAGAAGCAAACTCAACATGTGGTAAACACTCCTCCCAAGTCTTTATGTTCTTCTTAATGATAACTCTCAACAAAGTTGACAAAGTTCTATTTACTACTTCGGTTTGACCATCAGTTTGTGGATGACAAGTAGTAGAAAACAAAAGCTTAGTACCTAACTGATACGACCAAGGATTCGGTTCTAGTTCCTGTTGGTCCAGTTACAAGAGCGCGGGCAAAGAGATTCAAGGAGGCATTAAATACTTTAGCGCAACACATT
Organism: Ficus microcarpa; assembly: GCA_025413485.1. NCBI lineage: Eukaryota > Viridiplantae > Streptophyta > Magnoliopsida > Rosales > Moraceae > Ficus > Ficus microcarpa. The sequence continues at coordinate 18,343,788 of CM046383.1, forward strand.
GTGATGGAGGAGAGCAAGTCTACATGCATGGAATCAACAAATGGAACTCAAATAGTCAATTTAATTCAAGTCCAGCCATGTAATTGAAGAAGCCACGTCAGCCAGGCAATCCATGCAAATGGGCGTGCTTTTTGGAGGATTTGATAAGTTTGAACCAATTTGTTTGATTCCCTATTTTGTCGTCCACGTTTTTGGGCTGATTAGTCAATAGTTAGCTATTTTCCTTTTCCGTTTATTGACTGTAAATGGCTGGAAAATAA
>CM046383.1:18344147-18389932 GCA_025413485.1 Ficus microcarpa
ATCTTGGGTTATTGTTTCCAGATTTGGTATCGGGTTTCGCACGTCGTTGGCGTGGTTCGTATCAGTTGGTATCAGAGCCTAAAGTTCCTCCGGTTTGCTTATCCTTACCTCGTTTTTTTTTTCTTTTCTTTTCTTCTAAATTCGTTCTGATATTGAGGAAAAAAAAATTTTCGTTCAAAAAAAAAATTTTTTTTTAAATCGTTCAAAAAAAAAAAAAAATTTCTGCTACAGTAAAAAAAAAAAAAAAAAAAAAAAAAAAAAAAAAAGCTAAATAAATCCGGTTTTCTCTCCTTAAATAAGTGATATTAGTGTTTGATTCAGAGTGGGATTACTTGCTTTGAGTTTGAGTTCTTTTAGGAATTGGAAACCTAATCCAATTCCCACAAGGTTTACAAATCCTAGAAACTTGAAATAGGATTTGGTGGTTATAAAATTTGACGTTCTTGTTTCCTATTATTTTCTGCTTGTTTGTGTAAAATCAAAGAGAAGAAGCAAATTAAAAAAAAAAAAATTCCGAAAAAAAAAAAAAAAAAGATATTGCGTTTAATACTGTTTGTTACGCTCTAGACCCCTTATCTTACACCAAAACCAACGTCTGAGCATCAAAAAAAAAAAAAAAAAAATTGATCTATTTGATTGCTTGTCGTTTTGATTTGTTGCTGAATTCTTGTTATTCTTGTTCGATTAGTTTTGAAAGAACTAAAAGAAGAATACGAGTGGAAAAAGGCAGAGTGTGTGAGTCTATTAGAGGGTAAAAGCCAATTAATTTGAGTGAAACACGAGTGGATTTTAGTGAATTAATTCTTCGAGCGAAACACGTGAGGGAGTGTGGTAAGGTCCTTTTCGTTATACAATTCTAACCTTGTTTGCAGATTTCAATCATGTCGCAAGATCAAGAGAAGAACACAAACGAAGAGCTTTCACCAACCAATCTTCCAAACCTGCAAATGCAAGCGTTATTAGGGGAGATGAGACGGATGATGAGGGTGGAGTTTGAGCATAGACATGACAGGTTGGACAAGGTAGAAGAAGGAACACAACGGGGACAGCCGCCGTTTGCTCCGAACGCTCCAAGAAGGCACCGACTGCGCCAACGGGAAGTTGAGGATTTGGGCGAATTCGAAGGGGACAATTTGGAGGAGGAATTTGATAGGATGTCAACGGGCAGCCGTAGGAGATACGGTAGGGATAGAGAAGCTAGGAATTTGGTAGACAATAACTTGGGAAGTATCAAGATGAAAATTCCTGCGTTTCAAGGAAAAAGTGATCCCGAAGCTTACATTGAGTGGGAAAAGAAGATAGAACTGGTTTTCGATTGCCACAATTACTCCGAACTAAAGAAGGTAAAACTTGCCGCAATTGAATTTACTGATTATGCTATTGTATGGTGGGATCAGTTGTGCATCAATAGGAGACGGAGCGGAGAACGTCCTATAGAAACTTGGGATGAGATGAAGAGAGTGATGAGACGACGATTTGTGCCGAGTCACTACTACCGGGATCTCTACTTGAAGTTGCAAGGTCTCCATCAAGGCAATAAGAGTGTTGATGAATATTATAAAGAGATGGAGATGGCGATGATTAGAGCCAATGTGGAGGAGGATCGGGAGGCGACAATGGCTAGATTTTTGAACGGTTTAAACCGAGAGATTGCGAACACGATCGAGCTACACCATTATGTGGAATTGGAGGACTTGGTGCATATGGCAATCAAGGTTGAGAAGCAACTCAAGAGAGGCGGTACAGGAGCAAGACCATTCGCACAAAATTCGGGCACAGCACCTTGGAGGTCAAACTACCCAAAGAAAGAGGAAAACCAGTCCACGTCCAAGGCCAAACTTGAGCCCAAACCAGCCGCCATTACTACTGCCTCTCAAGGTAAATCAGCCCCTACTTCGACTCGTAATAGTGAAATTAAGTGTTTCAAATGTCAGGGGAGAGGGCACATCGCAAGCTAATGTCCGAACAAGCGAGTTATGGTGATACGGGAAAATGGTGAAATTGAATCTGAGGATGAAGCTGCTCTAGCGGATATGCCACCATTGGAGGACGTCCCAATTGGGGATGAGGAGTTTGAGGCAGATCAGGGTGAGATGCTTGGACTAGTCGCACGACGAGCCTTGAGTTTGCAAGCCAAAGAAGAGGAAGAAGAAGTACAACGGGAGAATATCTTTCACACTCGATGTCACGTGAAAGACAAGGTATGTAGTGTTATTATCGATGGCGGTAGTTGCACTAACGTTGCTAGTACTTCCATGGTAGAAAAGCTAGGGCTCACAACACATAAGCACCCTCGTCCATATAAGCTACAATGGATGAATGATAGTGGTGAAGCGAGGGTTACAAAGCAAGTTCTTGTACCGTTTCGTATTGGAAAATATGAGGATGAGGTATTGTGCGATGTGGTTCCAATGCAAGCTGGACATCTTCTCTTAGGAAGACCGTGGCAATTCGACCGACGTGTGCAACATGATGGCTTCACCAACAAATACTCATTCACGCACAATCAACGGACAGTCACTCTAGTTCCGATGACACCAAAACAAGTGTATGATGATCAAGTGAGGTTGCAAAAATTGAGTGATCAAAAGAACTTGAGTGAGCAAAAGAATGAGAGTGAAAAGAGGTGTGAGTCTGAGCATAGTAAAAGTGAGGGAAAAGAGAGAAAACAAAGAAATTTGTATACAAAAACAAGTGAGGTTAAGCGAGCGTTTGTTTCAAAACGGCCGATGATTGTACTCATGTACAAGGAGGCTCTTTTAAACACTAACCAACTTGACTCTTCTTTGCCTAGTGCTGTTGTTTCTCTCTTGCAGGAGTTCGAGGATGTGTTCCCCGAGGAGGTGCCTCATGGTTTACCACCTATCCGAGGCATTGAACACCAAATCGATTTTGTTCCCGGTGCATCAATTCCAAACCGACCAGCATATAGGAGTAACCCGGAGGAGACTAAGGAGCTTCAAAGGCAAGTCGAAGAATTGTTAGAGAAAGGCTATGTGAAAGAAAGCATGAGCCCTTGCGCTGTTCCAGTAATTCTCGTGCCTAAGAAGGATGGGACATGGAGAATGTGTGTTGATTGTCGCGCCATCAACAACATAACGGTAAAGTATCGACACCCTATCCCTCGCTTAGATGATATGCTAGATGAGCTGCATGGTTCTTGTGTGTTTTCTAAAATTGATCTTAAGAGTGGGTATCATCAAATACGAATGAAAGAAGGAGACGAATGGAAGACAGCATTTAAAACTAAATATGGTTTGTATGAATGGTTAGTTATGCCGTTCGGGTTAACAAATGCACCTAGTACTTTCATGCGCTTAATGAATCATGTTTTGCGTCCGTTCATTGGTAAATTTGTTGTCGTTTATTTTGATGATATTCTAATTTATAGCAAGAGTTTGCATGATCATGTCTCACATTTGAATTCTGTTTTGGATGTGCTTAGAAATGAGAAGTTATATGCTAACCTTAAAAAGTGTACTTTCTGCACCGATAAGCTTGTTTTCCTAGGTTTTGTTGTGAGTGCAAAAGGTATTGAGGTTGATGAAGAGAAGATCAAAGCCATCCAAGAATGGCCGACCCCCTCCAATATAAGTAATGTTAGAAGTTTTCATGGACTTGCTAGTTTTTACAGGAGGTTCGTGAAAGATTTTAGCACGATCGTTGCACCGCTTACTGAAGTTATCAAGAAGAATGTTGCGTTCAAATGGGGTGAAGAACAAGAGAAAGCATTTGAGCTTATTAAACACAAGCTTACTCACGCTCCTTTACTTGCTTTACCTAACTTTTCTAAGACATTCGAAATAGAATGTGATGCTTCTGGTGTAGGTATAGGCGCCGTTCTTATGCAGGAAGGAAGACCAATTGCGTACTTTAGTGAGAAGCTAAACGGGGCTGCACTTAAGTATCCCACTTATGACAAAGAGTTGTATGCATTGGTTCGAACTTTAGAGACATGGCAACACTACTTGTGGCCGAAGGAGTTTGTGATTCATACGGATCATGAATCCTTAAAACATTTGAAAGGGCAACATAAACTGAACAAGAGACATGCTCGATGGGTTGTGTTCATTGAGACTTTTCCTTATGTCATTCGGTATAAACAAGGTAAGGAAAATGTGGTTGCGGATGCACTTTCACGCAGGTATACCTTAATCTCTACTCTTGATGCTAAGTTTATTGGATTTGAGCACATTAAAGAACTTTATCATGATGACCACGACTTTAGAGAGGTTTATAGTGCTTGCGAAAAATCAGCTGAGGGTAAATTCTATAGGCATGAGGGCTTCTTGTTTAGAGAGAATAAGTTGTGTGTGCCTAATTGTTCAATAAGAGACTTGTTAGTTCGGGAATCCCATGGTGGAGGGTTAATGGGACACTTTGGAGTCGCTAAAACTCTAGCTATGTTGCAAGAGCACTTCTTTTGGCCACACATGAAACGGGATGTTGAAAGAATTTGTGGTAGATGTGTCACTTGTAGGCAAGCTAAATCGAAGGTTCAGCCGAATGGTCTATACACACCCCTACCTATTCCGAGTGCACCATGGATTGATATTTCAATGGACTTTGTTTTGGGTTTACCTAGGAGTAGGCGTGGGAGGGATTCAATCTTTGTGGTCGTAGATCAGTTTTCTAAGATGGCTCATTTTATCCCTTGTCATAAAACTGATGATGCCTCTCATGTGGCAGATTTGTTCTTTAGGGAGATTGTGAGGTTACATGGTATGCCTAGGACAATCGTGTCAGATCGGGATGCTAAGTTCTTAAGTTACTTTTGGAAGACATTATGGGGAAAACTAGGAACGAAACTTTTGTTTTCTACGACTTGTCATCCTCAAACCGATGGTCAAACAGAAGTAGTTAATAGAACTCTATCCACTTTGTTGAGGGCTATCATTAGTAAGAACCTTAAGATTTGGGAAGAATGTTTACCACATGTTGAGTTTGCTTATAATCGTACGATTCATTCTGCTACTAAGTTCTCACCGTTTGAAATTGTTTACGGTTTTAATCCTTTAACTCCGTTAGATTTATCACCTTTACCTGTTTCTGAGCATGTGAACTTAGATGGTAAGAAGAATGCAGAATTTGTGAAGCAACTCCATGAGAGAGCACGGCTCAATGTAGAGAGGAGAACCGAACAATACATCAAGCAACCTAACAAGGGACGTCACAAGCTGGTTTTTGAACCTGGTGATTGGGTGTGGTTGCACATGAGGAAAGAAAGATTTCCAGCGCAAAGACGTTCTAAGTTGTTGCCTCGAGGAGATGGTCCTTTTCAAGTGCTAGAACGGATCAATGACAACGCCTACCGACTTGATTTACCTGGTGAGTACAATGTTAGTGCTACTTTCAATGTCACTGACTTGAGTCCTTTTGATGTAGGTGATGATTTGAGGACAAATCCTTCTCAAGAGGGGGGGAATGATGAGGACATCAAGACTCAAAGAAATTCTCATGAACCAATTCAAGTTCCAAGTGGTCTAGTGACGAGAGCTCGAGCTAAAAGATTCAAAAAAGAGCTAAATAACTTAGTTCAAAGAGTTCTACAACAAGAGGAAAGTGCGTTCACCACAAATGGTGAACAAAGGTTGATTTTACTCATCAAATTCGACCCGGAAGAGAGCCAAGACTAATGGACGTTTTTAGCTTCCAAGGCTGAATTGGACATTATTTTCCAACAAAGAAATCAAGTCAAGATCACGTTTTCAAGTTTCAAGAAGTTCAAGATTCAAAATAAAATTCAAGATTTGATTTCTTTGTATTTCTATTTGAGTTTTAAAGTTCTAGTTTAAATTTTGAATTTAGGCACCTTTTTAATTCCGAATTTATTTAGATAACTCTGGGTTTTTTATGTTTTTTTGTTATGTTTATCCATAGGGGTAGATTAGGAATTTTACACTTGTAAAATCAGCTATATAAGGGCTGACTTATCAGATTATGGGAGATAGAAGATTTTGATGTTTATTCATATTGTGAGTTATTCTTCTTGAGTTCTTGAAGAAACTTATCCGAACTTATCAAGGATTCCTTGTGGCGTTCAAATCGACTTATCAAACGGACTTCCATAACCGTTTGTGGCGTCTTCACCATACCAAGGTTCTTGCTTCGCTAAGCAACGGGTCGCGGTTTTCATCAAACTTGAAAGATCTTGGGTTATTGTTTCCAGATTTGGTATCGGGTTTCGTCACGTCGTTGGCGTGGTTCGTATCAGTTGGTATCAGAGCCTAAAGTTCCTCCGGTTTGCTTATCCTTATCTCGTTTTTTTTTTCTTTTCTTTTCTTCTAAATTCGTTCTGATATTGAGGAAAAAAAAAATTTCGTTCAAAAAAAAAATTTTTTTTTAAATCGTTCAAAAAAAAAAAAAATTTCTGCTACAGTAAAAAAAAAAAAAAAAAAAAAAAAAAAAAAAGCTAAATAAATCCGGTTTTCTCTCCTTAAACAAGTGATATTAGTGTTTGATTCAGAGTGGGATTACTTGCTTTGAGTTTGAGTTCTTTTAGGAATTGGAAACCCTAATCCAATTCCCACAAGGTTTACAAATCCTAGAAACTTGAAATAGGATTGGTGGTTATAAAATTTGACGTTCTTGTTTCTATTATTTTCTGCTTGTTTGTGTAAAATCAAAGAGAAGAAGCAAATTAAAAAAAAAAAAATTCCGAAAAAAAAAAAAAAAAGATATTGCGTTTAATACTGTTTGTTACGCTCTAGACCCCTTATCTTACACCAAAACCAACGTCTGAGCATCAAAAAAAAAAAAAAAAAATTTTGATCTATTTGATTTGCTTGTCGTTTTGATTTGTTGCTGGAATTCTTGTTATTCTTGTTCGATTAGTTTTGAAAGAACTAAAAGAAGAATACGAGTGGAAAAAGGCAGAGTGTGTGAGTCTATTAGAGGGTAAAAGCCAATTAATTTGAGTGAAACACGAGTGGATTTGAGTGAATTAATTCTTCGAGCGAAACACGTGAGGGAGTGTGGTGAGGTCCTTTTCATTATACTATTCTAACCTTGTTTGCAGATTTCAATCATGTCGCAAGATCAAGAGAAGAACACAAACGAAGAGCTTTCACCAACCAATCTTCCAAACCTGCAAATGCAAGCGTTATTGGGGAGATGAGACGGATGATGAGGTGGAGTTTGAGCATATACATGACAGGTTGGACAAGGTAGAAGAAGGAACACAACGGGGACAGCCGCCGTTTGCTCCGAACGCTCCAAGAAGGCACCGATGCGCCAACGGGAAGTTGAGGATTTGGGCGAATTTGAAGGGGACAATTTGGAGGAGGAATTTGATAGGATGTCAACGGGCAGCCGTAGGAGATACGGTAGGGATAGAGAAGCTAGGAATTTGGTAGACAATAACTTGGGAAGTATCAAGATGAAAATTCCTGCGTTTCAAGGAAAAAGTGATCCCGAAGCTTACCTTGAGTGGGAAAAGAAGATAGAACTGGTTTTCGATTGCCACAATTACTCCGAACTAAAGAAGGTAAAACTTACCGCAATTGAATTTACTGATTATGCTATTGTATGGTGGGATCAGTTGTGCATCAATAGGAGACGGAGCGGAGAACGTCCTATAGAAACTTGGGATGAGATGAAGAGAGTGATGAGACGACGATTTGTGCCGAGTCACTACTACCGGGATCTCTACTTGAAGTTACAAGGTCTCCACCAAGGCAATAAGAGTGTTGGTGAATATTATAAAGAGATGGAGATGGCGATGATTAGAGCCAACGTTGAAGAGGATCGGGAGGCGACAATGGCCAGATTTTTGAATGGTTTAAACCGAGAGATTGCGAATACCATCGAGCTGCACCATTATGTGGAATTGGAGGATTTGGTGCATATGGCAATCAAGGTTGAGAAGCAACTCAAGAGAGTTGGCACACGAGCAAGACCATTCGCACAAAATTTGGGCACAACACCTTGGAGGTCAAACTACCCAAAGAAAGAAGAAAACCAGTCCACGTCCAAGGCCAAACTTGAGCCCAAACCAGCCACCATTACTACTGCCTCTCAAGGTAAATCAGCCCCTACTTCGACTCGTAATAGTGAGATTAAGTGCTTCAAATGTCAGGGGAGAGGGCACATAGCTAGCCAATGTCCAAACAAGCGAGTTATGGTGATACGGGAAAATGGCGAAATTGAATCCGAGGATGAAGCTGCTCTAGAGGATATGCCACCATTGGAGGACGCCCCAATTGGGGATGATGAGTTTGAGGCAGATCAGGGTGAGATGCTTGGACTAGTCGCACGACGAGCCTTGAGTTTGCAAGCCAAAGAAGAGGAAGAAGAAGTACAGCGGGAGAATATCTTTCACACTCGATGTCACGTGAAAGACAAGGTATGTAGTGTTATTATCGATGGCGGTAGTTGCACTAACATTGCTAGTACTTCCATGGTAGAAAAGCTAGGGCTCACAACACTTAAGCACCCTCGTCCATATAAGCTACAATGGATGAATGATAGTGGTGAAGCGAGGGTTACAAAGCAAGTTCTTGTATCGTTTCGTATTGGAAAGTATGAGGATGAGGTATTGTGCGATGTGGTACCAATGCAAGCTGGACATCTTCTCTTAGGAAGACCGTGGCAATTCGACCGACGTGTGCAACATGATGGCTTCACCAACAAATACTCATTCACGCACAATCAACGGACAGTCACTCTAGTTCCGATGACACCAAAACAAGTGTATGATGATCAAGTAAGGTTGCAAAAATTGAGTGATCAAAAGAACTTGAGTGAGCAAAAGAATGAGAGTGAAAAGAGGTGTGAGTCTGAGCATAGTGAAAGTGAGGGAAAAGAGAGAAAACAAAGAAATTTGTATACAAAAACAAGTGAGGTTAAGCGAGCATTTGTTTCAAAACGGCCGATGATTGTACTCATGTACAAGGAGGCTCTTTTAAACACTAACCAACTTGACACTTCTTTGCCTAGTGCTGTTGTTTCTCTCTTGCAGGAGTTCGAGGATGTGTTCCCCGAGGAGGTGCCTCATGGTTTACCACCTATCCGAGGCATTGAACACCAAATCGATTTTGTTCCCGGTGCATCAATTCCAAACCGACCAGCATATAGGAGTAACCCGGAGGAGACTAAGGAGCTTCAAAGGCAAGTCGAAGAATTGTTAGAGAAAGGCTATGTGAAAGAAAGCATGAGCCCTTGCGCAGTTCCGGTAATTCTAGTGCCTAAGAAGGATGGGACATGGAGAATGTGTGTTGATTGTCGCGCCATCAACAACATAACGGTAAAGTATCGACACCCCATCCCTCGCTTAGATGATATGCTAGATGAGCTGCATGGTTCTTGTGTGTTTTCTAAAATTGATCTTAAGTGTGGGTATCATCAAATACGAATGAAAGAAGGAGACGAATGGAAGACAGCATTTAAAACTAAATATGGTTTGTATGAATGGTTAGTTATGCCGTTCGGGTTAACAAATGCACCTAGTACTTTCATGCGCTTAATGAATCATGTTTTGCGTCCGTTCATTGGTAAATTTGTTGTCGTTTATTTTGATGATATTCTAATTTATAGCAAGAGTTTGCATGATCATGTCTCACATTTGAATTCAGTTTTGGATGTGCTTAGAAAGGAGAAGTTATATGCTAACCTTAAAAAGTGTACTTTCTGCACCGATAAGCTTGTTTTCCTAGGTTTTGTTGTGAGTGCAAAAGGTATTGAGGTTGATGAAGAGAAGATCAAAGCCATCCAAGAATGGCCGACCCCCTCCAATATAGGTAATGTTAGAAGTTTTCATGGACTTGCTAGTTTTTACAGGAGGTTCGTGAAAGATTTTAGCACGATCGTTGCACCGCTTACTGAAGTTATCAAGAAGAATGTTGCGTTCAAATGGGGTGAAGAACAAGAGAAAGCATTTGAGCTTATTAAACACAAGCTTACTCACGCTCCTTTACTTGCTTTACCTAACTTTTCTAAGACATTCGAAATAGAATGTGATGCTTCTGGTGTAGGTATAGGCGCCGTTCTTATGCAGGAAGGAAGATCAATTGCGTACTTTAGTGAGAAGCTAAACGGGGCTGCACTTAAGTATCCCACTTATGACAAAGAGTTGTATGCATTGGTTCGAACTTTAGAGACATGGCAACACTACTTGTGGCCGAAGGAGTTTGTGATTCATACGGATCATGAATCCTTAAAACATTTGAAAGGGCAACATAAACTGAGCAAGAGACATGCTCGATGGGTTGAGTTCATTGAGACTTTTCCTTATATCATTCGGTATAAACAAGGTAAGGAAAATGTGGTTGCGGATGCACTTTCACGCAGGTATACCTTAATCTCTACTCTTGATGCTAAGTTTATTGGATTTGAGCACATTAAAGAACTTTATCATGATGACCACGACTTTAGAGAGGTTTTATAGTGCTTGCGAAAAATCAGCTGAGGGTAAATTCTATAGGCATGAGGGCTTCTTGTTTAGAGAGAATAAGTTGTGTGTGCCTAATTGTTCAATAAGAGACTTGTTAGTTCGGGAAGCCCATGGTGGAGGGTTAATGGGACACTTTGGAGTCGCTAAAACTTTAGCTATGTTGCAGGAGCACTTCTTTTGGCCACACATGAAACGGGATGTTGAAAGAATTTGTGGTAGATGTGTCACTTGTAGGCAAGCTAAATCGAAGGTTCAGCCGAATGGTCTATACACACCCTACCTATTCCGAGTGCACCTTGGATTGATATTTCAATGGACTTTGTTTTGGGTTTACCTAGGAGTAGGCGTGGGAGGGATTCAATCTTTGTGGTCGTAGATCGGTTTTCTAAGATGGCTCATTTTATCCCTTGTCATAAAACTGACGATGCCTCTCATGTGGCAGATTTGTTCTTTAGGGAGATTGTGAGGTTACATGGTATGCCTAGGACAATCGTGTTAGATCGGGATGCTAAGTTCTTGAGTTACTTTTGGAAGACATTATGGGGAAAACTAGGAACGAAACTTTTGTTTTCTACGACTTGTCATCCTCAAACCGATGGTCAAACAGAAGTAGTTAATAGGACTCTATCCACTTTGTTGAGGGCTATCATTAGTAAGAACCTTAAGATTTGGGAAGAATGTTTACCACATGTTGAGTTTGCTTATAATCGTACGATTCATTCTGCTACTAAGTTCTCACCGTTTGAAATTGTTTACGGTTTTAATCCTTTAACTCCGTTAGATATATCACCTTTACCTGTTTCCGAGCATGTGAACTTAGATGGTAAGAAGAAGGCAGAATTTGTGAAGCAACTCCATGAGAGAGCACGGCTCAATGTAGAGAGGAAAACCGAACAATACATCAAGCAAGCTAACAAGGGACGTCACAAGCTGGTTTTTGAACCTGGTGATTGGGTGTGGTTGCACATGAGGAAAGAAAGATTTCCAGCGCAAAGACGTTCTAAGTTGTTGCCTCGAGGAGATGGTCCTTTTCAAGTGCTAGAACGGATCAATGACAACGCCTACCGACTTGATTTACCTGGTGAGTACAATGTTAGTGCTACTTTCAATGTCACTGACTTGAGTCCTTTTGATGTAGGTGATGATTTGAGGACAAATCCTTCTCAAGAGGGGGGGAATGATGAGGACATCAAGACTCAGAGAAATTCTCATAAACCAATTCAAGTTCCAAGTGGTCCGGTGACGAGAGCTCGAGCTAAAAGATTCAAAGAAGAGCTAAATAACTTAGTTCAAAGAGTTCTACAACAAGAGGAAAGTGCGTTCACCACAAAAGGTGAACAAAGGTTGATTTTACACATCAAATTCGACCCGGAAGAGAGCCAGGACAAATGGACGTTTTTAGCTTCCAAGGCTGAATTGGACTTTATTTTCCAACAAAGAAATCAAGTCAAGATCACGTTTTCAAGTTTCAAGAAGTTCAAGATTCAAAGTAAAATTCAAGATTTGATTTCTTTGTATTTCTATTTGAGTTTTAAAGTTCTAGTTTAAAATTTGAATTTAGGCACCTTTTTAATTCCGAATTTATTTAGATAACTCTGGGTTTTTATGTTTTTTTTGTTATGTTTATCCATAGGGTAGATTAGGAATTTACACTTGTAAATCAGCTATATAAGGGCTGACTTATCAGATTATGGGAAGATAGAAGATTTTGATGTTTATTCATATTGTGAGTTATTCTTCTTGAGTTCTTGAAGAAACTTATCCGAACTTATCAAGGATTCCTTGTGGCGTTCAAATCGACTTATCAAACGGACTTTCATAACCGTTTGTGGCGTCTTCACCATACCAAGGTTCTTGCTTCGCTAAGCAACGGGTTGCGGTTTTCATCAAACTTGAAAGAGGGTTATTGTTTCCAGATTTGGTATCGGGTTTCGTCACGTCGTTGGCGTGGTTCATATCATTGTGCTTGATAATGAAATTGAAGGACTGAAGGAACTCCACCCACTTGGCATGTCTAGAATTAAGTTTCTGTTGAGCACTCAAGAATTTAAGTGCCTCATGATCTGAAAAAAAAACAAACTCATTAGGTAATAAGTAGTGACTCCAATGCCTTAGTGCCCTCACGATCGCATAGAACTCCTTGTCATAAGTGGAATACTTCCTCCTTGTGTCGTTGAGCTTTTCACTAAAAAAGGCAATTGGCTTTCCTTCTTGGCTCAAAACAGCTCCAATTCCATTTCCAGATGCATCGCACTCCACTTGAAACACGCTAGCAAATTCGCAATGCCAATATGGTGCCGCATCAGTTTTGCTTGATGTTGTCGAAACTGTTTGGGCTCCGCATTCCATGAGAACTTCCTCCTTTAGGCACTCGGATAGAGCACCAAGGTGCTAAAGTTCTGATAAAACGACGGTAAAAAGACGCCATCCCATGAAAACTTCTGACGTTAAACAAAGTCTGTGGAACGGGCCAAGTAGCAATAGCCTCTACCTTGCTTTCATCAACCTTGATGCCGTTTTTGGTGACAACATAGCCAAGAAAAACCACACTTTCCGTCACAAAACAACACTTCTTGAGATTGACATAGAGGTGCTGTTCTTTTAAAACATCAAATACTTGTCGGAGGTGCACCAAGTGCTCATGCAAATCACGGCTATAAACCAAGATGTCATCAAAGTAAACCACAACGAATTTACCCAAATATGGCTTGAAAATGTGTGTCATGAGTCTCATAAACGTGCTAGGTGCATTTGACAAACCAAAGGGCATCACTAACCATTCATAGAGCCCGCGACTGGTTTTGAAAGCCGTCTTCCACTCATCTCCAGGTTGCATGCGGATTTGGTGATATCCACTACGCAAATCAATCTTTGAAAATGTTGTAGCGCCATGGAGTTGATCCAACAGATCATCAAGTCTAGGAATGGGAAACCGGTACTTGATGGTAATTTTGTTGATGGCACGACTATCTACACACATTCTCCAACTACCGTCCTTCTTAGGAACCAATAAAGCTGGCACTACACATAGGCTGAGACTCTCTCTAATAAACCTTTTCGCAAACAATTCCTCCACTTGACGCTGCAACTCCTCTTGTTGGCTAGGATTAATCCTATAGGCAGCTTTGTTCGGTAAAGTTGATCCCGGTACTAAATCGATTCGGTGTTGGATTCCTCTAACAGGTGGTAACCCACTAGGAATTTCCTCTGGCATGAGATCTTCATATTCTGTCAGGAGAGGTTTGATGATGTCGGGTAGATTGGTTTTGCCTTCAGCCTCCTCCTTTGCCACTAGAATCATTACAGGTTCATTCTTCAAAAGAGCTTCCGAAATTTGTGCACCCGTTAAGAAAACTTGGCCACCCTCCTTCTTTCCTTTGTGTAAGTTGCGGATTCATTGGGTTGAAAATGATCTTCTTTCCATCTTTGATGAAGGAATAGGTGTTTTTAAATCCATCATGCATCACTCTCCTATCAAATAACCAGGGCCGTCCCAATAGAAGATGGCATGCGTCCATGGGCACAACATCACACCAGAGTTCATCTTGATATGATTTCCTAATGGAAAAGGAAACCAAACACCTTTTGGACACCGATACTCCATTTCCATTCTTGAACCACTGAATCTTGTATGGCTTCGGATGAGGCTCGGTTGATAAGCTCAATTTGGTTACCATCTCATCGGACACAACATTCGTGCAACTCCCGCCATCAATAATAAGGTTACACACTCGGCCATGAGATGTGCAACGGGTTTGAAATATGTTCTCTCACAGCCAGTGCTCTTCTTGACAAGGACTTGCATTCAAGAGTCGCCTAATGACCAGAACCTCTCCTTCGTCACCATACTCTTCATGTTCTTCAAGATCTCCTTCGTCTTCTTGATCTTCTTCTTCAACCACATCATCGCCAATGATGGTGAAGGTACGTTTGTTGGGACACTCTGAGGTAATGTGTCCATAACGTTGGCACTTGAAACATTTCTTGGTAGCATTAGGATTGACGACGGGTTTTGGATTTCGTGTCTCCGGCTTGGTGTTGGATGACGACGCCTTGGTTGATGCCGCATAAGAGGATGAGCTAGGGTTTCCCTTGTTTGCCAAACTAGGGTTGCCCACAGATTTATTTGGAAATCTCCTTGACTCCTTTTTTTGCTACTCCACGTTCAAAGCCAATTTTCGAACATCGTTGAAAGTCCAATATGGCTGTAATTTGATTACATCAGAAATCTCCTTCTTGAGTCCGCCCAAATACCGTGCAATAGTTCGCTCCTCGGGTTCTATGACGTCGCACTTGAGCATAAGATACTCGAATTCTCTAGTGTAGTCAGCCACAGACAACTCAAATTGTCGGAAATTGTGAAACTTTACATAGTTGTCTTGCTTGTAGTTGTCCGAAATGAATCTTTTTCTGAGTTCCCGCTTCATCTTCTCCCATGTTCGAATGGGCCTCCGTCCATCACGTTCTCTTTCTCGCCGGAGATTTTCCCACCAAAGGGACGCATACTTCTTTACTTTAATGGCAACCAACTTGACTCGCTTTTCATCAGAATAATCCTTGAATTCAAACATCCTTTCCACAGTGTACAGCCAATCGAGGAATGCATCGTCTTGTGATTGTCCGTCATATTCAGGTACATCCACCCTCACATCACCATCGCGGCTTCTACGGTGAATTCGACGTCAGGGGTAAGCATAGGAGTCGTCGCTTGAATCATCTTCATTGTGGAATGGATTGATTTCTTCATCCTCTTCATCTGCACGGCGCCTACCATGCCTTGGCGGATCTTGTCTCTCGAACCGTTCAAGGCGTTGTTGAAGCTGCTGTATTGTTCTTCGCATTTCCTCCATCTCGAGATGTTGATTTCTTTCTTCCACCTGTTCATCTTCCTCAACGAGTTGCCTTCGAAGAGCTTGTCTCCTCATGTTTCTTCAACCTTCTCTGATACCAAAATGGTACGGATTACTGTTCACTAGTAATGACTGGGTTGGGAAAAAAATAACTTAGACTTAAAATAAGTCTAGGATGACACCACTAACGAGTCCCACGCGTTAGATAAGTCAAAAACTCGCCACTCTAGGAATCCACCTAAGAGATATGAGTTCACAATTCACACAAGAACTGAATTTTCTCATTCAACCAAAAGTTCTCCATACATCTCTGTCCAGCCCCTTTTTGGATGAATTTTACATCCTAAATTGATTAAATTCAGTTACAAACACCCCTATAATTACATACTTAAAACCAAGAAAACTTCCCCACCATAACTACTCTGAAAACCATCCATATTCCCACAACTACAGCCCTTTACTTCAGCCACCAAAAACTGATCAAATTCCCTTCATAACAGCCCAATGCCTAACAAACTTCTACACAATTAACACAATTAAAACCAACTTGAAGTTTAGTAAATACTAGAATAAAACTGAAAATAAATACTCAGAAATCAGCAATTAAAGTTGACCTTGACAGCCAAACTTGTGAGCCAGGACTCAAGCCATGAAAGCCATGCACACTTGCCAAAAACGTGTTGCTCGAGCTTGAAACATTGTCTTGATCTGCATCACTCCACGTGTTCTTCAATTTCTTCCTTTTCCGACTCCTCCTCCTCTTCCTCCACAACTTCATTTTCTACAATGGTGATGACCCTTCGATTTGGACACTTCGAAGCAATATGCCCATATCCCTGACATTTGGAACATTTTTTTGAAGAATTGGAAGTGTTGGTTGGTTTGTCGTACTTCACCCCCGGTTTAGTGGTGGCAGATGCCTTGTTAAAGGCTGGTTTTGAAGAAGACGGACCAGGGTTGCCCTTAATTCCATAACTAGTGCTTCCCGTACTCTTGGCCGGATACTTTCGCAAATCCTTCCGTTGTTGCTCCACGTTCAAAGCCAATTTTCGGACATCGTTGAAAGTCCAATATGGCTGTAATTTGATGACATTGGAAATCTCCTTCTTGAGCCCTCCTAGATAACGTGCAACGGTTTGCTCTTCAGGTTCTACCACATCGCACTTAATTATAAGATATTCGAACTCCCTAGTGTAATCGTCTACGGACAAGTCAAATTGCTTGAAGTTGTGAAACTTTAAATAATTGTCTTGTTTGTAACTGTCCGAAATGAATCTTCTCTTGAGTTCTCGCTTCATCTTCTCCCACGTTCGAATAGGCCTCCATCCTTCTCGCTCCCGTTCTCGCTTGAGATTCTCCCACCAAAGGGATGCATATCCCTTTAGCTTGATTGCCAACAACTTGACCCTCTTGTCATCCGAGTAATCTTTGAATTCGAAGATCCTCTCAACCATGTACAACCAATCAAGAAATGCATCGCCTTGAGATCTTCCGTCAAATTTTGGTACATCCACCCTCACATCTCCATCGCGGCTTCTACGGTGAATTTGACGTCTTGGGTAAGCATAGGAGTCATCGCTAGAATCAGCTTCGTTGTGGAATGGATTGATATCGTCATCCTCTTCATCTGCACAGCGCCTATCATGCCTTCGTGGATCTTGTCTCTCGAACCGATCAAGGCGTTGTTGAAGCTGCTGTATTGTTCTTCGCATATCCTCCATCTCGAGATTTTGATTCCTTTCTTCCACCGATTCATCTTCTTCAACGAGTTGTCTTCGAAGAGCTTGTCTCCTCATTTTTCTTCAACCTGCTCTGATACCAAAAATGATACCGTTCCTGTAGGACTTGGTAAGGGTATTCTGGAATTGTAAGGTTTAAAGGACGATGAAGGCTTAAGGGACGTGTTTAGGAGTATAAGGGTATTTAGATTGATATTATAGTAACGGATAGGTTTTGACGCCACTTGGAATCCACCAAAATAAGTCTTAATCTGGCCACTCAAGGAATCCACCAACAGATAAGAGAAAGAAGAAGCACAGAGGTATTCTCTGAAATTTTTAACTCTTCAAAATTGGCCTCCTTCACAATCCGAAAATTACAACTTAAAAAAAACCCCAAAAGCTGAAAACAACCTTTCAGCTTCCAAAATGACACTAATTACATCCTTTAGGAAACATACTAATGACACTAATTATTTTTAGCACACCAACAGCCAAACTTAGAAACCAACAGCCACAATTGGCTGTAACATTGCACTTAATTGGCTGTAACATTGCACTTAAAACAAACATAAACTTAGCTAATTTAACTCCCACTTTAAATAGCTTTATTTCAGCCATAAAAGACACACTAAAACACTTAAAAACCCCAACACCACTTTGGCAACCTAAAAAAAAAGGCCCCCCAACACTTGTTCAACAAATTGCCTTCAATGCAGATTGAGACACATGGAAGACATGCATTGGATCACCCCCATGCAGCTCATGTACAAGCAAATCACTTCCATGCTCATCAATTGGGGTCACTACTTATTACCTAATGAGTTTGTTCTTTTTTCAGATCATGAGGCGCTTAAATTCTTGAGTGCTCAACAGAAACTTAATTCTAGACATGCCAAGTGGGTGGAGTTCCTTCAGTCCTTCAATTTCATTACCAAGCACAAGTCTGGAAAATCCAATGTTGTTGCGGACGCGTTGAGTAGGAGGCATTTTTTGTTGAGTAGCATCCATGCCAAAGTGCCTGGTTTCGAAGTTGTTAAAGCCATGTATGAGGATGATCCTGATTTTGATAAAGTATGGAGTCTGTGCCTACAAGGGAGGTAAAAAATGATATGAACCTCGCCAATGAAACGACGAAACCCAACACCAAATCTAGTTGAAAAGAATCCAAAGACCTTCAAGACGCAAGCTTCTTTGAGCCTTGACCCGTAACCTAGCAAGAAAGGGCATTTAAATTGGCTTTATTATCAGCCATTACAAGAATACCTATAGCAATAAAAGGAAAAGTAACCATGCCAATTTACTCGCTGAAATTAAACATGGTTTATCCGGATTCTTCTAGAACTCCAATCATAGTCATGCTTCCCTGATGAAAACGTCCACCATGTTCAATGGGCCTCCACGAATTTGCTTGGGTCCAAACTTCTTGAATCAGCCCATTCAATGCTTCTTTAAATCGCTTGGCCCTAAGTCTAGTAATTGGCCCACTTGGCACGCTTAACGGATCGTGAGGGTGCTGCCCTTGAATCCCTCCAAGCCCATGTGTTAGTTCTCCCTCATGTATGCTTGGTTGTGAGGCTTCATTTGCATCATTCTCCCCCTCTTGAAGAGGATTTGCCCTCAAATCATCACCTACATCAAAAGGAGATAAGTCAGAAACATTAAAACTCGCACTAACACCATACTCACCTGGTAATTCAAGCTTGTAAGCATTGTCGTTGATGCGTTCCAACACTCGAAATGGTCCATCACCCCTCGGAAGTAATTTTGAACGCCTTTGCTCGGGAAATCGGTCCTTCCTTAAATGCAGCCAAACCCAATCGTCCGATTCAAAGATAACCTTCTTGCGCCCCTTATTGGCTTGCTTGACATATTGTTCCGTTCGTCGTTCTATGTGTTGCCTCGCTTTCTCATGAATCTGCTTAACAAGGTCAGCTTTCTTTTTGCCGTCTAAGTTAACACGTTCACTCAAAGGTAAAGGATTTAAATCCAAAGGAGTCAATGGATTAAATCCATAAACAATCTCAAATGGTGAAAACTTAGTTGCAGAATGAACGCATCGATTATAAGCAAATTCAACATGCGGCAAACAATCTTCCCACGTTTTCAAATTCTTTTGTATGATAGCACGCAATAACGCGGACAAAGTCCGATTCACTACTTCGGTTTGACCATCTGTTTGGGGGTGACTAGAAGTGGAAAACAATAGCTTAGTTCCCAACTTTCCCCACAAAGTCTTCCAAAAGTAACTTAAGAACTTTGCATCCCGATCAGAAACGATTGTCCATGCAACCTAACAATCTCCTTGAAAAACAAATCAGCTATATGTGATGCATCATCTGTCTTATGACATGCAATGAAATGTGCCATCTTAGAAAATCTATCGACAACCACAAAGACTGAATCTCTCCCCCTCTTTGTCCTAGGTAATCCCAAAACAAAATCCATTAAGATATCGACCCAAGGTGCACTAGGAATGGGAAGTGGTGTGTATAGCCCATGCGGTTGCTGCCTAGACTTAGCTTGCCTACAGGTAACACATCTCGCACAAATTCTCTCGACGTCACGTTTCATACGTGGCCAAAAGAAATGCTCATGCAACACGCCTAAAGTCTTAGCTATTCCAAAGTGTCCCATCAAACCACCCCCATGAGCTTCCCGAACAAGTAATTCACGCAAGGATGAATGTGGAACACACAATTTGTTTTCTCGAAACAGGAACCCGTCATGCAAATAGAACTTTTCACACGCAACCTTAATGCAATTTTTATACGTGTCACCGAAATCAGAATCCATAACATACAATTCCTTAATGTGCTCAAATCCAAGCAATTTAGCATCGAGAGTTGAAAGTAAAGCGTACCTGCGAGATAGTGCATCGGCAACTACGTTTTCCTTACCTTGCTTGTATTTAATCACATAAGGGAATGTCTCAATAAACTCCACCCATTTGGCATGGCGACGGTTCAACTTGTGCTGCCCCTTTAAATGCTTCAAAGATTCATGATCCGTATGAATCACAAACTCTTTCGGCCAAAGGTAGTGTTGCCAAGTCTCCAAAGTTCGTATCAATGCATACAATTCTTTGTCATAAGTAGGATAGTTTAGGGCTGCCCCACTCAATTTCTCACTAAAGTATGCAACTGGTCGTCCTTCTTGCATCAATACGCCTCCAACACCTATACCTGAAGCATCACATTCAATCTTAAATGTTTTAGCAAAGTTAGGTAGAACAAGTAAAGGAGCATTAGTTAACTTTTCTTTGATGAGTTTGAATGCCTTCTCTTGCTCCTCCCCGCACTTAAACAGAATGTTCTTTTTGATGACTTCGGTTAGGGGTGCGGCGATGCTGCTGAAATCTCGAACAAAGCGTCGGTAAAAACTAGCCAGACCATGAAAGCTTCTTACCTGATTCACCGAAGTTGGCGTTGGCCAATCTTGAATTGCCTTCACCTTTTCCTCATCCACTTCGATACCCTTAGCACTCACAACAAATCCAAGAAACACAAGTTTATCCGTGCAAAAGGTACATTTTTTTGCATTAGCAAATAACCTTTCTTTCCTTAAAACCTCTAAAACAAGCCTTAAGTGTTCAATATGAGCACTCAAGTTTTTGCTATAGATTAGGATATCGTCAAAGTAGACAACTACAAATTTGCCAATAAAAGCACGCAAAACATGGTTCATAAGTCTCATGAAGGTACTAGGTGCATTAGTTAATCCAAAGGGCATAACTAACCATTCATACAAACCATATTTTGTTTTGAATGCAGTTTTCCACTCATCCCCTTCTTTCATCCTAATTTGGTGATATCCACTTTTGAGGTCAATCTTAGAAAATACACAAGACCCATGCAGTTCGTCTAGCATATCATCTAATCGAGGAATGGGGTGGCGATACTTTACCGTAATGTTGTTGATGGCTCGGCAATGTGTCTCCATGTCCCGCCGTTCTTAGGCACGAGTATCACCGGAACCGCACACGGACTCATGCTCTCTCTAACATACCCCTTTTCCATCAATTCGTCGACTTGCCGTTGAAGTTCCTTCGTTTCCTCGGGATTACTTCTATAGGCTGGTCGGTTGGGAATTATCGCACCGGGTATGAAATCAATTTGATGTTCAATTCCTCGAATCGGTGGTAAACCGGAAGGCACCTCCTCGGGGAAGACGTCCGCAAAACCCTGCAAAAGAGATTCCACATTGCTCGGCAAAGAATCGGCGAGATCGTTAGCACAAAGAAGGGCCTCCTTGTACATAAGTACTATAAGGGGTTGATGTAAAAGTAATGCTCTCTTGATCTCACTCTTTTTTGCAATGAAACTGTATTGTTCCTCTCTTGCACTCAATAAGGCCGTAACTCTCTCCTTCCCCTTCTCACCCTCTTTTTTGATTTTCTCTTTCTCTTTTTCTCTCTTTTCTTTTTCTTTCCTCTCAGTTTCGGCCTCTCTCTCCTTTTCTTTTCTCTTTTCGCTCGCTCTTTGCATTTTCAGCTGGTCCTCAAGAACTTGTTTTGGTGTTAGTGGAACAAGTGATATGGGCTGCTTTCTAATGACGAAGGAGTACCTATTGGTGAATCCATCATGAGTGACTCGTCGATCGTACTGCCATGGGCGACCCAATAGGATGTGACATGCATGCATAGGTACCACGTCGCAAAGCACCTCGTCTTCATACTTGCCAATTGAAAAGGCCATCATAACTTGTCTCATTACCTTGACTTCCCCACAATTGTTTAGCCACTGCTGCCGGTATGGTCGTGGATGCTTCAAGGTAGTTAACATCAATTTCTCCACTAACTCGGTGCTAGCCACGTTGGTGCAGCTTCCTCCATCAATAATAACGCTGCAAACTTTGTTTTTCACAAAACACCGAGTATGGAACAAATTCTCCCGCTGGTTGTTTTCTTCTTCTTTAAATTGTGCGCTAAGAGCTCGTCTTGCCACCAATGACTCTCCTTCCACTGCAAACTGCCCTTCATAAACATCCTCAAGAGGTGGCATATCATTATCTTCATCCTCTTGTTCATCTTCCGTCTCAATCTCTCCTTGAGCATTAATCACCATCAACCTTTTATTCGGGCACTGGCTAGCTCTGTGACCCCTCCCTTGACACTTAAAACACTTGATGTCATGGTTTCTAGACATAGAAGGGTCGGTTTTACCTTTGGAAATCTGGTTGGTGTTTTCGGACTTCAGCTCAGATTTGTACTTAGGAGTTGAAGATGTTTGTGGCTTGTCTTCCTTCTTTGTGGTACTTGGTCTCCAAGGGTTATAGCTCGGGTTATGGCTTGCACGCATGCTACCTCCTCTCTTAAGTTGTTGTTCCACTTTAATGCCCATGTGCACCATGTCTTCTAACTCCACGTAATGATGCATCTCAATCTGATCGTGGATCTCACAGTTTAGTCCCATGAGGAACCTAGCCATTGCAGCCTCTCGGTCTTCCTCTATGTTAGCTCGGATCATGGCAACCTCCATCTCCTTATAATAATCCTCTACACTCTGACTTCCTTGTCTAAGACCTTGCAGCCTCTTATACAACTCCCGGTAATAGTGACTTGGAACGAACCGCTTTCTCATTATCGCTTTCATCTCCTCCCATGTCTCTATTGGTCGTTCTCCACTCCGTCTCCTGTTTATAACAAGTTGATCCCACCATGTAATAGCATAGTCAGAAAATTCAAACACAGCCAATTTTACCTTCTTGGTTTCGGAGTAGTTGTGGAGTCAAATACGAACTCCATTTTCTTTTCCCACTCAAGATATGCTTCGGGATCGGATTTTCCTTGAAACGACGGAATTTTCATCTTAATACTACCCAAGTGGTTATCCACCCTATTCCTTACTTCTCTAAACCCATAACCGCGCCCAAACCTGCCCCGGTTCATTGTTGGCTCTCCTAACTCGTCCCACACCTCTTCATCTTCAATATCCCCCCATTGCACCCCTTGTTGCATTCGCCTATATGGTTGTCTATTCGGAGTGTTTCGCCGCTGCCCCCGAGTTGAGTCTTCTTCCAACCTATCCATTCTCTCATTAATTTGTTCTAATTCAGCCCTCATTATCCACCTCATCCCCCCCAACAATGCCTGTACTTGAAAATTCGGAATTGCTGGTTGTTGTGCCTCTTCGGTTGAGTCTTCTTGTTGATTGCGAGACATATTTAGAATCTGTAAAATAACGTTAGGGATCCTCACACGCACTCCCTCACGTGTTTCACTCTAGAAATATTCACTCACTCTCGTGTTTGTAACTCTATTGGCTTTTACCCTCTTATGTACTCACCACTCTTGCCTTTTTCCACTCGTTGTGCCTTCTTTGATTATTAAATAGACTCAAAGAACAATCAAGATTCAAGCAGCAGTTCAAAGGGAGAAGTAACCAAAAACAAAGCACAAGGTTCAATAGGCAATTCCCAAGAAACTGGTGCAAGCAATTCAACAACAAAGAATCTGCAGATTTTATGCTAGGCCAACGACAATGAATTTGCAGATTCAAGAAACTGGTGCAAGCACAAGTTTCTAATGTAAGTTATGCTAGGTCAACGACAATGAATTTGCAGATTTTATGTTTTTTTTTTTTTTTTTCTTTTCTGTTTGGATCCTTCTCCTTTTGATAATCTGGATATATATTTTTTTGACGTTTTTTTTTGTTTTAATTCGAAATAAAAAAGAAAAAGCAATTAAAGGATAATTCAAACTTGCCTTGGAACCTGGCTCTGATACCAAATGATATGAACCTCGCCAATGAAACGACGAAACCCAACACCAAATCTGGTTGAAAAGAATCCCAAGACCTTCAAGACGCAAGCTTCTTTGAGCCTTGACCCGTTACCTAGCAAGATAAGAACCAAAACTTTGGATATTTGACAAACGCCACAAACCAAGACCCTCAAGAATGTCTCAAGAACCCAGATGATAAGTTTGGCTATTGAACGCCACAAGAATAACTTGATAAGTTCAAAAGTCTTTCAAGAATGCAAGAAAAAATCACACTCTCACTTTTATTTCTGAATTCCCCAAAAAACTGATGTTGAAAACCCTAACCACGCCTTTTATAAGCTGCTGGATACAAGTATCTCTTTCCTAAATTATCATTCAATAAAGTCAGATTTGACCAAAGCAAATCAGGAAACTAATTCCACCAAAATCAAGCCTACAAGAAAGGAAAGTTTAGGCATTTAAATTGGCTTTATTATCAGCCATTACAAGCAGACCTATAACAATAAAAGGAAAAGTAACCATGCCAATTTACTTGCTGAAATTAAACATGGTTTATCCGGATTCTTCCAGAACTCCAATCATGGTCATGCTTCCCTGATGAAAACGTCCACCATGTTCAATGGGCCTCCACGAATTTGCTTGGGTCCAAACTTCTTGAATCAGCCCATTCAATGCTTCTTTAAATCGTTTGGCCCTAAGTCTAGTAATTGGCCCACTTGGCACGCTTAACGGATCGTGAGGGTGCTGCCCTTGAATCCCTCCAAGCCCATGTGTTAGTTCTCCCTCATGTATGCTTGGTTGTGAGGCTTCATTTGCATCACAAAGAGTTTGTTATTCAAGAAGGGTTCTTGTACAAGGGAACTCAACTTTGCATGCCACAAGGTTCATTGCGTGAAGCGATTATTCGGGAGGCTCATGGTGGTGGATTGGCTGGTCATTTTGGTCGTGACAAAACATTGACCTTGGTGAAAGAAAATTTCTATTGGCCAAATTTAGTGAAGGATGTAGGGAAAATCGTGGAACGTTGTGAGATTTGGAGAAGAGCTAAGACGCATGGTGATGAGACCAAGGATCCGGTTCTAGTTCCTATTGGTCCAGTTACAAGAGCGCGGGCAAAAAGGTTCAACGAGGCATTAAATACTTTAGCACAACACATTGTGATAGAGGAGGGCAAGTCTACATGCATGGAATCAACAAATGGAGCTCAAATAGTCAATTTCATTCAAGTTCAGCCATGTAATTAAAGAAGCCACTTCAGCCATGCAGTCCATGCAATTGGGCGTGCTTTTTGGAGGATTTGATTAGTTTGAACCAATTTGTTTGATTCCCTATTTTATTGTCTACGTTTTTGGGCTGATTAGTCAATAGTTAGCTAGTTTCCTTTTCCATTTATTGGCTGTAAATGGCTGGAAAATAAAGCCAGACAATTAAGTTAGGTTACTTTCCTTTTTTATTTTTAGGCTAAAATTGTTAGGTTACTTTCCTCTTATTAGCTTAGCATATTCTAGGAATATTATTGTAATTCTCAGCCTAGAAATAGGCTTTATTTTTAGATCAGAAAAAAACTTTTGGCATTCTTTTCACTCTTGTGATTTATCTCTACGTTCTTGTTGAACTAATCGAACTTATCAAGACTTTGTCTTGTGGCGTTCAAATTCGACTTATCAAACGGTTCTCCACCTCCGTTTGTGGCATCTACGACAATACCAAGGTTCTTGTTTGCGGGTTGATATTGGGTCGCGGTCATCTATACCAAGGTTCGTGTCACGATTCAAGCAACGGGTTCAGGTCTCCCATCCACACCTGATTGTAGAACGTTCTTGGGTTCCTTTTTGTTGTCGGGTCTCGTTATTCTTGGCGAGGTTCGCATCACATGGGAGCAATGCCAGTTTATATATAAAGGCCTATTCCCACGGCTCCTTGGGAAGATGTTAGCATGGATTTCGTACTGGGTTTGCCTCGGACTCAACGTGGGAAAGATTCAATAATGGTGGTAGTTGACCGCTTCTCAAGGATGGTGATGCAGATCAAGACAATGTTTCAGGCTCTAGCAACACGTTTTTGGCAAGTGTGCATGGCTTTCATGGCTTGAGTCCTAGCTCACAAGTTTGGCTGTCAAGCTCAACTTTAATTGCTGATTTCTGAGTATTTATTTTCAGTTTTATTCTAGTACTTACTAAACTTCAAGTTGGGATTAATTGTGTTAATTATGTAGAAGTTTGTTAGGCATGGGGCTGTTATGAAGGGAATTTGTTCAGTTTTTGGTGGCTGAAGTAAAGGGAATATGGATGGTTTTCAGAGTAGTTATGGTGGGGAAGTTTCTTGGTTTTAAGTATGTAATTATGGGGGTATTTGTAACTGAATTTAATTAATTTAGGATGTAAAATTTGTATGGTCATTTGTATGGTCAAAACTTTCTGTTGAATGAGAAAAATTCAGTTCTAGAGTGAATTGTGAACTCTTATCTCTTAGGTGGATTCCTAGAGTGGCGAGTTTTTGACTTATCTAACGCGTGGGAACCGTTAATGGCGTCATCCTAGACTTAGTTTAAGTCTGAGTTATTTTTTTTCCCCGACCCAGCCGTTACTACGGAACAGATTTCCGTACCATTTTGGTATCAGAGAGGTTGAAGAAACATGAGGAGACAAGCTCTTCGAAGGCAACTCGTTGAGGAAGATGAACAGGTGGAAGAAAGAAATCAACATCTCGAGATGGAGGAAATGATGAGAACATCGTCACAGGCAAGGCCACGTGGGACGAGACATATTCAGATCCAATTCTAGTTCCCACTGGTCCGGTTACGAGGGCTCGCGCGAAGAAATTCAAAGACGCACTTATGGGGCTGATTCGAGCAACTTGGTCTCAAGCTATTGTGTGGAGGCCCATTGAGGGAATTATGAGCAATGACCAGCCCAACAAATGCGTGATTTAAGTCCTAGAAGGGACGGAGTAATTACGTAGCTGTCACTTTTCCGTTTTGAGAGAAGAAATCAGGGCTGATTGAATTGTGGTTTAGTTTCCTTTTATTTTAGAGTATTGTAAGGCTTTTAGCCATGTAGGGAACTTACCATATTTGGTGTAACTTTATTTTCTTCAGATTTGGTGTTTCCCTTTTTGGTTTAGTGACTTGCCAAAAATTACTTGGGCAATTAGGGTTTGAAAATCCACAGAGGGAAACACCTAACCGTACGGACACGTTGGGGAGACGAGTTTTTGACACAATAAGAAAAGTTTGAGATTTAATTCTCTTTGGTTCTTAAACGAACTTTTCGAACTTATCGGAGAAATTCCGTGGCGTTCATCGACTTATCAATCAGTCCATCCATAGCTGATTGTGGCGTCCTCGCATACCAAGGTTTGTGCTTCTTGTTAAGCATTGGGTCGCGGTTCCATTCAAAACCATTTAGGATTCGATCTTGGAAATCAATTTGGTTAGGGTCGCGTCAGTTCTTGGCGTGGTTCGTATCATTTGGTATCAGAGCAAAGGGTTCTAATCAGGTTTTGCTTATCCAATCATTTATTTTACGTTTATTTTCTGTTAATCAAGAGCCTTGAATTCCAGTATCAAAAAAAAAAACGTCAAAAAAAAAAAAAAAATTTTCCAGATTATCAGAAGGACAAGGGTCCAAAAAGAAAAGAAAAGGAAAAAAAAAAAACGTTCAAAAAAAAAAAAAAACGTCCAGATTATCAAAAGCAGTCCAAAAAAAGAAGAGAAAGAGAAAAGAAAGAAAGAAACGGAAAAAAAAAATATATGTATATCTATTTTTGTCTGATTCTTGGTATTCTGGGTTTTGGAAGTCGAAATTACGTTTCATTGGGTGTTAATTCCGATTGTCTTTTACTTTCCGCACTTGTTGTAATCTTGTGTCGAATCTGAGTTTCCTTGGTAATCAGTTTGTGTATCGTCACGGAAGTTTCGATATTGATTTGATTAGTTCTATAAGGACTGAGTGAGAATTAACGAGTGGAAAAAGGCAAAAGAGGCGAGAGCAATAGAGCAAAAAACACGCCAGTTCAAGAGAGAAATACGTAAGGGAGTGTGGTAAGGTCCTTTGCATTGTTCGTAACTTTGTTTTGCAGAGAAAAATAAGAAAATAAAAAGATGTTAAACAGCAGCAAGAACACCATGGAGGGTACCAACGGAGCGGCAGACCCAAAACTCCTCATGGAAGCGATGATGGGAGAGATGAGGCGAATGTTGAGAGGAGAGTTGGAGCAGCTTCATGAGAAGGTCGATCGGATAGAAAATGCACGTGTGGAACAGCCACGACATGTTCCTCATGCGCGTAGGCGAGAGAGGGTTCCGGTTAGAGGAGAGGCACCTGATTACTATGGAACTGATGGGGATGAGTTTGATGACGGAGAAGAGTCAGCGGGTAGTCACCGGAGATTTGGACGGGATAGAGGAGTTAGGAATCGGGAAAGTGATGGTATGAGTGGCATCAAAATGAAGATACCGTCTTTCCAAGGCAAATCTGACCCCGAAGCATACCTAGAGTGGGAAAAGAAAATGGAGTTCATCTTTGATTGCCACACCTACTCCGCGGCAAAAAAGGTAAAATTAGCCGTTATCGAATTTTCTGATTACGCTATAACTTGGTGGGATCAGCTTGTCATAAATAGGAGAAGAAATAGAGAGCGACCTATCGAGTCATGGGAGGAGATGAAGGCGGTGATGAGAAAGCGATTTGTGCCAGCATACTACTACCGGGAGTTGTACAACAAGCTGCAAAATCTAAAGCAAGGCACCCGGAGTGTGGAGGAGTACTATAAAGAGATGGAGGTCATGATGATCCGAGCAAATATAGAAGAAGATAAGGAAGCTACAATGGCAAGGTTTTTGGCGGGTTTGAATCGAGAAATTCACAATGCCGTTGAGCTACAACA
This sequence comes from Ficus microcarpa, assembly GCA_025413485.1. Lineage (NCBI taxonomy): Eukaryota > Viridiplantae > Streptophyta > Magnoliopsida > Rosales > Moraceae > Ficus > Ficus microcarpa. Next base: position 18,372,717 of record CM046383.1, read on the forward strand.
TTACGTGGAGTTGGAGGATATGGTACACATGGCTGTCAAAATTGAGAATCAACTCAAGAGGAGGGGCGGTAACATGCGGCCAAGTCAAAACCCAAGTACCTCCGCTTGGAAGGCGCAACCATGGAAGAAGGATGAGAAGCAACTCAACGCAAGGCCAAAAACCCGAACAAAAACTAGAAGAGGCCAGCCATAGGAACCAAGGTAAATTTGATTCTTCCTCTACTCGGAATCGAGATATTAAGTGCTTTAAATGTCAAGGCAAGGGTCACATAGCTAGCCAATGCCCGAACAAGCGAGCTATGGTGATGCGGGACAATGGAGATATTGAAACCGACGAGGACTTGGACCATGGTTCGATGCCTTCGTTAGAGGATGCCGACGAAGAGGAGTACGCGGTCCATGGAGATCTGTTGGTTGCAAGAAGAGCTCTAAGTGTGCAAGCCAGAGACGACGAAGAGGAGCAACGGGAAAATATCTTTCATACTAGGTGCCATGTCAAAGACAAGGTTTGTAGTGTGATTATTGATGGTGGGAGTTATACAAACGTTGCTAGCGTAACCATGGTGGAAAAGTTAGGGCTGCCCACAACCAAGCATCCTCGACCTTATAAATTGCAGTGGTTGAATGATAGTGGTGAGGTAAAGGTGAACAGACAAGTGTTAGTCTCTTTTCGCATTGGAAGATATGAAGATGAGGTTTTGTGCGATGTGGTTCCAATGCAAGCTTGATGCAAACATGGATAGCTCAAATGCATGGAAGGTGGCTGACCCAATTCAAGTTCCTGTTGGTCCAATTACAAGAGCCCGTGCCAGAAAATTCAAGGAAGCATTAAATGGGCTGATTCGTGAAATTTGGAATCAAGTCAATTTATGCAAGCCCATTGACCACGGCCCACGTCAATCTCAAAGGTGCATCAACTTGATCCAAATCTTAGAAGAGTCCACGAATTTGGCATGATCTAGGTTAATGAAGAATTTCGGAAACTTTCCCATTTTGGGCACATGTGGCTGATCTGTTAGCTCAAGTTGCCAAAACGAATTTATTGCACTTTCCCTTAAGTTTTGGGCATGTAATTGGCTGATAATCAGCCATTAAAACATTCCTTATAGTTGGTTTTTATTTAGGGTAAATTAGGGTAGTTATTACATTTGAATTTGTCAACTTTCCTTTTCTAGTTTTAGGAATTTGCCTTTGATTTTTTTTGGACGAATTTCCTTAGGAAATTCTGATTGTAATTTGGCCTATAAATAGGCATTTTCATGATTAATGAAAGAACTTTTGACTGAAAAATTTTCTGAAAGGTGAATTCTTTCTTTAGTTCTTTGACGAACTATTTCGAACTTATCGGAATTTGTCCGTGGCGTTCAAAACCGACTTATCAATCAAGCCTTCCATCCTTGATTGTGGCGTCTTCGATATACCAAGGTTCTTGCTTCGATATAAGCAACGGGTCGCGGTGATTTCCATCCAAATCTGAAGTAGAAACGGTCTTGGTGCCTTCTTTATTGATAGCGGGTTTCGTCAGTATATTGGCGAGGTTCCTATCAAAGCTGGACACTTGTTATTAGGAAGACCATGGCAATTTGATCGACGAGTTAAACATGACGGCTACACCAACAAGTACTCGTTGGTTCACAACCAAAGATCGATCACTCTTGTTCCATTAACTCCAAAACAGGTCCATGAAGACCAAGTGAGCTTACAGCGAGAAAGTGAGAAAAAGAAAATGAGTGAAGAAAAATCAAGAGTGGAAGTGCAGAGAGAGAGTTCGGCCAGTGAGAGAAAAAAAGAAGAGATGGCCGAGAAAAAGGAGAGTAAAGGAGAGAAAATTGAGAGAGCTAAAAAGAATACACCACAAGCCCATGAGAGAAAAGCAGAGAGAAAAACAAACTTTTATGCGAGAGGTGGCGATATTAAAAGGGGCGATGTTTTTAAGTCAGCCGATGATAGTACTTTTGTACAAAGAGGCATTTTTAAACGCTAATGAGCTTGACCTTGCATTGCCTAGTTCTGTTGTTTCTCTACTGCAGGAATTCGATGATGTATTTCCGGACGACGTGCCTGATGGTTTGCCACCAATTCGGGGAATCGAACATCAGATTGATTTCGTACCAGGCGCTTCAATCCCAAACCGACCGGCTTATAGAAGCAATCCCGAGGAGACAAAGGAGCTTCAAAGGCAGGTTAGTGAGTTGATGAAAAAGGGGCACGTGCGAGAGAGTATGAGCCCGTGCGCCGTTCCGGTCTTACTTGTGCCAAAGAAGGATGGGACATGGAGGATGTGCGTAGACTGCCGAGCCATAAACAATATCACGGTAAAGTATCGCCATCCTATACCTCGACTAGATGATATGTTGGATGAATTACATGGAGCTTCTGTGTTCTCAAAAATTGATTTGAAAAGTGGGTATCATCAAATTCGTATGAAAGCGGGAGACGAGTGGAAGACAGCCTTTAAGACGAAACAAGGTTTATATGAGTGGTTGGTAATGCCATTTGGCTTAACCAACGCGCCGAGCACATTTATGCGACTAATGAACCATGTTTTACGAGCATTTAATGGTAGGTTTGTTGTTGTGTACTTTGATGATATACTTATTTATAGCAAAGACTTGGATCAACATGTAGCGCATTTAAAGTCAGTTTTAGATGTGCTTAGAAAAGAAAAATTGTACGCTAACATCAAGAAGTGTACTTTTTGCACAGATAAGCTTGTATTTCTTGGTTTTGTTGTTAGTGCGGAAGGTATACAGGTTGACGAATAGAAACTGCGAGCTATCCGGGAGTGGCCGAGTCCAACTAGTGTGGGTAACGTACGGAGTTTTCATGGACTCGCTAGTTTTTACCGGCGGTTTGTGAAAGATTTCAGTACTATCGCCGCACCACTGACTGAAGTGATCAAGAAGAACGTTGGGTTCAAATGGGGCGAGGAGCAAGAAAGGTCCAACTAATCAAAACTAAGTTGACCAATGCCCCATTGTTATCCTTACCTAATTTTTCCAAAACTTTTGAAATTGAATGTGATGCTTCAGGTGTTGGAATTGGTGCCGTTTTGATGCAGGATAGGCGACCAATAGCGTATTTCAGCGAGAAGTTGAACGGAGCAGCTCTCAGTTACCCAACCTATGACAAAGAGCTGTATGCGTTGGTTCGGGCGTTAGAGACATGGCAGCACTACCTATGGCCAAAAGAGTTCGTGATTCACACCGACCACGAGTCCTTGAAACACTTGAAGAGCCAACATAAGCTGAACAAGAGGCATGCTCGTTGGGTAGAATTCATCGAGACATTTCCCTACGTCATCCGATACAAGCAAGGTAAGGAAAATGTCGTTGCGGATGCGCTATCTCGCAGGTACGCGTTAATCTTGACTCTTGATGCTAAATTGCTTGGTTTCGAACATATTAAGGATTTATATGCGGATGATCGTGACTTTAGTGCTGAGTATCAGGCTTGCGAGAAATTTGCTAGTGGTAAGTACTTTAGGCATGAGGGATACCTATTTCGAGAGAATAAATTGTGTGTGCCTAATTGTTCCTTACGAGACTTGTTAGTTAGAGAATCCCATGGGGGAGGCTTAATGGGACATTTTGGAGTTGCCAAGACACTAGCTGTTTTACAAGAACATTTCTATTGGCCGCACATAAAACGTGATGTTGAGAGGCTTTGTGATAGATGTGTAACTTGTAGGCAGGCTAAATCAAGAGTGCAGCCCCACGGTTTGTACACCCCTTTGCCCATACCTAGTGAACCTTGGACTGATATCTTAATGGATTTTGTGTTAGAATTGCCTAGGACTAAACGGGGACGGGATTCAGTGTTTGTGGTCGTGGATAGGTTTTCCAAGATGGCACATTTTATCCCATGCCACAAGACAGATGATGCTTCTAACGTTGCTGATTTGTTCTTTAGGGAAATTGTGAGACTTCATGGTATGCCTAGAACAATTATTTCTGATAGGGACGCCAAGTTCTTAAGCTACTTTTGGAAGACTTTGTGGGCTAAGTTAGGGACTAAGTTGTTGTTTTCGACCACTTGTCACCCTCAAACCGATGGTCAAACAGAAGTTGTGAATAGGACATTGTCTACTTTATTACGGGCTGTCATAAAAAAGAACATCAAAACTTGGGAGGAATGTTTACCACATGTCGAGTTTGCTTATAATCGATCTGTACACTCTGCTACTCAATTTTCACCTTTTGAAATTGTTTATGGTTTTAATCCTTTAACTCCTTTGGATTTAATGCCATTACCTTTGTCTGCACGTGTGAATTTAGATGGCAAAAGAAAAGCTGAACTTGTTAAGCAGATACACGAGAAGGCACGACTCAACATCGAGCGACGGACCAAGCAATATGCCAAACAGGCCAACAAAGGGCGTCACAAGGTCATCTTTGAACCCGGTGATTGGGTGTGGTTGCACTTGCGCAAAGAGCGGTTTCCGAAACAGAGAAAGTCGAAGCTGTTGCCTAGAGGGGACGGTCCTTTTCAAATTCTTGAAAGGATCAATGATAATGCGTATAAGTTAGACTTGCCAGGTGAGTATGGTGTAAGTGCTACCTTTAATATCACTGATCTAAGTCCTTTTGATGCAGGCGACGATTTGAGGACAAATCCTTCTCAAGAGGAGGGGAATGATGAGAACATCGTCACAGGCAAGGCCACGTGGGACGAGACATATTCAGATCCAATTCTAGTTCCCACTGGTCCGGTTACGAGGGCTTGCGCGAAGAAATTCAAAGACGCACTTATGGGGCTGATTCGAGCAACTTGGTCTCAAGCTATTGTGTGGAGGCCCATTGAGGGAATTACGAGCAATGACCAGCCCAACAAATGCGTGATTCAAGTCCTAGAAGGGACGGAGTAATTACGTAGCTGTCACTTTTCCGTTTTGAGAACTTTCCAGTTTTGTGGCAATAATTGAAGAGAAGAAATCAGGGCTGATTGAATTGTGATTTAGTTTCCTTTTATTTTAGAGTATTGTAAGGCTTTTAGCCATGTAGGGAACTTACCATATTTGGTGTAACTTTATTTTCTTCAGATTTGGTGTTTCCCTTTTTGGTTTAGTGACTTGCCAAAAATTACTTGGGCAATTAGGGTTTGAAAATCCACAGAGGGAAACACCTATAAAACCGTATGGACACGTTGGGGAGACGAGTTTTTGACACAATAAAAAAAGTTTGAGATTTAATTCTCTTTGGTTCTTAAACGAACTTTTCGAACTTATCGGAGAAATTCCGTGGCGTTCATCGACTTATCAATCAGTCCATCCATAGCTGATTGTGGCGTCCTCGCATACCAAGGTTCGTGCTTCTTGTTAATCATTGGGTCGCGGTTCCATTCAAAACCGTTTAGGATTCGATCTTGGAAATCAATTTGGTTAGGGTCGCGTCAATTCTTGGCGTGGTTCGTATCAGGAAATGCGAAGAACAATATAGCAGCTTCAACAACGCCTTGAACGGTTCGAGAGACAAGATCCGCCAAGGCATGGTAGGCGTCGTGCAGATGAAGAGGATGAAGACATCAATCCATTCCACAATGGAGATGATTCAAGCGACGACTCCTATGCTTACCCAAGACGTCGAATTCACCGTAGAAGCCGCGATGGTGATGTGCGGGTGGATGTACCTGAATATGACGGACAATCACAAGACGATGCATTCCTCGGTTGGCTGTACACTGTGGAAAGGATCTTTGAATTCAAAGATTATTCTGATGAAAAACGAGTCAAGTTGGTTGCCATTAAATTAAAGAAGTATGCGTCCATTTGGTGGGAAAATCTCCGGCGAGAAAGAGAACGTGATGGACGGAGGCCCATTCGAACATGGGAGAAGATGAAGCGGGAACTCAGAAAAAGATTCATTTCGGACAACTACAAGCAAGACAACTATGTAAAGTTTCACAATTTCCGACAATTTGAGTTGTCTGTGGCTGACTACACCAGAGAATTCGAGTATCTTATGCTCAAGTGCGACGTCGTAGAACCCGAGGAACGAACTATTGCACGGTATCTGGGCGGACTCAAGAAGGAGATTTCTGATGTAATCAAGTTACAGCCATATTGGACTTTCAACGATGTTCGAAAATTGGCTTTGAACGTGGAGCAGCAAAAAAAGGAGTCAAGGAGATTTCCAAATAAATCTGTGGGCAACCCTAGTTTGGCAAACAAGGGAAACCCTAGCTCATCCTCTTATGCAGCGTCAACCAAGGCGTCGTCATCCAACACCAAGCCGGAGACACGAAATCCAAAACCCGTAGTCAATCCCAACGCTACCAAGAAATGTTTCAAGTGCCAAGGTTATGGACACATTGCCTCAGATTGTCCCAACAAACGTACCTTCACCATCATTGGCGATGATGTGGTTGAAGAGGAAGATCAAGAAGAAGAAGGAGATCTTGAAGAACATGAAGAATATGGAGACGAAGGAGAGGTTCTAGTCATTAGGCGACTCTTGAGTGCAAGTCCTTGTCAAGCAGAGCACTGGCTGCGGGAGAACATATTTCAAACCCGTTGCACATCTCATGGCCGAGTGTGTAACCTTATTATTGATGGCGGGAGTTGCACCAATGTTGTGTCCGAAGAGATGGTGACTAAATTGAGCTTATCAACCGAGCCTCATCCGAAGCCGTACAAGATTCAGTGGTTCAAGAATGGAAATGGAGTATCGGTGTCCAGAAGGTGTTGGGTTTCCTTTTCTATAGGGAAATCATATCAAGATGAACTCTGGTGTGATGTTGTGCCCATGGACGCATGCCATCTTCTATTGGGACGGCCCTGGTTATTTGTTAGGAAAGTGATGCATGATGGATTTAAAAACACCTATTCCTTCATCAAAGATGGAAAGAAGATCATTTTGAACCCAATGAATCCGCAACTTAGCAGCAAAGGAAAGAGGGAGGGTGGCCAAGTTTTCTTAACGGGTGCACAAATTTCGGAAGCTCTTTTGAAAAATGAACCTGTAATGATTCTAGTGGCAAAGGAGGAGACGGAAGGCAAAACCAATCTACCCGACATCATCAAACCTCTCTTGACAGAATATGAAGATCTCATGCCAGAGGAAATTCCTAGCGGGTTACCACCTATTAGAGGAATCCAACACCGAATCGATTTAGTCCCGGGATCAACTTTACCGAACAAAGCGGCCTATAGGATTAATCCTAGCCAACAAGAGGAGTTGCAGCGTCAAGTGGAGGAATTGCTTGCAAAAGGGTTTATTAGAGAGAGTCTCAGCCCATGTGCAGTGCCAGCTTTATTGGTTCCCAAGAAGGACGGTAGTTGGAGAATGTGTGTAGATAGTCGTGCCATCAATAAAATTACCATCAAGTACCGGTTTCCCATTCCTAGACTTGATGATCTGCTGGATCAACTCCATGGCGCTACAACATTTTCAAAGATTGATTTGCGTAGTGGATATCACCAAATCCGCATGCAACCTGGAGATGAGTGGAAGACGACTTTCAAAACCAGTCGCGGGCTCTATGAATGGTTAGTGATGCCCTTTGGTTTGTCAAATGCACCTAGCACATTTATGAGACTCATGACACACATTTTCAAGCCATATTTGGGTAAATTCGTTGTGGTTTACTTTGATGACATCTTGATTTATAGCCGTGATTTGCATGAGCACTTGGTGCACCTCCATGTCAATCTCAAGAAGTGTTGTTTTGTGACGGAAAGTGTGGTTTTTCTTGGCTATGTTGTCACCAAAAACGGCATCAAGGTTGATGAAAGCAAGGTAGAGGCGATTGCTACTTGGCCCGTTCCACAGACTTTGTTTGATGTCAGAAGTTTTCATGGGATGGCGTCTTTTTACCGTTGTTTTATCAGAAACTTTAGCACCTTGGTGTCTCCTATCACCGAGTGCCTAAAGGGAGGAAAGTTCTCATGGAATGCAGAGGCCCAAACAAGTTTCGACAACATCAAGCAAAAACTGATGGCGGCACCCATATTGGCATTGCCGAATTTTGCTAGCGTGTTTCAAGTGGAGTGCGATGCATCCGGAATTGGAATTGGAGCTGTTTTGAGCCAAGAAGGAAAGCCAATTGCCTATTTTAGTGAAAAGCTCAACGACGCAAGGAGGAAGTATTCCACTTATGACAAGGAGTTTTATGCGATCGTGAGGGCTCTAAGGCATTGGAGTCACTACTTATTACCTAATGAGTTTGTTCTTTTTTCAGATCATGAGGCGCTTAAATTCTTGAGTGCTCAACAGAAACTTAATTCTAGACATGCCAAGTGGGTGGAGTTCCTTCAGTCCTTCAATTTCATTATCAAGCACAAGTCTGGAAAATCCAATGTTGTTGCGGACGCGTTGAGTAGGAGGCATTTTTTGATGAGTACCATCCATGCCAAAGTGCTTGGTTTCGAAGTTGTTAAAGCCATGTATGAGGATGATCCTGATTTTGATAAAGTATGGAGTCTTTGCCTACAAGGGGGGTACAAAGAGTTTGTTATTCAAGAAGGGTTCTTGTATAAGGGAACTCAACTTTGCGTGCCACAAGGTTCATTGCGTGAAGCGATTATTCGGGAGGCTCATGGTGGTGGATTGGCTGGTCATTTTGGTCGTGACAAAACATTGGCCTTGGTGAGAGAAAATTTCTATTGGCCAAATTTAGTGAAGGATGTAGGGAAAATCGTGGAACGTTGTGAGATTTGTAGAAGAGCTAAGACGCATGGGAGCAACGCTGGTTTATATATACCTTTGCCTATTCCTACGGCTCCTTGGGAAGATGTTAGTATGGATTTCGTACTTGGTTTACCTCGGACTCAACGTGGGAAGGATTCAATAATGGTGGTAGTTGACCGCTTCTCAAGGATGGCTCATTTTGTTCCTTGCACGAAGACAATGGATGCAACACATGTGGCAGATTTGTATTTTGGTGAGATTGTCAAGTTACATGGTGTGCCTAAGACTATTACTTCGGATCATGATGCAAAATTCCTTAGTCATTTTTGGAGGACTCTATGGCGGAAAATGGGTACTAGACTACAATTCAGTATTTCCCACCATCCCCAAACCGATGCACAAACTGAAGTGGTTAACCGTTCTCTTGGAGTTTTAATTCGAGCGCTAATCAAGAAGAATTTGAAGGCATGGGATTTGCTTCTTCCCCAAGCTGAGTTTGCATACAACCGGTCTATTAGCCAAACAACCGGGTGTTCTCCATTTGAAATCGTCTATGGAAAGAATCCGATCACTCCTTTGGATCTTGTTCCACTTAAGACAGATGCTAACTTTAGTGGAGAAGCGGATGAAAGCGCTAAGTATATCAAGAAGCTTCATGAGCAAGTACGTGACACCATTGTCAAACATACGGAGAGGTATGCTTAACGTGCCAACAAGCATCGGAAACGTGTGGATTATCAAGTTGGTGATTTGGTGTGGATTCATCTACGACGAGAACGTTTTCCGAATCGTAAATTTCCGAAACTTCAAGCACGAGCTGATGGCCCCTTCCGAATCATTGAAAAGGTGAATGACAACGCTTATAAGGTTGATTTACCGGGGAATTATGGTGTTTCAGCAACCTTCAACGTAGCTGACTTGTCTCATTACATCGAAGATGAAGACTTGGACTCGAGGGCGAGTCCTTTCCAACCCCGGGAGCATGATGCAGATCAAGACAATGTTTCAAGCTCGAGCAACATGTTTTTGGCAAGTGTGCATGGCTTTCATGTCTTGAGTCCTAGCTCACAAGTTTGGCTGTCAAGCTCAACTTTAATTGCTGATTTCTGAGTATTTATTTTCAGTTTTATTCTAGTATTTACTAAACTTCAAGTTGGGTTTAATTGTGTTAATTATGTAGAAGTTTGTTAGGCATGGGGCTGTTATGAAGGGAATTTGTTCAGTTTTTGGTGGCTGAAGTAAAGGGAATATGGATGGTTTTCAGAGTAGTTATGGTGGGGAAGTTTCAGAGTATGTAATTATGGGGGTATTTGTAATTGAATTTAATTAATTTAGGATGTAAAATTCGTCCTAAAAGGGGCTGGACATTTGTATGGTCACAACTTTCTGTTGAATGAGAAAAATTCAGTTCTAGAGTGAATTGTGTACTCTTATCTCTTAGGTGGATTCCTAGAGTTGCGAGTTTTTGACTTATCTAACGCGTGGGAACCGTTAGTGGCGTCATCCTTGACTTAGTTTAAGTCTGAGTTACTTTTTTTCCCCGACCCAGCCATTACTACTACGGAACAGATTTCCGTACCAGATGGCTCATTTTGCTCCTTGCCCGAAGACAATGGATGCAACACACGTGGCAGATTTGTATTTTGGTGAGATTGTCAAGTTACATGGTGTGCCTAAGACTATTACTTCGGATCGTGATGCAAAATTCCTTAGTCATTTTTGGAGGACTCTATGGCGGAAAATGGGTACTAGACTACAATTCAGTACCTTCCCACCATCCCCAAACCGATGCACAAACTGAAGTGGTTAACCGTTCTCTTGGAGTTTTAATTCGGGCGCTAATCAAGAAGAATTTGAAGGCATGGGATTTGCTTCTTCCCCAAGCTGAGTTTGCATACAACCGGTCTATTAGCCAAACAACCGGGTGTTCTCCATTTGAAATCGTCTATGGAAAGAATCCGATCACTCCTTTAGATCTTATTCCACTTAAGACAGATGCTAACTTTAGTGGAGAAGCGGATGAAAGAGCCAAGTATATCAAGAAGCTTCATGAGCAAGTGCGTGACACCATTGTCAAACACATGGAGAGGTATGCTCAACGTGCAAACAAGCATCGAAAACGTGTGGATTATCAAGTTGGTGATTTGGTGTGGATTCATCTACGAAGAGAACGTTTTCCGAATCGCAAATTTCTGAAACTTCAAGCACGAGCTGATGGCCCCTTCAGAATCATCGAAAAGGTGAATGACAATGCTTATAAGGTTGATTTACCGGGGAATTATGGCGTTTCGGCAACCTTCAACGTAGCTGACTTGTCTCATTACATCGAAGATGAAGACTTGGACTCGAGGGCGAGTCCTTTCCAACCCGGGGAGCATGATGCAGATCAAGACAATGTTTCAAGCTCGAGCAACACGTTTTTGGCAAGTGTGCATGGCTTTCATGGCTCGAGTCCTGGCTCACAAGTTTGGCTGTCAAGCTCAACTTTAATTGCTGATTTCTGAGTATTTATTTTCAGTTTTATTCTAGTATTTACTAAACTTCAAGTTGTTTTTAATTGTGTTAATTTAGGCATTGGGCTGTTATGAAGGGAATTTGTTCAGTTTTTGGTGGCTGAAGTAAAGGGCTGTAGTTGTGGGAATATGGATGGTTTTCAGAGTAGTTATGGTGGGGAAGTTTTCTTGGTTTTAAGTATGTAATAATGGGGGTGTTTGTAACTGAATTTAATCAATTTAGGATGTAAAATTCGTCCAAAAAGGGGCTGCACATGGCTGTATTCAGAAGTTTTTGTTCAATGAGAAAATTCAGTTCTTGTGTGAATTGTGAACTCTTATCTCTTAGGTGGATTCCTAGAGTGGCGAGTTTTTGACTTATCTAACGCGTGGGAATCGTTAGTGGCGTCATCCTGGACTTATTTTAAGTCTGAGTTACTTTTTTCCCAACCCAGCCGTTACTAGTGAACAGTATTCCGTACCACTTTTGTCCACATATGAAAAGAGATGCTGAAAGGATTTGTGGTAGATGTGTCCCGTGTAAGCAAGCTAAATCGAGAGCACAACCCCATGGTTTATACACACCTTTACCAATTCCTAGTGAGCCTTGGACTGATATTTCAATGGACTTTGTGTTAGGTTTGCCTAGGACCAAACGAGAGAAGGATAGTGTGTTTGTAGTTGTAGATCGATTTTCTAAGATGGCACATTTTATTCCCTGTCATAAAACTGATGATGCTTCGCATGTTGTTGAATTGTTCTTTCGGGAGATTGTGAGGATACATGGAATGCCTAGAACAATTGTTTCAGATAAAGATGCTAAGTTCTTGAGCTACTTTTGGAAGACTTTGTGGAGTAGGTTAGGTACTAAATTATTGTTTTCTACTACTTGTCACCCACAGATTGATGGTCAAACTGATGTAATAAATAGGACTTTGTCAACTTTGTTAAGGGCGATCATTAGTAAGAACATTAAGACATGGGAAGACTGTTTAGCGCATGTTGAGTTTGCATATAATCGTTTTGTCCATTCTATTACTAAGTATTCACCTTTTGAGATTGTTTATGGTTTTAATCCTTTGTCTCAATTGGACTTATCACCATTACCTGTTTCTGAGCGTGTTAATTTAGATGACAAAAGGAAGGCTGAATTTGTTAAGCAGATTCATGAGAAAGCAAGACTCAACATTGAGCGAAGAACGGAACAATATGCAAAGCAAGCCAATAAGGGGCAACACAAGCTAATTTTCGAAGCCGGAGATTGGGTATGGTTGCACTTTAGAAAGGAGTGTTTTCCGGAACAAAGGAAATCAAAGTTGCTACCACGAGGAGATGGTCCATTTCAAGTCGTTGAAAGAATCAATGAAAATGCTTACAAATTGGATCTACCAGGTGAGTATAATGTAAGTGCTACCTTCAATGTTTCTGATTTAAGTCCCTTTGATGCAGGAGATGATTTGAGGACAAATCCTTTTCAAGAGGAGGGGAATGATGGAAACATGGAGAGCTCAAATGCATGGAAGGTGGCTGATCCAATTCAAGTTCCTGTTGGTCCAATTATAAGAGCCTGTACTAAGAAATTCAAGGAAGCATTAAATGGGCTGATTCATGAAATTTGGAATCAAGTCAATATATGCAAGCCCATTGACCAAGGCCCACGTCAACCTCAAAGGTGCATCAATTTGATCCAGATTTTAGAAGATTCCACAAATTGGCATCATCTAGGCTAATGAAGAATTTCGGAAACTTTCCCATTGTGGGCACATGTGGCTGATTTTTTTGTTCAAGTGGCGAAAACGAATTTATTGCACTTTCCCTTAAATTTTGGGCATGTAATTGGCTGATAATCAGCTATTAAAACATTCATTTTAGTTGGTTTTTATTTTAGGGTAAATTAGAGTTAGTTATTACATTTGAATTTGTCAACTTTCCATTTCTAGTTTTAGTCAATTTCCCTCTGATTTTTTGGACGAATTTCTTTAGGATTTTCTGATTGTAATTTGGCCTATAAATTTGTTGTTTCCCTTTTTGGCTTAGTGATTTTCCAAAATTCCTTGGGCAATTAGGGATTGAAAATCCACAAAGGAAAAACAGCTATATATACTGTAAGGATTTCTTGTAAAGGCAGATCAGTTGACACAAAAGTTTGAGGTTTAATTCTCTTTGGTTCTTAAACGAATTTTTTGAACTTATCGGAGAAATTCTGTGGCGTTCATAGACTTATCAATCGGTCCATCCATAGCTGATTGTGGCGTCCTTGCATGCCATGGTTCGTGCTTCTTGTCAGGCATTGGGTCGCGGTTCCATTTAAAGTCGTTTAGGATTTAATCTTGGAAAACTATTTGGTTAGGGTCGCGTCAGTTCTTGGCGGGGTTCGTATCAAAAGGGGAAGTAACTTTCACTGATTTAGCATATCATTTTCGGAAATGAAGAACTAAAAATAAAAAGTTCACCACTAACCTGGAGGTGAGAGGGAGAGAGAGAAGAGGAAATGGATTCTTTTTTAGTTTAGTGAAGATAGGTTTTGAGAAGATGACGTCGGTTTTAAGCTGCGTTGCTTTGTATTTCCTTTGGGTGGTAAGTGCATGGAGAGAGAGAGAGAGAGAGAGAGAGAGCGTGAGTGTGTTTGGTTGTGGGTTTAATCTTGAGCTGGCTCAGAGCAGAACGTTTTGTCGTTTCGTGGAAAAGACTCATTGTGACAGTGTTAAAAAGGCTTAAAGCATCCAATTGAGTGGCAAATGTTTAGAAGGCTTAAATTTTGAAATATAGTGTTATTTTTATGACAAAATTAACGAGGAGAAAGAAGTAAATAACAATTTTGTAAATATATTTGAAATAAACAACAAGATTTTCAAATAGTTGAAGTAAATAAAAAAATATATTGGTTAGAAAAGGTCAATAAATCATCTACTTGGAAATTTTATGTGAATAATAATTTTATTGGATAAATAACATATTTACAAGAAGTCAATGCTAAGATTGAGCTTAATAAGGGCAATAGACTTGGTAGCAACAACCAGAATAAAATATTATCTAATCGTGGAAATGCCATGTCAGGTGCACCTATCAGAATCATGACAAGCCAATTGCCAGATCCACCTATCATTGCTAGCGTAACCATATAGTTGATGATGATTGCCACCATGAATTTGATCACTGGGTCGTGCTAATTCCATACGAATTAATATTGGAAATTTTTTAGGAAATTAGGTAAACAATAAATTTACTTGTTAAATAACATTTAAAAGAAATAAATTGATCATTTATTTGATAAATTTTAAATTTGTAGTTATTTATTTTACATATTTTAAAAGCAAACAGCTAAGAGGCACCTCTGTGCCCTTCACCACATTATGTGGATTAAAAAAAATAAAGTTATTTTGTTTTTTTATTAATAAGATAGACCACATGATGGAGACATGGAGAGCTCAAATGCATGGAAGGTAACTGACCCAATTCAAGTTCTTGTTGGTCCAGTTACAAGGGCCCGTGCTAAGAAATTCAAGGAAGCATTAAATGGGTTGGTTCATGAAATTTGGAATCAAGTCAATTTATGCAAGCCCATTGACCACGGCCCACGTCAATCTCAAAGGTGTATCAATTTAATCCAGATTTTAGAAGAGTCCACGAATTTGGCATGATCTAGGCTAATGAAGAATTTCGGAAACTTTCCCATTGTGGACACATGTGGCTGATCTGTTTGTTCAAGTGGCCAAAACGAATTTATTGCACTTTCCCTTAAGTTTTGGGCATGTAATTGGCTGATAATCAGCCATTAAAACATTCCTTTTAGTTGGTTTTTATTTAGGGTAAATTAGGGTTAGTTATTACATTTGAATTTGTCAACTTTCCTTTTCTAGTTTTAGGCAATTTCCCTTTGATTTTTTGGACGAATTTCCTTAGGTTTTTCTGATTGTAATTTGGCCTATAAATAGGCATTTTCATGATTAATGGGGGGACTTTTTTTTGGACAAAAATTTATTTTCTGAAAGGTGAATTCTTTCTTTGGTTCTTTGACGAATTATTCGAACTTATCGGAATTTGTCCGTGGCGTTCAAAACCGACTTATCAATCAAGCCTTCCATCCTTGATTGTGGCGTCTTCGATATACCAAGGTTCTTGCTTCGATATAAGCAACGGGTCGCGGTGATTTCCATCCAAATCTGAAGTAGAAACGCGGTGATTTCCATCCAAATCTGAAGTAGAAACGGTCTTGGTGTCTTCTTTATTGATAACGGGTTTCGTCAGTATATTGGCGAGGTTCCTATCACCACATCTCTTACCAAATGATAAGTAATTTAGGGAGTCACCTCATATGATGTAAGGCACGAAAGATATCCCCTAGCTTTATTCATTTTAAAATATTGTTGTTTACTTCAATTTGTTTCATAAAATTATTATTTGTAGTAAATTTTCATTTATAATATTATTAATAGTAAATTATCATCAAATGTAACAAATGTTATATAATGATGTCTTCTTAACTCTCTCATCTATTCATTTTAATTTAGTCATTTCTAAATCATTTAAATGTTAAACCTTTGCATCAAATTTCAAAAATAGTTTACAAGCAACCTTGTATGTCGAAGTATAAAATTTTAAGTATACCGTTTTCACATTTTAAGTGACTGCTGATACTAGTACACGATAGTTGGTTGGGATAATAACCATTGATAAAAATTTTTGTTGTCTTTACTTAAAATATTGAAAATTTCCAACACTAACAAGGTTACCTTTTTTTTTTTTTTTGTGACTTTTTAATTCATGTTAAATTCACTTTTGGCATCACCTTTGTGATGGAGCCAGAAATTTTTTTAAGGAGGTGTGAATAAGCTAAAATAATTTTATGACTTTTTAAAATTTATAATTACAAAATTAGGACCTTTTCAAATAATATAGATTTTTTTCTTTAGATTTATTTACATTTTAAGTTCAAAATACTTATGTGAGATGTAAAACTTAAAAATTGATGGTATAATTTAAACTTTTCTAAAAACTTTAAATAAAAATATTATAATTTGAAACTTCAAGGAGTGCTAAAATTTAGTTTTTGGGAGTAAAAGTGAAAGGAGCATCTTGGGTGAGACAACTCCCCGGCCTAAGTTGGCTCCGCCACCACACTTAATCAAAATTAATTGTGCGAAAAGATACTAATAGAATGAAAATGAAAACAGTTGTTGCAAATATAATTTAACGATAATTATATATATTATCTTACTATGAAGTGTAGAGTTTGAATTTTTTCACCTTTTAAGTTATAAAAAAATAAAAGGAAACGAATAATTTTCCGTGAGAAAAACTGCAATGACAAAAAGTTTATTTTTAATTTTTTAGAATAATTGAAAATAATCGACTTTGAGTCTTTATGTCATCTAACCTTTGAACGACATTCAAATGCCGTTTTTTAAACGAAACGACACCTACATTTTCAAAACAAAATGGTATGGTCATCCAACTGTTACCGTTGCTCGTCTCTTAACTCCCTCACTTTTTGTAGACCTTCTACAATCTTCTTCTGTCGTTAAACTACATGTCGTTTTACTTTTGAACAACATTGAATTGCCGTTTTTCAACTGAAACGACATCAAACTTTCACAGGAACTCACTTCTTCAGGTTCTTCTAAAACCTTCTTCTCCAGCTGAACTTTTTCCTTTTCTTCCACAAAAGTTCAAAATCCTTTACTTTCCAAAAGAAAAAAAAAAAAAAAAGGAAATTATGATGAACCCAAGAACAGACAAGCTTGTTAGGAGGACGACAATGGTGGCTACAATCACCGCCTCCTATTTTCTGTTAACGGCTGACTATGGCCCAGAACCCAATGCTCTTGACCCCGTAAGCTCTTTTCTCTTCTTCTTCTTCTCTTTTTTTTTTTTTTTTTTTCGCTTGACCAAAAGATTCACTGTTCTGTTGAAATTCTTAAATCTTGTTGTGAATGGTTGGACTAGATTCACTTTTCTGTTGTTTTTCTTCTATTTACTTTTTTATCATTCTTGATTCTTTTAAGTTTTTAGAGGGTCTATTTTGATGTTAGGAATTTTGGGTCGCTCTAATTTTGCTTGTTTTCATTGTATTATTTTTCTGAGCTTCACAATAAGC
>CM046383.1:18390032-18425032 GCA_025413485.1 Ficus microcarpa
ATTTAGTGATTGAAATTATTAATTGGGAATTTTGATTGGTGGGATTACTGTGGTTATTGTTTTCTAGTTTCTGTAAGAATTTTCCTGCTGGGCTTTGGGTTTTTCATTGTTGAGCTTTTTCATTTTTTGAATGGATTGTCCAGGAAAGAATAAAATCTGTCTCTCCCTGTTTAAGTCTTGTTTTTCTTTGTATGGAACACAAGTATAATGCATGAATTCTCTTGGACTGCTGTTTGTTCATGGAATGGGAAAGGAATTCTGATGATGAGATGGATAAGTTGTGCATACGCAGTGATAGAAATGGCCCGCAGCACCACCGGTTTTTCAGAGGGGTGGTAAGGCTGCTCATTCTCCTCACAAACTCTTGGGTTCAAGTTAGTCTCACTGCAGTGAACGGGGTATACGGGCAATCTACCTAATGGGGGATCCATATACCACATGAATTTGAGGCAACTATTAGTGAGTGTCTTTGCAAATGGTGTGATAGTTTTCGTCGTATCATGTCCGATGAAAAACCCAATTGGCTTGGGGATTTTTCAGAAATAAAAAATAATAATAAAAGGCTAGGAAAGCATAAATTAGTCAAAGTTTGGAGACCAAAGTGTGAGTTTATCAATCCTCGGAGTGTAGCTCCGATGCCATTAGTTGTAGGCCCTTTTAGGAGATGGGAGATTAGATCTTGGTTTGAAATATGGCTTCCTGTGTTCACTGTTTTATTTATAAAATTGTTCCCTTGTAGATGGGACGTTGTTGGACTGAGGAAGAGATAAACCGGTGGCTCTTTCCATTGTTCAAGCAAGATTGGTTGGGTTAGCCCACTTTTCTGTCGCACTTCTTTTTTGAAGAATAAATTTGCACTTGTTTCTTTGATATAAAAACCTGTTAACTTGATGTCATTCTATTCCTTTCTCCACTAAGCCCAGATTTTAAAGGTTTAATAACTAGGTTTCGTTTACTGAGTTGCCTTACACATATTGTCATTCAGGGCAGTAGTTATGGGGATATTATGTTGACTACCCTGCGGGCTAAACTCTATTGGTTGGGTCGTGATCGTTAACATTTTGGTGCTTTTATCATTGACTAGTGAATATATCTTTGTCGCTTTTAGCATAATTGTGTCCTGGTTGAATCAGTTGAAAGATTCGTTGATGTTCCAAGTATTGACAGCAAAAACTTTCCTCGGCAGATTAAGAAGGCGATACAGTCAGCAGAAAGTTCTGTCAAGGAATACTTGTTGGGATCGAAGAATCAATTTCATGAGAGTCAGGTGGAGAAGCTGGACACAAACAGCAAAAAGAAACATCCATAGTTGGATTAATAGTTAGCTTTGAATAGGAATATCATGGATTTGAGTTGTAAAAGGAGTGAACTTCGGTATTTTATTTTATTTTTTCAATTGAGGAAGCTGTTGTGGATAAAATTCCTGTCAAGTTTTTTCTTGAATACGTTTTGTTGGTTTCGCTCAAGCATGTAAATTTTTAGTTTGTGACAATGATGTTTAGTATTCTCAGTTGATGTTGTTCTGTTTGCTAGGTTTTTGGTTCACAATTTTGAGATTCTGGTGCCATCTGCAAATAAGTTGCGAAAAGCCATTTTTGGTTGTCTTTGCGTCTTCCAATTTGTGTTTTGTATTTCTTTCTTCACATTTAGGCTGAAAATAAGTAGTATTATCTTTTCTGATTGCCCTTTCGTGTTTCTTTGTGGTGCTTGTCTGTGCACATGGTCTATTTTTTGATACCGCCCTTGAGTTAATGCTTTAACCTTGTTCATCCTCGGCTTCGATGGACTCGTTCCCAGAGTGATCGCGGTCTTGAGAGCGTGTCCTTGCTGCTGTACCAGCTCGCAATTCTGCAGTAGCCGCTGCTGTTTGGAAACAAGGCGTAGCAGTCGTGGTTGGAGGAAGGATGGAAAAGCTTGGAGAGGCGATTGCAATGCCGGGATGAATGATCGCCAAGGATTGACAGATCTTGCACGGAGGCGCCAATCAAGAAGCCACTCTTAACAGCACAATTATCTAAGGGGGATTTGCAAGAATGCCATAAGTTTGACACCTCCTAATAATTTTGCCGACTAGAGTAAGATTGATTATTTTGCCATTTTATTACATTTAATTAAATAATTAAATTAAAAAAAATACAAGATGGACAAAAATACCCCTATCTTAATGTTCTTCTCTTTTTTATTTATTAGAATATTTTTTTATATTTCTCCAATTCCGTTCATCAATTGGTCATTAGTGATATGAATCTCGTCAACAACATGACGAAACTCGTATTCGAAGAGGTTTCCAAGATCGTTTCTACGAACATGTTTGAATGGAAGAAACCACGACCTGTTACCTATAAAGAGGTAAAAACCTTGGTATGGTGATCATGTCACAAACGGTGGTGGAAATCTGATACGAACCACGCCAATAACGTGATGAAATCCGATACCAAATCTGGAAACAATAACACGATCTTTCAAGTTTGATGGAAATTGTGACCCATTGCTTAGTTAAGCTAGAATCTTGGTATGGTGAAGACGTCATAAACAGTTATGGAAACTCCGTTTGATAAGTCGATTTGAATGTTACGAGGAATCCTTGATAAGTTCGGGTAACTTTTTTCAAGAACTCAAGAAAAATAACTCACAATATTGAATAAATATCAAAAAACTTCATTCCATCATCTGAAATCAGCCTTATATAGGCGAATTTATAATTTGTAAAATTCCTAATCTACCCATAACATTAAAAAAAAAATGCCCAAGATAATCTAGAAAGAATCAGATACTAAAATTCAAAATTTAAATTAAAACTTAAATTAAATAAGATTAAAAAGAAATTAAATCTTGATCAGATCTTTTAAACTTTTTAAATCTTGTTTTAAATTTTGAACTTTTTTAAAACTTGAAAACGTAATCTTATGACTTGATTCCTTGTTGGAACATGCCTCCATCAGCTTGAGTCCTCCTTGCACCTTTATCCACATGGTGGCTGATAAGTTAGTTTTATACTAATTAATTGGGTACTTCTAACTTATTATTTTGTTGGTTTTCAATTTGTTTCTAGGATCTTTTACTTTGTTTTATTTTCTTTTAAAGAATTTAGGTAAAAAGGTGGATGATGAGAACATCGTCACAGGCATGGCCACGTGGGACGAGACGTATTCAGATCCAATTCTAGTTCCCACTGGTCCCGTTACGAGGGCTCGTGCGAAGAAATTCAAAGACGCACTTATGGCCTGATTCGAGCAACTTGGTCTTAAGCTATTGTGTGGAGGCCCATTGAGGGAGTTACGAGCAATGACCAGCCCAACAAATGCGTGATTCAAGTTCTAGAAAGGACGAAGTAATTTCGTAACTGTCACTTTTCCGTGTTGAGAACTTTCCAATTTTGCGGCAATAATTGAAGAGAAGAAATCACTACTAATTGAATTGTAATTGAGTTTCCTTTTATTTTAGGGTATTGTAAGGCTTTTAGCCATGTAGAGAACTTACCATATTGGGTGTATTTTCATTTTCCTCAGATTTGGTGTTTCCCTTTTTGGTTTAGTGACTTGCCAAAAATTACTTGGGCAATTAGGGTTTGAAAATCCACAAAGGGAAACACTTATAAAACCGTACGGACACGTTGGGGAGCAGATCAGTTTTTGAGACAATAAAAAAAGTTTGAGGTTTAATTTTCTTTGGTTCTTAAACGAACTTTTTGAACTTATCGGAGAAATTCCGTGGCGTTCATCAACTTATCAATCAGTCCATCCATAGCTGATTGTGGCGTCCTCGCATACCAAGGTTCGTGCTTCTTGTTAAGCATTGGGTCGCGGTTCCATTCAAAGCCGTTTAGGATTCGATCTTGGAAATCAATTTGGTTAGGGTCGCGTCAGTTCTTGGCGTGGTTCGTATCATTTGGTATCAGAGCAAAGGGTTTTAATCAGGTTTTGCTTATCCAATCTTTTATTTTATGTTTATTTTCTGTTAATCAAGAGCTTTGAATTCCAGTATGAAAAAAAAAAAAAAAAAAACGTCAAAAAAATTTTTTTTTCCAGATTATCAGAAGGACAAGGGTCCAAAAAGAAAAGAAAAGGAAGAAAAAAAAAACGTTCAAAAAAAAAACGGCCAGATTATCAAAAGCAGTCCAAAAAAAGAAGAGAAAGAGAAAAGAAAGAAAGAAACGAAAAAAAATATATATATATATATCTATTTTTGTCTGATTCTTGGTATTCTGGGCTTTGGAAGTTGAAATTACGTTTCTTTGGGTGTTAATTCCGATTGTCTTTTACTTTCCGCACTTGTTGTAATCTTGTGTCAAATCTGAGTTTCCTTGGTAATCAGTTTGTGTATCGTCACGGAAGTTTTGATATTGATTTGATTAGTTCTATAAGGACTGAGTGAGAATTAACGAGTGGAAAAAGGCAAAAGAGGTGAGAGCAATAGAGTGAAAAAAAAAAAAAAAAAAAGCCAAAAGAATAGATTGTAAATACGAGAGAAATCGAGCGAAACCAGTTCAAGAGAGAAATACGTAAGGGAGTGTGGTAAGGTCCTTTGCATTGTTCGTAACTTTGTTTTGCAGGGAAAAATAAGAAAATAAAAAGATGTCAAACAGCAGCAAGAACACCATGGAGGGTACCAACGGAGCGGCCGACCCAAAACTCCTCATGGAAGCGATGATGGGAGAGATGAGGCGAATGTTGAGAGGAGAGTTGGAGCAGCTTCATGAGAGGGTCGATCGGATAGAAAACGCACGTGTGGAACAGCCACGACATGTTCCTCATGCACGTAGGCGAGAGAGGGTTCCGGTTAGAAGAGAGGCACCTGACTACTATGGAACTGATGGGGATGAGTTTAATGATGGAGAAGAGTCAGCGGGTAGTCACCGGAGATTTGGACGGAATAAAGGAGTTGGGAACCGGGAAAGTGATGGTATGAGTGGCATCAAAATGAAGATACCGTCTTTCCAAGGCAAATCTGACCCTGAAGCATACTTAGAGTGGGAAAAGAAAATGGAGTTCATCTTTGATTGCCACACCTACTCCGCGGCAAAAAAGGTAAAATTAGCCGTTATTGAATTTTCTGATTACGCTATAACTTGGTGGGATCAGCTTGTCATAAATAGGAGAAGAAATAGAGAGCGACCTATCGAGACATGGGACGAGATGAAGGCGGTGATGAGAAAGCGATTTATGCCAGCATACTACTACCGGGAGTTGTACAACAAGCTGCAAAATCTAAAGCAAGGCACCCGGAGTGTGGAGGGGTACTATAAAGAGATGGAGGTCATGATGATCCGAGCAAATATAGAAGAGAATAAGGAAGCTACAATGGCAAGGTTTTTGGCGGGTTTGAATCGAGAAATTCACAATGCCGTTGAGCTACAACATTACGTGGAGTTGGAGGACATGGTACACATGGCTGTCAAAATTGAGAATCAACTCAAGAGGAGGGGCGGTAACATGCGGCCAAGCCAAAACCCAAGTACCTCCGCTTGGAAGGTGCAACCATGGAAGAAGGATGAGAAGCAACTCAACGCAAGGCCAAAAACCGAACAAAAACAAGAAGAGGCCAGCCATAGGAACCAAGGTAAATCTGATTCTTCCACTACTCGGAATCGAGATATTAAGTGCTTTAAATGTCAAGGCAGGGTTCACATAGCTAGCCAATGCCCGAACAAGCGAGCTATGGTGATGTGGGACAATGGAGATATTGAAACCGACGAGGACTCGGACCATGGTTCGATGCCTTCGTTAGAGAATGCCGACGAGGAGGAGTACGCGGTCCATGGAGATCTGTTGGTTGCAAGAAGAGCTCTAAGTGTGCAAGCCAAAGACGACGAAGAGGAGCAACGGGAAAATATCTTTCATACAAGACAGGCGATGCTTCCAATGTTGCTGATTTGTTCTTTAGGGAAATTGTACGACTTCATGGTATGCCTAGGACAATTGTTTCTGATAGGGACGCCAAGTTCTTAAGCTACTTTTGGAAGACTTTGTGGGCTAAGTTAGGGACTAAATTGTTGTTTTCGACTACTTGCCACCCTCAAACCGATGGTCAAACAGAAGTTGTGAATAGGACCTTGTCTACCTTGTTGCTGGCTATCATTAAAAAGAACATCAAAACTTGGGAGAAATGTTTACCCCATGTCGAGTTTGCTTATAACCGATCTGTAGATTCTGCTACTCAATTTTCACCATTCGAAATTGTTTATGGTTTTAATCCTTTAACCCCTTTGGATTTAATGCCTTTACCATTGTCTGCGCATGTGAATTTAGATGGCAAAAGAAAAGCTGAACTTATTAAGCAGATACACGAGAAGGCACGACTACACATCGAGCGAAGGACCAAGCAATATGCCAAACAAGCCAACAAAGGATGTCACAAGCTCATCTTTGAACCCGGCGATTGGGTGTGGTTGCACTTGCGCAAAGAGCGGTTTCCGGAACAGAGAAAGTCGAAGCTGTTGCCTAGAGGGGACGGTCCTTTTCAAATTCTTGAAAGTATCAATGATAATGCGTATAAGTTAGACTTGCCAGGTGAGTATGGTGTAAGTGCTACCTTTAATGTCACTGATCTAAGTCCTTTTGATGCAGGCGACGATTTGAGGACAAATCCTTCTCAAGAGCAGGGGAATGATGACAACATCGTCACAGGCATGGCCACGTGGGACGAGACGTATTCAGATCCAATTCTAGTTCCCACTGGTCCCGTTACGAGGGCTCGCGCGAAGAAATTCAAAGACGCACTTATGGGGCTGATTCGAGCAACTTGGTCTCAAGCTATTGTGTGGAGGCCCATTGAGGGAGTTACGAGCAATGACCAGCCCAACAAATGCGTGATTCAAGTTCTAGAAGGGACGGAGTAATTTCGTAGGGTTTGAAAATCCACAAAGGCAAACACCTATAAAACCGTACGGACACGTTGGGGAGCAGATCAGTTTTTGAGACAAAAAAAAATTTTGAGGTTTAATTCTCTTTGGTTCTTAAACGAACTTTTTGAACTTATCGGAGAAATTCCGTGGCGTTCATCGACTTATCAATCAGTCCATACATAGCTGATTGTGACGTCCTCGCATATCAAGGTTCGTGCTTCTTGTTAAGCATTGGGTCGCGGTTCCATTCAAAGCCGTTTAGGATTCGATCTTGGAAATCAATTTGGTTAGGGTCGCGTCAGTTTTTGGCGTGGTTCGTATCAGTGGATTCGTCGTTTTTTGGCGCGTTTGGAGCTAAAATGGAGCGTTTGGCATGGTTTGGTGTGAAGATTTTGTTTTAAGGAGTATTGGGCGCTTATGCATCGATTTTTTGGGGCCTAGGCGCTTGAAATAAGTTTTTCGGTGCAAAAACCCGAGTTTAGCGCCTAGGCGTCGTTTCAGTAGGGCCTAGGCGCTAAAAGAGATTTTAGTCTACACAGTTTGGGGCTAAGCACTAAAAAATTGAGGCCTAGGGACAAATCGCGATTTCCAGTTTTGGGCCTAGGCGTAGAAAATTGGGGCCTAGGCGCCAATGTGATATTATGCAGGATCCAATTTGATTCTCTAAATTTGAAATTCAAATATCAAATCTTTCGGTTTGTGCCTATTAATAGAAGCCTTTTAGGGTTCCAAAAGGAGAATTTTCGGAGAAAAAAGAAGGGTGAAGAAAAAGAGACCAATTGGTGAATTGAAGAAGAAGAGAAGCAATTCCGGAGACGAAGCGTGGCAATTCCGATTCATAAATCAATTCTTTTCCTTTTCTCATCATGCTTAGAATGTTATTTAGGATGTTTTTTAGTTTCGTTATGAACTAAATTTCTTTTTCTAGGGCTACGATGTAGCCGGATTATGAATGTTTAATTTCATTATGGTTTAATTCAATTTTGATGTTTATTCATATCTATACTGAGTGTTTAATCTATTCTTAATGCTTGTGAAAGTGTGCGCGCCCTTTCCCATTGATTTGTGATTCAATTTGAGACTGAGTAGTGATAGTTGGATTGGACCTTGATTAAATACCATGAGATTGTCATAGGATAGAGATATCTATGAGGCTTGTGTAATACTATAAATTTCTTGTTCTTAATGAATCATGATAGGTTTGGAGTTTGAGACTGAGAGGTGAAAACTGGCTTGTTGTGGTAGTTTGCAAATGCTTGAGAAAGATTAGTAATTATATTAGAGAAGTTTGTCATCAGCATAGGAATAAGCAGAAGTTGATTAAATTTGGTATTTTGAACAGGATTAATTCAGTGAAATCTGAAACCCTAGATATCGTAAAATATTGAATTTCTCCTTGTTAAATTCGTGCTTTTTGTTTAATTTAATTTAATTAAATTTTATTTTATTGCATATCATAACTTTATTGTTCAATTAGAATTGGAATTAAAGTAATTCGGTACTTAGTAGAAATTAGTACTCGTTGGGAATGATATCTTTTCATTACTTTATTACTTGAATCGGCTTATCCACTTGCGAAAAATAACCTATCTGATAGGAACCACGCTAATATACTGACGAAACCCGTTATCAATAAAGAAGGCACCAAGACCGTTTCTACTTCAGATTTGGATGGAAATCACCGTGACCCGTTGTTTATATCGAAGCAAGAACCTTGGTATATCGAAGACGTCACAATCGAGGATGGAAGGCTTGATTGATAAGTCGGTTTTGAACGCCCCGGAAAAACTCCGATAGTTCGAATAGTTCGTCAAAGAACCAAAGAAAGAATTCACCTTTCAGAAAATAAAATTTTCGTCCAAAAAAAAGTCCTCTCATTAATCATGAAAATGCATGTTATAGCCAAATTACAATCAGAAAATCCTAAGGAAATTCGTTCAAAAAATTCAGAGGGAAATTGTCTAAAACTAGAAAAGGAAAGTTGACAAATTCAAATGTAATAACTAAAAACGTGTTTCCTAGTTGCCTATTCCTTTTTAACATTGTTTCCCTTTGTGACCAAAGTTATCTGGTCGAATTTGTCAAAAAAAAAAATTTTTTTTTTGATTGTTTTCATCAATTTAGGTCCCAATAAGCCAAAATCACCTTATCCTAAACACCAACCAAATTTTTGCAGAAATTTTTTAAAACCATTGATAAGCTTGGATTAATTGTCATTCACAAATCTTGTTTTCTCGAAACAGGAACCCGTCATGTAAATAGAACTTTCAACATGCAACCTTAATGCAATTTTTATACATGTCACCGAAATCAGAATCCATAACATACAGTTCCTTAATGTACTCAAATCCAAGCAATTTAGCATCGAGAGTGGAAAGTAAAGCGTACCTACGAGATAGTGCATCGGCAACTACGTTTTCCTTACCTTGCTTGTATTTAATCACATAAGGAAATGTCTCAATAAACTCCACCCATTTGGCATGGTGACAGTTCAACTTGTGCTGCCCCTTTAAATGGTTCAAAGATTCATGATCCGTATGAATCACAAACTCTTTCAGCCAAAGGTAGTGTTGCCAAGT
Organism: Ficus microcarpa; assembly: GCA_025413485.1. NCBI lineage: Eukaryota > Viridiplantae > Streptophyta > Magnoliopsida > Rosales > Moraceae > Ficus > Ficus microcarpa. The sequence continues at coordinate 18,399,456 of CM046383.1, forward strand.
CTCTAAAGTTCGTACCAATGCATACAATTCTTTGTCGTAAGTGGGATAGTTTAGGGCTACCCCACTCAATTTCTCACTAAAGTATGCAACTGGTCGTCCTTCTTGCATCAATACGCCTCCAACACCTATACCTAAAGCATCACATTCAATCTCAAACGTTTTAGAACAAGTAAAGGAGCATTAGTTAACTTCTCTCCTAACTCGTCCATCTCCTCTTCATCTTCAATATCCCCCCATTGCACCCCTTGTTGCATTCGCCTATATGGTTGTCTATCCGAAGTGTTTCGCCGCTGCCCCCGAGTTGAGTCTTCTTCCAACCTATTCATTCTCTCATTAGTTTGTTCTAATTCAGCCCTCATTATCTGCCTCATCTCCCCCAACAATGCCTGTACTTGTAAATTCGGAATTGTTGGTTGTTGCGCCTCTTCGGTTGAGTCTTCTTGTTGATTGCGAGACATATTTAGAATCTGTAAAATAATGTTAGGGATCCTAACAAGCACTCCCTCACGTGTTTCACTCAAGAAATATTCACTCACTCTCGTGTTTGTCACTCTATTGGCTTTTACCCTCTTATGTACTCACCACTCTTGCCTTTTTCCACTCGTTGTGCCTTCTTTGATTCTTAAATAGACTCAAAGAACAATCAAGATTCAAGCAGCAGTTCAAAGAGAGAAGTAACCAAAACAAAGCATAAGGTTCAATAGGCAATTCCTAAGAAACTGGTGCAAGCAATTCAACAACAAAGTTGGTTCTAATGTAAGTTATGCTAGGTCAACAACAATGAATTTGCATTTTTTTTTTTTACACACTACCCAACAAAGCCCGAAAGAGAACAAAAAAAGAAGTGGTAAACCCAGAGAAATTTCGTCTCCAAACAGTGACAAGACAAACTAGTTACAACCAAAGAACCCTAATTTCTAAAATTCTTGACAACAACTCTTTTTTTTTTTTTTTCCTCGTTCTTTTCTTTTTGGATCCTTGTCCTTCTGATAATCTGGATTTTTTTGTTGTTTTTTTTAATTCGAAATTAAAAAAAAAGCAATTAAAGGATAATTCAAACTTGCCTTGCAGCCTAAGCTTTTGATACCAAATGATATGAACCTCGCCAATGAAACGACGAAACCCAACACCAAATCTAGTTGAAAAGAAACCCAAGACCTTCATGATGCAAGCTTCTTTGAGCCTTAACCTGTTACCTAGCAAGATAAGAACCAAAACTTTAGATTTTTGACAAACGCCACACCAAGACTCTCAAGAACGTCTTAAGAACCTAGATGATAAGTTTGGCTATTGACCGCCACAAGAATAACTTGATAAGTTCAAAAGTCTTTCAAGAATGCAAGAAAAATCACACTTTCACTTTTATTTCTGAATTCACCAAAAACTGATATTGAAAACCCTAACCACGGCTTTTATAAGCTGCTGGATACAGGTATTTCCTTCCTAAATTATCCTTCACTAAAGTCAGATTTGACCAAAGCAAATTAGGAAACTAATTCCACCTAAATCAAGCCTACAAAAAAAGGAAAGTTTAGGCATTTAAATTGGCTTTATTATCAGCCATTACAATCAGACCTATAACAATAAAAGGAAAAGTAACCATGCCAATTTACTTGCTGAAATTAAACATGGTTTATCCGGATTCTTCAAGAACTCCAATCATGGTCATGCTTCCCTGATGAAAACGTCCACCATGTTCAATGGGCCTCCACGAACTTACTTGAGTCCAAACTTCTTGAATCAGCCCATTCAATGCTTCTTTAAATCGCTTGGCCCTAAGTCTAGTAATTGGCCCACTTGGCACGCTTAACGGATCGTGAGGGTGCTACCCTTGAATCCCTCCAAGCCCATGTGTTAGTTCTCCTTCATGTATGCTTGGTTGTGAGGCTTCATTTGCATCACGATGGTGCCACGGATCCGAAGTTGTTAATGGAGGCCATGTTGGGTGAGATGAGGCGTGTGATGAGGACAGAATTAGAGCAGATACACGAGCGAATAGATCGGATGGAGAATACACGTGTCGAGCAGCCACAACCCACTCCTAATGAGCGAAGAAGGGAAATAGTTCAACCAAGGCATGTAGCGGAGGACTATGAGGAGTTCAATGAGGGCGGTTTTGAGGAGGAGGATGAAAGACACTCGGTGGGCAGCGTTAGAAGGTTTGGACGGGTTCGAGGAGATAAGAATAGGGTGGATAATGATTTGGGTAGTATTAAGATGAAAATTCCATCATTTCAAGGAAGGAATGAGCCCGAGGTGTATTTGGAGTGGGAGAAGAAGGTGGAGTTGGTGTTTGAGGACCACAACTACTCTGAATTGAAAAAGGTAAAACTTGTAGCTATTAAGTTTTCTAACTATGCTATTGTTTGGTGGGATCAGTTGATGCTCAATAGGAGGCGAAATGGCGTGAGACCGATTGATACGAACCACGCCAAGAACTGACGCGACCCTAACCAAATTGATTTCCAAGATCGAATCCTAAACGGCTTTGAATGGAACCGCGACCCAATGCTTAACAAGAAGCACGAACCTTGGTATGCGAGCACGCCACAATCAGCTATGGATGGACTGATTGATAAGTCGATGAACACCACGGAATTTGTCCGATAAGTTCAAAAAGTTCGTTTAAGAACCAAAGAGAATTAAACCTCCAACTTTTTTATTGTCTCAAAAACTGCTCTCCCCCAACGTGTCCGTACGGTTTTATAGGTGTTTCCCTCTGTGGATTTTCAAACCCTAATTGCCCAAGTAAATTTTGGCAAGTCACTAAACCAAAAAGGGAAACACCAAATCTGAAGAAAATAAAGTTACACCAAATATGGTAAGTTCCCTACTTGGCTAAAAGCCCTCTAAAATAAAAAGAAACTAAATTACAATTTAATCAGCCCTGATTTCTTCTCTTCAATTATTTGCCGCAAAACTGGAAAGTTCTCAAAACGGAAAAGTGACAGCTACGTAATTACTCTGTCCCTTCTAGGACTTGAATCACGCATTTGTTGGGCTGGTCATTGCTCGTAATTCCCTCAATGGGCCTCCACACAATAGCTTGAGACCAAGTTGCTTGAATCAGCCCCATGAGTGCGTCTTTGAATTTCTTCGCGCGAGCCCTCATAACCGGACCAGTGGGAACTAGAATTGGATCTGAATATGTCTCGTCCCCACGTGGCCTTGCCTGTGACGACATTCTCATCACTGGTGAGCACTTGGGAAGAGATGAAGGCCATCATGCGGAAACGATTTGTGCCAAGCCACTACTATCGGGACTTGTACCGAAAGTTGCAAAGATTGGTGCAAGGTAATAAAAGCGTGGAAGACTACTACCAAGAGATGGAAGTAGCCATGATTAGAGCCAACGTGGACGAGGACCGGGAGGCTACCATTTCGCGCTTTTTGGCTGGTTTAAACCCCGAAATTGCAAACCAAGTGGAGTTGCGTGAGTATGTGGAGTTGGATGGGATGGTACATATGGCCATCAAAATTGAGCACCAACTAAAGAGGAGGGGCAGCAGCTCACGTGGAGTACAAGGTGGGGGATCCTCTTGGAGGCCAAATTTTGCTAGAAGGGAGGAAAAGCGACCAGCCCCGATCAAACCAAAAGTGGATCCAAAACAAGAAGTAGTCGGCCGCCAAGCTCAAGGTAAAACCGAACAAACTACTACTCGCAATCGTGAAATTAAATGTTTTAGGTGACAAGGAAGAGGACATATTGCAAATCAATGTCCAAACAGCGAGTAATGGACATGCGAGAGAATGGCGAAATTGAAACCGAAAGTGAAGATGATATCGAGTCCATACCGCCATTGGAGGACGCTGACGATGAGGAGTACGCAGCCCAAGGCGAATTATTAGTGGCTAGAAGAGCGTTAAGTGTGCAAGTCATGGAGGACGAAGATGTGCAACGGGAAAATATCTTTCATACTAGGTGCCACATGAATAATAAGGTATGTAGTGTTATTATTGATAGTGGGAGTTGTACAAATGTTGCTAGCACTACTATAGCTGGCTACACAAGAACATCCTAGGCCTATAAGTTGCAATGGTTGAACAATAGTGGTGAAATTAAAGTGAGTAAACAGGTATTGATTGCGTTTTGCATTGGAAAATATGAAGATGAGGTGTTGCGCGATGTGGTTCCGATACAAGCAAGCCATTTGTAACTTGGTAGGCCATGGCAATTTGATAGGTGTGCGAAACATGATGGATTCACAAACAGATACACATTTGAATTCAAGCAAAGAAATGTAAATCTTATACCTATCACTCCGAGACAAGTTTATGAAGATCAAGTGAGGTTACAACAAGAAAGTGAAAAAGAGATTGAGATTGAGAGGAAAAAAAGAGAGAGTGCAAAAAGAAAAAGAGAAAAAAATGAGAATTAGTGAAAAGGAAAAAGTAAAACAAAAAAAGAAAGTGAGAACTCGAGTGAAGCGAGAAAAGAAGAGGGGAAAAAGAGCTTGATTGCGAGGGCAAGTGAGGTGAAGAGGGCTTTGTTTTGAAAACAGCCAATGATTGTACTGTTGTACAAAGAGGCTTTAAACATTAACATACTTGAACCTTCTTTGCCTTGTGCTGTTGTCTCTCTTTTGCAAGATTACGAGGATGTTTTTCCCGAAAATGTACCACCAGGATTACCACCTATTCAAGGGATTGAGCATCAAATTGATTTTGTGCCCGGAGCATCCATACCTAACCAACCAACCTACCGAACCAACCCCAAGGAGACAAAAGAATTGCAAAGGCAGGTTAGTGAGTTGATGGAAAAAGGGTATGTGAGAGAAAGCATGAGTCCAGGCGCCGTTCCGATAATTTTCGTTCCTAAGAAGGATGGGACATGGAGGATGTGCTTTGATTGCTGAGCTATCAACAATATAACGGTAAAGTATCGGCATCCTGTTCCTCGCCTAGATGATATGCTTGATGAGTTGCATGGTTCATGTGTGTTTTCCAAGATTGATTTGAAAAGTGGTTATCATCAAATTAGAATAAAGGAGGTGATGAGTGGAAAACTGCTTTTAAAACTAAACATGGTTTATATGAGTGGTTAGTCATGCCTTTTGGTTTAACTAATGCACCTAGTACATTTATGCGCTTAATAAATCATGTTTTGAGACCTTTTATTGGCAGATTTGTTGTAGTCTATTTCGATGATATCCTTATTTATAGCAAAAGCTTGGAAGAACATGTTATGCATTTACAATCAGTTTTGGATGTGTTTCGAAAAGAAAAATTGTATGCTAACATGAAGAAGTGCACCTTTGCACCGATAAGCTTGTGTTTCTTGGTTTTGTTGTGAGTGCACAAGGGATTCAGGTTGATGAAGAAAAGATAAAGGCAATTCAAGAGTGGCCAACACCCACAAGTGTCGGGCATGTGCGAAGTTTTCATGGGCTTGCTAGTTTTTATAGGAGGTTTGTGAATGACTTTAGGCTATTGCCGCACCATTGACTGAAGTCATCAAGAAGAGCATCGGATTCAAATGGGCCGACGAACAAGAAAAGGCCTTTCAATTACTTAAAGATAAATTGACTAATGCACCCTTACTTGCTTTGCTCGATTTCACTAAGACATTTGAAATTGAATGTGACGCTTCAGGGTTTGGGATAGGAGCAGTCTTGATGCAAGGAGGAAGACCAATCGCGTACTTCAGCGAAAAGCTAAATGCGGCAACACTAAATTACCCAATTTATGACAAGGAGATATATGCATTGGTTCGAGCTCTAAAGACATGGCAACACTATCTTTGGCCTAAAGTGTTTGTAATTCACATTGATCATGAGTCCTTGAAGCACTTGAAAGGACAACACAAGTTAAACAAGCGTCATGCACGATGGGTGGAGTTCCTTGAGACATTTCCATATGTCATCCGATACAAACAAGGTAAGGAAAACAGCGTTGCCGATGCGCTATCTCGAAGGTATGTGTTAATTTCTACTCTTGATGCGAAATTACTTGGTTTTGAGTAGATTAAGGAGTTATATTCTTTAGATCATGACTTTGGAGAAGAGTATAGAATGTGTGAGAAAAATGCTATTGCAAAATTTTTTAGACATTAACTGTTCATTGAGAGATTTGTTAGTCAGGGAATCCCATGGTGGAGGGTTAATGGGACATTTTGGAGTCGCCAGGACATTGGCTATTTTGCAGGAATATTTTTATTGGCCGCACATGAAAAAGGATGTAGAGAGAATTTGTGGCAGATGCGTCACTTGTAAGCAGGCAAAATATCGAGTGCAACCTCATGGATTATACACCCCACTCCCTATACCTAGCGAGCCTTGGATTGATATTTCTATGGATTTTGTTTTGGGTTTTGATATGAACCTCGCCAATATACTGACGAAACCCGTTATCAATAAAGAAGGCACCAAGACCGTTTCTACTTCAGATTTGGATGGAAATCACCGCGACCCGTTGCTTATATCGAAGCAAGAACCTTGGTATATCGAAGACGCCACAATCAAGGATGGAAGGCTTGATTGATAAGTCAGTTTTGAACGCCACGGACAAATTCCGATAAGTTCGAAATAGTTCGTCAAAGAACCAAAGAAAGAATTCACCTTTCAGAAAAATTTTCAGCCAAAAGTTCTTTCATTAATCATGAAAATGCCTATTTATAGGCCAAATTACAATCAGAATTTCCTAAGGAAATTCGTCCAAAAAAATCAGAGGCAATTTCCTAAAACTAGAAAAGGAAAGTTGACAAATTCAAATGTAATAACTACCCTAATTTACCCTAAATAAAAACCAACTATAAGGAATGTTTTAATGGCTGATTATCAGCCAATTACATGCCCAAAACTTAAGGGAAAGTGCAATAAATTCGTTTTGGCAACTTGAGCTAACAGATCAGCCACATGTGCCCAAAATGGGAAAGTTTCCGAAATTCTTCATTAACCTAGATCATGCCAAATTCGTGGACTCTTCTAAGATCTGGATCAAGTTGATGCACCTTTGAGGTTGACGTGGGCCGTGGTCAATGGGCTTGCATAAATTGACTTGATTCCAAATTTCATGAATCAGCCCATTTAATGCTTCCTTGAATTTCTTGGCACGGGCTCTTGTAATTGGACCAACAGGAACTTGAATTGGGGTCAGCCACCTTCCATGCATTTGAGCTATCCATGTTTGCATCATTCCCCCTCCTCTTGAAAAGGATTTGTCCTCAAATCATCTCTTTGTTCCGGAAAACGCTCCTTTCTAAAGTGCAACCATACCCAATCTCCGGGCTCGAAAATTAGCTTTTGTCGCCCCTTATTGGCTTGCTTTGCATATTGTTCCGTTCTTCGCTCAATGTTGAGTCTGGCTTTCTCATGAATCTGCTTAACAAAATCAGCCTTGCTTTTGCCATCTAAATTAACACGCTCAGAAACAGGTAATGGTGATAAGTCTAATGGAGACAAAGGATTAAAACCATAAACAATCTCAAAAGGTGAATACTTAGTAGCAGAATGGACAGAACGATTATATGCAAACTCAACATGCGGTAAACAGTCTTCCCATGTCTTAATGTTCTTACTAATGATCGCCCTTAACAAAGTTGACAAAGTCCTATTTACTACCTCAGTTTGACCATCAGTTTGTGGGTGACAAGTAGTAGAAAACAACAATTTAGTACCTAACCTACCCCACAAAGTCTTCCAAAAGTAGCTCAAGAACTTAGCATCCTATCCGAAACAATTGTTCTAGGCATTCCATGTATCCTCACAATCTCCCGAAAGAACAATTCAGCAACATGAGAAGCATCATCAGTCTTATGACAGGGAATAAAATGTGCCATCTTAGAAAATCGATCTACAACCACAAACACACTATCCTTCCCTCGTTTGGTCCTAGGTAAACCTAACACAAAGTCCATTGAAATATCAGTCCAAGGCTCACTAGGAATTGGTAAAGGTGTGTATAAACCATGGGGTTGTGCTCTCGATTTAGCTTGCTTACACGGGACACATCTACCACAAATCCTTTCAACATCTCGTTTCATATGTGGCCAAAAAAAATGGTCCTGCAAAACATCTAAAGTTTTAGCAATCCCAAAATGTCCCATCAATCCACCACCATGGGATTCCCTCACTAACAGATCTCTCAAAGAACAATTAGGCACACAAAGCTTATTCTCCCGAAACAAAAATCCATCATGCCTATAAAATTTTCCACTGCGTTTTTCTCACAAGCTCGATATTCCTCACTAAAATCTTGGTCCAAAGGGTATAAATCCTTAATATGCTCAAAACCAAGTATTTTAGCATCAAGAATAGATAGTAACGCGTACCTGCGAGAAAGTGCATCCGCAACCACATTTTCTTTACCTTGCTTGTATCGAATGACGTAAGGAAATGTCTCGATGAATTCAACCCAGCGGGCATGCCTCTTGTTCAACTTTTGTTGCCCCTTCAAATGTTTCAATGACTCGTGATCAGTGTGAATCACGAATTCCTTCGGCCATAAGTAATGTTGCCAAGTCTTCAATGCTCGAACCAACGCGTACAACTCCTTGTCGTAAGTCGGGTAATTTAGTGTTGCCCCACTCAATTTTTCGCTGAAATACGCGATTGGACGTCCTCCTTGCATCAGCACGGCACCTATACCTACACCAGAAGCATCACATTCAATTTCAAATGCTTTAGAAAAATCTGGTAAAGCAAGTAAAGGAGCATGAGTAAGCTTATGCTTAATAAGTTGAAACGCCTTCTCTTGCTCTTCTCCCCACTTGAACCCAACGTTCTTTTTTATTACTTCTGTGAGCGGTGCAGCCAAAGTACTGAAATCCCTTACAAATCGCCGGTAAAAGCTGGCAAGTCCATGAAAACTCCTTACATCGCCAATGCTTGTGGGACTCGGCCATTCTTGGATTGCCCGAACCTTTTCCTCATCAACCTGTATACCTTGAGCACCAACAACAAAGCCAAGAAACACAAGCTTATCCGTGCAAAAGGTACACTTCTTAACATTAGCATACAACTTTTCCTTTCTTAAAACATCTAAAACAAGTTTCAAATGTTCAATATGATCATCCAAGTTGCTGCTATAGATCAGAATATCATCAAAATAAACCACGACAAATTTTCCAATAAAAGCTCGCAAAACATGGTTCATTAAACGCATAAATGTGCTAGGCGCATTGGTTAAACCGAAAGGCATTACCAACCACTCATACAAACCTTGTTTTGTTTTGAAAGCCGTCTTCCACTCATCTCCTTCTCTCATGCGAATTTGATGATATCCGCTTTTCAGATCAATTTTCGAAAATACACAAGCACCATGCAATTCATCTAACATGTCATCCAAGCGAGGAATGGGATGTCGATACTTTACCGTGATGTTGTTGATGGCTCGACAATCAACGCACATCCTCCAAGTCCCATCCTTCTTAGGCACAAGTAAAACTGGTACGGCACACGGGCTCATGCTTTCTCTCACGTATCCCTTCTCCATTAACTCACTTACTTGTCGTTGGAGTTCCTTCGTCTCATCGGGATTACTCCTATATGCTGGTCGGTTTGGAATGGCAGCTCCGGGTACGAACTCAATTTGATGCTCAATCCCGCGGATTGGAGGTAATCCTTGCGGTGTTTCCTCGGGAAAGACATCCTCGTAATCCTGCAAAAGAGAAACAACAGAACTATGCAAGGTGGAATCAAAATCATTAGTGTTTAATAACGCCTCCTTGTACATGAGTAAAATCATTGGCTGATTAGAAAACAAAGCTTTCTTCACATCACTCATTCTTGCATAGAAATTCGTTTTTCTCTCAAATTTTACCTCATTGGCCGAATCTTCTTTTTTATTGGCCCTCTCATTTTTCTCTCCTTTGCTTTCCTTTTTCTCGGCCTCTCTATCTTTTTTCCCTCTCTGGCCGAACTCTCTCTCCGCACTCCAACACTCGGTTTTTTTACCCTCTTTCTCTTTCTTTTTCTCATTCTCTCCTTTTTGTTCACTCTCCTTTTGTAACCTCACTTGATCTTCGTGAACCTGTTTAGGTGTCATTGGTACAAGAGTGAATGTTCTTTGGTTGTGCACAACAGAATATTTATTTGTATAACCATCATGTTTGACTTGACGATCAAATTGCCATGGTCGACCTAACAACAAGTGCCCGGCTTGCATTGGAACTACATCGCACAGAACTTCGTCTTCATATCTACCAATGCGAAACGAAATTAGCGCTTGTTTGGTTACCTTTACTTCGCCACTATCATTTAACCATTGCAACTTGTATGGCCGAGGATGCTTGGTCGTTGGCAGCCCTAATTTATCAACCATAGTAGTGCTAGCAACATTCGTACAACTACCTCCATCAATTATCACACTACATACCTTATTCCGCACGTGGCACCTAGTGTGAAAAATGTTCTCACGTTGCTCTTCTTTGTCCTCTTTGGCTTGCAAACTAAGGGCTCGTCGAGTGACCAACAACTCTCCTTGGGCAGCAAATTCTTCTTCATCCACGTCCTCCAAAGGTGGCATGGAGTCCTTGTCCGATTCGTCGTCCGTAACGACCTCTCCGTCGTCCCGTAACACCATCACCCTTTTGTTCGGACATTGGCTTGAAATATGACCCCTGCCTTGACACTTGAAACATTTAATATCACGGTTTCGAGAGGTGGATGAATCATTTTTACCTTGGTTTGGAGGGCTAGTAGTGGCTGGTTTTGGCTCGAATTTGGTCCTCGCAACCGTCTTCTCTTCTTTCTTCCCATAGTTAGGCTTCCATGTAGAATGCCCCAAACTAATATTCGAACGTGTATTACCCCTCCTCTTGAGCTGCCGTTCTACCGTGATGGCCATGTGTAACATGTCTTCTATCTCCACGTAATGTTGCAACTCCACCCTATCTTGAATGTCCGGATTTAGCCCCTGCAAAAATCTCGCCATTGTTGCTTCTCGATCTTCTTCAACATTGGCTCGTATCATGGCTATTTCCATCTCTTGATAATACTCCTCCACACTCCTGTTTCCTTGCCTTAGTCCTTGCAACCTTTTGTACAATTCCCGGTAGTAATGGCTGGGCACAAAACGTTTTCTCATCACCGTTTTCATCTCCTCCCAAGTCTCAATCGGGTATTCTCTGTTCCGTCGCCTATTCATCGCCAACTGATCCCACCACACAATCGCATAATCCGAGAATTCAATGGCAGCAAGCTTAACCTTCTTTAATTCCAAGTAATTATGGCAATCAAACACTAACTCCACCTTCTTCTCCCACTCTAAATAAGCTTCAGGGTCATTTTTCCCTTGAAATGGCGGAATCTTCATCTTAATACCACCCATTGCGGAATCTTCCCGGTTCCTAGCTTCTCTATTCCCATTGCCATGCCTTCTATTCTCATTTCCATGCCTAAATCTGCCCCTATTAATTGGTGGTTCCTCCAACTCTTCCAATTCATCTTCCTCCTCATCATCCTCCGAAATAACACGTCCACCCCTACGCCTATTTCGCACGTTTAGTGGCTGCCTATTACGTGTTCTAGCATCAACCTCATCCAATTTCTCCTGAATAGGCTCTAATGCACGTGTCAACAACCGTTCCATTTGCCCCATTAATGCTTGCAATTGGAGATTTGGGACGTTTTGTGGTGGAAGGTCATCGTCAGCTTCACTTTCTCGATTCGGATTCATTTTTTTTTTTTTTTTTATAACCTGCAAAACCACGTTAGATAAAAGAAATAAAAGAAGGACCTCACTTCTCTGCCTCACGTGTTTCACTCAAACAATTGATCACTCCGTTCACTCGTGTTACACTCGACTTAATGGCTCTTACCCTCGAATTATCTCACCACTCTTGCCTTTTTCCACTCGTTTATTCTCTCTTTTGGTTCTTTTGGAACTACACAAACAACAATCAGAATCTGTCCTGGATCAAATTCACCAAAAGAGATGAAGAGACGCGGGTAAGTTCATGAAAATTGAACCAAAAAAAAGAAAAAATTCTTTATTGCCTCCGTCACTAAGGAAAATTCTTTATCATCAATTTTTTTTTTTTTTTTTCAGACTACTTTCCGTTTCCTTTTCTTTTCTGTTCTTTTTTTTTTTTTACGTTTTTTTTTTTTTTTTTTTTTTTTTTTTTTTTTTTCAGACTCCTTTCAGTTTCCCTTTCTTTTCTGTTCTTCTCTTTTCTTCTTTTGACGTTTTTTTTTTTTTTTTTTGATCAGAAACTGAAATGAACTGGGATTGGAGAAAAAAAAGAAAAACGAAAAAAAAAAAAAACAATTAAAGGATAGACAAACCTGACCTAGAGCCTAGGCTCTGATACCAAATGATAGGAACCTCGCCAATATACTGACGAAACCCGTTATCAATAAAGAAGGCACCAAGACCGTTTCTACTTCAGATTTGGATGGAAATCACCGCGACCCGTTGCTTATATCGAAGCAAGAACCTTGGTATATCGAAGACGCCACAATCAAGGATGGAAGGCTTGATTGATAAGTCAGTTTTGAACGCCACGGACAAATTCCGATAAGTTCGAAATAGTTCGTCAAAGAACCAAAGAAAGAATTCACCTTTCAGAAAAATTTTCAGCCAAAAGTTCTTCATTAATCATGAAAATGCCTATTTATAGGCCAAATTACAATCAGAATTTCCTAAGGAAATTCGTCCAAAAAAATCAGAGGCAATTTCCTAAAACTAGAAAAGGAAAGTTGACAAATTCAAATGTAATAACTACCCTAATTTACCCTAAATAAAAACCAACTATAAGGAATGTTTTAATGGCTGATTATCAGCCAATTACATGCCCAAAACTTAAGGGAAAGTGCAATAAATTCGTTTTGGCAACTTGAGCTAACAGATCAGCCACATGTGCCCAAAATGGGAAAGTTTCCGAAATTCTTCATTAACCTAGATCATGCCAAATTCGTGGACTCTTCTAAGATCTGGATCAAGTTGATGCACCTTTGAGGTTGACGTGGGCCGTGGTCAATGGGCTTGCATAAATTGACTTGATTCCAAATTTCATGAATCAGCCCATTTAATGCTTCCTTGAATTTCTTGGCACGGGCTCTTGTAATTGGACCAACAGGAACTTGAATTGGGTCAGCCACCTTCCATGCATTTGAGCTATCCATGTTTGCATCAGGTTTACCTAGGTCTAAAGTGTGGACGTGATTCTATCTTTGTGGTTGTAGATAGATTCTCTAATATGGCACATTTTATCCCATGTCATAGAACTGATGATGATGCAGATTAAGACAATGTTTTAAGTTCGAGCAACACGTTTTTGGCAAGTGTGCATGGCTTTCATGGCTTGAGTCTTGGCTCACAAGTTTGGCTTTCAAGCTCAACTTTAATTGCTGATTTCTGAGTGTTTATTTTCAGTTTTATTCTAGTATTTACTACACTTTGAAGTTGGTTTTAATTCTGTTTAATTAGTAGAAGTTTGTTAGGCAGTGGGCAATTATGATGGGAATTTGATCAGTCTTGGTGGCTGAAGTAAAGGGCTATAATGGTTGGAATATGGATGGTTTTCAGAATACTTATGGTGGGGAGTTTTCTTGGTTTTATGTATGTAATTAAGGGGGTGTTTGTAACCGAATTTTATTTACTTTGTATGTAAAATTCGTCCTTAAAAGGGGCTGAAATAATCAGTATGAGAACTTTTTGTTGAATGAGAAAAATTCAGTTCTAGAGTGAATTGTGAGCTCTTATCTCTTAGGTGGATTCCTAGAGTGGCGAGTTTTTGACTTATCTAACGCGTGGGAATCGTTAGTGGCGTCATCCTAGATTTTTTTTAAGTCTGAGTAATTTTTTTCCAACCCAGCCGTTTTTAGTGAACAGTATTCCGTACCGTGAACAGTATTTCCGTACCGTGAACAGTAATCCCGTACCATTTTGGTATCAGAGCAGGTTGAAGAAACATGAGGAGACAAGCTCTTCGAAGGCAACTTGTTGCGGAAGATGAACAGGTGGAAGAAAGAAATCAACAACTCGAGATGGAGGAAATGCGAAGAACAATACAGCAGCTTCAACAACGTCTTGAACGGTTTGAGCGACAAGGTCCAAGGCATGACAGGCGCCGTGCAGATGAAGAGGATGAAGACATCAATCCATTCCACAATGAAGACCATTCAAGCGACGACTCCGATGCTTACCCAAGACGTCAATTCACCGTAAAAGCCGCGATGGTGATGTGAGGGTGGATGTACCTGAATATGACGGACAATCACAAGACGATGCATTCCTCGATTGGCTGTACACTGTGGAAAGGATCTTTGAATTCAAAGATTATTCTGACGAAAAACGAGTCAAGTTGGTTGCCATTAAACTAAAGAAGTATGCGTCCCTTTGGTGGGAAAATCTCCGGCGGGAAAGAGAACGTGATGGACGGAGGCCCATTCGAACATGGGAGAAGATGAAGCGGGAACTCAGAAAAAGATTCATTTCGGACAACTACAAGCAAGACAACTATGTAAAGTTTCACAATTTCCGGCAATTTGAGATGTCTGTGGCTGACTACACCAGAGAATTCGAGTATCTTATGCTCAAGTGCGACGTCGTAGAACCTGAGGAGCGAACTATCGCACGGTATCTGGGCGGACTCAAGAAGGAGATTTCTGATGTAATCAAATTACAGCCATATTGGACTTTCAACGATGTTCGAAAATTGGCTTTGAACGTGGAGCAGCAAAAAAAGGAGTCGAGGAGATTTCCAAATAAATCTGTGGGCAACCCTAGTTTGGCAAACAAGGAAAAGCCTAGCTCATCCTCTTATGCGGCATCAACCAAGGCGTCGTCATCCAACACCAAGCCAGAAACACGAAATCCAAAACCCGTAGTCAATCCCAATGCTACCAAGAAATGTTTCAAGTGCCAAGGTTATGGACACATTGCCTCGGAGTGTCCCAACAAACGTACCTTCACCATCATTGGCGAGGATGTGGTTGAAGAAGAAGATCAAGAAGAAGAAGGAGATCTTGAAGAACATGAAGAATATGGAGACGAAGGAGAGGTTCTAGTCATTAGGCGACTCTTGAGTGCAAGTCCTTGTCAAGAAGAGCACTGGCTGCGAGAGAACATATTTCAAACCCGTTGCACATCTCATGGCCGAGTGTGTAACCTTATTATTGATGGCGGGAGTTGCACCAATGTTGTGTCCGAAGAGATGGTAACCAAATTGAGCTTATCAACCGAGCCTCATCCGAAGCCGTACAAGATTCAGTGGTTCAAGAATGAAAATGGAGTATCGGTGTCCAAAAGGTGTTTGGTTTCCTTCTCTATAGGGAAATCATATCGAGATGAAATCTGGTGCGATGTTGTGCCAATGGACGCATGCCATCTTCTATTGGGGCGGCCCTGGTTATTTGATAGGAGAGTGATGCATGATGGATTTAAAAACACCTATTCCTTCATCAAAGATGGAAAGAAGATCATTTTGAACCCAACGAATCCGCAACTTAGCAGCAAAGGAAAGAAGGAGGGTGGCCAAGTTTTCTTAACGGGTGCACAAATTTCGGAAGCTATTTCGAAGAATGAACCTGTAATGATTCTAGTGGCAAAGGAAGAGACTGAAGGCAAAACCAATCTACCCGACATCATCAAACCTCTCTTGACGGAATATGAAGATCTCATGCCGGAGGAAATTCCTAGCGGGTTACCACCTGTTAGAGGAATCCAACACCGAATCGATTTAGTCCCGGGATCAACTTTACCGAACAAAGCTGCCTATAGGATTAATCCTAGCCAACAAGAGGAGTTGCAGCGTCAAGTGGAGGAATTGCTTGCAAAAGGGTTTATTAGAGAGAGTCTCAGCCCATGTGCAGTGCCAGCTTTATTGGTTCCCAAGAAGGACGGTAGTTGGAGAATGTGTGTAGATAGTCGTGCCATCAACAAAATTACCATCAAGTACCGGTTTCCCATTCCTAGACTTGATGATCTGTTGGATCAACTCCATGGCGCTACAACATTTTCAAAGATTGATTTGCGTAGTGGATATCACCAAATCCGCATGCAACCTGGAGATGAGTGGAAGACGGCTTTCAAAACCAGTCGCGGGCTCTATGAATGGTTAGTGATGCCCTTTGGTTTGTCAAATGCACCTAGCACATTTATGAGACTCATGACACACATTTTCAAGCCATATTTGGGTAAATTCGTTGTGGTTTACTTTGATGACATCTTGATTTATAGCCGTGATTTGCATGAGCACTTGGTGCACCTCCGACATGTATTTGATGTTTTAAAAGAACAGCACCTCTATGTCAATCTCAAGAAGTGTTGTTTTGTGGCGGAAAGTGTGGTTTTTCTTGGCTATGTCGTCACCAAAAACGGCATCAAGGTTGATGAAAGCAAGGTAGAGGCTATAGCTACTTGGCCCGTTCCACAGACTTTGTTTGATGTCAGAAGTTTTCATGGGATGTCGTCTTTTTACCGTCGTTTTATCAGAAACTTTAGCACCTTGGTGGCTCCTATCACCGAGTGCCTAAAGGGAGGAAAGTTCTCATGGAATGCGGAGGCCCAAACAAGTTTCGACAACATCAAGCAAAAACTGATGACGGCACCCATATTGGCATTGCCGAATTTTGCTAGCGTGTTTCAAGTGGAGTGCGATGCATCCGGAATTGGAATTGGAGCTGTTTTGAGCCAAGAAGGAAAGCCAATTGGTACGGGATTACTGTTCACGGTACGGAAATACTGTTCACGGTACGGAATACTGTTCACTAAAAACGGCTGGGTTGGGAAAATATTACTCAGACTTAAAAAAAGTCTAGGATGACGCCACTAACGATTCCCACGCGTTAGATAAGTCAAAAACTCGCCACTCTAGGAATCCACCTAAGAGATAAGAGCTCACAATTCACTCTAGAACTGAATTTTTCTCATTCAACAAAAAGTCCTCATACTGATTATTTCAGCCCCTTTTAAGGACGAATTTTACATACAAAGTAAATAAAATTCGGTTAGAAACACCCCCTTAATTACATACATAAAACCAAGAAAACTCCCCCACCATAAGTATTCTGAAAACCATCCATATTCCAACCATTATAGCCCTTTACTTCAGCCACCAAGACTGATCAAATTCCCATCATAATTGCCCACTGCCTAACAAACTTCTACTAATTAAACAGAATTAAAACCAACTTCAAAGTGTAGTAAATACTAACTTCAAAGTTTCGGAAATTTGCGATTCGGAAAATGGTACGGGATTACTGTTCACGGTACGGAAATACTGTTCACGGTACGGAATACTGTTCACTAAAAACGGCTGGGTTGGGAAAATATTACTCAGACTTAAAAAAAGTCTAGGATGACGCCACTAACGATTCCCACGCGTTAGATAAGTCAAAAACTCGCCACTCTAGGAATCCACCTAAGAGATAAGAGCTCACAATTCACTCTAGAACTGAATTTTTCTCATTCAACAAAAAGTCTCATACTGATTATTTCAGCCCCTTTTAAGGACGAATTTTACATACAAAGTAAATAAAATTCGGTTACAAACACCCCCTTAATTACATACATAAAACCAAGAAAACTCCCCCACCATAAGTATTCTGAAAACCATCCATATTCCAACCATTATAGCCCTTTACTTCAGCCACCAAGACTGATCAAATTCCCATCATAATTGCCCACTGCCTAACAAACTTCTACTAATTAAACAGAATTAAAACCAACTTCAAAGTGTAGTAAATACTAGAATAAAACTGAAAATAAACACTCAGAAATCAGCAATTAAAGTTGAGCTTGAAAGCCAAACTTGTGAGCCAAGACTCAAGCCATGAAAGCCATGCACACTTGCCAAAAACGTGTTGCTCGAACTTAAAACATTGTCTTGATCTGCATCATGCTTCCCGGGTTGGAAAGGACTCGCCCTCGAGTCCAAGTCTTCATCTTCGATGTAATGAGACAAGTCAGCTACGTTGAAGGTTGCCGAAACACCATAATTCCCCGGTAAATCAACCTTATAAGCATTGTCGTTCACCTTTTGAATGATTCTGAAGGGGCCATCAGCTCGTGCTTGAAGTTTCGGAAATTTGCGATTCGGAAAACGTTCTCTACGTAGATGAATCCACACCAAATCACCAACTTGATAATCCACACGTTTTCGATGCTTGTTTGCACGTTGAGCATACCTCTCCGTGTGTTTGACAATGGTGTCACGTACTTGCTCATGAAGCTTCTTGACATACTTAGCTCTTTCATCAGCTTCTCCACTAAAGTTAGCATCTGTCTTAAGTGGAACAAGATCCAAAGGAGTGATCGGATTCTTTCCATAGACGATTTCAAATGGAGAACACCCGGTTGTTTGGCTAATAGACCGGTTGTATGCAAACTCAGCTTGAGGAAGAAGCAAATCCCATGCCTTCAAATTCTTCTTGATTAGCGCCCGAATTAAAGCTCCAAGAGAACGATTAACCACTTCAGTTTGTCCATCGGTTTGGGGATGGTGGGAAGTACTAAATTGTAGTCTAGTACCCATTTTCCGCCATAGAGTCCTCCAAAAATGACTAAGGAATTTTGCATCACGATCCGAAGTAATAGTCTTTGGCACGCCATGTAACTTGACAATCTCACCAAAATACAAATCTGCCACATGTGTTGCATCCATTGTCTTCGTGCAAGGAACAAAATGAGCCATCCTTGAGAAGCGGTCAACTACCACCATTATTGAATCCTTCCCACGTTGAGTCCGAGGCAACCCAAGTACGAAATCCATGCTAACATCTTCCCAAGGAGCCGTGGGAATAGGCAAAGGTATATATAAACCAGCATTGCTCCCATGCGTCTTAGCTCTTCTACAAATCTCACAACGTTCCACAATTTTCCCAACATCCTTCACTAAATTTGGCCAATAGAAATTTTCTCTCACCAAGGCCAATGTTTTGTCACGACCAAAATGACCTGCCAATCCACCACCATGAGCCTCCCGAATAATCGCTTCACGCAATGAACTTTGTGGCACGCAAAGTTGAGTTCCCTTGTACAAGAACCCTTCTTGAATAACGAACTCTTTGTACCCCCCTTGAAGGCAAAGACTCCATACTTTATCAAAATCAGGATCATCCTCATACATGGCTTTAACAACTTCGAAACCAAGCACTTTGGCATGGATGGTACTCAACAAAAAATGCCTCCTACTCAACGCGTCCGCAACAACATTGGATTTTCCGGACTTGTGCTTGATAATGAAATTGAAGGACTGAAGGAACTCCACCCACTTGGCATGTCTAGAATTAAGTTTTTGTTGAGCACTCAAGAATTTAAGCGCCTCATGATCTGAAAAAAGAACAAACTCGTTAGGTAATAAGTAGTGACTCCAATGCCTTAGAGCCCTCACGATCGCATAGAACTCCTTGTCATAAGTGGAATACTTCCTCCTTGCGTCATTGAGCTTTTCACTAAAAAAGGCAATTGGCTTTCCTTCTTGGCTCAAAACAGCTCCAATTCCAATTCCGGATGCATCGCACTCCACTTGAAACACGCTAGCAAAATTCGGCAATGCCAATATGGGTGCCGTCATCAGTTTTTGCTTGATGTTGTCGAAACTTGTTTGGGCCTCCGCATTCCATGAGAACTTTCCTCCCTTTAGGCACTCGGTGATAGGAGCCACCAAGGTGCTAAAGTTTCTGATAAAACGACGGTAAAAAGACGACATCCCATGAAAACTTCTGACATCAAACAAAGTCTGTGGAACGGGCCAAGTAGCTATAGCCTCTACCTTGCTTTCATCAACCTTGATGCCGTTTTTGGTGACGACATAGCCAAGAAAAACCACACTTTCCGCCACAAAACAACACTTCTTGAGATTGACATAGAGGTGCTGTTCTTTTAAAACATCAAATACATGTCGGAGGTGCACCAAGTGCTCATGCAAATCACGGCTATAAATCAAGATGTCATCAAAGTAAACCACAACGAATTTACCCAAATATGGCTTGAAAATGTGTGTCATGAGTCTCATAAATGTGCTAGGTGCATTTGACAAACCAAAGGGCATCACTAACCATTCATAGAGCCCGCGACTGGTTTTGAAAGCCGTCTTCCACTCATCTCCAGGTTGCATGCGGATTTGGTGATATCCACTACGCAAATCAATCTTTGAAAATGTTGTAGCGCCATGGAGTTGATCCAACAGATCATCAAGTCTAGGAATGGGAAACCGGTACTTGATGGTAATTTTGTTGATGGCACGACTATCTACACACATTCTCCAACTACCGTCCTTCTTGGGAACCAATAAAGCTGGCACTGCACATGGGCTGAGACTCTCTCTAATAAACCCTTTTGCAAGCAATTCCTCCACTTGACGCTGCAACTCCTCTTGTTGGCTAGGATTAATCCTATAGGCAGCTTTGTTCGGTAAAGTTGATCCCGGGACTAAATCGATTCGGTGTTGGATTCCTCTAACAGGTGGTAACCCGCTAGGAATTTCCTCCGGCATGAGATCTTCATATTCCGTCAAGAGAGGTTTGATGATGTCGGGTAGATTGGTTTTGCCTTCAGTCTCCTCCTTTGCCACTAGAATCATTACAGGTTCATTCTTCGAAATAGCTTCCGAAATTTGTGCACCCGTTAAGAAAACTTGGCCACCCTCCTTCTTTCCTTTGCTGCTAAGTTGCGGATTCGTTGGGTTCAAAATGATCTTCTTTCCATCTTTGATGAAGGAATAGGTGTTTTTAAATCCATCATGCATCACTCTCCTATCAAATAACCAGGGCCGCCCCAATAGAAGATGGCATGCGTCCATTGGCACAACATCGCACCAGATTTCATCTCGATATGATTTCCCTATAGAGAAGGAAACCAAACACCTTTTGGACACCGATACTCCATTTTCATTCTTGAACCACTGAATCTTGTACGGCTTCGGATGAGGCTCGGTTGATAAGCTCAATTTGGTTACCATCTCTTCGGACACAACATTGGTGCAACTCCCGCCATCAATAATAAGGTTACACACTCGGCCATGAGATGTGCAACGGGTTTGAAATATGTTCTCTCGCAGCCAGTGCTCTTCTTGACAAGGACTTGCACTCAAGAGTCGCCTAATGACTAGAACCTCTCCTTCGTCTCCATATTCTTCATGTTCTTCAAGATCTCCTTCTTCTTCTTGATCTTCTTCTTCAACCACATCCTCGCCAATGATGGTGAAGGTACGTTTGTTGGGACACTCCGAGGCAATGTGTCCATAACCTTGGCACTTGAAACATTTCTTGGTAGCATTGGGATTGACTACGGGTTTTGGATTTCGTGTTTCCGGCTTGGTGTTGGATGACGACGCCTTGGTTGATGCCGCATAAGAGGATGAGCTAGGCTTTTCCTTGTTTGCCAAACTAGGGTTGCCCACAGATTTATTTGGAAATCTCCTCGACTCCTTTTTTGGCTGCTCCACGTTCAAAGCCAATTTTCGAACATCGTTGAAAGTCCAATATGGCTGTAATTTGATTACATCAGAAATCTCCTTCTTGAGTCCGCCCAGATACCGTGCGATAGTTCGCTCCTCAGGTTCTACGACGTCGCACTTGAGCATAAGATACTCGAATTCTCTGGTGTAGTCAGCCACAGACATCTCAAATTGCCGGAAATTGTGAAACTTTACATAGTTGTCTTGCTTGTAGTTGTCCGAAATGAATCTTTTTCTGAGTTCCCGCTTCATCTTCTCCCATGTTCGAATGGGCCTCCGTCCATCACGTTCTCTTTCCCGCCGGAGATTTTCCCACCAAAGGGACGCATACTTCTTTAGTTTAATGGCAACCAACTTGACTCGTTTTTCGTCAGAATAATCTTTGAATTCAAAGATCCTTTCCACAGTGTACAGCCAATCGAGGAATGCATCGTCTTGTGATTGTCCGTCATATTCAGGTACATCCACCCTCACATCACCATCGCGGCTTTTACGGTGAATTCGACGTCTTGGGTAAGCATCGGAGTCGTCGCTTGAATGGTCTTCATTGTGGAATGGATTGATGTCTTCATCCTCTTCATCTGCACGGCGCCTGTCATGCCTTGGTCCACCTTGTCGCTCAAACCGTTCAAGACGTTGTTGAAGCTGCTGTATTGTTCTTCGCATTTCCTCCATCTCGAGTTGTTGATTTCTTTCTTCCACCTGTTCATCTTCCGCAACAAGTTGCCTTCGAAGAGCTTGTCTCCTCATGTTTCTTCAACCTGCTCTGATACCAAAATGGTACGGGATTACTGTTCACGGTACGGAAATACTGTTCACGGTACGGAATACTGTTCACTAAAAACGGCTGGGTTGGGAAAATATTACTCAGACTTAAAAAAAGTCTAGGATGACGCCACTAACGATTCCCACGCGTTAGATAAGTCAAAAACTCGCCACTCTAGGAATCCACCTAAGAGATAAGAGCTCACAATTCACTCTAGAACTGAATTTTTCTCATTCAACAAAAAGTCCTCATACTGATTATTTCAGCCCCTTTTAAGGACGAATTTTACATACAAAGTAAATAAAATTCGGTTAGAAACACCCCCTTAATTACATACATAAAACCAAGAAAACTCCCCCACCATAAGTATTCTGAAAACCATCCATATTCCAACCATTAAACAGACTTCAGCCACCAAGACTGATCAAATTCCCATCATAATTGCCCACTGCCTAACAAACTTCTACTAATTAAACAGAATTAAAACCAACTTCAAAGTGTAGTAAATACTAGAATAAAACTGAAAATAAACACTCAGAAATCAGCAATTAAAGTTGAGCTTGAAAGCCAAACTTGTGAGCCAAGACTCAAGCCATGAAAGCCATGCACACTTGCCAAAAACGTGTTGCTCGAACTTAAAACATTGTCTTGATCTGCATCACCAATTGCCTTTTTTAGTGAAAAGCTCAATGACGCAAGGAGGAAGTATTCCACTTATGACAAGGAGTTCTATGCGATCGTGAGGGCTCTAAGGCATTGGAGTCACTACTTATTACCTAACGAGTTTGTTCTTTTTTCAGATCATGAGGCGCTTAAATTCTTGAGTGCTCAACAAAAACTTAATTCTAGACATGCCAAGTGGGTGGAGTTCCTTCAGTCCTTCAATTTCATTATCAATCACAAGTCCGGAAAATCCAATGTTGTTGCGGACGCGTTGAGTAGGAGGCATTTTTTGTTGAGTACCATCCATGCCAAAGTGCTTGGTTTCGAAGTTGTTAAAGCCATGTATGAGGATGATCCTGATTTTGATAAAGTATGGAGTCTTTGCCTTCAAGGGGGGTACAAAGAGTTCGTTATTCAAGAAGGGTTCTTGTACAAGGGAACTCAACTTTGCGTGCCACAAAGTTCATTGCGTGAAGCGATTATTCGGGAGGCTCATGGTGGTGGATTGGCAGGTCATTTTGGTCGTGACAAAACATTGGCCTTGGTGAGAGAAAATTTCTATTGGCCAAATTTAGTGAAGGATGTTGGGAAAATTGTGGAACGTTGTGAGATTTGTAGAAGAGCTAAGACGCATGGGAGCAATGCTGGTTTATATATACCTTTGCCTATTCCCACGGCTCCTTGGGAAGATGTTAGCATGGATTTCGTACTTGGGTTGCCTCGGACTCAACGTGGGAAGGATTCAATAATGGTGGTAGTTGACCGCTTCTCAAGGATGGCTCATTTTGTTCCTTGCACGAAGACAATGGATGCAACACATGTGGCAGATTTGTATTTTGGTGAGATTGTCAAGTTACATGGCGTGCCAAAGACTATTACTTCGGATCGTGATGCAAAATTCCTTAGTCATTTTTGGAGGACTCTATGGCGGAAAATGGGTACTAGACTACAATTTAGTACTTCCCACCATCCCCAAACCGATGGACAAACTGAAGTGGTTAATCGTTCTCTTGGAGCTTTAATTCGGGCGCTAATCAAGAAGAATTTGAAGGCATGGGATTTGCTTCTTCCTCAAGCTGAGTTTGCATACAACCGGTCTATTAGCCAAACAACCGGGTGTTCTCCATTTGAAATCGTCTATGGAAAGAATCCGATCACTCCTTTGGATCTTGTTCCACTTAAGACAGATGCTAACTTTAGTGGAGAAGCTGATGAAAGAGCTAAGTATGTCAAGAAGCTTCATGAGCAAGTACGTGACACCATTGTCAAACACACGGAGAGGTATGCTCAACGTGCAAACAAGCATCGAAAACGTGTGGATTATCAAGTTGGTGATTTGGTGTGGATTCATCTACGTAGAGAACGTTTTCCGAATCGCAAATTTCCGAAACTTCAAGCACGAGCTGATGGCCCCTTCAGAATCATTCAAAAGGTGAACGACAATGCTTATAAGGTTGATTTACCGGGGAATTATGGTGTTTCGGCAACCTTCAACGTAGCTGACTTGTCTCATTACATCGAAGATGAAGACTTGGACTCGAGGGCGAGTCCTTTCCAACCCGGGAAGCATGATGCAGATCAAGACAATGTTTTAAGTTCGAGCAACACGTTTTTGGCAAGTGTGCATGGCTTTCATGGCTTGAGTCTTGGCTCACAAGTTTGGCTTTCAAGCTCAACTTTAATTGCTGATTTCTGAGTGTTTATTTTCAGTTTTATTCTAGTATTTACTACACTTTGAAGTTGGTTTTAATTCTGTTTAATTAGTAGAAGTTTGTTAGGCAGTGGGCAATTATGATGGGAATTTGATCAGTCTTGGTGGCTGAAGTAAAGGGCTATAATGGTTGGAATATGGATGGTTTTCAGAATACTTATGGTGGGGGAGTTTTCTTGGTTTTATGTATGTAATTAAGGGGGTGTTTGTAACCGAATTTTATTTACTTTGTATGTAAAATTCGTCCTTAAAAGGGGCTGAAATAATCAGTATGAGAACTTTTTTGTTGAATGAGAAAAATTCAGTTCTAGAGTGAATTGTGAGCTCTTATCTCTTAGGTGGATTCCTAGAGTGGCGAGTTTTTGACTTATCTAACGCGTGGGAATCGTTAGTGGCGTCATCCTAGATTTTTTTTAAGTCTGAGTAATTTTTTTCCAACCCAGCCGTTTTTAGTGAACAGTATTCCGTACCGTGAACAGTATTTCCGTACCGTGAACAGTAATCCCGTACCAGATGATACTTCACATGTTGCAGATTTATTCTTTAAGGAAATTGTGAGGTTACATGGTATGCCAAGGACCATTGTTTCAGATAGGGATGCGAAGTTTTAAGTTACTTTTGGAAGACCTTGTGGTGTAAGTTAGTGATGCGAACCTCGCCAAGAATAACGAGAGCCGACAACGAAAAGGAACCCAAGAACGTTCTACAATCAGGTGTGGATGGGAGACCTCGACCCGTTGCTTGAATCGTGATACGAACCTTGGTATAGATGACCGCGACCCAATATCAACCCGCAAACAAGAACCTTGGTATTGTCGTAGACGCCACAAACGGAGGTGGAGAACCGTTTGATAAGTCGAATTTGAACGCCACAGGACAAAGTTTTGATAAGTTCGATTAGTTCAACAAGAACGTAGAGATAAATCACAAGAGTGAATAGAATGCCAAAAGTTTTTTTCTGATCTGAAAATAAAGCCTATTTATAGGCTGAGAATTACAATAATATTCCTAGAATATGCTAAGCTAATAAGATGAAAGTAACCTAACAATTTTAGCCTAAAAATAAAAAAGGAAACTAACTTAATTGTCTGGCT
>CM046383.1:18425132-18471480 GCA_025413485.1 Ficus microcarpa
TAATTGAGTTTCCTTTTATTTTAAGGTATTGTAAGGCTTTTAGCCATGTAAGACTTACCATATTGGTGTATTTTCATTTTTTCCTCAGATTTGGTGTCTCCCTTTTTGTTTAGTGACTTGCCAAAAATTACTTGGGCAATTAGGGTTTGAAAATCCACAAAGGGAAACACCTATAAAACCGTACGGACCGTTGGGGAGCAGATCAGTTTTTGAGACAATAAAAAAAGTTTGAGGTTTAATTCTCTTGGTTCTTAAATGAACTTTTTGACTTATCGGAAATTCCGTGACGTTCATCGACTTATCAATCAGTCCATCCATAGCTGATTGTGGCGTCCTCGCATACCAAGGTTCGTGCTTCTTGTTAAGCATTGGGTCGCGGTTCCATTCAAAGCCGTTTTAGGATTCGATCTTGGAAACAATTTGGTTAGGTCGCGTCTTCTTGGCGTGGTTCGTATCATTTGGTATCAGAGCAAAGGGTTCTAATCAGGTTTTGCTTATCTAATATTTTATTTTATGTTTATTTTTTTGTTAATCAAGAGCTTTGAATTCCAGTATGAAAAAAAAAAAAAAAAAAAAACGTCAAAAAAATTTTTTTTTCCAGATTATCAGAAGGACAAGGGTCTAAAAAGAAAAGAAAAGGAAGAAAAAAAAACGTTCAAAAAAAAAACGGCCAGATTATCAAAAGCAGTCCAAAAAAGAAGAGAAAGAGAAAGAAAGAAAGAAACGAAATATATATATAATAATATATCTATTTTTGTCTGATTCTGGTATTCTGGTTTGGAAGTCGAAATTACTTTCTTTGGGTGTTAATTCGATTGTCTTTTACTTTCCGCACTTGTTGTAATCTTGTGCAAATCTGAGTTTCCTTGGTAATCAGTTTGTGTATCGTCACGGAAGTTTCGATATTGATTTGATTAGTTCTATAAGGACTGAGTGAGAATTAACGAGTGGAAAAGGGCAAAAGAGGTGAGAGCAATAGAGCGAAAAAAAAAAAAAAATCCAAAAGAATAGATTGTAAACACGAGAGAAATCGAGCGAAACCAGTTCAAGAGAGAAATACGTAAGGGAGTGTGGTAAGGTCCTTTGCATTGTTCGTAACTTTGTTTTGCAGGGAAAAATAAGAAATAAAAGATGTCAAACAGAGCAAGAACACCATGGAGGGTACCAACGGAGCGGCCGACCCAAAACTCCTCATGGAAGCGATGATGGGAGAGATGAGGCGAATGTTGAGAGGAGAGTTGGAGTAGCTTCATGAGAGGGTCGATCGGATAGAAAACGCACGTGTGGAACAGCCACGACATGTTCCTCATGCGCGTAGGCGAGAGAGGGTTCCGGTTAGAGGAGAGGCACCTGACTACTATGGAACTGATGGGGATGAGTTTAATGATGGAGAAGAGTCAGCGGGTAGTCACCGGAGATTTGGACGGAATAGAGGAGTTGGGAACCGGGAAAGTGATGGTATGAGTGGCATCAAAATGAAGATACCGTCTTTCCAAGGCAAATCTGACCCCGAAGCATACTTAGAGTGGGAAAAGAAAATGGAGTTCATCTTTGATTGCCACACCTACTCCGTGGCAAAAAAGGTAAAATTAGCCGTTATTGAATTTTCTGATTACGCTATAACTTGTTGGGATCAGCTTGTCATAAATAGGAGAAGAAATAGAGAGCGACTTATCGAGACATGGGACGAGATGAAGGCGGTGATGAGAAAGCGATTTATGCCAGCATACTACTACCGAGAGTTGTACAACAAGCTGCAAAATCTAAAGCAAGGCACCCGGAGTGTGGAGGAGTACTATAAAGAGATGGAGGTCATGATGATCCGAGCAAATATAGAAGAGGATAAGGAAGCTACAATGGCAAGGTTTTTGGCAGGTTTGAATCGAGAAATTCACAATGCCGTTGAGCTACAACATTACGTGGAGTTGGAGGACATGGTACACATGGCTGTCAAAATTGAGAATCAACTCAAGAGGAGGGGCGGTAACATGCGGCCAAGCCAAAACCCAAGTACCTCCGCTTGGAAGGTGCAACCATGGAAGAAGGATGAGAAGCAACTCAACGCAAGGCCAAACACCGAACAAAAACAAGAAGAGGCCAGCCATAGGAACCAAGGTGAATCTGATTCTTCCACTACTCGGAATCGAGATATTAAGTGCTTTAAATGTCAAGGCAGGGTTCACATAGCTAGCCAATGCCCGAACAAGCGAGCTATGGTGATGCGGGACAATGGAGATATTGAAACCGACGAGGACTCGAACCATGGTTCGATGCCTTCGTTAGAGGATGCCGACGAGGAGGAGTACGCGGTCCATGGAGACCTGTTGGTTGCAAGAAGAGCTCTAAGTGTGCAAGCCAAAGACGACGAAGAGGAGCAACGGGAAAATATCTTTCATACAAGACAGACGATGCTTCCAATGTTGCTGATTTGTTCTTTAGGGAAATTGTACGACTTCATGGTATGCCTAGGACAATTGTTTCTGATAGAGACGCCAAGTTCTTAAGCTACTTTTGGAAGACTTTGTGGGCTAAGTTAGGGACTAAATTGTTGTTTTCGACTACTTGCCACCCTCAAACCGATGGTCAAACAGAAGTTGTGAATAGGACCTTGTCTACCTTGTTGCTGGCTATCATTAAAAAGAACATCAAAACTTGGGAGGAATGTTTACCCCATGTCGAGTTTGCTTATAACCGATCTGTACATTCTGCTACTCAATTTTCACCATTCGAAATTGTTTATGGTTTTAATGATGTGAATAAACGTGCAAGGAGGACTCTAGCAGATGAAGACGTTTTTTCCAATAAAGAATCAAGTCAAGATTACGTTTTCAAGTTTCAAGAAGTTCAAGATTCAAATCAAAATTCAAGAACTTTATAAGATCTGATCAAAATTTGATTTCTTTATAATCTTATTTGAGTTTTAAAGTTTTAGTTCAAATTTTGAATTTTGGTATATTTTTTATTCCGAATTTTTTTTGGATAAATCTGATTTTTAGGCATGTTTATCCTTAGGAGTAGATTAGGAATTTTACAAATTGTAACTTTGCCTATATAAAGGCAGATTTCTCAGATTATAAATAGAAGATTTTGATGTTTATTCATATTGTGAGTTATTCTTCTTGAGTTCTTGAAGAAACTTATCCGAACTTATCAAGGATTCCTTGTGGCGTTCAAATCGACTTATCAAACGGACTTCCATAACCGTTTGTGGCGTCTTCACCATACCAAGGTTCTTGCTTCGCTAAGCAACGGGTCGCGGTTTCCATCAAACTTGAAAGATCTTGGGTTATTGTTTCCAGATTTGGTATCGGGTTTCGTCACGTCGTTGGCGTGGTTCGTATCAGTTGGTATCAGAGCCTAAAGTTCCTCCGGTTTGCCTATCCTTATCTCGTTTTTTTTTTCTTTTCTTTTCTTTTCTTCTAATTCATTCTGATATTGAAGGAAAAAAAAAATCGTTCAAAACAAATTTTAGAAAAAAAAAAAAAAATCGTCCAAAAAAAAAATCTGCTACAGTAGAAAAAAAAAAAAAAAACCTAAATAAATCCGGTTTTCTCTCCTTAAATAAGTGATATTAGTGTTTGATTCAGAGTGGGATTACTTGCTTTGAGTTTGAGTTCTTTTAGGAATTGGAAACCCTAATCCAATTCCCACAAGGTTTACAAATCCTAGAAACTTGAAATAGGATCTGGTGGTTATAAAATTTGACGTTCTTGTTTCCTATTATTTTCTGCTTGTTTGTGTAAAATCAAAGAGAAGAAGCAAATTAAAAAAAAAAAATTCCGAAAAAAAAAAAGATATTGCGTTTAATACTGTTTGTTACGCTCTAGACCCCTTATCTTACACCAAAACCAACGTCTGAGCATCCAAAAAAAAAAAGAAAAATTTTTGATCTATTTTGATTTGCTTGTCGTTTTGATTTGCTGCTGGAATTCTTGTTATTCTTGTTCGATTAGTTTTGAAAGAACTAAAAGAAGAATATGAGTGGAAAAAGGCAGGGTGTGTGAGTTTATTAGAGGGTAAAAGCCAATTAATTAGAGTGAAACACGAGTGGATTTGAGTGAATTAATTCTTCGAGCGAAACACGTGAGGGAGTGTGGTGAGGTCCTTTTCATTATACTATTCTAACCTTGTTTGCAGATTTCAATCATATCGCAAGATCAAGAGAAGAACACAAACGAAGAGCTTTCACCAACCAATCTTCCAAACCTGCAAATGCAAGCGTTACTAGGGGAGATGAGACGGATGATGAGGGTGGAGTTAGAGCATATACATGACAGGTTGGACAGGGTAGAAGAAGGAACACAACGGGGACAGCTGCCATTTGCTCCGAACGCTCCAAGAAGGCACCGAATGCGCCAACGGGAAGTTGAGGATTTGGGCGAATTCGAAGGGGACGATTTGGAGGAGGAATTTGATAGGATGTCAACGGGCAGCCGTAGGAGATACGGTAGGGATAGAGAAGCTAGGAATTTGGTAGACAATAACTTGGGAAGTATCAAGATGAAAATTCCTGCGTTTCAAGGAAAAAGTGATCCCGAAGCTTACCTTGAGTGGGAAAAGAAGATAGAACTGGTTTTCGATTGCCACAATTACTCCGAACTAAAGAAGGTAAAACTTTCCGCAATTGAATTTACTGATTATGCTATTGTGTGGTGGGATCAGTTGTGCATCAATAGGAGACGGAGCGGAGAACGTCCTATAGAAACTTGGGATGAGATGAAGAGAGTGATGAGACGACGATTTGTGCCGAGTCACTACTACCGGGATCTCTACTTGAAGTTACAAGGTCTCCACCAAGGCAAAAAGAGTGTTGATGAATATTATAAAGAGATGGAGATGGCGATGATTAGAGGCAACGTTGAAGAGGATCGGGAGGCGACAATGGCCAGATTTTTGAATGGTTTAGACCGAGAGATTGCGAACACGATCGAGCTGCACCATTATGTGGAATTGGAGGACTTGGTGCATATGGCAATCAAGGTTGAGAAGCAACTCAAGAGAGGTGGTACACGAGCAAGACCATTCGCACAAAATTCGGGCACAGCACCTTGGAGGTCAAACTACCCAAAGAAAGAGGAAAACCAGTCCACGTCCAAGGCCAAACTTGAGCCCAAACCAGCCACCATTACTACTGCCTCTCAAGGTAAATCAGCCCCTACTTCAACTCGTAATAGTGAAATTAAGTGTTTCAAATGTCAGGGGAGAGGGCACATCGCAAGCCAATGTCCGAACAAAAGAATCATGGTGATACGAGATAAAGGTGAGATTGAAACCGATGACGAGTCGGAATCCGACTCGATGCCACCATTGGAGGACGCTCCAAAACGGAATGAAGAGTTCGAGGCCGATCAGGGTGAGATGCTTGGACTAGTCGCACGACGAGCCTTAAGTTTGCAAGCCAAAGAAGAGGAAGAAGAAGTACAGCGGGAGAATATCTTTCACACTCGATGTCACGTGAAAGACAAGGTATGTAGTGTTATTATCGATGGCGGTAGTTGCACTAATGTTGCTAGTACTTCCATAGTAGAAAAGCTAGGGCTCACAACACTTAAGCACCCTCGTCCATAT
This sequence comes from Ficus microcarpa, assembly GCA_025413485.1. Classification (NCBI taxonomy): domain Eukaryota; kingdom Viridiplantae; phylum Streptophyta; class Magnoliopsida; order Rosales; family Moraceae; genus Ficus; species Ficus microcarpa. Next base: position 18,430,701 of record CM046383.1, read on the forward strand.
AAGCTACAATGGATGAATGATAGTGGTGAAGCGAGGCTTACAAAGCAAGTTCTTGTACCGTTTCGTATTGGAAAGTATGAGGATGAGGTATTGTGCGATGTGGTACCAATGCAAGCCGGACATCTTCTCTTAGGAAGACCGTGGCAATTCGACCGACGTGTGCAACATGATGGCTCCACCAACAAATACTCATTCACACACAATCAACGGACAGTCACTCTAGTTCCAACGACACCGAAACAAGTTTATGAGGATCAAGTGAGGTTGCAAAAATTGAGCGATCAAAAGAACTTGAGTGAGCTAAAGAATGAGAGTGAGAGGTGTGAGTCTAAGCAAAGTGAAAGTGAGGGAAAAGAGAGATACACTGCCAAAGAGAGAAAACAAAGAAATTTATATGCAAAAACAAGTGAGGTTAAACGAGGGTTGATTTTAAAACGGATCAACATTGGGGGGAGAATAGAACAGCACATAAGGCAAGCTCACAAAGGATTTCACAGGCTGGTTTTTGAACCCACAGATTGGGGTTGGTTACAATTAAAGAAGGAAAGATTTCCGGCACAAAGGCGTTTTAAGTTGCTGCCCCGAGGAGGTGAAGATTTGAGGACAAATCCTTCTCAAGAGGGGGGGAATGATGTGAATAAACGTGCAAGGAGGACTCTAGCAGATGAAGACGTTTTTCCCAATAAAGAATCAAGTCAAGATTACGTTTTCAAGTTTCAAGAAGTTCAAGATTCAAATCAAAATTCAAGAACTTTATAAGATCTGATCAAGATTTGATTTATTTATAATCTTATTTGAGTTTTAAAGTTTTAGTTCAAATTTTGAATTTTGGTATATTTTTTATTCTGAATTTTTTTGGATAAATCTGATTTTTAGGCATGTTTATCCTTAGGAGTAGATTAGGAATTTTACAAATTGTAACTTTGCCTACATAAAGGCAGATTTCTCAGATTATAAAATAGAAGATTTTGATGTTTATTCATATTGTGAGTTATTCTTCTTGAGTTCTTGAAGAAACTTATCCGAACTTATCAAGGATTCCTTGCGGCGTTCAAATCGACTTATCAAACGGACTTCCATAACCGTTTGTGGCGTCTTCACCATACCAAGGTTCTTGCTTCGCTAAGCAACGGGTCGCGGTTTCCATCAAACTTGAAAGATCTTGGGTTATTGTTTCCAGATTTGGTATCGGGTTTCGTCACGTCGTTAGCGTGGTTCATATCATTTAATCCTTTAACCCCTTTGGATTTAATGCCATTACCATTGTCTGCGTGTGTGAATTTAGATGGCAAAAGAAAAGCTGAACTTGTTAAGCAGATACACGAGAAGGCACGACTACACATCGAGCGAAGGACCAAGCAATATGCCAAACAAGCCAACAAAGGGCGTCACAAGCTCATCTTTGAACCCGGCGATTGGGTATGGTTGCACTTGCGCAAAGAGCGGTTTCCGGAACAGAGAAAGTCGAAGCTGTTGCCTAGAGGGGACGGTCCTTTTCAAATTCTTGAAAGGATCAATGATAATGCGTATAAGTTAGACTTGCCAGGTGAGTATGGTGTAAGTGCTACCTTTAATGTCACTGATCTAAGTCCTTTTGATGCAGGCGACGATTTGAGGACAAATCCTTCTCAAGAGTAGGGGAATGATGACAACATCGTCACAGGCATGGCCACGTGGGACGAGATGTATTCAGATCCAATTCTAGTTCCCACTGGTCCCGTTACGAGGGCTCGCGCGAAGAATTTCAAAGACGCACTTATGGGGCTGATTCGAGCAACTTGGTCTCAAGCTATTGTGTGGAGGCCCATTGAGGGAGTTACGAGCAATGACCAGCCCAACAAATGCGTGATTCAAGTTCTAGAAGGGACGGAGTAATTTCGTAGGGTTTGAAAATCCACAAAGGGAAACACCTATAAAACCGTACGGACACATTGGGGAGCAGATCAGTTTTTGAGACAATAAAAAAAGTTTGAGGTTTAATTCTCTTTGGTTCTTAAACGAACTTTTTGAACTTATCGGAGAAATTCCGTGGCGTTCATCGACTTATCAATCAGTCCATACATAGCTGATTGTGGCATCCTCGCATACCAAGGTTCGTGCTTCTTGTTAAGCATTGGGTCGCGGTTCCATTCAAAGCCGTTTAGGATTCGATCTTGGAAATCAATTTGGTTAGGGTCGCGTCAGTTCTTGGCGTGGTTCGTATCAGTGGATTCGTCGTTTTTTGGCGCGTTTGGAGCTAAAATGGAGCGTTTGGCATGTTTTGGTGTGAACATTTTGTTTTAAGGAGTATTGGGCGCCTACGCATTGATTTTTTGGGGCCTAGGCGCTTCAAATAAGTTTTTCGGTGCAAAAACCCGAGTTTAGCGCCTAGGCGTCGTTTCAGTAGGGCCTAGGCGCTAAAAGAGATTTTAGTCTACACAGTTTGGGGCCTAAGCACTAAAAAATTGAGGCCTAGGGACAAATCGCGATTTCCAGTTTTGGGCCTAGGCGCAGAAAATTGGGGCCTAGGCGCCAATGCGATATTATGCAGGATCCAATTTGATTCTCTAAATTTGAAATTCAAATATCAAATCTTTCGGTTTGTGCCTATTAATAGAAGCCTTTTAGGGTTCCAAAAGGAGAATTTTTGGAGAAAAAAGAAGGGTGAAGAAAAAGAGACCAATTGGTGAATTGAAGAAGAAGAGAAGCAATTCCGGAGACGAAGCGTGGCAATTCCAATTCATAAATCAATTCTTTTCCTTTTCTCATCATGCTTAGAATGTTATTTAGGATGTTTTTTAGTTTCGTTATGAACTAAATTTCTTTTTCTAGGGCTACGATGTAGCCGGATTATGAATGTTTAATTTCATTATGGTTTAATTCAATTTTGATGTTTATTCATATTTATACTGAGTGTTTAATCTATTCTTAATGCTTGTGAAAGTGTGCGCGCCCTTTCCCATTGATTTGTGATTCAATTTGAGACTGAGTAGTGATAGTTGGATTGGACCTTGATTAAATACCATGAGATTGTCATAGGATAGAGATATCTATGAGGCTTGTGTAATACTATAAATTTCTTGTTCTTAATGAATCATGATAGGTTTGGAGTTTGAGACTGAGAGGTGAAAACTGGCTTGTTGTGGTAGTTTGCTAATGCTTGAGAAAGATTAGTGATTATATTAGAGAAGTTTGTCATAAGCATAGGAATAAGCAGAAGTTGATTAAATTTGGTATTTTGAACAGGATTAATTCAGTGAAATCTGAAACCCTAGATATCGTAAAATATTGAATTTCTCCTTGTTAAATTCGTGCTTTTTGTTTAATTTAATTTAATTAAATTTTATTTTATTGCATATCGTAACTTTATTGTTCAATTAGAATTGGAATTAAAGTAATTCGGTACTTAGTAGAAATTAGTCCTCGTTGGGAATGATATCTTTTCATTACTTTATTACTTGAATCGGCTTATCCACTTGCGAAAAATAACCTATCTGATAGGAACCTCGCCAATATACTGACGAAACCCGTTATCAATAAAGAAGGCACTAAGACCGTTTCTACTTCATATTTGGATGGAAATCACTGTGACCTGTTGTTTATATCGAAGCAAGAACCTTGGTATATCAAAGACGTCACAATTGAGGATGGAAGGCTTGATTGATAAGTCGGTTTTGAACGCCCCGGAAAAACTCCGATAAGTTCGAATAGTTCGTCAAAGAACCAAAGAAAGAATTCACCTTTCAGAAAATAAAATTTTCGTCCAAAAAAAAGTCCTCTCATTAATCATGAAAATGCCTATTATAGCCAAATTACAATCAGAAAATCCTAAGGAAATTCGTTCAAAAAATTCAGAGGGAAATTGTCTAAAACTAGAAAAGGAAAGTTGACAAATTCAAATGTAATAACTAAAAACGTGTTTCCTAGTTGCCTATTCCTTTTTAACATTGTTTCCCTTTGTGACCAAAGTTATCTGGTCGAATTTGTCAAAAAAAAAATTTTTTTTTTGATTGTTTTCATCAATTTAGGTCCCAATAAGCCAAAATCACCTTATCCTAAACACCAACCAAATTTTTGCAGAAATTTTTTAAAACCATTGATAAGCTTGGATTAATTGTCATTCACAAATCTTGTTTTCTCGAAACAGGAACCCGTCATGCAATTAGAACTTTCAACACGCAACCTTAATGCAATTTTTATACATGTCACCGAAATCAGAATCCATAACATACAATTCCTTAATGTACTCAAATCCAAGCAATTTAGCATCGAGAGTGGAAAGTAAAGCGTACCTACGAGATCGTGCATCGGCAACTACGTTTTCCTTACCTTGCTTGTATTTAATCACATAAGGAAATGTCTCAATGAACTCCACCCATTTGGCATGGTGACAGTTCAACTTGTGCTGCCCCTTTAAATGCTTCAAAGATTCATGATCCGTATGAATCACAAACTCTTTCAGCCAAAGGTAGTGTTGCCAAGTCTCTAAAGTTCGTACCAATGCATACAATTCTTTGTAGTAAATGGGATAGTTTAGGGCTACCCCACTCAATTTCTCACTAAAGTATGCAACTGGTCGTCCTTCTTGCATCAATACGCCTCCAACACCTATACCTAAAGCATCACATTCAATCTCAAACGTTTTAGAACAAGTAAAGGAGCATTAGTTAACTTCTCTCCTAACTCGTCCATCTCCTCTTCATCTTCAATATCCCCCCATTGCACCCCTTGTTGCATTCGCCTATATGGTTGTCTATCCGAAGTGTTTTGCCGCTGCCCCCGAGTTGAGTCTTCTTCCAACCTATTCATTCTCTCATTAGTTTGTTCTAATTCAGCCCTCATTATCTGCCTCATCTCCCCCAACAATGCCTGTACTTGTAAATTCGGAATTGTTGGTTGTTGCGCCTCTTCGGTTGAGTCTTCTTGTTGATTGCGAGACATATTTAGAATCTGTAAAATAATGTTAGGGATCCTAACAAGCACTCCCTCACGTGTTTCACTCAAGAAATATTCACTCACTCTCGTGTTTGTCACTCTATTGGCTTTTACCCTCTTATGTACTCACCACTCTTGCCTTTTTCCACTCGTTGTGCCTTCTTTGATTCTTAAATAGACTCAAAGAACAATCAAGATTCAAGCAGCAGTTCAAAGAGAGAAGTAACCAAAACAAAGCACAAGGTTTAATAGGCAATTCCTAAGAAACTGGTGCAAGCAATTCAACAACAAAGTTGGTTCTAATGTAAGTTATGCTAGGTCAACAACAATGAATTTGCATTTTTTTTTTTTACACACTACCCAACAAAGCCCGAAAGAGAACAAAAAAAGAAGTGGTAAACCCAGAGAAATTTCGTCTCCAAACAGTGACAAGACAAACTAGTTACAACCAAAGAACCATAATTTCTAAAATTCTTGACAACAACTCTTTTTTTTTTTTTTTCCTCGTTCTTTTCTTTTTGGATTCTTGTCCTTCTGATAATCTGGATTTTTTTGTTGTTTTTTTTAATTCGAAATTAAAAAAAAAGCAATCAAAGGATAATTCAAACTTGCCTTGCAGCCTAAGCTTTTGATACCAAATGATATGAACCTCGCCAATGAAACGACGAAACCCAACACCAAATCTAGTTGAAAAGAAACCCAAGACCTTCATGACGCAAGCTTCTTTGAGCCTTAACCTGTTACCTAGCAAGATAAGAACCAAAACTTTAGATTTTTGACAAACGCCACACCAAGACTCTCAAGAACGTCTTAAGAACCTAGATGATCAGTTTGGCTATTGACCGCCACAAGAATAACTTGATAAGTTCAAAAGTCTTTCAAGAATGCAAGAAAAATCACACTTTCACTTTTATTTCTGAATTCACCAAAAAATGATATTGAAAACCCTAACCACGGCTTTTATAAGCTGCTGGATACAGGTATTTCCTTCCTAAATTATCCTTCACTAAAGTCAGATTTGACCAAAGCAAATTAGGAAACTAATTCCACCTAAATCAAGCCTACAAAAAAAGGAAAGTTTAGGCATTTAAATTGGCTTTATTATTAGCCATTACAATCAGACCTATAACAATAAAAGGAAAAGTAACCATGCCAATTTACTTGCTGAAATTAAACATGGTTTATCCGGATTCTTCAAGAACTCCAATCATGGTCATGCTTCCTGATGAAAACGTCCACCATGTTCAATGGGCCTCCACGAACTTGCTTGAGTCCAAACTTCTTGAATCAGCCCATTCAATGCTTCTTTAAATCGCTTGGCCCTAAGTCTAGTAATTGGCCCACTTGGCACGCTTAACGAATCGTGAGGGTGCTACCCTTGAATCCCTCCAAGCCCATGTGTTAGTTCTCCCTCACGTATGCTTGGTTGTGAGGCTTCATTTGCATCACGAAGTTGTTAATGGAGGCCATGTTGGGTGAGATGAGGCGTGTGATGAGGACAGAATTAGAGCAGATACACGAGCGAATAGATCGGATGGAGAATACACGTGTCGAGCAGCCACAACCCACTCCTAATGAGCGAAGAAGGGAAATAGTTCAACCAAGGCATGTAGCGGAGGACTATGAGGAGTTCAATGAGGGCGGTTTTGAGGAGGAGGATGAAAGACACTCGGTGGGCAGCGTTAGAAGGTTTGGACGGGTTCGTAGTATTAAGATGAAAATTCCATCATTTCAAGGAAGAATGAGCCCGAGTATTTGGAGTGGGAGAAGAAGGTGGATAATGATTTGTAGGTATGCTATTGTTTGGTGGGATCAGTTGAGATGATGGCGTGAAATTGATTCTAACCATTTCATCGAATCCTAAACGGCTTTTCAAGGAAAGAATGAGCCCGAGGTGTATTTGGAGTGGGAGAAGAAGGTGGACGGTTGGTGTTTTTGAGGACCACAACTACTCTAAATGGTAAGAAAAAGGTAATCAACTTGTAGCTAGCTTAATTACTCTTTTCTAGGACTATGGGCTATGCTGTTTGGGGCTTGGGATCAGTTGATGCTCAATAGGAGGCGAAATGGCGTGAGACCGGTGAGCACTTGGGAAGAGATGAAGGCCATCATGCGGAAACGATTTGTGCCAAGCCACTACTCTCGGGACTTGTACCGAAAGTTGCAAAGATTGGTGCAAGGTAATAAAAGCGTGGAAGACTACTACCAAGAGATGGAAGTAGCCATGATTAGAGCCAACGTGGAGGAGGACCGGGAGGCTACCATGTCGCGCTTTTTGGCTGGTTTAAACCCCGAAATTGCAAACCAAGTGGAGTTGCGTGAGTATGTGGAGTTGGATGGGATGGTACATATGGCCATCAAAATTGAGCACCAACTAAAGAGAAGGGGCAGCAGCTCACGTGGAGTACAAGGTGGGGGATCCTCTTGGAGGCCAAATTTTGCTAGAAGGGAGGAAAAGCGACCAGCCCCGATCAAACCAAAAGTGGATCCAAAACAAGAAGTAGTCGGCCGCCAAGCTCAAGGTAAAACCGAACAAACTACTACTCGCAATCGTGAAATTAAATGTTTTAGGTGACAAGGAAGAGGACATATCGCAAATCAATGTCCAAACGAGCGAGTAATGGTCATGCGAGAGAATGGCGAAATTGAAACCAAAAGTGAAGATGAGATCGAGTCCATACCGCCATTGGAGGACGCTGACGATGAGGAGTACGCAGCCCAAGGCGAATTATTAGTGGCTAGAAGAGCGTTAAGTGTGCAAGTCATGGAGGACGAAGATGTGCAACGGGAAAATATCTTTCATACTAGGTGCCACATGAATAATAAGGTATGTAGTGTTATTATTGATGGTGGGAGTTGTACAAATGTTGCTAGCACTACTATGGCTGGCTACACAAAAACATCCTAGGCCTATAAGTTGCAATGGTTGAACAATAGTGGTGAAATTAAAGTGAGTAAATAGGTATTGATTGCGTTTTGCATTGGAAAATATGAAGATGAGGTGTTGCGCGATGTGGTTCCGATGCAAGCAAGCCATTTGTCACTTGGTAGGCCATGGCAATTTGATAGGCGTGCGAAACATGATGGATTCACAAACAGATACACATTTGAATTCAAGCAAAGAAATGTAAATCTTATACCTATCACTCCGAGACAAGTTTATGAAGATCAAGTGAGGTTACAACAAGAAAGTGAAAAAGAGATTGAGATTGAGAGGAAAAAAAGAGAGAGTGAAAAAGAAAAGAGAGAAAAAATGAGAATGAGTGAAAAGGAAAAAGTAAAACAAAAAAAGAAAGTGAGAACTCGAGTGAAGCGAGAAAAGAAGAGGGGAAAAAGAGCTTGATTGCGAGGGCAAGTGAGGTGAAGAGGGCTTTGTTTTGAAAACAGCCAATGATTGTACTATTGTACAAAGAGGCTTTAAACATTAACATACTTGACACTTCTTTGCCTAGTGCTGTTGTCTCTCTTTTGCAAGATTACGAGGATGTTTTTCCCGAAAATGTACCACCAGGATTACCACCTATTCAAGGGATTGAGCATCAAATTGATTTTGTGCCCGGAGCATCCATACCTAACCAACCAACCTACCGAACCAACCCCAAGGAGACAAAAGAATTGCAAAGGCAGGTTAGTGAGTTGATGGAAAAAGGGTATGTGAGAGAAAGCATGAGTCCAGGCGCCGTTCCGGTAATTTTAGTTCCTAAGAAGGATGGGACATGGAGGATGTGCTTTGATTGCCGAGCTTATCAACAATATAACGGTAAAGTATCGGCATCCTGTTCCTCGCCTAGATGATATGCTTGATGAGTTGCATGGTTCATGTGTGTTTTCCAAGATTGATTTGAAAAGTGGTTATCATCAAATTAGAATGAAAGGAGGTGATGAGTGGAAAACTGCTTTTAAAACTAAACATGGTTTATATGAGTGGTTAGTCATGCCTTTTGGTTTAACTAATGCACCTAGTACATTTATGCGCTTAATAAATCATGTTTTGAGACCTTTTATTGGCAGATTTGTTGTAGTCTATTTCGATGATATCCTTATTTATAGCAAAAGCTTTGAAGAACATGTTATGCATTTACAATCAGTTTTGGATGTGTTTCGAAAAGAAAAATTGTATGCTAACATGAAGAAGTGCACCTTTTGCACCGATAAGCTTGTGTTTCTTGGTTTTGTTGTGAGTGCACAAGGGATTCAGGTTGATGAAGAAAAGATAAAGGCAATTCAAGAGTGGCCAACACCCACAAGTGTCGGGCATGTGCGAAGTTTTCATGGGCTTGCTAGCTTTTATAGGAGGTTTGTGAAAGACTTTAGCAGCATTGCCGCACCATTAACTGAAGTCATCAAGAAGAGCATCGGATTCAAATGGGGCGACGAACAAGAAAAGGCCTTTCAATTACTTAAAGATAAATTGACTAATGCACCTTTACTTGCGTTACCCGATTTCACTAAGACATTTGAAATTGAATGTGATGCTTCAGGGTTTGGGATAGGAGCAGTCTTGATGCAAGGAGGAAGACCAATAGCGTACTTCAGCGAAAAGCTAAATGGGGCAACACTAAATTACCCAACTTATGACAAGGAGATGTATGCATTGGTTCGAGCCTTAGAGACATGGCAGCACTATCTTTGGCCTAAAGAGTTTGTAATTCACACTGATCATGAGTCCTTGAAGCACTTGAAAGGACAACACAAGTTAAGCAAGCGTCATGCACGATGGGTGGAGTTCCTTGAGACATTTCCATATGTCATCCGATACAAACAAGGTAAGGAAAATATCGTTGCCGATGCGCTGTCTCGAAGGTATGTATTAATTTCTACTCTTGATGCGAAATTACTTGGTTTTGAGCAGATTAAGGAGTTATATTCTTTAGACCATGACTTTGGAGAAGAGTATAGAATGTGTGAGAAAAATGCTATTGGAAAATTTTTTAGACACGAAGGGTATCTTTTCAGGGAAAATAAGTTGTGTGTGCCTAACTGTTCATTGAGAGATTTGTTAGTCAGGGAATCCCATGGTGGAGGGTTAATGGGACATTTTGGAGTCGCCAAGACATTGGCTATTTTGCAGGAACATTTTTATTGGCCACACATGAAAAGGGATGTAGAGAGAATTTGTGGCAGATGCGTCACTTGTAAGCAGGCAAAATCTCATGTGCAACCTCATGGATTATACACCCCACTCCCTATACCTAGCGAGCCTTGGATTGATATTTCCATGGATTTTGTTTTGGGTTTACCTAGGTCTAAGCGTGGACGTGATTCTATCTTTGTGGTTGTAGATAGATTCTCTAAGATGGCACATTTTATCCCATGTCATAGAACTGACGACGCTTCACATGTTGCAGATTTATTCTTTAAGGAAATTGTGAGGTTACATGGTATAGGTCCATTGTTTCAGATAGGGATGCGAAGTTTTTAAGTTACTTTTGGAAGACCTTGTGGTGTAAGTTAGGTACTAAGCTTTTGTTTTCTACTACTTGTCATCCACAAACAGATGGTCAAACTGAAGTAGTAAATAGGACTTTGTCAACTCTGTTGAGAGCTATCATTAAGAAGAACATAAAGACTTGGGAGGAGTGTTTACCACATGTTGAGTTTGCTTATAATCATACTGTTCATTCTGCTACTAAGTTTTCACCTTTTGAAATCGTTTATGGTTTTAACCCTTTGACTCCATTGGATTTATCTCCATTACCTTTATCTGAGCGTGTTAACTTGGATGGACAAAAGAAAGCTGAATTTGTTAAACAGATACATGAGAAAGCAAGGCTCAATGTCGAGCGAAGAACGGAGCAATATGTTAATCAAGCCAACAAAGGGCGTCGTAAGCTTATTTTTGAGCCCGGTGATTGGGTTTGGCTACATATGCGCAAGGAAAGGTTTCCGAATCAACGGCGCTCAAAGCTGCTTCCTCGAGGAGATGGACCATTTCAAGTTCTTGAGCGCATCAACGACAATGCTTACAAATTGGACTTACCAGGTCAGTATAACGTTAGTGCAACCTTTAATGTTTCTGATTTAAGTCCTTTTGATGCAGGTGAAGATTTGAGGGCAAATCCTCTTCAAGAGGAGGGGAATGATAAGACCAAGGATCCGGTTCTAGTTCCTGTTGGTCCAGTTACAAGAGCGCGGGCAAAGAGGTTCAAGGAGGCATTAAATACTTTAGCGCAACACATTGTGATAGAGGAGGGCAAGTCTACATGCATGGAATCAACAAATGGAGCTCAAATAGTCAATTTAATTCAAGTTCAGCCATGTAATTGAAGAAGCCACGTCAGCCATGCAGTCCATGCAATTGGGCGTGCTTTTTGGAGGATTTGATTAGTTTGAACCAATTTGTTTGATTCCCTATTTTGTTGTCCACGTTTTTGGGCTGATTAGTCAATAGTTAGCTAGTTTCCTTTTCCGTTTATTGGCTGTAAATGGCTGGAAAATAAAGCCAGACAATTAAGTTAGTTTCCCTTTTTATTTTTAGGCTAAAATTGTTAGGTTACTTTCCTCTATTCACTTTCCTCTATTTTTAGCCGGACAATAGCTTAGCATATTCTAGGAATATTATTGTAATTCTCAGCCTATAAATAGGCTTTATTTCAGATCAGAGGGGACTTTTGGCATTCTATTCACTCTTGTGATTTATCTCTACGTTCTTGTTGAACTAATCGAACTTATCAAGATTTTGTCTTGTGGCGTTCAAATTCGACTTATCAAACGGTTCTCCACGTCCGTTTGTGGCGTCTACGACAATACCAAGGTTCTTGTTTGCGGATTGATATTGGGTCGCGGTCATCTATACCAAGGTTCGTGTCACGATTTAAGCAACGGGTCGAGGTCTCCCATCCAAACCTGATTGTAGAACGTTCTTGGGTTCTTTTTCATCGTCGGGTCTCGTTATTCTTGGCGAGGTTCGCATCAGAGGACTCTATAGAGGAAAATGGGAACTAGACTTCAGTTCAGCACTTCACACCATCCCCAAACGGACGGACAAACTGAGGTGGTTAATCGATCTTTGGGAGTTTTATTGCGAAGTCTCATCAAGAAGAACATCAAGGCTTGGGATTTGTCTCTTCCACAAGCTGAATTCGCTTATAATAGGTCCACTAGTCCTTTCGAGATCGTTTATGGTAAGAATCCTATCACTCCTTTGGATCTTGTGCCCCTTAAAACTGAAACAACTTTTAGTGGAGCAGCTAACGAAAGAGCAAAATATATCAAGAAGTTGCATGAACAAGTTCGAGAAAAGATTGTGATGAGGACATGGCTAGCACAAGGGCATGGAATGTGGATCCTATTTTAGTTCTAGAAGAATATGTGTTTTTGACTTTTCATGGACGTTTATGGCTGATAATAAAGGCATTTAAAAACATGTCAAACTTTCATTTCTTGTGAAGATGTAAGATCAGCCAATTAAAGGGCATATTGTTTACTTTTTCTTTTTTTTGGCAAGTAGGAAATTTTTAATTACCAGATTTTAGCATTAATTAGTATAGTTATTTAGGAACCTTTTTGTAACATTCAGCCTATAAATAGGCGTCTTTGTAATACTGAAAGGGAGAGTAATCATTCAGAAATGTGAGAGAATTTTCTCTTTGGGTTCTTTGATGAACCAATCGAACTTATCGGAATTTTCCGTGGCGTTCACTATCGACTTATCAAACGGAATTCCACCACCGTTTGTGGCGTCTTCATTATACCAAGGTTCTTGTTTCGCATTAAACAATGGGTTGCGGTCAAATATACCAAGGTTCTTGTTTTTGCTGAAGCAACGGGTCGAGGTCTCCCATCCAAACCTGATCGTAGAACGTTCTTGGGTTCCTTTTCGTTGTCGGGTCTCGTTATTGTTGGCGAGGTTCGCATCATTTGGTATCAGAGCTTAGGTTCTAGGTCAGGTTTATCTATCCTTTAATTTTTTTTTTTTTCCGTTTTTTTTCTTTTTTTCTTTTCTCCAATCCCAGTTCATCTCTGTTTCTGGTTTAAAAAAAAAAATCGAACTCAAAAAAAAAAAACGTCAAAACAAGAAAAGAGAAAAGAAAGCAGAAAAGTCTCTGTAAAAAAAAAATCGAATTCAAAAAAAAAAAACGTCAGGAAAAAAAAAAAACAAAAGAAAACGGAAAAGAGTCTGTAAAAAAAAAAAAAAAAAAAAAAAAAAAAAAAAAAAAAAAGGTATTGCCAAATTTGTTTCTGATTAGTAATTTCTGGTTCTAGTTATTATTCCCATTCGTTACATACCAAGAAAAAAAATAAAAATAAAAATAAAAATAAAAATAAAAGAAAAAGGTAGAAGAAGAAAATATCGATGCAGATGCGCTTTCTCGCAGCTGATGAAATTGATTTGAGGACAAATCCTTTTCAAGAGGAGGAGAATGATGAGGACATGGCTAGCACAAGGGCATGGAATGTGGATCCTATTTTAGTTCTAGAAGAATATGTGTTTTTGACTTTTCATGGACGTTTATGGCTGATAATAAAGGCATTTAAAAAAATGTCAAACTTTCCTTTCTTGTGAAGATGTAAGATCAGCCAATTAAAGGGCATATTGTTTACTTTTTCTTTTTTTGGCAAGTAGGAAATTTTTAATTACCAGATTTTAGCATTAATTAGTATAGTTATTTAGGAACCTTTTTGTAACATTCAGCCTATAAATAGGCGTCTTCGTAATACTAAAAGGGAGAGTAATCATTCAGAAATGTGAGAGAATTTTATCTTTGGGTTCTTTGATGAACCATTCGAACTTATCGGAATTTTCCGTGGCATTCACTGTCGACTTATCAAACGGATTTCCACCACCGTTTGTGGCGTCTTCATTATACCAAGGTTCTTGTTTCGCATTAAACAATGGGTTGCGGTCAAATATACCAAGGTTCTTGTTTTTGCTGAAGCAACGGGTCGAGGTCTCCCATCCAAACCTGATCGTAGAACGTTCTTGGGTTCCTTTTCGTTGTCGGGTCTCGTTATTGTTGGCGAGGTTCGCATCAGATTGCCAAACAAAATGAGAAGTATGCGCAGCAAGCAAATGAACATAGGAGGAAGGTCACTTTTCAAGTTGGGGATAAAGTATGGATTCATCTGAGAAAAGAACGATTTCCCAATAAGAGGTGATGCGAACCTCGCCAACAATAACGAGACCCGATAATGAAAAGGAACCCAAGAACGTTCTACAATCAGGTTTGGTTGGGAGACCTCGACCCGTTGCTTGAATCGTGACATGAACCTTGGTATAGATGACCGCGACCCAATATCAACCCGCAAACGGAGGTGGAGAACCGTTTGATAAGTCGAATTTGAACGCCACAAGACAAAGTCTTGATAAGTTCGATTAGTTCAACAAGAACGTAGAGATAAATCACAAGAGTGAATAGAATGCCAAAAGTCCCCTCTGATTTGAAAATAAAGCCTATTTATAGGCTGAGAATTACAATAATATTCCTAGAATATGCTAAGCTAATAAGAGGAAAGTAACCTAACAATTTTAGCCTAAAAATAAAAAAGGAAACTAGCTTAATTGTCTGGCTTTATTTTCCAGCCATTTACAGCCAATAAACGGAAAAGGAAACTAGCTAACTATTGACTAATCAGCCCAAAAACGTGGACAACAAAAATAGGGAATCAAACAAATTGGTTCAAATTAATCAAATCCTCCAAAAAGCACGCCCAATTGCATGGACTGCATGGCTGACGTGGCTTCTTCAATTACATGGCTAAACTTGAATTAAATTGACTATTTGAGCTCCATTTGTTGATTCCATGCATGTAGACTTGCCCTCCTCTATCACAATGTGTTGCGCTAAAGTATTTAATGCCTCCTTGAATCTCTTTGCCCGCGCTCTTGTAACTGGACCAACAGGAACTAGAACCGGATCCTTGATCTTATCAAGAGGTTTCCCAAACTTCAAGCAAGGGGGGATGGACCTTTTACAATTGATCAAAAGATCAATGACAATGCATACAAAGTTGAGTTGCCAGGTGATTATGGAGTGTCCGCTACCTTCAACGTGGCTGATCTTTCTCTGATGCGAACCTCGCCAACAATAACGAGACCCGACAACGAAAAGGAACCCAAGAACGTTCTACGATCAGGTTTGGATGGGAGACCTCGACCCGTTGCTTCAGCAAAAACAAGAACCTTGGTATATTTGACCGCAACCCATTGTTTAATGCGAAACAAGAACCTTGGTATAATGAAGACGCCACAAACGGTGGTGGAAATCCGTTTGATAAGTCGATAGTGAACGCCACGGAAAATTCCGATAAGTTCGAATGGTTCATCAAAGAACCCAAAGAGAAAATTCTCTCACATTTCTGAATGATTACTCCCCCTTTCAGTATTACAAAGACGCCTATTTATAGGCTGAATGTTACAAAAAGGTTCCTAAATAACTATACTAATTAATGCTAAAATCTGGTAATTAAAAATTTCCTACTTGCCAAAAAAAGAAAAAGTAAACAATATGCCCTTTAATTGGCTGATCTTACATCTTCACAAGAAAGGAAAGTTTGACATTTTTTTAAATGCCTTTATTATCAGCCATAAACGTCCATGAAAAGTCAAAAACACATATTCTTCTAGAACTAAAATAGGATCCACATTCCATGCCCTTGTGCTAGCCATGTCCTCATCATTCTCCGTTTGTTGAAGACACGCCTCTGGACTCGAGGTCGAGTCCTCTCCAACCCGGGGAGAATGATGACCATGGAAGTGATTTGCTTGTACATGGGCTGCATGGGGGTGATCCAATGCATGTCTACCATGTGTCTCAATTTGCATTAAAGGCAATTTGCTGAACAAGTGGTGGGGGGCGTTTTTTTTGGGTTGCCAAAGTGGTGTTGGGGTTTTCAAGTGTTTTAGTGTGTCTTTTATGGCTGTTGGTTTTAGTGCAATGTTATAGCCAATTTAAGTGCAATGTTACAGCCAATTAAGAGCAATGTTACAGCCAATTGTGGCTGTTGGTTTCTAAGTTTGGCTGTTGGTGTGCTAAAAATAATTAGTGTCATTAATGTGTTTCTTAAAGGATGTAATTAGTGTCATTTTGGAAGCTGAAAGGTTGTTTTCAGCTTTTGGGGGTTTTTTTAAGTTGTAATTTTCGGATTTGTGAAGGAGGCCAATTTTGAAGAGTTAAAAATTTCAGAGAATACCTCTGTGTTTCTTCTTTCTCTTACCTCTTGGTGGATTCCTTGAGTGGCGTCAAAACCTTTCCGTTACTGTAATACTAATCTAAATACCCTTATACTCCTAAACACGTCCCTTAAGCCTTCATCGTCCTTTAAACCTTACAATTCCAGAATACCATTACCAAGTCCCACAGGAACGGTATCAAACAGCACTAGGCAAAGAAGTGTCAAGTGCGTTAATGTTTAAAGCCTCTATTGTACAATCATTGGCTGTTTTGAAAACAAAGCTCTCTTCACCTTACTTGCCCTTGCAATCAAGCTCTTTTTCCCCTCTTCTTTTCTTGCTTCACTCGAGTTCTCACTTTCTTTTTTGTTTTGCTTTTCCTTTTCACTCATTCTCATTTTTTCTCTCTTTTCTTTTTCATTCTCTCTTTTTTTCCTCTCAATCTCAATCTCTTTTTCACTTTCTTGTTGTAACCTCACTTTGATACGAACCACGCCAAGAACTGACGCGACCCTAACCAAATTGATTTCCAAGATCGAATCCTAACAAGAAGCACGAACCTTGGTATGCAAGGACGCCACAATCAGCTATGGATGAACTGATTGATAAGTCGATGAACGCCATGGAATTTCTCCGATAAGTTCAAAAAGTTCGTTTAAGAACCAAAGAGAATTAAACCTCAAACTTTTTTATTGTCTCAAAAACTGATCTGCTCCCCAACGTGTCCGTACGGTTTTATAGGTGTTTCCCTTTGTGGATTTTGCAAACCCTAATTGCCCAAGTAATTTTTGGCAAGTCACTAAACCAAAAAGGGAAACACCAAATCTGAGGAAAATGAAGATACACCCAATATGGTAAGTTCTCTACATGGCTAAAAGCCTTACAATACCCTAAAATAAAAGGAAACTAAATTACAATTCAATTAGTACTGATTTCTTCTCTTCAATTATTGCCGCAAAACTGGAAAGTTCTCAAAACGGAAAAGTGACAGCAACGAAATTAGTCCGTCCCTTCTAGAACTTGAATCACGCATTTGTTGGGCTGGTCATTGCTCGTAATTCCCTCAATGGGCCTCCACACAATAGCTTGAGACCAAGTTGCTCGAATCAGCCCCATAAGTGCGTCTTTGAATTTCTTGGCGCGAGCCCTCGTAACGGGACCAGTGGGAACTAGAATTGGATCTGAGTACGTCTCGTCCCACGTGGCCATGCCTGTGAGAACATTCTCATCACACTTGATCTTCATAAACTTGTCTCGGAGTCATAGGTACAAGAGTTATATTTCTTTGCTTGAATTCAAATGTGTATTTGTTTGTGAATCCATCCTGTTTCGCGCGCCTATCAAATTGCCATGGCCTACCAAGTAACAAATGGCTTGCTTGCATCAAAACCGCATCGCACAACACCTCATCTTCATATTTTCCAATACGAAATGCAATCAATACCTGTTTACTTACTTTAATTTCACCACTATTATTCAACCATTACAACTTATAAGGCCTAGGATGTTTTTGTGTAAGCAGCCCCAATTTCTCGACCATAGTAGTGCTAGCAACATTTGTACAACTTCCACCATCAATAATAACACTGCATAATTCACGTGGCACCTAGTGTGAAAGATGTTTTCCCGTTGCACATCTTCGTCCTCCTCGACCTGCACACTTAACGCTCTTCTAGCCACTAACAATTCACCTTTGATAGGAACCTCACCAATATACTGACGAAACCCGTTATCAATTAGGAAGGCACCAAGACCGTTTCTACTTCAGATTTGGATGGAAATCACCGCAACTTGTTGCTTATATCGAAGCAAGAACCTTGGTATATCGAAGACGTCACAATCAAGGATGGAAGGCTTGATTGATAAGTCGGTTTTGAACGCCACGGAAAAATTCCGATAAGTTCGAATAGTTCGTCAAAGAACCAAAGAAAAAATTCACCCTTCAGAAAATAAATTTTCGTCCAAAAAAAAGTCCCCTCGTTAATCATGAAAATGCCTATTTATAGGCCAAATTACAATCAGAAACCTAAGGAAATTTGTCCAAAAAAATCAAAGGCAATTTCCTAAAACTAGAAAAGGAAAGTTGACAAATTCAAATGTAATAACTAACCCTAATTTACCCTAAATAAAAACCAACTGAAAGGAATGTTTTAATGGCTGATTATCAGGCAATTACATGCCCAAAACTTAAGGGAAAGTGCAATAAGTTCGTTTTGGCAACTTGAGCTAACAGATCAGCCACATGTGCCCACAATGAGAAAGTTTCCGAAATTCTTCATTAGCCTAGATCATGCCAAATTCGTGGACTCTTCTAAAATCTGGATCAAATTGATGCACTTTTGAGGTTGACGTCGGCCGTGGTCAATGGGCTTGCATAAATTGACTTGATTCAAATTTCATGAATCAGCCCATTTAAAGATTCCTTGAATTTCTTGGCACGGACTCCTGTAATTGGACCAACATGAACTTGAATTGGGTCAGCCACCTTCCATGCATTTGAGCTCTCCATGTTTGCATCATTCCCCTCCTCTTGAAAAGGATTTGTCCTCAAATCATCTCCTGCATCAAAGGGACTTAAATCAGAAACATTGAAGGTAGCACTTACATTATACTTACCTAGTAGATCCAATTTGTAAGCATTGTCATTGATTCTTTCAACAACTTGAAATGGACCATCTCCTCGTGGTAGCAACTTTGACTTCCTTTGTTCCGGAAAACGCTCCTTTCTAAAGTGCCCAATCTCCGGGCTTGAAAATTAGCTTTTGTCGCCCCTTATTGGCTTGCTTTGCATATTGTTCCGTTCTTCGCTCAATGTTGAGTCTTGCTTTCTCATGAATCTGCTTAACAAAATCAGCCTTCCTTTTGCCATCTAAATTAACACGCTCAGAAACAGGTAATGGTGATAAGTCCAATGGAGACAAAAGATTAAAACCATAAACAATCTCAAAAGGTGAATACTTAGTAGCAGAATGGACAGAACGATTATATGCAAACTCAACATGCGGTAAACAGTCTTCCCATGTCTAAATGTTCTTACTAATGATCGCCCTTAACAAAGTTGCAAAGTCCTATTTACTACCTCAGTTTGACCATCAGTTTGTGGGTGACAAGTAGTAGAAAACAACAATTTAGTACCTAACCTACTCCACAAAGTCTTCCAAAAGTAGCTCGAGAACTTAGCATCTCTATCCGAAACAATTGTTCTAGGCATTCCATGTATCCTCACAATCTCCCGAAAGAACAATTCGGCAACATGCGAAGCATCATCAGTTTTATGACAGGGAATAAAATGTGCCATCTTAGAAAATCGATCTACAACCACAAACACACTATCCTTCCCTCGTTTGGTCCTAGGTAAACCTAACACAAAGTCCATTGAAATATCAGTCCAAGGTACACATAAACCATGGGGTTGTGCTCTCGATTTAGCTTGCTTACACAGGACACATCTACCACATATCCTTTCAACATCTCTTTTCATATATGGCCAAAAAAAGTGTGATAGGAACCTCGCCAATATACTGACGAAACCCGTTATCAATAAAGAAGGCACCAAGACCGTTTCTACTTCAGATTTGGATGGAAATCACCGGGACCCGTTGCTTATATCTCTTTTCAAATGTGGCCAAAAGAAGTGGTCCTGCAAAACAGCTAAAGTTTTAGCAATCCCAAAATGTCCCATCAATCCACCACCAAGAGATTCCCTCACTAACAGAGCTCTCAAAGAACAATTAGGCACACAAAGCTTATTCTCCTGAAACAAAAATCCATCATGCCTATAAAATTTTCCCACTGCGTTTTTCTCACAAGCTCGATATTCCTCACTAAAATCTTCGTCCAAAGGGTATAAATCCTTAATATGCTCAAAACCAAGTAGTTTAGCATCAAGAATAGAGAGTAAGGCGTACCTGCGAGAAAGTGCATCCGCAACCACATTTCTTTACCTTGCTTGTGTCGGATGACGTAAGGAAATGTCTCGATGAATTCAACCCAGCGGGCATGCCTCTTGTTCAACTTTTGTTGCCCCTTCAAATGTTTCAATGACTAGTGATCAGTGTGAATCACGAATTCCTTCGGCCATAAGTAATGTTGCCAAGTCTTCAATGCTCGAACCAACGCGTACAACTCCCTGTCGTAAGTCGGGTAATTTAGTGTTGCCCCACTCAATTTTTCGCTGAAATACGCGATTGGACTTCCTCCTTGCATCAGCACGGCACCTATACCTACACCCGAAGCATCACATTCAATTTCAAATGCTTTAGAAAAATCTGGTAAAGCAAGTAAAGGAGCATGAGTAAGCTTATGCTTAATAAGCTGAAACGCCTTCTCTTGCTCTTCTCCCCACTTGAACCCAACGTTCTTTTTGATTACTTCTGTGAGCGGTGCAGCGAAAGTACTGAAATCCCTTACAAATCGCCGGTAAAAGCTGACAAGTCCATGAAAACTCCTTATATCACCAATGCTTGTGGGACTCGGCCATTCTTGGATTGCCCGAATCTTTTCATCATCAACTTGTATTCCTTGAGTACTAACAACAAAGCCAAGAAACACAAGCTTATCTGTGCAAAATGTACACTTCTTAACATTAGCATACAACTTTTCCTTCCTTAAAACATCTAAAACAAGTTTCAAATGTTCAATATGATCATCCAAGTTGCTGCTATAGATCAGAATATCATCAAAATAAACGACGACAAATTTTCCAATAAAAGCTCGCAAAACATGGTTCATTAAACGCATAAATGTGCTAGGCGCATTGGTTAAACCGAAAGGCATTACCAACCACTCATATAAACCTTGTTTTGTTTTGAAAGCCGTCTTCCACTCATCTCCTTCTCTCATGTGAATTTGATGATATTCGCTTTTCAGATCAATTTTAGAAAATACACAAGCACCATGCAATTCATCTAACATGTCATCCAAGCGAGGAATGGGATGTCGATACTTTACCGTGATGTTGTTGATGGCTCGACAATCAACGCACATCCTCCAAGTCCCATCCTTCTTAGGCACAAGTAAAACTGGTACGGACACACAGGCTCATGCTTTCTCTCATGTATCCCTTCTCCATTAACTCACTTACTTGTCGTTGGAGTTCCTTCGTCTCATCGGGATTACTCCTATATGCTGGTCAGTTTGGAATGGCAATGATGGAGACATGGAGAGCTCAAATGCATGGAAGGTGGCTGACCCAATTCAAGTTCCTGTTGGTCCAGTTACAAGGGCCCGTGCTAAGAAATTCAAGGAAGCATTAAATGGGTTGATTCATGAAATTTGGAATCAAGTCAATTTATGCAAGCCCATTGACCACGGCCCACGACAACCTCAAAGGTGCATCAATTTGATCCAGATTTTAGAAGAGTCTACGAATTTGGCATGATCTAGGCTAATGAAGAATTTCGGAAACTTTCCCATTGTGGGCACATGTGGCTGATCTGTTAGCTCAAGTGGCCAAAACGAATTTATTGCACTTTCCCTTAAGTTTTGGGCATGTAATTGGCTGATAATTAGCCATTAAAACATTCCTTTTAGTTGGTTTTTATTTAGGGTAAATTAGGGTTAGTTATTACATTTGAATTTATCAACTTTCCTTTTCTAGTTTTAGGCAATTTCCCTCTGATTTTTTGGACGAATTTCCTTAGGTTTTTCTGATAATAATTTGGTCTATAATTAAGCATTTTCATGATTAATGAGAGAACTTTTGGACGAAAATTTTTCTGAAAGGTGAATTCTTTCTTTGGTTCTTTTACGAACTATTCGAACTTATCCGAATTTGTCCGTGGCGTTCAAAACCGACTTATCAATCAAGCCTTCCATCCTTGATTGTGGCGTCTTCGATATACCAAGGTTCTTGCTTCGATATAAGCAACCGGTCGCGGTGATTTCCATCCAAATCTGAAGTAGAAACGATCTTGGTGCCTTCTTTATTGATAACGGGTTTCGTCAATATATTGGCGAGGTTCCTATCAGGCAGCTCCGGGTACGAACTCAATTTGATGCTCAATCCCACGGATTGGAGGTAATCCTTGCGGTGTTTCCTCGGGAAAGGCATCCTCGTAATCCTGCAAAAGAGAAACAACAGAACTATGCAACGTGGAATCAAAATCATTAGTGTTTAATAACGCCTCCTTGTACACAAGTAAAATCATTGGCTGATTAGAAAACAAAGCTCTCTTCACATCACTCATTCTTGGCATAGAAATTCATATTTCTCTCAATTTTTACCTCCTTGGCCGAATCTTCTTTTTTATTGGCCCTCTCATTTTTCTCTCCTTTGCTTTCCATTTTCCTGGCCTCTCTATCTTTTTTCCCTCTCTGGCCGAACTCTCTCTCCACACTACAACGCTCGATTTTTTTACCCTCTTTCTCTTTCTTTTTCTCACTCTCTCCCTTTTGTTCACTCTCCTTTTGTAACCTCACTTGATCTTCGTGAACCTGTTTAGGTGTCATTGGTACGAGAGTGAATGTTCTTTAGTTGTGCACAACAGAATATTTATTGGTGTAACCATCATGTTTGACTTGACGATCAAATTGCCATGGTCGACCTAACAACAAGTGCCCGACTTGCATTGGAACTACATCGCACAAAACTTCGTCTTCATATCTACCAATGTGAAACGACATTAGTGCTTGTTTGGTGACCTTTACCTCGCCACTATCATTTAACCATTGCAACTTGGATGGCCGAGGATGCTTGGTCGTTGGCAGCCCTAATTTATCAACCATAGTAGTGCTAGCAACATTTGTACAACTACCTCCATCAATTATCACACTACATACCTTATCCCGGGCGTGGCACCAAGGGTGAAAAATGTTCTCACGTTGCTCTTCTTCGTCCTCTTTGGCTTGCAAACTAAGGGCTCGTCGAGTGACCAACAACTCACCTTGGGCAGCAAATTCTTCTTCATCCACGTCCTCCAAAGGTGGCATGGAATCCTTGTCTGATTCGTCGTCCGTAACGACCTCTCCGTCGTCCCGTAACACCATCACCCTTTTTGATGGAGACATGGAGAGCTCAAATGCATGGAAGGTGGCTGACCCAATTCAAGTTCCTGTTGGTCCAGTTACAAGGGCCCGTGCCAAGAAATTCAAGGAAGCATTAAATGGGTTGATTCATGAAATTTGGAATCAAGTCAATTTATGCAAGCCCATTGACTGCGGCTCACGTCAACCTCAAAGGTGCATCAATTTGATCCAGATCTTAGAAGAGTCCACGAATTTGGCATGATCTAGGCTAATGAAGAATTTCGGAAACTTTCCCATTTTGGGCACATATGGCTGATTTGTTAGCTCAAGTTGCCAAAACGAATTTATTGCACTTTCCCTTAAGTTTTGGGCATGTAATTGGCTGATAATCAGCCATTAAAACATTCATTTTTGTTGGTTTTTATTTATGGTAAATTAGGGTTAGTTATTACATTTAAATTTGTCAACTTTCCTTTTCTAGTTTTAGGAAATTCCCTCTGATTTTTGGACGAATTTCCTTAGGAAATTCTGATTGTAATTTGGCCTATAAATAGGCATTTTCATGATTAATGAAAAGACTTTTGGCTGAAAATTTTTCTGAAAGGTGAATTCTTTCTTTGGTTCTTTGACGAACTATTTCGAACTTATCGGAATTTGTCCGTGGCGTTCAAAACTGACTTATCAATCAAGCCTTCCATCCTTGATTGTGGCGTCTTCGATATACCAAGGTTCTTGCTTCGATATAAGCAACGGGTCGCGGTGATTTCCATCCAAATCTGAAGTAGAAACGGACTTGGTGCCTTCTTTATTGATAATGGGTTTCATCAGTATATTGGCGAGGTTCCTATCACTTTTGTTCCGACATTGGCTTGAAATATGACCCCTGCCTTGACACTTGAAACATTTAATATCACGGTTTCGAGAGGTGGATGAATCATTTTTACCTTGGTTTGGAGGGCTAGTAGTGGCTGGCTTTTGCTCGAATTTGGTCCTCGCAACCGTCTTCTCTTCTTTCTTCCCATAGTTCGGCTTCCATGTAGAATGCCCCAAGCTATTATTCGAACGTGAATTACCCCTCCTCTTTAGCTGCCGTTCTACCGTGACGGCCATGTGTAACATGTCTTCTATCTCCACGTAATGTTGCAACTCCACCCTATCTTGAATGTCCGGATTTAGCCCCTGCAAAAATCTCGCCATTGTTGCTTCTCGATCTTCTTCAACATTGGCTCGTATCATGGCTATTTCCATCTCTTGATAATACTACTCCACGCTCCTGTTTCCTTGCCTTAGTCCTTGCAACCTTTTGTACAATTCCCGGTAATAATGGCTGGGCACAAAACGTTTTCTCATCACCGTTTTCATCTCCTCCCAAGTCTCAATTGGGTACTCTCGATTCCGGCGCCTATTCATCGCCAACTGATCCCACCACACAATCGCATAATCCGAGAATTCAATGGCAGCAAGCTTAACCTTCTTTAATTCCGAGTAATTATGGCAATCAAACACTAACTCCACCTTCTTCTCCCACTCTAAATAAGCTTCAGGGTCATTTTTCCCTTGAAATGGCGGAATCTTCATCTTAACTTCTCTATTCCCATTTCCATGTTATTGTCTTCCCGGTTCCTAACTTCTCTATTCCCATTTCCATGCCTTCTATTCTCATTTCCACGCCTAAATCTGCCCCTATTAATTGGTGGTTCCTCTAACTCTTCCAATTCATCTTCCTCCTCATCATCCTCCGAAATATCACGTCCACCCGTATGCCTATTGCGCATGTTTAGTGGCTGCCTATTACGTGTATTAGCATCAACCTCATCCAATTTCTCCGGAATAGGCTCTAATGCACGTGCCAACAACCGCTCCATTTGCCCCATTAATGCTTGCAATTGGAGATTTGGGACGTTTTGTTGTGGAAGGTCATCTTCAGCTTCACTTTCTTGATTCGGATTCATTTTTTTTTTTTTTATAACCTGCAAAACCACGTTAGAAAAAAGAATAAAAGACGGACCTCACTTCTCTGCCTCACGTGTTTCACTCAAACAATTGATCACTCCGTTCACTCGTGTTACACTCGACTTAATGGCTCTTACCCTCGAATTATCTCACCACTCTTGCCTTTTTCCACTTGTTTATTCTCTCTTCTGGTTCTTTTGGAACTACACAAACAACAATCAGAATCTGTCCAGGATCAAATTCAGCAAAAGAGATGAAGAGACGCGGGTAACTTCATGAAAATTGAACCCAAAAAAAAAAAAATTTCTTTATCGCCTCCGTTACTAAGGAAAATTCTTTATCATCAAATTTTTTTTTTTAACAGACTACTTTCCGTTTCCTTTTCTTTTTTTTCTTTTTTTTTTTTTTTTTTTACAGACTCCTTTCTTTCCCTTTCTTTTCTGTTCTTCTCTTTTCTTCTTTTGACTTTTTTTTTTTTTTAATTCGATTTTTTTTTAATCAGAAACTGAAATGAACTGGGATTGGAGAAAAAAAAAAGAAAAACGAAAAAAACAATTAAAGGATAGACAAACCTGACCTAGAGCCTAGGCTCTGATACCAAATGATAGGAACCTCGCCAATATACTGACGAAACCCGTTATCAATAAGGAAGGCACCAAGACCGTTTCTACTTCAGATTTGGATGGAAATCACCGCGACCCGTTGCTTATATCGAAGCAAGAACCTTGGTATATCGAAGACGTCACAATCAAGGATGGAAGGCTTGATTGATAAGTCGGTTTTGAACGCCACAGAAAAATTCCGATAAGTTCGAATAGTTCGTCAAAGAACCAAAGAAAGAATTCACCTTTCAGAAAATAAATTTTGGTCCAAAAAAAAGTCCTCTCGTTAATCATGAAAATGCCTATTGATAGGCCAAATTACAATCAGAATTTCCTAAGGAAATTCGTCCAAAAAAATCAGAGGCAATTTCCTAAAACTAGAAAATGAAAGTT
The DNA here is from genome assembly GCA_025413485.1 of Ficus microcarpa. Classification (NCBI taxonomy): domain Eukaryota; kingdom Viridiplantae; phylum Streptophyta; class Magnoliopsida; order Rosales; family Moraceae; genus Ficus; species Ficus microcarpa. The sequence goes on from CM046383.1 coordinate 18,456,642, forward strand.
GACAAATTCAAATGTAATAACTAACCCTAATTTACCCTAAATAAAAACCAACTAAAAGGAATGTTTTAATGGCTGATTATCAGCCAATTACATGCCCAAAACTTAAGGGAAAGTGCAATAAATTCATTTTGGCAACTTGAGCTAACAGATCAGCCACATGTGCCCACAATGGGAAAGTTTCCGAAATTCTTCATTAGCCTAGATCATGCCAAATTCGTAGACTCTTCTAAAATCTGGATCAAATTGATGCACCTTTGAGGTTGACGTGGGCCGTGGTCAATGGGCTTGCATAAATTGACTTGATTCCAAATTTCATGAATCAACCCATTTAATGCTTCCTTGAATTTCTTCGCACGGGCCCTTGTAACTGGACCAACAGGAACTTGAATTGGGTCAGCCACCTTCCATGCATTTGAGCTCTCCATGTTTGCATCAACCTTGGCCTGCGTACTCCTCATCGTCAGCGTCCTCCAATGGCGGTATGGACTCGATATCATCTTCACTTTCGGTTTCAATTTCGCCATTCTCTCGCATGACCATTACTCGCTTGTTTGGACATTGATTTGCGATATGTCCTCTTCCTTGGCACCTAAAACATTTAATTTCACGATTGCGAGTAGTAGTTTGTTCGGTTTTACCTTAAGCTTGGCAGCCGACTACTTCTTGTTTTGGGTCCACTTTTGGTTTGATCGGGGCTGGTTGCTTTTCCTCCCTTCGAGCAAAATTTGGCCTCCAAGAGGATCCCCCACCTTGTACTCCACGTGAGCTACTGCCCCTCCTCTTTAGTTGGCGCTCAATTTTGATGGCCATATGTACCATCTCATCCAACTCCACATACTCACGCAACTCCACTTGGTTTGCAATTTCGGGGTTTAAACCAGCTAAAAAGCGAGCCATGGTAGCCTCCCGGTCCTCCTCCACATAGGCTCTCATCATGGCTACCTTCATCTCTTGGTAGTAGTCTTCCACGCTTTTATTACCTTGCACCAATCTTTGCAACTTCCGGTACAAGTCCCGATAGTAGTGGCTTGGCACAAATCGTTTCCGCATGATGGCCTTCATCTCTTCCTAAGTGCTCACCGGTCTCTCGCCATTTCGCCTCCTATTGAGCATCAACTGATCCCACCAAACAATAGCATAGTTAGAAAACTCAATGGCGGCAAGTTTTACCTTTTTCAATTCGGAGTAGTTGTGGCACTCAAACACCAACTCCACCTTCTTCTCCCACTCTAAATACGCCTCGGGTTCATTCCTTCCTTGAAATGATGGAATCTTGATCTTAATATTACCCAAATCATTATCCACCCTATTCCTATCTCCTCGAACCCGTCCAAACCTTCTAACGCTGCGCACCGAGTGTCTTTCATCCTCCTCCTCAAAACCACCCTCATTGAACTCCTCATAGTCTTCCGCTACATGCCTTGGTTGAACTCTTTCCCTGCTTTGCTCATTAGGAGCGGGTTGTGGCTGCTCGACACGTGTATTCTCCATCCGATCTATCCGCTCGTGTATCTGCTCGAATTCTATCCTCATCACGCGCCTCATCTCACCCAACATGGCCTCCATTAACAACTTCGGATCCGTGGCACCATCGGTATTGCTATTGTGAGACATGGTCGTTGCAAAAACAAAGTTAGTAATAAAGGACCTCACCAATTCACTCCCTCACGTATTTCACTCGAATAATGGTTTCACACGCACTCGTGTTTGCAAACAATAAGATGTCACTCAAGTCCTCACAATTAACTCTTAGAAATCCTCTTGAGTTCTTAACAAACTAATACAAACATCAATCAAGATTTGCGAATGACGATTAATCCAAGCTTATCAATGGTTTTAAAAATTTTCTGCAAAAATTTGGTTGGTGTTTGGGATGAGGTGATTTTGGCTTATTGGGACCTAAATTGATGAAAACAATCGAAAATTTTTTTTTTTTTTTTGACAAATTCGGCCAGATAACTTTGGTGACTAAGTGAAACAATGTTAAAAGGGAATAGGCAACTAGGAAACATGCTTTTTTTTTTTTTTTTTTTGACAGACTCCTTTCTCATTTTCTTTTCTGTTCTTCTATTTTCTTCTTTCAATGTTTTTTTTTTTTTTTGAATTCGATTTTTTTTTACAGACTCCTTTGTCCTTTTCTTTTCTATTCTTTTATTTTCTTCTTTCAACGTTTTTTTTTTTTGAATTCATTTTTTTTTTTTAACCAGAAACAGAGATGAAATGGGATTGGAGAAAAGAAAAAAGAAAAAACGAAAAAAAAAATTAAAGGATAGATAAACCTGACCTAGAACCTAGGCTATGATACCAAATGATGTGAACCTCGCCAAGAATAACGAGACCCGACAACGAAAAGGAACCCAAGAACGTTCTATGATCAGGTTTGGATGGGAGACCTCGGCCCGTTGCTTAAATCGTGACACGAACCTTGGTATAGATGACCGCGACCCAATATCAACCCGCAAACAAGAACCTTGGTATTGTCGTAGACGCCACAAACGGAGGTGGAGAACCGTTTGATAAGTCGAATTTGAACGCCACAAGACAAGGTCTTGATAAGTTCGATTAGTTCAACAAGAACGTAGAGATAAATCACAAGATTGAATAGAATGCCAAAAAGTCCCTTCTGATCTGAAAATAAGGCCTATTTATAGGCTGAGAATTACAATAATATTCCTAGAATATGCTAAGCTAATAAAAGGAAAGTAACTTAACAATTTTAGCCTAAAAATAAAAAAAGGAAACTAACTTAATTGTCTGGCTTTATTTTCCAGCCATGTACAGCCAATAAAAGGAAAAGAAAACTAGCTAACTATTGACCAATCAGCCCAAAAATGTGGACAACAAAATAGGGAATCAAACAAATTGGTTCAAACTAATCAAATCCTCCAAAAAGCACGCCCATTTGCGTGGATTGCATGGCTGACGTGGCTTCTTCAATTACATGACTGAACTTAAATTAAATTGACTATTTGAGCTCCATTTGTTGATTCCATGCATGTAGACTTGCCCTCCTCTATCACAATGTGTTGCGCTAAAGTATTTAATGCCTCCTTGAACCTCTTTGCCCGCGCTCTTGTAACTGGACCAACAAGAACTAGAACTGGATCCTTGGTCTTATCACTTACCAATAGGTCGAGTTGACGCTGGAGGTAGTCCAACCTACTCTGGTCATTTCTCTCCACTTTCGCTGGCTTGTCAACCGAATGGTCCCCGGGTTCAGTGCTGATGGGTCCCGGCGTGCTCCAAGTGATCAAACACTGATGTCGTGCTCCCGCGCATGTTCACCATATCTTTCGGGTAACATTCCCGAATAGATCTTCTCCGGACGGCAGTCTGAGCGGCGGCGCTTGAGAAAGTGATTTGGACATCTCGGCTCCTGGAGTGATCTCTGACTGTGTTGTACTGGTCTCTCTGCTAGTTTCTCGAGTTCTCATGGTTCGTCGGGTTGGTCCGGGCAGCACCCGACGATATGCTCCGCGGTCTGCTGGCTGTTCTGTGCTGCCTGCTCAGCGTTGACTCGGTCGCTTCTTCCCGTGCTCGTAGTTAGACGTTCTGCGACTCTCTAAATGCATCCACGAGCACTTGAATGGTATCGGTCAGGGTTTAGACATTTCCGACGAGGATCTACATTTGCGTGGGTTTAAGCTATGCTCGCGTGCCCCATCGGCGCTGGGGCCGTCTGATGCTCTGTGACCCGGTTGGGGCGAGGTTGTCGAAACATTTGATGACTGCGCTGGCTCGCTCGTCCATGGTACTGTTGTGGTCAGGCGAGGGGGGAACGAGGGTGGCAGTTGGAGTTGCTGAAAAGGCCGTGTCCTTCTTCTAGTGCCAAATGCCAAAAATCTCCAGTGCAACACTTGATGTGATCGTCTGGTCCGATCAAGCTTGGATAGTTGCTCCGCTGTTGACCACTTGCAAAATAAAAGCACCTCGAAGTGATTGGGACACCGGTGTGATGTCTGTCGTGGTTACTTCGATGCTTAAGTCAGTGATGTTGATGAGCAAGTGGAGAGGCAGAGTTTTGGCAAGGAAAATTATCCATACTTGCATTAATAGGTTGACCTCCTATTTATAGTCGTTCCTTGCGGGTCAAGATGTTTGGGCGACCCGATCAGGTCAAGCACTGAGTGTTCCTGGCGAAGAGATATGTTGCAGGTGCGCAGGCACGTGGGCCCAGTAGGCTGATGACGCGTGTCCGTAACCTAATGCCAGGGGACACTAGAGTGGGCAAGTGCTGACATAAGTGATCGTTGTATCAGGACGAGCCGGCGACAAGATATTGCAGTTGCATTAATAGGTTGACCTCCTATTTATAGTCGTTCCTCACGGGTCTAGATGTTCGGGCGACCTGATCAGTTCAAGCACTGAGTGTTCCTGGCGAAGAGATATGTTGCAGGTGCGCAAGCACCGTGGGCCCAGTAGGCTGATGACACGTGTCCGTAACCTTGTGCCAGGGGACACTAGAGTGGGCAAGTGCTGACACAAGTGATCATTGTATCCGGACGAGCCAGCGACAAGTGTCAGCAATGGGACAAGTGCAGTGTCAGGTGGCGCGTCAGGTAAAAATTTGGTCAAGATAATGGAGTTTCCCGAGAAGGTTCTTACCTAGTCGGGTCCTCGATCCATGGAGTTCCCCGAGAGTGGAAGAGTACAGCTTTACAACCTCTGCTTCATAAGTCCACCCCCAAAACAGGGTTTTGTGGTTAGATCAATTTGTGCCATCGACAAACATATTAATTATCTGATATTTATAATTAAAATTAAGATAAAGATAAATTATATAATATATAATTATATATAAAAGATAATTGTACTTAGTCTCCTTTCGTTTTTTAAATGAGTCACTTTGAAATATTTAAATTTTTATAAGAGGATAATATTACTGAGGGCTAAAATAATAATAAAGCTCCAATGTTTGTAAATTTTTATTTGTTCTTTTAGGTTATTTTAAGTTGTTTTGAATTTGTTATCTCATAAACCGTTGTGTGAATTCATTTTTTTTTTCATAAATTTTTAAAGAAAGTCAATGTTTTTGTATTTTTACTTGTTAGCCAATTTATGCAGTCTTATTTTTTTATTTATGCAATTTTTTTTTTGATAGAAAATTTGTATGTAATATATTTTTTCTTAAAAATGAAACTCTTTAGCAAGATAATAAATTAATTAATTTATACATTAGGTATTTAATGTTATTAAATTTTGTAATTTTATCTTGATATTTTTTTTCCCTATAGATGTTAACATGGCTTGACCTTTTGCTTATTCTTTTTTTTTTTTTTTTTTTTTTAACGTCACATAATAATATCACCGTTGTGCAATGGTCATTTTCAATTTTTTTTTTTATAGAAAAAGTAATATGTTATTTCTACTATATCTCCATCATGTTTATAAATGATTTACATTACAAAGGCATTGTTAAACAAAATAAAAATACGATAAAAAACATAAACATAAATGTAAATGTAAACGTAACATGTTTGACTAGAAAGCTGAGCTTTGGATAGCTGGGCTCAAAACTAAGGCCCAGGCCAACCCTTGGAATTGCACTGGACTGAGGTTGGGCTCGACATGCAACGGGCCACACATTACCAATCATAGGGCCGAATAGCGGGCAACGGGTTGACCCGCTTAACCCGATCCATATTTATAGCTCTAATATTAAATATAATTTAAGACTTGTTTTCTACTAACCTAGTGCTCTCGAAACCCATTGGGTATCGCTCTCGAGAGATGCTAACACATATCGCCCCCTTTTCGGACTTTTCTTGAGTAAAAAATAAAATAAAATAAATAAAATGAACAGGATTGAGCATAAAAACTTCAGCCCAAACAAGCACATGATAATTATTCAAAATCTCAAAGACCAATCATAAATGGATCCAACTCTTTGAACTAGAAAGCTGATTCTCACATGACAGTTCATCATCATGTGAATTGATAATTAAACGAGTAAGTGTATTATGATTGTGAATTATGGTCTCTAATAAAAAGTACAATATAACCCACAACACTACTTAAAAATATCAACTCCTATTTATACACTAGTTAAAACTTGAACGGAGGTATGTAGTCAAGATCGCCAAATTGTCTCTGTTTTGGTGTTTTTGGTTCTAGAAACAGGACCTTCATATGACATAATAAGGCTAATTGCATTTAATATTCATGGATATGTGCTTTAAAAAAATAATAAAAAAAAGAAAGACTATTCAAGTATCTGAATCATTTATAGTAAAACGACTGTAGCTTATAGTTTAAATCGATTTATTTAGTTAATCAGAAAAAATAATTTTATTTAGTTTATTCTCTCAACCAACATTCTTCCTTGATCGATTTTTTTCCCCTTGTTTACCGAAGAACTTGAGAGTTAAACGTTAACTTGTATATTTTTAGAGTTCATTATTAAATGAACATTTTTTAATGTAGTATCGGTATGTTAAAAAATGCAGAACACCACAAGAGAATTCATATCACACATATGTTTATATTTTGGTGAAAATTTAATAGGGGAAGGGCAGTCAATCCAATTTCAGTTACTAATTTTGTCTTAACCAGCTTTAATTGCTGAACGAGCTTGAAGAATCCTACAATTCCCTAATGCTCTTGCTTTTCTCGAACACTTAAAAAGCAAAAAGATTCTCTCACAATCTGATTTTATGGATTCATTACAAAAACAAAATGACTTTTATGACGCAACATTCTTTGAGCACATTGTATAGGTTTGGAATGTAATTTTTAGATTAAAGTTGATTTACTTTTCAAAAACTAATTATAATTTTTGTTGACTTTTCAGAAATAAACAAAAACTGAGATTAAATTTAAGTTCAAAACTATTTTTTTGGAGTTTCGTAACGAATTTCGGGCTTTTGTTTCTTTTTCTTATTTTGTCGTTATGTGGTTTTTTATTCTTATTTTCTTTTTAATTTTTGGAATATTTTTATGTTTTTTTAATTTGGTTAAAAAGGATTTCATCTAAACTTTTTTTTTTTTAAGTTTCCGTTAAGAAGTTTTGGTTTTTTTTTTTTCCCTAAATTTCGTATGGAGTTATGATTTTTTGTTTCTTTATTATATTTTTGTCATTGTATGCTTTTTCTTTTGTTTTTTTATTTTTTATTTTTAATTCTCTCTTTAAACTCTTATAGCTTTTATTAATTTGGTTAAACAAAGTTTCATTTAAATTATTTTGGAATTTTGTTAAGAATTTTTTTAAAAAGTTTGTTATGAAGTTTCAGTTTTTTGTTTCTTTTTCTTGTTTTGTCATTTTGTACTCTTTTTGGGTTTTTGTTTGATAGGAACCTCGCCAATATACTGACGAAACCCGTTATCAATAAAGAAGGCACCAAGACCGTTTCTACTTCAGATTTGGATGGAAATCACCGCGACCCGTTGCTTATATCGAAGCAAGAACCTTGGTATATCGAAGACGCCACAATCAAGGATGGAAGGCTTGATTGATAAGTCAGTTTTGAACGCCACGGACAAATTCCGATAAGTTCGAAATAGTTCGTCAAAGAACCAAAGAAAGAATTCACCTTTCAGAAAAATTTTCAGCCAAAAGTTCCTTCATTAATCATGAAAATGCCTATTTATAGGCCAAATTACAATCAGAATTTCCTAAGGAAATTCGTCCAAAAAAATCAGAGGCAATTTCCTAAAACTAGAAAAGGAAAGTTGACAAATTCAAATGTAATAACTACCCTAATTTACCCTAAATAAAAACCAACTATAAGGAATGTTTTAATGGCTGATTATCAGCCAATTACATGCCCAAAACTTAAGGGAAAGTGCAATAAATTCGTTTTGGCAACTTGAGCTAACAGATCAGCCACATGTGCCCAAAATGGGAAAGTTTCCGAAATTCTTCATTAACCTAGATCATGCCAAATTCGTGGACTCTTCTAAGATCTGGATCAAGTTGATGCACCTTTGAGGTTGACGTGGGCCGTGGTCAATGGGCTTGCATAAATTGACTTGATTCCAAATTTCATGAATCAGCCCATTTAATGCTTCCTTGAATTTCTTGGCACGGGCTCTTGTAATTGGACCAACAGAAACAGGTAATGGTGATAAGTCTAATGGAGACAAAGGATTAAAACCATAAACAATCTCAAAAGGTGAATACTTAGTAGCAGAATGGACAGAACGATTATATGCAAACTCAACATGCGGTAAACAATCTTCCCATGTCTTAATGTTCTTACTAATGATCGCCCTTAACAAAGTTGACAAAGTCCTATTTACTACCTCAGTTTGACCATCAGTTTGTGGGTGACAAGTAGTAGAAAACAACAATTTAGTACCTAACCTACCCCACAAAGTCTTCCAAAATAGCTCAAGAACTTAGCATCTCTATCCGAAACAATTGTTCTAGGCATTCCATGTATCCTCACAATCTCCCGAAAGAACAATTCAGCAACATGAGAAGCATCATCAGTCTTATGATAGGGAATAAAATGTGCCATCTTAGAAAATCGATCTACAACCACAAACACACTATCCTTCCCTCGTTTGGTCCTAGGTAAACCTAACACAAAGTCCATTGAAATATCAGTCCAAGGCTCACTAGGAATTGGTAAAGGTGTGTATAAACCATGGGGTTGTGCTCTCGATTTAGCTTGCTTACACGGGACACATCTACCACAAATCCTTTCAACATCTCGTTTCATATGTGGCCAAAAAAAATGGTCCTGCAAAACATCTAAAGTTTTAGCAATCCCAAAATGTCCCATCAATCCACCACCATGGGATTCCCTCACTAACAGATCTCTCAAAGAACAATTAGGCACACAAAGCTTATTCTCCCGAAACAAAAATCCATCATGCCTATAAAATTTTCCCACTGCGTTTTTCTCACAAGCTCGATATTCCTCACTAAAATCTTGGTCCAAAGGGTATAAATCCTTAATATGCTCAAAACCAAGTATTTTAGCATCAAGAATAGATAGTAACGCGTACCTGCGAGAAAGTGCATCCGCAACCACATTTTCTTTACCTTGCTTGTATCGAATGACGTAAGGAAATGTCTCGATGAATTCAACCCAGCGGGCATGCCTCTTGTTCAACTTTTGTTGCCCCTTCAAATGTTTCAATGACTCGTGATTAGTGTGAATCACGAATTCCTTCGGCCATAAGTAATGTTGCCAAGTCTTCAATGCTCGAACCAACGCGTACAACTCCTTGTCGTAAGTCGGGTAATTTAGTGTTGCCCCACTCAATTTTTCGCTGAAATACGCGATTGGACGTCCTCCTTGCATCAGCACGGCACCTATACCTACACCAGAAGCATCACATTCAATTTCAAATGCTTTAGAAAAATCTGGTAAAGCAAGTAAAGGAGCATGAGTAAGCTTATGCTTAATAAGTTGAAACGCCTTCTCTTGCTCTTCTCCCCACTTGAACCCAACGTTCTTTTTTATTACTTCTGTGAGCGGTGCAGCCAAAGTACTGAAATCCCTTACAAATCGCCGGTAAAAGCTGGCAAGTCCATGAAAACTCCTTACATCGCCAATGCTTGTGGGACTCGGCCATTCTTGGATTGCCCGAACATTTTCCTCATCAACCTGTATACCTTGAGCACCAACAACAAAGCCAAGAAACACAAGCTTATCCGTGCAAAAGGTACACTTCTTAACATTAGCATACAACTTTTCCTTTCTTAAAACATCTAAAACAAGTTTCAAATGTTCAATATGATCATCCAAGTTGCTGCTATAGATCAGAATATCATCAAAATAAACCACGACAAATTTTCCAATAAAAGCTCGCAAAACATGGTTCATTAAACGCATAAATGTGCTAGGCGCATTGGTTAAACCGAAAGGCATTACCAACCACTCATACAAACCTTGTTTTGTTTTGAAAGCCGTCTTCCACTCATCTCCTTCTCTCATGCGAATTTGATGATATCCGCTTTTCAGATCAATTTTCGAAAATACACAAGCACCATGCAATTCATCTAACATGTCATCCAAGCGAGGAATGGGATGTCGATACTTTACCGTGATGTTGTTGATGGCTCGACAATCAACGCACATCCTCCAAGTCCCATCCTTCTTAGGCACAAGTAAAACTGGTATGGCACACGGGCTCATGCTTTCTCTCACGTATCCCTTCTCCATTAACTCACTTACTTGTCGTTGGAGTTCCTTCGTCTCATCGGGATTACTCCTATATGCTGGTCGGTTTGGAATGGCAGCTCCGGGTACGAACTCAATTTGATGCTCAATCCCGCGGATTGGAGGTAATCCTTGCGGTGTTTCCTCGGGAAAGACATCCTTGAATTTCCAAATTTCATGAATTTCCATTTAAAGATTCCTTGAATTTCTTGGCACGGACTCTTGTAATTGGACCAACAGGAACTTGAATTGGGTCAGCCACCTTCCATGCATTTGAGCTCTCCATGTTTGCATCATTCCCCTCCTCTTGAAAAGGATTTGTCCTCAAATCATCTCCTGCATCAAAGGGACTTAAATCAGAAACATTGAAGGTAGCACTTACATTATACTTACCTAGTAGATCCAATTTGTAAGCATTGTCATTGATTCTTTCAACAACTTGAAATGGACCATCTCCTCGTGGTAGCAACTTTGACTTCCTTTGTTCCGGAAAACGCTCCTTTCTAAAGTGCCCAATCTCCGGGCTCGAAAATTAGCTTTTGTCGCCCCTTATTGGCTTGCTTTGCATATTGTTCCGTTCTTCGCTCAATGTTGAGTCTTGCTTTCTCATGAATCTGCTTAACAAAATCAGCCTTCCTTTTGCCATCTAAATTAACACGCTCAGAAACAGGTAATGGTGATAAGTCCAATGGAGACAAAAGATTAAAACCATAAACAATCTCAAAAGGTGAATACTTAGTAGCAGAATGGACAGAACGATTATATGCAAACTCAACATGCGGTAAACAGTCTTCCCATGTCTAAATGTTCTTACTAATGATCGCCCTTAACAAAGTTGCAAAGTCCTATTTACTACCTCAGTTTGACCATCAGTTTGTGGGTGACAAGTAGTAGAAAACAACAATTTAGTACCTAACCTACTCCACAAAGTCTTCCAAAAGTAGCTCGAGAACTTAGCATCTCTATCCGAAACAATTGTTCTAGGCATTCCATGTATCCTCACAATCTCCCGAAAGAACAATTCGGCAACATGCGAAGCATCATCAGTTTTATGACAGGGAATAAAATGTGCCATCTTAGAAAATCGATCTACAACCACAAACACACTATCCTTCCCTCGTTTGGTCCTAGGTAAACCTAACACAAAGTCCATTGAAATATCAGTCCAAGGTACACATAAACCATGGGGTTGTGCTCTCGATTTAGCTTGCTTACACAGGACACATCTACCACATATCCTTTCAACATCTCTTTTCATATATGGCCAAAAAAAGTGTGATAGGAACCTCGCCGATATACTGACGAAACCCGTTATCAATAAAGAAGGCACCAAGACCGTTTCTACTTCAGATTTGGATGGAAATCACCGGGACCCGTTGCTTATATCTCTTTTCAAATGTGGCCAAAAGAAGTGGTCCTGCAAAACAGCTAAAGTTTTAGCAATCCCAAAATGTCCCATCAATCCACCACCAAGAGATTCCCTCACTAACAGAGCTCTCAAAGAACAATTAGGCACACAAATCTTATTCTCCCGAAACAAAAATCCATCATGCCTATAAAATTTTCCCACTGCGTTTTTCTCACAAGCTCGATATTCCTCACTAAAATCTTCATCCAAAGGGTATAAATCCTTAATATGCTCAAAACCAAGTAGTTTAGCATCAAGAATAGAGAGTAAGGCGTACCTGCGAGAAAGTGCATCCGCAACCACATTTCTCTACCTTGCTTGTGTCGGATGACGTAAGGAAATGTCTCGATGAATTCAACCCAGCGGGCATGCCTCTTGTTCAACTTTTGTTGCCCCTTCAAATGTTTCAATGACTAGTGATCAGTGTGAATCACGAATTCCTTCGGCCATAAGTAATGTTGCCAAGTCTTCAATGCTCGAACCAACGCGTACAACTCCCTGTCGTAAGTCGGGTAATTTAGTGTTGCCCCACTCAATTTTTCGCTGAAATACGCGATTGGACTTCCTCCTTGCATCAGCACGGCACCTATACCTACACCCGAAGCATCACATTCAATTTCAAATGCTTTAGAAAAATCTGGTAAAGTAAGTAAAGGAGCATGAGTAAGCTTATGCTTAAAAAGCTGAAACGCCTTCTCTTGCTCTTCTCCCCACTTGAACCCAACGTTCTTTTTGATTACTTCTGTGAGCGGTGCAGCGAAAGTACTGAAATCCCTTACAAATCGCCGGTAAAAGCTGACAAGTCCATGAAAACTCCTTATATCACCAATGCTTGTGGGACTCGGCCATTCTTGGATTGCCCGAATCTTTTCATCATCAACTTGTATTCCTTGAGTACTAACAACAAAGCCAAGAAACACAAGCTTATCTGTGCAAAATGTACACTTCTTAACATTAGCATACAACTTTTCCTTCCTTAAAACATCTAAAACAAGTTTCAAATGTTCAATATGATCATCCAAGTTGCTGCTATAGATCAGAATATCATCAAAATAAACGACGACAAATTTTCCAATAAAAGCTCGCAAAACATGGTTCATTAAACGCATAAATGTGCTAGGCGCATTGGTTAAACCGAAAGGCATTACCAACCACTCATATAAACCTTGTTTTGTTTTGAAAGCCGTCTTCCACTCATCTCCTTCTCTCATGTGAATTTGATGATATTCGCTTTTCAGATCAATTTTAGAAAATACACAAGCACCATGCAATTCATCTAACATGTCATCCAAGCGAGGAATGGGATGTCGATACTTTACCGTGATGTTGTTGATGGCTCGACAATCAACGCACATCCTCCAAGTCCCATCCTTCTTAGGCACAAGTAAAACTGGTACGACACACAGGCTCATGCTTTCTCTCATGTATCCCTTCTCCATTAACTCACTTACTTGTCGTTGGAGTTCCTTCGTCTCATCGGGATTACTCCTATATGCTGGTCAGTTTGGAATGGCAATGATGGAGACATGGAGAGCTCAAATGCATGGAAGGTGGCTGACCCAATTCAAGTTCCTGTTGGTCCAGTTACAAGGGCCCGTGCTAAGAAATTCAAGGAAGCATTAAATGGGTTGATTCATGAAATTTGGAATCAAGTCAATTTATGCAAGCCCATTGACCACGGCCCACGACAACCTCAAAGGTGTATAAATTTGATCCAGATTTTAGAAGAGTCCACGAATTTGGCATGATCTAGGCTAATGAAGAATTTCGGAAACTTTCCCATTGTGGGCACATGTGGCTGATCTGTTTGATCAAGTGGCCAAAACGAATTTATTGCACTTTCCCTTAAGTTTTGGGCATGTAATTGGCTGATAATTAGCCATTAAAACATTCCTTTTAGTTGGTTTTTATTTAGGGTAAATTAGGGTTAGTTATTACATTTGAATTTATCAACTTTCCTTTTCTAGTTTTAGGCAATTTCCCTCTGATTTTTTGGACGAATTTCCTTAGGTTTTTCTGATAATAATTTGGTCTATAATTAAGCATTTTCATGATTAATGAGAGAACTTTTGGACGAAAATTTTTCTGAAAGGTGAATTCTTTCTTTGGTTCTTTTACGAACTATTCGAACTTATCCGAATTTGTCCGTGGCGTTCAAAACCGACTTATCAATCAAGCCTTCCATCCTTGATTGTGGCGTCTTCGATATACCAAGGTTCTTGCTTCGATATAAGCAACCGGTCGCGGTGATTTCCATCCAAATCTGAAGTAGAAACGATCTTGGTGCCTTCTTTATTGATAACGGGTTTCGTCAATATATTGGCGAGGTTCCTATCAGGCAGCTCCGGGTACGAACTCAATTTGATGCTCAATCCCACGGATTGGAGGTAATCCTTGCGGTGTTTCCTCGGGAAAGGCATCCTCGTAATCCTGCAAAGAGAAACAACAGAACTATGCAACGTGGAATCAAAATCATTAGTGTTTAATAACGCCTCCTTGTACACAAGTAAAATCATTGGCTGATTAGAAAACAAAGCTCTCTTCACATCACTCATTCTGGCATAGAAATTCATATTTCTCTCAATTTTTACCTCCTTGGCCGAATCTTCTTTTTTATTGGCCCTCTCATTTTTCTCTCCTTTGCTTTCCATTTTCCTGGCCTCTCTATCTTTTTCCCTCTCTGGCCGAACTCTCTCTCCACACTACAACGCTCGATTTTTTTACCCTCTTTCTCTTTCTTTTTCTCACTCTCTCCCTTTTGTTCACTCTCCTTTTGTAACCTCACTTGATCTTCGTGAACCTGTTTAGGTGTCATTGGTACGAGAGTGAATGTTCTTTAGTTGTGCACAACAGAATATTTATTGGTGTAACCATCATGTTTGACTTGACGATCAAATTGCCATGGTCGACCTAACAACAAGTGCCCGACTTGCATTGGAACTACATCGCACAAAACTTCGTCTTCATATCTACCAATGTGAAACGACATTAGTGCTTGTTTGGTGACCTTTACCTCGCCACTATCATTTAACCATTGCAACTTGGATGGCCGAGGATGCTTGGTCGTTGGCAGCCCTAATTTATCAACCATAGTAGTGCTAGCAACATTTGTACAACTACCTCCATCAATTATCACACTACATACCTTATCCCGGGCGTGGCACCAAGGGTGAAAAATGTTCTCACGTTGCTCTTCTTCGTCCTCTTTGGCTTGCAAACTAAGGGCTCGTCGAGTGACCAACAACTCACCTTGGGCAGCAAATTCTTCTTCATCCACGTCCTCCAAAGGTGGCATGGAATCCTTGTCTGATCGTCGTCC
>CM046383.1:18471580-18540985 GCA_025413485.1 Ficus microcarpa
GTGATCACAATGCACCCGATGTTCACAAAATTTGAATCAGAAAAACAATTTTCAGAATAAGATTTAACCTTTTGTTCTTTATATCCCTAGAGTGAAGGGATTGCTATAAGTGCCACATAATCAGGACTACTTAGATAAGCCATTAAATTTTTTTTTTTTCTTTTTCTCACATACGGTGGAAGCTGATAACCATTTTATGCTGTCATTCAGTCATGTCTGGTTTTCCTCGAGTGTCTACTTCCTTTTAGAGTACCATAACTGAAAAGAGCAGAAAAACATGTTCACCAGTGTTGTCTTCTTTACTTTACAGTGAGAAGTTTACGAAACTCCTTTCGGAGTTTTATTTTGGTGCCATGCATTTATGGAATTTATGTTGTATTGAAATTTGCTAGTCTTTTGGTGTAGGACATTGCAACAAAAATAATGGCATTCTCGCAGCAGGGGCCGAGAGCTGTATGCATTTTGTCAGCCAATGGCGCTGTCTCTACCGTGACTCTTCGTCAGCCTTCAACATCTGGTGGCACAGTCACATATGAGGTTATAATCACATTCTGATATTTCGTTTTTTTATTTCAATTGTTGGAATCTTCTGTAAATGATTGAAAAAGTTATCTATCCTTAGGAATGGTTCTGTTAAATAGTATACTGTCTAATTATTCGTATTCTGACCTAAAAATAGAACTAGTCAATGCTTCCAAGACTGGTCAAATAACGATGCTACTTCGAATGTGGCTCATCTTGTACGTATTCATAGCCGGAATTTATTTCCGTTATTTATGGCTATTATCCGCTTTTTAAGACTGCCTTTTAACATTCTTTTTCTTAACAACTCATAAGATATATATATATATATATATAATATAAATAATACAATATAAATATCTATTTCTTTTTTATCTAATTCTTGTGTGGAGTGTGGCTGACAAGAATGAGTTTTGGTGGATTTTGACTTCTCTAGGGACGATTCGAGATAATTTGTTTGTCAGGGTCTTACTTGGTTACCGATAGCAGTGGCTCCCGGAACCGAAGTGGAGGCCTTAGTGTATCACTTGCTAGTCCCGATGGCCGTGTCATAGGCGGAGGAGTCGGAGGAATGCTCATTGCGGCAAGCCCTGTTCAGGTAACTTCACTGTTTTAGCTTTATGTTTTAATTTTTCATTCATAGTTTCCACTCGTCCGTGAAGTTTCAGTTGGAGAGGTGATTTCCCGGGTTTGTTGCTATTTTTTGTCATCTTTGCTACATGGGTGCATGGATGAAAATGTCTAGGACATCATCGATATTTCCACGACATTATCTGTATTTTGAAATCTTGATGTGGATAACGGGGGAGGATATTTCTTCTCGGAGTATCTGTCAAATGTCCACAATGTCAAAAAATATACGCAATATCCATGAATATCTATAAATATCCAGGATATTTTTGGAAATTTCCACAAAACGTCCAAAATCTTGGAAATTTTTTTTTTTTGGTGCAAAAATTCAATTTTGATGAAAATTTGTTTTGTTTTGTTTTGTTCTTTTTTAAATGTCAATAAAATATGACAATATTCTTCAATGGTTGAAAATCATGGTTGTAGGGTAGTAGGTGAGGGTATTGGAGTAATTAGAAAAACCACATATAAGAAGACGTGTTATGACTTAAATGAGTCAAATTAATGAGGATTTTATTGTCTTGATTTAGATTCCGTGAGCTTAGGAACCGAGTAAAGTTCATAGGCTATGATCCTCGTTGTGGTTCTCAAATGTGGTCTAGTTCACAAGTACAAAATCTAGGCCCCTTTCTTCTATCTATTGATGTATCTTCTGCTACAAATTGATATCAAGATGTCATTGCATATCCATCTAGATAACTCATCAAGTCGAATGAATCAATAATAACCAATTTATGGGTTAATAGTTGGAAAAGACCAAGAAATATGTGTCATTTTAATAATTATTTTCAGAACTATTTAAGGGCAATATCTTGACAAATGTATTGTTTAGATCAAGATCAGCACCTGTCTAATGTTTTACAACCTGCTAGAAACTCTTTTTAGTATTAAAGACATTCTAAACTTGTATGTATTCTCTTATGATCGATATTTACTTTCTATATAATATAACAAATTACAATTAATGCATAATTATTTTGATTTCTTATTGCACTATGCGATAGAACCCTGGTATTTATTAAAAAAATTCTCTTGTTTTTGTTATAAAATTAGTTCATATTAAGTAAACTTGATTGTTTTTATATTTTGTAAAGTTTTAGCAAAAAATTATAAGTTTTTCTTTGAGTATCCATTTTTTTCTGAGATATCCGTCGACATTATCCGTAAGTCAAAATCTCAATAACCCCATCAGCATCAGCATTTTCATCATTGTATGGGTGAATTCAATTCAATTTTTGCCCAAGGCAATTAGTAAATTTTTTGCACTGGACTATTTGACACGATCATTTACTTTATTTCATATTTTTCTTGTATTTTCTAGCCTCAAAGTGAGAACTTGTTAATGGCTCTTCAGGTAATAGTGGGGAGCTTCTTATGGGGTGGATCGAAGACGAAGAATAGCAAAAGGCAGGAAGTCATAGAAGCTCAAACTGACTCGGATCATCAAGTCGCTGACAACCCGCTTGCGATGAACAGCATTCCACAAAATCAAAATCTCACACCAACCTCTTCGGTGGGTGTCTGGCCAGCATCTCGGGCACTGGATATGCGCAACACCCATGTCGACATCGATTTGATGCGTGGGTAACGGGTTTTTTTCTTTCTTTAATTCACAATGAGCATTGTGTATATAATCGATCAGTTTGATGAGTAGCTGAATCTATTTTTCTTGGGGATTACTGATGACAAATGACACAAGCGAGCTGATTCTTAGCCTATTGATTTTAAAAACACAAAAATCTAACTGCATTTTGCCCATGATGGACAATGGGGGTGTACTCGTATTTTTCCAGTTTAGTGGAATTTTTAATCTGAAAGGCGTAGCAGTGATGTTGATTTCCGCTTTGCTTGCATTAGAATCGGATGTCTCTTGTTCGTTGGTTGATGTCAAACTATGCCGTGAAGCTTTTATGTCTCGGACCGTTTTTTATTTTTTGCTATAGGCTAGACTTACATGGAAATTTCTTATGTCCATGTCATGAATTTTTGAACCATGCGTTTTTATGTTACGGCGCTGTAACTTTAACCAGCAAAAGGTGAGGTTTCCTTTCCTAATCACATGAAGGCCTCTCGTTAAGCTTTAATTTGATTGATTCTTTATCGATCATATCTTTTGACCATGACTGAGTTTCTTGGATGATAATAAAATCTCAATTTATAGACGATAATCTGATCAAAGCCCAATTTATGTACAGATCAAAGTGGGTAGAGTTCAGTGACAAAAGTGTGATTTGATCTATGTAGTAGTGTTTTTTTCGAGTCGATAAACTTTTTCATGCAAAAAGGATTGAATTAACAGCGTTTACCAATGAAAAATCCCAAGAAAATTTTTTTACTGTAATTATAATCCAAGGGTCGGTCAGAAATTGAAAAATCTGACATGGATACATTGCAATTGGTTAGATACCAGCTGAGATAGCAAAAATTAAACAGGGAGACAGGTCACCCTCGCAACCGGCAAAAGAGAACTCGGATTAGGCATCAGACCAGGTATGTTCTAAGCTACCCCACTGATAACTAGGCACTTGAAGAGCTTCCCAAACTGCCCTGGAGGCATCAATGATGTTCTCGCGGCATGGAGGTTTATAATCGTGGACGTTATAGCAGCCCATGGTTGAATTGCACTCATCCACAACCATCGCCTTCAACCTCTGGCCATTGTCATTTATGATGATGTTTTTGTTGCACCTGCTCCTGTTGTCAAAACCAACCGTTTGACAGCACCACGACAAGGGTGTCGTCGGAGTGGAACACAGGCTGACACTGCCACCATCCCCACCGGCGTCAAAGCTGTTGAGAGTGAGGTGAGCACTTCTCTATTCTCTCAAAGTGGCGAGCAGTCATAGACATCATACATTTCGCCTTCAACACAGCACTCATAGTCGTTTTCGGTGTCACACTTGGAGAACATTGCTGAGCTGCGACTTGTGAATAAATTATTATCACAATGAGAAAGATGCAAAGAATGAATAAGCTCAAATTGTTTGAGAAAACACTCTTCATGATTTTTTTCTTGTCTTGGAAGCAAGTCTTCGTCTTTGTTGTTACTTTTCTTCTGTATGTATACATGTGTGTGTGTGTGTATCCTCTTAGCTTAGACAATCCCACACCGTTTTCTTCTTAAAAAGAGTGTTGAATTTTCTAAAGTTGAGAGTAGAAGTAACGCCTGTGAAGAAGATTTCTGAGTCTTTGATTATGAAGCTGTGAAAAAAAATACATGAAAAACCTAGAAATAAATAGGACAGCAAACAAATATCGGAATTAACAAACATGAAATTCGTTAGCAACAATATTACATAAATAAATAAGAAAATGAAATTCAAAACTGTCGATGAATATCGAGGCTCGTGTGTTACATGATTTCCTTAAAACAGATTCGCATTTTCACCGTCAGTGCTTGAGGGTCAACCGGTGTCTGCTTCCCAGGATACAACGGTTTACAAGTAATAATGGCACACTATGTTACAGCTTCTAGTGAACTTGAAAAAAGCTCGAACTCTATCACACCAAAACACACCTAGACTTAGACCACCAGAGGAAAGAAATGCTTTATATTTTCTGGTCTTTGACAATGCAAGAGGGCTGCCTTTTATAGGCAATTAGAAACAATGGGGCCCATCCAAAACGTTTCGTCTATTAATTCCAAAATTAACCAAGGTTTAATTCCTTGTCTAGCCAAACGTTTTACTATTGAAATTCCAAAGCATTCAATTAGTTCACATTTTGAAGCTCAACCATTATGTTTCATTTGCTGCTCTTATACCAAAGAAATTGCAACATTAATGTTGGAAAAAATTTTCTTAAAACATTGAGCAAAACAAGCCGTAAGCAAACATAAGATTGACATTTGCTACTTTCCTATTTTTCTAACTTCAAGGGTTGCATATTGAGAGTCAATTTCTCATTCACACATTTATCATTTTGAGCATATGAATATACGATTTCAAATGTCTCGCAAAGGAGAATACATATTCATATTAATCTGTCATAAATATTGCAGATCTAGCTTCAAAAATGGTAACCAACAAGGGTTTTCAAGCCATTTTTCCAACAGAAGGTTGCACACGGCTTCCTGGATTTTAGGATGAAAATATCCTCAATATTTCTGTTAAATCAACTATTAGGTCCTCATAGGTATTTCTAGATATTTTCGATACATTCAAAATGATATCTATTTTTTTGTTTTGTTTTGTTTTGTTTTTGTTTTATTTGTTTTAGGGACGGGGATTTGACTTTTACATTTTATGATATTATAGTTGAAATACCCATATATTATGCTTGCAAGTACAATACAACTATAAAATTTATGATATCCTCGCTCATGCAACATGCTTTTTTTTTTTTCATTTTTTTTATTTTTATAATTATTATAAAAGATCAGCCAAGCTAATTTTTCAAAAGAGTAATTATATAGCAAAACTTACGATAATAACTGAATTTTTAATTGTTATTTTAGTCTTTGAATTAAGTTATTTAATTATCAGATTTGCAAGTGTTCATGTCAAAAATTTATAATGTGACATGCAAAATTATTTCAGTCATGAATCAAACTGTTAAGAAATCTAATAATTAAAATAATAGTGAAAATTTTAGTTTTTATTTTAAGTTTTTTCTAATTATATAAGCTCTATGATTTTTAATATTCAACTTCACCCAACATCAAGGAACACAAGTTTGAACTACCAGGCTCAGTTGAACACATCACCCAACCAAATGAAGTTTTCGACTTCTAAAGAAAAATAGTCATATTGACATCCCGGTTTATTTGTGATTATTGGGACGTTACTTAAAGATCAAAGATTATAATATTAAAAAGATACCTTTGTCACATATTCTTAGTATTTTGAGGTCATTATTTTAGGACCCGAAAATCCTCTTTGCCCTTCAATTATGTTGATTAATTGATCGGAATATATTTGTAAAACAATAGCGAAAAGGATTAGCCCTTGTTTAGTGAGTATTTGAGATATTTTTAACATTTTGTAGAAACAATTATGGACAAATGAATTGAAAGAGATCAAAAGGAAAAAAGAGGACATTCCGATGGTATTTGTTTTGAAAATGATTTCATTTTCATTTGAAAATATGAATGAGAATACCTTGAAATGATGTTGAGATTGTTTTTGAAATTGTATTTGGTTATATTTTTAAAGAGATTGAGTTGGGTATAAAAAAATGTAAATTGTATTTGGTTATGTTTATGAAATCATATGTTAAGTTATAAAATTTTAAAAGTGAAAACAGAAATGAAAAAACAAATTTAACCGTTTTTCATTTTTTTTCCACAAAAACTACTCTCACCATTTTTTGTTTTGTTTTGTTCTGTTTTTGTTTTGTTTTGTTTTTTGTTTTTTTTTTTGGTTCAAAGCATTTGCTAAACAGACACTATTTAGGAAATATTTTCATTTTTGCATCTCAAAAGATATGCGGAAACATTTTAAAAAATACTTGAAAACAAAACCAAATACCATCATGTCCCAAAAAACAGTCTTGACTAGTTCAAATACCATCATAGCGTTGCGTGAAGGATTGGAGTTCGTGGCTTCAAATGGCCTGTTGGTGTCCGAAGTTGACTCAGACGCTTATAATGTAGTCCAAGCGGTGTATTAGTTGTCGACTTCTGACGTCTTGGTGGTAGTTTGTGCCGCCATGTTTGTTGACATATGGAAGCCTACCTGTTAGCTAACTCTTGTTTAATTTCTTCTGTTGACTTATTGGTTTGGATGTATTTCCCTTGACTATAAGGGATGCTGTTTTAGCCGATTTGGCTCCTTAATAAAATCCAAGCTTACTCCAAAAAAAAAAAAAAAAAAAACTTGAGTATTTGAAAAATATTGTTTAAAATAATAGGGAATCATTTTAATACATATGGGAAAGATTCAAAACACCCCATGTGTTTGGCCTAAATATCATCTTTGCCTTTATAATACACCAAACATCATGTATTTGTAAAATGGATCACAAAATACCCCTTGAATTAATTAAAAATTTAAAAATACCAAGTTTACCTCTCTCACACTTCATAACCTAGTGCAGCATCAAAAAGTAGTAGACACAACACACATATAGGGCCTATTTGGCAGAGCTTTCTAGAAGCTGTTTTTTGCTTTCCAGGTCTAAAAGCAGCTTTTGGAAGTATTTGGATAATCTGTCAGTAGAACTTCCAGTCTCCAAAAGTGATTTCTGTCAAAGCCAAAAAATATGGCTTCTGGCAAACGTTCTTCTGAGTAAACTTTAAAACTCGTAACATAATTTAAATTAGATATTATAAATTTCATTTAACATTTTTAGTATTTATTAGAATACTTTAAAAAGTATCTTGATCTCAAAAGTTCTTTGGTTCCAAGCATTTATCAAGAAGCTACAACTTTTGCTTCTCTTCCTCTAATGGCTAGAAACAAAAGCAAAAACTCTGTCAAATAGGCCCATAGTACGACAAATTAACAGCCACTTAAACGAAACAATAATGTCCTTGACAACATTTTATAATGGTTATAGGTATAATCTAATGGTAATTTTACATCTGAATAAGGTGAATAATTCGAATCCATCGCTCTCAAATTAAAAAAAATGATTAGAAAAAAAAAAAGAAATCAAACTAGCAGTTAATCAAATCAAGCATTAGACCATGTAATATCCAAGCCATTCCAATTCTCAAGAGGCACGCCAAGGGCTTTCCAAACCGCTCTTGATGCACTGACGACATTGTTTGCGCACGATGGTTAGTAGTCATGCTTCGCATCGCACGCCGCACTTGAATTGCACTCGCCTACAACCAAGGCCGCCACGCTTCTCCCATTGCCCCGTATGGTGATGTTGTTGAGGCACCTGCTCCCGTGGTGGAACCGCCTAGTTGACAGTGCCACAACAGGGGTTTCATCAGGATGGTGCCGATTGTCGCACTTCGAGGGGTCGGTGCCATCGCCGCCCTTCTCGAAGGTGTTGAGAGTGAGGTGGGCCCTGGTGTGTTTGGTCACCTGGGGCGAGCATTGGTAGACTTTGTATGTTTTGCCTATGATGCAGCAGAGAGAGTCATCCTCCGTATCGCACCGCCCTAATGGCGCCTCCTTGCCTCTCACTTTGCCGCTTGGATGGCATTTCGAAGCTGCTACTTGTGAACAAGTAGTTAGAAATAGAATGATTCCAACAAGGAAAATGGTTGTAGTAGTCTTTGTGACATCAGTGATGCTTTTCATTTCTTTGTTATCTCCGTAGCTAAGTACTTGTGATGTTGTATTAGGACTTGTAAGACGCAGGAAAAGATAAAGAGTTATGTTTACATATATATATATATATATATATATATGGCACTGTTATGGTTTTATGGAAGTTAAAATCGTAATATAACAATTATAACATCATCTATGTTAGAAAAATTTCTTGGTTGATGTGAACCCCGCCAAGAATAACGAGATCTGATAACGAAAAAGTGGAACACCCGGAATTTTCATGGACTCATGTTTAAAAGAAATTGAAGTCCACATTAAGTGTTCATGTGAAATTTTCTGAAAATTATGAAAGGGGCCCATTAGTATGTTAAGCTAAGAAAGAATAATGAAGCATAAATGATTCATGCATTGTTAAGTTTTGTTTTTGCGGGTGTTAAAATTGTACTTGCTGAGCGAAAGCTCACGTCTTACGACTATGCTATAGTTAAGCAACCTAGCGGCAATCTTTAATGCAAGGTGGTGTAGTATGGCACTGCTTGCTGTGAAATTTGGGATGGTGGCCGCTACGCATTTGGTTTTTAATATGTGCATTATTTTATACTCAAAGGACTTTATTTAGTAAACGTTTATGAGTACGTACTTATTCGGGTGTGTTCACGCCGTATAAAAAAAATTTCTACTAATTAAGTAAGCAAGTAATTATGTAAGATAAGTACGGTAACTGTAACGACTCGCCTAGCATAGGCTGCTACCGTACATACATACATACATAACGTACTTATACGAATCATACTTACTTATTTAGCGAGAACATACGAGGCATACGAGCGTGCAAATGTATAAACATATCTTAAATAAAGATATTCGAACATGAAATAAATACATAAGAAGACAAAACGTGTAGCGGCTTTATTTCCCACATTTCACAGTTCGCCCTGCCACGCTCTTCCATCTTGTATCAACAGTTTCTCGCAGGTTGCTTACCTATAGCATAGACGTAAGACAATGAGCTTTTGCTCAGCAAGTACAACTTAGTATACCGCAACATAAACAAACATAACCTATCATACACATGTTGACTTAACTCATCATGGCATATCATGTCATAATTTAACTCATCGTAACATAGCATATCATGTCATAACTTAACATAGCATAGCATAATATATGCATGAACCGATTATACTCTTATTATACTTTCTTATTCATCCTTAACTTACTTTCATAACTTATCTTGCTTATGGGCCCCTTACATGAGTGTACGTATCGGGTGCGCAACTATGGAGTGGTTGGGGCAGCCAGTCCATTTCCAACTCAAACCATAGTCCAACCCGACCTACTAGCAGGTTGGTACGACATAGGCAACTTGCTTGCCATCTTACTTTCTTTTCATCTTGTCATTCTTGATCTTGTTCTTATCATATAAATTAGTGAACATGCCTCATGATGTCACTCTTACATAAATCATGTCTTAATTATAACATAATTTGTCATAGCATGCATCATGAGCTTCACTTATCATACATCATAACATAACCACATCATAACATAGCATACAACATAGCAACCACATAGCATACCACATAGCATACATCGATCATACATTCCTAGCATACGTCTAACAGACTTAGGCAAGTATCACAACAAAGCCTATGCTGTAGGCGGAGTTGTACTTACCTTGTCTGCTATGTCCTATAAGGTGCTGCCCCAAGCTCGGGCGCAACAACAGGCTATCTCCTGTTATTCCATTGACATAGGGTAAGGATTCATAATCATAAGATATTGGTAACCTAACCAACATTCATGCATAGCCTTAGTTATATGTCCCATTTAAACAAGATGTCTTACTTAGTTATAACAAGTAACCCTATGGTTCAAGACTAACTAAACATGGATCATGACTTATTAGATTACATTGGGTAACCTTATATGCTAAGCCCACATATATACCAATAGGGTTAGGTTACTTTTCTAACCTTGGGCTCATGTCTTATTTTCCTTGGTCCATAACCCAATGGGTTATTATTAATAATCATAGGTCTTAGCCCATTTTCAAACTTGATATCCTATAGGGTTATATTGGGTATCCCATGAGGTGGTCAACCTAAGTCAAACTTGGTCAACCAAAATCAATATTTTGGTCAACTAAGGTCAACCCTCTGTAATACCCGGAATTTTTGTGGACTTAAGATTTCTCTTTTTATTAGAAATTAGAAGTCCGCATGATGTGTTTTTATGATATTTCATGGAAAATTATGAATCGCATGCGAAATTCGTAATTTTATTAGCCAAGGTTAGAATTTTCTTTTAAACCGGCTATGAGACTCGGAAAAAAATGCCGAGGTTGGTAAACGGCATTTTGAATCAAAAAAGACGAAAAGGAAAGAAAAAGGACGAAAAATGATGAAATTTTAAGAAAGTCAAAGGGTTGACCAAAAAGTCAAAGTTTGACGAAAGACTGGTAAAAAATGTTGACTCCGAAAAATGATGAAATGCAGTATAAGAAGAGACTGCAAATACTTTTTATGGTTAAGAAAGCAAAAATAAGCCGTAAAAATCACCCTAGAAATCAAGCACACCGAATCAAGATTAAAAGGGCAAAAAGGTCTCCGAAAGATTGGAGAAAGAAAGTTTTTCGGTTCAATTTTACAAGAAAGAATTTTGGACCAAAATATGGAGCACAATATTTTTAATATCTGTGTGACACAAAGGAAAGGAGAATGAATTAATTTTGAAGAAGAAAAATTATAACAAAACCCATGATTTAAGGAATGATCACATGTGTGTGACGCATCACAAGCCTTAGGTGGCTTTGAAGAAAATTCTAGAAGGACTCTAGAACCATCTAGCCCTCCCCTTTGCTCTCTCAATTTTGGCAATCACAAGGAAAAAGAATGGGAAAGGAAGCCCTAAATTAAGGAATGATGTCCCCTTTGAGATCTAACTAGATGTGAACTAGATTGGTAAGGTATGATGTCCTCTCCATCACCCAATCAAGTGTCATTTGTCCTCCAAAAGTGCAGCCAAGACAGCCCATTCTCCCCCTTAATGGCCGGCTGCACAAGGAAAAAAAAAAAAGCAAGAGGAAAGCCATCACATGGAAAAAGAGGGGAGACATAAGCCTTAAATCAAGGAAAAAGTAACCAACCACCACATCACCTTTTCCTTTAGCCAACTACTCCCTCCTTTCCAACCAAAAGCATGCCACATGCTCATTCCCTTCTCCTCAACATTCGGCTAGCATAAGGAAGGCAAAATAAAAAGCCTAAAATCAAGGAGTCAAGGAAGGACAAAGCCAAAAATCAAGGGAAAAAGGAAGGTGATTGGACCTACATCTCCTTTAGCCAACAACTCCCTTTTGTTTTTCACTCATGGGCTGCCACATGTTCCCTTTGATCCCGCAAAAATTGGGCAGCCAACTCCCCCTTTTTCCTCCCTCAAATCCGGCTGCACAACCACATGTGAAGGCATGGGTTAAAGCCAATTTTTAAGGGAAAAAAATGTGATCAACACTCCCCCTTGTCTCCCTCAAAATTCGGCAACCACTGGGCCAACCAAGCACCCTCCCTCCTCTATAAATACTCCCCTCATAAACCCACATTTTTATTAACAAAATGCAGCCAAATGCTGCCAAAATTTCAGAAGAAAATCCGTGGGAGAGAGGGAGAGATAGAGGAAAGAAATCTGGAAAAAAATGCTAGAGGGTTGCTTGTGTGTTTTTCGGCTTTGCTAGGATAGAAAAGAGAGAGATTTTGTGAGCCATGGAGACCCATTTTGGGGCAGAAATCCGTGGGTTTGGAGAGTGAAAAGGATGAAGGAAATCTGGAAATTTTGAGGGCTAGATCATGAGGTTAAGTTTGGTTTTGGAGAGGAACCAAAAGGAAGGATTTCGGGTCCCTTGATGGAGCCAAATTCGTGGGTGAGCAACCAAGGAGGAACAAAAGGATTTTCAATCCCTAACTTGGGTTAAGGTAACTTCTTGAACCAATCTTGGATTTAAGTTCAAGATAAGTATTTTTATGATGATTCAAGATGGGTTTGTAAGGACATAAGTCCACCTCATTTTTCAGCCAAGAATTTTGGTGTATGTGCTTGATATGGATTAGGGTTTGGTTGGCTTATTTTATGATGTTGCTTGCATGATTTTCTATGCTTGAAATTGATTAGGATGCATGCTAGATGTGTTGGTAAAGTCCTCTAAATTTTTGGTCACAAATCAGCCCTAAGGCAGTGGCTGATTTGGTTGAAGAAAAATGATGTATGTGATGCTAGTTTAAGGATGCTAGAACAAGAACACCATGCAACCCATAGACTAGGGTTTTCGGTTTTATGGGCTGCATGTGTAACGACCCACCTAGCGTAGGCCGTTACCATACTTGTTAACATACATTCATAATATAAACTTACTTACAATGATTGAAAACACAGCGGAAAATTTTTTTTTTTTTTATAGCATTCACAAAACACTATAAACATAAAATAATACTGTTTTTGCGTACGAGTATATTAATTACCAGTTAATATAAAATATTTCATAATTTACATAAAACCACAAAACTCGTAGCGATACCCATTATCCACTCATTCACAGTGCCTTGGCTCGCTACTCCATCTTGCATCATCGTCAGATAGCTGGTTCCTTACCTACAGCATAAACTTAAACAGTGAACTAAAGCTCAGTAAGTACAACTCTTAAGCCGTAAAGAAAATATAACATAGACATAACATACACATAGCATACATTGACCACATTATGCTTTCTTATTCTTATTCCTTATGGGCCCTTAACTAGCGTGTTCGTATCCGGCGCGCGACTATGGATTGGTTGGGGCGGCCAAACCATATCCAACTCAATCCACAGTCCAACCCGACCTGGCACGGGTGGTACGACACAGTGCTTGATGACTTACTTATTCTTGTTATTAGTGAACATACATTCTGTCGTCACCTTTTTAATTCTATTATTTCTTACCTTAGCATAATAATCATATACTTAACATATTTTATATTGCATACATGTTATCTAACACATAGCACAGAACACATCATGGAAATCTAGTAATATACACTAGTAGCTTATGCTGTAGACGGTGTTGTACTTACCGTCTATTCGTCTGTCGCTTGGCTACTTCTCTTCAAGCTTTAACTGCAGAATTCCTCCTGCTCGATTGAAAAACGTACATGAGATTTCTAATCTAACTCATAATATGTTGGTAACTAACCAACATTCATGCGGGTTTTTGGTGATATGTCCCCCCTAAAATAAACCATGCATACATAGAGGGTGACTACCTCAGTAGTCTTATCGATCATAAGTCGTGACCTAAAAGGTTACGTTGGATATCCTTTTTATATACTTAGCCCATATATAAATGTGTCGGGTTAGATCAACACCAACCCTTGGGCTTAAATCATCAACTTATGGGTTAACCAGGGTTAACCCTTACGATTACTAACGTGAATTCCCTATTCGGTCCACTTTAGGGTTTTGGGACTAAGTCCCGATAACTCGGGTATAATTCCCCAGTTATCTTCCGTCTTAACGTTTCTTTGAAATCTTAACTTAGAATCCATTTTCTTTTAAAAACTTTAACTTAAAATTCCTTTTTTATAAAAGACTTAGCTTTTAAAACTTAATCTTGGTAACTTTCTTCGTAAAAATTCGTAAATCTTGGACTATAATTTCATAAAATATTTAAGGGTCGGAAACTGCTTTTGGGATAGTTTCCATACTTGAAGTAACGTGTTTAGTTCGAAAAACGCTTTTCCTAGTATGGTTCTATAAAATCTTGCACAGAAATTCTTTGATTCCTGCGCAGTTTTGACATTTCAGTTTATACTTAAAAATCCCATTTGAATTTGAAAAAGTTTCCTTCACAAAAGTTCTAGCCCTCGAAGAGTTCTAAAACTTTTGTGTTTTGTAAAATTTCTGATTCTGTACCGATTGGTACCAGTTTTTAATCGAAAATGAGGTTAACTTAGAAATCCGAGTCTCACAGACCACCTACGGGTTTTCTTGAAAAAGAAGGCTGTTGGAGCCTTATTTTGGAAAACTGGCCACGCTGGCCGCTAGGAAACACCCTAGTCTACAACTTTCGTGTTTTAAGTTTTTGCCCATTCGGCCTCTAAAGGCCTGTAATCCATGTTTTGCCGAAACTGCTCCCTGGAACCCGAGAGACAGTTTTGGTTCTTACATTTATTTTTACGTCCTAAGTCGCGGGTTCTAGCTCGACCGACCACTTCGGGAGATAATCCACATACATGCAGCGCATCTAACGTCCCTTAACCTAACCATGCAACCCACGTGATCTTGCAACCAAAAATCCGAACTCACTATCCTAGGGTTGCATAATCTCTAGCTTAGCATACATCACACATTTCATGCACTTGGTTCATAAAAATCATCACATACATGCATAATTCTAATTGACCTAATTTGGGGACATATTACCTAATTCAAAACCCTAACATGCCATTCTAGCAATCTAATCACATAGCATAATTTATGAGCATAAAATTAAACCAAACCACACCTAGAATCACTCTAATCAAGCACTAAGCACACATGCAATCTAAGGCAGCAAATTAAACATACATAGGAGCTTATGCTCTTACAAAAATTTTTGCATAAAATACACATAAATCATAAGCTTAAAACTCATTTAAACTTGGTAAAAAGCTTTTGAAATTTTTACCTCAATGGAGTGGATTTTCGGCTTAGGGTTTGAGATACCCGAAAAAAAACTACTTGCACCACTTAGCTCCAAAGGTTCGGCTGCTCCCCCTATGTGCACCAAAAATCAAATTTTTGGTCTCCAATGGGTCTCCTCACCTTGCTCGGTCACTCAAGGGTTGCTAGCCCCAATACTGAAAATTTTTCCCGCTTTTCTAACCACAAACCCGAGGCTTGCTTGGAGCCAAATCAAGTGTCCAAAACTTGATCAACTCTCACCCTTTTTGCTAGCTTACCAACCCGAATCTCTAACCCTAATTTCTCCCTCAAAATTTGGTTTTTCCCTTGGGTTTCCCCTGCACCAAACTCACGGCAAAGGGCTGCAAGAGGCTGCCAGAAATTTTCTTTTCTCTCCCCTTGGTCCTAGGCTACCCGAAGATGGAGGATTGGAAGGTTTGGCTTGAAAAATTTTCTGAACTCACTCTCTCCCTCTCTCTCGGCTTCTTGTGCAGAAAAAGTGCAAGAACTTGGCTATGTTTTTGCATTAAAATGAATAGAGAAACTCCTCTATTTATAGACAACATTAGAGCTTTCAAAAATATCATTTTGACCCCAAAATTTTTAAAATCTTGGACATTAGGCATGCTAGGTGGCCGGCCATGGTTGAAGTGGAAGACAACTCATAGTGAGTTGGCATTGTCCACATGTCCTCTAGCCATTGGTCCAACACACCACTCATGTGAATAAAATAATAATTTCTTTTTATGATATCTTAATTTAAAGCTTTGTTTGATGAAAAACCTTGAAACTTTGATTGTAAAAATTTAAATTCCAATACTGTAATTATTATTTCACAGTTTGGATTTTTTTATATTTACAGTAAAAAAAAATCGGATCGAAGATATTTTCTCAAATCCTTTCTACCTCATGACCTAATATGGCGTGCTTGATTTTTCTAAGGTGGTTTTAGTTTTATTGGTCATAAAAATTAGTTCCTGCAGTATTTTTCATAAAACGCAGATCTTAAAATTCCTCCGTCGCAATTTTGACCATTTTGGTCAAACTTTGACTTTTCGGTCAACGGTTGACTTTTTTGGTCAAAATTTTGACTTTTGTAAAATCGAGTAGATTTCACTTCTTTTTGTTCAAAAAGGCTATTTGCTTCTTCGAACAGTCATTTTTGAGTTTTATTAAGCTATAAAAACTCATAACACACATTGGAGCTCTGAACTAAGCTTTTTCATGAAATTGCATGTACTATTTACATTCAATTCTTCACAAAAGCTAGTTACATGAAAAACTAGATATCACAGCATGGGTATGAAGGATGGGCAAGGATGAATGTATGGGACGTTAGAAACGTTGCTTGATGTATGTTTGAGCTCCCGATGTTATCGGTCGAGTTAGAATCTGCGAACTAGGACGTAAAACCGGATTAACAACCGAAACTGCCATTTCGGAGTCGAAACTGGCCAGTTTCGAGAAAGAGAAAATATCAGGCCCTTAGAGGCCGAACGGGGTAAAAGTTAAAACACAAAAGTTGCTCGGAATAACTTTTACTAGAGGAAAACGCGGAAAGAATCTCGAAATAAGGCTCCAAAGGCCTTCATTTTTATGAAAACCCGTGGCTAATCCCTGGAGCCAGTTTTCACTCCGTTTTTCAGGATCAGCCAGTTTCAAACGAAAACTGGTACTGATCTAGGCCGAACTAGATTTTACGTAAAACACTAAAGTTTTAGCATTTTTCGATAGCTACAACTTTTATGAAGACAAGTTTTTCAGATTATGAGCCGATTTTTAAACTGGGTTGGTTTTACGAAGGGTGCTCAGGGAATCCGAAAATCCAAGCACCAAAGTTTTACAAAATGTGTTCAAAAAAAAAAATGTAAAGTGTTCTAACCCGTTATTTTGACTACGAAAACCGTTCCAATGGCGATTTTCAGTCCGTAATGATTTTATGAACTCCCGTTTTAAGAAAATGAATTTTTACAAGAGTTTTGGGATTGTTCACCCAAAGTGTTCAAGTTGAAGAAAAATGGGATTTTCCATAAGTTAAAGGAAAATAAGATTTTTCAAAGAAGAAAAGTGGAATTTTAAGAGTTTGGAATTGAAATTCAACATTTTTCCAAGAAGTAAAGAAAAGAATGATTTTAGCTAAGTATTTTCAAGATTTATGAAGTAAGAGTTTTTACAAGTAAATAAATGGATTTTTGGAAGATAATTATATAATGTTTTCCAAAAATAATGAAATGGAGTTTTAAGGTAAAAATGGGTAATCAAGCTGATTACGAACGGTAACCGGAATTATATCCAAGTTACTGGGCTAAGCCCATAGCCCAATGTTAGACCCAAAAGGGGGTTGACCTTAGTTGACCACATGTTGACTTGGGTTGACCAAAAGTTGACTTTAGGGTTACCCAATATAACCCTAAAGGATACCAAGATTTATGAAATGGGCTAAGACCTAGGATTATTGAAGAGATAGTAACCCAATGGATTATGAATCAAGAAAAAGTAAAGTATAAACCCATGAAAAAGGAAGTGATTAATCAGGTTTACAAGAGATATTAGAGGGGACATACAACACACACATCTAGGATTGCTATGGAGGTTGGTTAGGATACCAACGTCATATATCATGGTTTATGGTAAGATAAGTTAACCTTATCTTACACCTCTATTGAAACAGGAATAGGAACTTGTCGATGGATCTTGAGGAATGTTACGTCAAGAGCGTAGGACCTAAGGTAAGTACAAAACTCACCTGTGGTATGGAAAATAAGAATGTATGTTCAAATATGAAAATGTTATGCCATGTTTAAATGACTATGCTTTTTAAGATGCTATGTTTTAAAGTTATTATGTTTAAATAAGGCCATGATTTAAAGAATTTTAAAGACTGCCATATTTTAACGATGCCATGTTTTAAAGCGGCCATGTTATGTTAAAATATGTCATGAGCATGTATGAGAAATGATTTTGTGACATCATAAGGTATGTTCACTAATGATAAACCACTTGGTAAAAATACACAAGTAAAGTGTCGTACCAACCTCCCCCAAGGTGGAGGATTTTTATGTTAAAGTTATGGATTCGCCCTCTCATTGATGCGGGAGGGTGTAATCACTCATGTTTTTCCTAGAGCAGTTAGGGACCTTGCAAACCCTAACTGTATCTAGAGGCGTGCTATATGTTAAGGGTACATACACTATGGGACCCATATGAAAGATAAGTACAAGTTAAAAGGAAATGCATAAATGGACATAAATGGTTCATGCATATGTTTTATGATGAGTATGTTTCAAGATGTTTAAATAAAAATGTTTTGTGAGATCGCGTTTGTACTTGCTGAGCGTAAGCTCATCAGATATATTCCATACTGCAGGTAGAGATAAAAGCTTGTAGCTTTACTTGGTGGGCTTGGAGACGATGCAGCAAGTGAAGGGCGGTGTGGGATATCACTACGCAATATTTTCCGCATATGTTTAAGTTATGAAGTTTTTCATGTATATTAAGTATGAAGTTAATTATGTATGAAATGTTTAAAGTACGATGCACAATTTTAGTGCATGGGTTTCAAGTCAAGATTTTAAATGAAGTTCAAGTTTTAAGGTTCCAAAAGAAGTTTTAAAACGATGTTCAAAAAAAAAAAAAAAAATTTATCCCGAATTTTTCTTCGAGGTATTCTTAAATTTAAAGTAAAGTTATGTTAAGTAAGGTAAGGTGACCGCCCCACGTGGTAAGGGGGCGTCACACCCTCTATGAGTCAAACTTGGGCTTTGGGTCTAAGCCCAGTAACTCGGGTATCCTTCCCGGTTACCATCCGTCATTGTTTTGTTACAAAACTTTGGCTTTAAAAATCCCTTTTTCCTTATATTGGAAAAATTCGGTGAATTAAATCCAAAATTTTTTACTTAACTTAAAAAAATTCATAGTTCTTAAGGTGGGGCTTTATGAAATCATTAAGGGCTGAAAACTGTCATTGGAACAGTTTTCACAGTCAAAACATTGGGGTTGGTGAAAAATACAGTTTTCCAACATTGTTTCTAGAAAATCCTGTGCGGGAATTTCCTATTTCCTGCACAGGTTTTAGAAATCCGTTTCTGTTTAAAAATCCAGATTGAATTTGAAAAAGTTGTCTTCATGAAAGTTTTAGCTCTCGAAGAAACCTACAACTTCGTGTTTTGAGGAAAACCCAGTTCGGACTCTAGGTTGCTCTTATTCTCAGTTGAACTTACCTGGCCGTGCATGAAACCTGGGCACGGTCAGGCTCGAATTTTCATAAAAATCGAGACCGTTGGAGCCTTATTTTGAAAAGCTGTCCATGTTGCCCCTTAGGAAAGACCTTTCTCTACAACTTTTATGTTTTACGTTTTTCCCAATTTTGCCTCTAAAAGTCTCAAATTTCACTTTCCAGAAAACTGGGCAATTTGAACCCGAACTGGCAGTTTTCGTTCTTAAATTCGTTTTACGTCCTATTTCGCGCAATCTAACTCAACCGAACACGCGGGAGCCTAGAAAGCAGACATGCAGCATTTTCTAATGTCCCAATTCAACATTTATGCGACCCAATCGTGTCCATGCAAACCATTACCTAAATCACCTTAACCTAGGGTTTGCATGGTTCTAGGTTGCATCACACCATTCCATTCATCCAAGTCTTATTCTAGCAACCTAACATGCCATTCTAAATCATGCTTGAACATATTTAGGGGACATACAACTTGTCAAACATCTAGCATGCAATCCTAATCTTGTCAAACATCTAGCATGCAATCCTAATATTCAAACAAGCATAAGCATAACCAATCAAAGCTTATAAATCAAACTACCTTTAATACCTAATCAAGCCCCACACCTAATCTAATCTAGGGCAATGAAATAACTTGAGCTTATGCTCTTACAGTTTTCAACTTGAAATACATATAAATTTCAAATTGAAACTTAATTGCAGAGTTTAGGGCTTGTTGGAAAAATCGGATCCGGTATCAGAGTTACGGCACAGTAGAAGTTTTAAAATTTTATGCTGTTTCCGGAAAAGAAGCTCATGATGCATATAACAATAAATTAAATTCATGATCAAGCGTACCATATTTCTTGGATTCCGGAATTGCTAGAGCGTTTGACCAACGTGTCTTCTCTACTATTCTCGAGTTCCACGTCTCAAAGTGTGTGTGAGCATACGTTCTATGAATCGAAGCGACTGGTATTTCTTTTCGAAGTCTAGATCCTTCCTTCTCAATTCCGATGATCCTCGTTGAGAATTTGATCCAACTTCTTTCTTCAAAACTACAAAACAGGAACCGGTTAACCTCCTATGAAAATTATCACTCGGTTTAACCTTCCTCTTAGTTTTGATTCAATGGAATTTTCTCTCTTTTTCTCTCTCACAAGATAGCCGAATTTCTTGATGTGGAAGAAACCCAAAAATTTTTTTATCTTCCAAAAACGTTTTTTTAATTTAAAATTATCAAAATTGGTTTTTCAAGAACTCCTAGCCTTTATATAGTATTCCAATCCTTTTCAAAATTTATCTGCTTCTTGAAAAATAATTAATAATTATTTTTCTAGATAAATTTTGAACCAAAAGATCATACAACTTTAGGGCTAGATTCATTGAACCGAAAGATAATTAATTCCAATCCTTTTCAAAAATTATCTGCTTCTTGAAAAATAATTAATAATTATTTTTCTAGATAAATTTTGAACCGAAAGATCATACAACTTTAGGGCTAGATTCATTGAACCTAAAAACAATTTTTCAAGAGGTAATTAATCCTCAAAAAAATTCAGCCACTTTGAGATAAATCATGATTGGCGGTTCAAATTTTAAATTAAAAATCTAGTGTAACGCCCCGACCACCCACGTAGGGCCGACCACGCGAATGGGGGACCGTTACCTTACTTGCTTGACTTAAACCTTGTAGAAAATTTCAGAATAATTTTTTTTCTTCTTTCTTTTCTTTCTTACTTTTAAAACTTGAAAACTTGAACTTCATTTTAAAATCGTGACTTGAAAATAAACTATAACATGTTTCTTAAATATATACATGTAAAACCTCATAACTTAAATATTTTGCAGAAATAATTGCGTAGTGGTATCCCACACCGCCCTTCACTTACTGCATCGTCTCCAAGCCCACCAAGTAAAGCTACAAGCCTTTTTATCTTTACCTGCAGTATGGAATGTATCTGATGAGCTTTCGCTCAGCAAGTACAAACTTTAATCTCACAAAAACATTTTCATTTTAGACATCTTGAAAATATATCAATCATCACATAACATATGCATGAACCATTTATGTTCATTTATACAGTTCATTTTTTAACTTTACTTATTATCTTTTTTTAACATGTGGGCCCCTTGTGTACATACCAGTTACGTGCCCTTTAGATAACGTTAAGGGTTGTAAGGTCCGTAACAGTTCTGAGAAACATAACTAATTATACCCTCACGCATCAACGAGAGGTTGATAATCAAAACTTGAACATGAATAACCCTCCACCTTTGGGAGGTTGGTACGACACTTTACTTGTGTATTTTTACCAAGTGGTTTATCATTAGTGAACATGCCTTATAATGTCACTATATCATACATAACTTAACATTTCATTCATAAAGCATAGCATGACATTTTTAAAACATGACATCTTTAAAAACATAGCATACTTGAAAACATGGCGTCTTTAAAACATGATATCTTGAGAACGTGGCAGTACACATAACATAGCATGAAACATAGCATATTTGAAAATATTTTACTATTTCCATACCACAGGTGAGGTTTGTACTTACCTGAGGTCCTACGCTCTTGACTTATCGTTTCTCGTGATATATCAACAGGTTCCTATTTCTGTTTCAATCAAGGTGTAAGATAAGGTTATCTTATCTTACCATAAATCATTACATTTAATGTTGGCATCTTAACCAACTTCCATGAATAACCCTAGTCGTATGTCCCCTCTAATACCTCTTGTTAACTTGATTGGTTACTTCCTTCTTCTTGGGCTTATGTCTTATTTTTACTTGGTCCGTAATCCATTGGGTTATTATTTTATCAATAACCCTAAGTCTTAGCCCAATTTATTAACCTTGGTATCCTTTAGGGTTATATTGGGTAACCTTAAAGGTCAAACTTTTGGTTAACCAAAGTCAACATTTTGTCAACTAAGGTCAACCCCCTTTAGGTCAAACTTTGGGCTTTGGCTAGGCCCAGCAACTCGGATATAACTTCCGATTACCATTCGCAATCGATTCGCTTACTAACCCTTAGCTTGAAAATTCCATTTTTCTTCAACTTGAAAACTTTGGGTGAATAATCCCAAAAAAACTCTTTTCTTAACTTGTAAAAATTCATCTTCTTAGAATAAGGCTTCATAAAATCATTAAGGACTGAAAACTTCCATTGGAACAGTTTTCATAGTCAAAATAGTGGTTTTGAGGAAAAATACAGTTTTTTTGGAGACGTTTGTAAAAATTCATGTGCAGGAATTTTCGGTTCCCTGCACACTCTTCAGAAAACAGTGTCAGTTTACAAATCCATTCAGAATTTGAAAAACTTATCTTCATGAAAGTTGTAGCTCTCGAAAAATGCTAAAACTTTTGTGTTTTATGAAAAATCTGGTTCTACTTGTATTCATGCCAGTTTTTGTTTGAAACCAGCTGATCCTGAAAACTAGGTCTGGGCAGACAAGCCACGGATTTTTGTAAAAACGGAGGCCATTGGAGTCTCATTTTAGAAATCTGCCCACGCTACCCTCTAGGAAAACTC
This sequence comes from Ficus microcarpa, assembly GCA_025413485.1. NCBI lineage: Eukaryota > Viridiplantae > Streptophyta > Magnoliopsida > Rosales > Moraceae > Ficus > Ficus microcarpa. The sequence goes on from CM046383.1 coordinate 18,494,347, forward strand.
ATTTTGAGCAACTTTTGTGTTTTGAGTTTTACCCAGTTCGGCCTCTAAAGGCCTCAAATTTCTACTTTCCCGAAACTGGCCAGTTCCGAATCCGAATTGGCAGTTTCAGTTATTAAGTCCAGTTTACGTCATAATTCGTGGATTCTATCTCGACCGACCACTTCGGGAGCTTACATAACAACACACAGCGTTTCTAACGTCCCACATGAACCCATAAGTCGCTCAAATGGATCCATGCAAACCAAACCCGAAGAGCTCAAAACCTAGGTTTGCATGGTTCTAAATCTTTGCATACATTTCATCAAGCATCCAACTTTCACCCTTAAGCTAGCAGTCACACAAGCACTGCCTAGGGCAGATTTTTTGACCAAAAATCAGGGGACACACAACCCTAACCATCTAGCATGAAATCAATCCATCAACAAGCATAAACAATCAAGAAACTAAGCCATACACCCTTAGATCTACTAATCAAGCACACACCACCATACTAGGGCATAAAAATTACAAATGGACTTATGTCCTTACAACCCATTTGAATCATAAATTAAACCTCAAAATTGAACTCAAAATGAACCAAATTGAAATAGTTAGGGCTTTGGAAAATTACCTTAGACTAAAGCTAGGGTTTGGTCACAAAATCCTTTTCTTCCCCTAGCCCTCCTTGGCTCACAGCTCCTCCTCCAAAATGGGTACCAAAATTTTGGTTGGCTCCTTGGTTGGTTCACTCAAACCCGAGCTTCACTACAAGAATTTGCCCTCAAAATTTTCAGTTTTCCTTTCCCTTTTTCCTTCCTTTCCCACTCGGCCACACACCACAAAAGTGACCCAAAATTTTCCAAACCTTTTTTTTCTTGCTTTCTCCTAGCTCAAAACCACACTCTCCCTTAGGTTCTCCCTTAAATCTTTTTCAGTTTTTTTCTCTCCCTTTCTTCCTCTCCTACAGTCGGCTTTTCACCCACCAAAAATGGGTATCCATTTTTTTTCTTCCTTTTTGGTTCATGGGTTTTGGATTTCTAGAGAAAAATGTGTGGGATTTCATTTTGACATGGTTTGGGTAGATTTTCTCATTTTTCTGAGCTTGAAACCGCCCCCTTCAGCCCCTTTTTATAGCTGAAAATTCATAATTTTTTTTGATTTATTTTTATTCCAAAAATTACATTTTGACCCCAAAAGTGAAAATATTTGCAAAAATACCCCTAAGAGGTGTCACTTGGCCGGCTGTCTCTTTGGCCTGCAAGCAAAGGTGACCTCATCTTACTGACCTCATCCCGCTTACCTCATCGTGCTTACATCACCTAGTTTCCAAAAATTACACTTTGGCCCCAATTGACAAAATCTTGACATTTTTGCCCTCCTAGGTGGCCGGCCATTAGCTTGCCCTCCAAAGCTTGCTTACCTCATCCAGGTGACATTATCTTGATGACATCATTGCTTACGTCACCAATTTTCAAAAATTACATTTTTACCCCAAATGGTAAAATCTTTACATTTTTGCCCCTGAGGTGACCGGCCACTTTACCCATTTTCTAGAGAATTCTACATTTCTTTCCATACTATTTTAATCATTTATGATATCATAAATTTATGGTGAGGTGATATCATCATCTTAAGGCCTCGTTTGGCTTTTTCCTTAAAACACAGTCCACTTTCTTACTACACAGATATTTTTAATATAGTTATCCACTTAATAACAGTATTTTTATACTGTAGTGTAGTCTAAAATTTATCTGTGTAAAAACGGACTATAAAAATTTTTCCTTATTTCTTCGAACCCTTTTTGCCCTTTATTCTTAACTTGGTGTGCTTGATTTTTCTAGGGTGGTCTCATGGCTTAGTCTTGCTATTTTGTCTATAATGACAGTTTTTTGCAGTATATTTTTCATACTGCTTATCGAATAACTATACTGCCATGCCTTTGACCTCTATGGTCAACCTTTGACTTTTTGGTCAACTTTGACTTTTTCGGGTCAAATTTTGAATAACATAAAATCATGAAATTTGTTAAGTCTTCTTCCATAAAAAGCTTCATACATAGCTAATAATCATCCATTGAGTCTCATAGCCAATTAAATGAGAACTCCAACATTTGTTAGTAAAATTATGAATTTCACATTGTTATTCATAATTTTCATAAAATATCACTTGAACACTTAATGTGGACTTCAATTTCTTCTAAACATAAGTCCATGAAAATTCCGGGTGTTACATATAGACTAGTCAAAAGATCCTAGTCCTATCTAGATTCAAACTTCTTTTAAACCTTTTCAAATTTAAATAGGATTCACATATTTGAATAAATATTTTCCATAAACATTATCCATATTAATTAATTTAAATTAATGAAATATTTCAAAATTTCTTTCCTCACAAAAACCGTGCACCTCTTTAATTAGGAGAGAAAAATCCATGAAATAATCTTCATTATTTAAACCAATTAATAATTTAATGTTAGGAATATATTTAAACAATTTTGAAACAAAATTTTCTTCCCTACACACAATTAAAAAATGTGCACCTCCTTTAATTAGGAGAGAAAAATTTTGTTTTCTAAAATTCAAACACAATCTTATTTTCAAAATTCAAATTAACCAATCACATGTTGACAAATCATTTGTCTACAAATTTCACATGTCCAATCCTTTATGGATTGCATGTTAGAGAGTACCATGTCTTAATAGACATTTCTAAATTCCATTTATAATTTACCGATCTCATTAGGAACAAATCATGAGACGCTTCGTGGAACTATATGAGCTAATAGAGGGACCCGATGGAAATATGTAAAGAGACTCCTATAATTGTGAAAACTTAATCCCAGATTAATTATTCATCAATTATCAACTTCAAAATTATTCCACTAAAAGTTTGAAGCTGTACTCCTGTTTACATACCGTATTACGAAAGTTCTCTCACGTAGTGCTTCTTCCATGATTTGTTCATCGCTTGCTTAATCCCCGCATGTTATCCATGATTGAAATAAGGACTTTTTCCGTTTTACTTTTTCAATCATTTTAGCTTAAAGTTCCATTATTCTCCATTGAAAGAACCACCAATTGTAAAACCATATAATTGGTAAACCACCAGAGAACATATAGTAAACCGATGGCCAAGATCTTGTTATACTATCTTTCAATCCCCGAATAATGCCTTTAAGGAAATAACATTTACTATCGTTGAGATAGCTATGGATTCCATATCTATGAATCTTGATTTCTTCATCAATAAGTCATGCACCCAAAACACAAGTATGTTAACCATGAATTTGTAATACCTAGAAATTTCATGTTATCATTTCCTCTTCAAAGGAATGATAAGTATATGTTGAGATGTTTACGGAAAAACTCAGTTAAGAGTTTTTCATACGTTTTACGAGGTCTTATAGCTCAATAAGATTCAGAATAGGTTTTTAAGGTTAGAAAACGCCCTTTCAAGTCGAAAAAGACGAAAAAGGACGTATTTTCAGAAAAGTCAAAGTTTGACCGAAAAGTCAAATTTGACCAAGAAGTCAAAGTTTGACCAAGAGTGGTCAACGGGTTGACTTGACAGTGTTAAATGATGCAGTATGAGAAAATACTGTAAAATAGGTCAGTATGGGCAAGATAGCTCAAATAGGCTTTAAAACCACCGTAGAAAATCAAGCACACCTAGTTAAGGTCAAGGGCAAAAGGACATGAAAATATAGAAAACTTGGTCACCAAGTCACCCAAAAGGACCGGTCAAAGTCAGGGGCAAAAATGTCAAAATTTTCACTTTTGGGGCAAAAGTGTAAATTTTGAAAAATATGTGAAGTAAGCTTAGTGATGTCATTAGATGATGTCACAATAAGGCAATGACTTGCCTTGCAAGCAAAGATAAGGACCGGCTACTTTTGGGGGTAAAATTGTAAGGATTTTGTCTTTCGGGGTAAAAATGTAATTTTTGAGAATATGTGATTCAAGCATGAGAAAATCACATAATATCATGAAGAGAATGTCAATTGCTTGAAAAGCAAGCAAAATGACCGGTTATGACATTTTAGGGGCATAAATGCAAGAATTTTCACTTTTGGGGTCAAAGTGTAAATTTTAGAAAATTGATGATGTAAGCACATGATGTCATCAAGATGAGATAAGTTTGGCTTGATCACCAAGAAAGCAACCGGCCACCTAGGGGGCATTTGTGCAAGAATTCTAGTTTTTGGGGCAAAAGTGCAAATTTTAGAAATTTGGTGATGTAAGCGATGAGGTCAGCCATGAGGTCAGCAATGATGTCATCCCTTGATTGCTCTCCAAGTTTTGACCGGCCACCTCATACCTTGTGGAACAAGGGTTGAACTTTTCAAAGTTTAGGGACTAAAATGTAATTTTTGGAAAGTTTGCATTTGCCTATAAATAGAGGTCGGTTTTGGGCTGAAAAAATGCAGAAAATTAGCTAACCTCTGGCCATTTTTCTTCAGAAAAATCAGAGAGGAAGAGGAAGAGGAAGAACCAAGAGAAAAAGTTGAAAAGCCATGAAAGCTAGCTTAGGGTGTTCGGTTGTTCAAGCAAGCAACCAAGGAGAAGAAAAAAAATGAGAGACCCATTTTTTTTGGGCTATGGCCGAGTATGAGCAAGGAGAGAAAAGGAAGAGAAATTTTTGAGAAAAAAAATTGGAGAATGGCCGGGTGGGAGAAGAAACTCCAATCAAGAAATCAAAAAGATTTTTGGTGCCTTAAGGGAGCTAGTGTTTCGGCCATGAGTGAGCAAAAGAAAGAAAAGGTAAAATTCTTTCAAACTTTGGTATTTTTCCATGCAAGTTAGATGGATAATTATGATTATGTTTGTGTATGCATGGCTGGAAATTTGGAGCCCATTTGGTGGGAGAATTTCGGCTGCAAAGGGCAGCCAAACAAGCATGGAAGTTCGGCTCCCTTAGGTGAACCAACTTCTGGATTTTAAGGTAAAAAGCCCTAACCTTAAAGCTTTTGGTTCAAGCTTTAAATTGGGAGATTTATGATGTATTTTCAAGCAAGAATGTAAGAGCCTAAGCTCAATTAATTTTGTGATGCCCTAGCTAGGATGTGTGATGCTTGATTAGGGTGATTAGCAAGTTAGATTAGCTATGCATGGTTTATACTTGTGTGCTATGAGTTTATGCTTGCATGAATGCATGGTTTGCATGGTTGTATGGTTAGTATAGTCCCTGCCCTAGGTACAGCCGTGAGTGGCTAAGTGCTAGGAGGTTAGACCTAGCTTCGGTTTGGTTTGATTTGATTCAATCCATGTTATGCAACCTTAGAAATGCATGCAAACCTAGGTTAAGTAGTTCCGGATTTGGTTTGCATGGCCACGAGGGGATGACATGTTGATACATGTGGGACGTTAGTTAACGTTGCATGTTGTTTATTTAGGCTCCCGAGTGATCGGTTGAGTTAGTTCCGCGAAGTAGGACACGTAAAATCAAGTAAGCACGAAAACTGGTAGATTCGGATTAAATCTGTCCAGTTTTCGGAAAAGGAAAATAACAGGCCTTTAGAGGCCGAATTTGGGAAAACGTAAAACACGAAAGTTATTCGGAACGACTTTTTCTAGGGGCCAACGCAGACCGTTTTCCAAAATAAGGCTCCAATGGCCTCTATTTATGCCGAAACCCGTGACTAATCTTTTAAGTCTCCAGACCCAGTTTCGTTTCAGGGGTCAGCCAGTTTCAAACTGGTACGATTCTAGGCCGAATTAGGAGTTTTGTAAAACACAAAAGTTTTAGCATTTTTCGAGAGCTAGAACTTTCGTGAAGAAAACTTTTTCAGATTACGCACCGATTTTAAAACGAAAATTGTTTTATGAAGGGTGCTCAAGGAATCAGAAATTCCTGCACCACAAGTTTTAACAAATGATTTTAGAAAATTGGTTTTTCAACCTCAAACGAGTGTTTTGACTCAGAAAATCGTTCCAAGGACGGTTTTCAACCTCAAATGATTTTACGAAGCATAAATCCATGAGTTTTGATTTTATGATTTAAGTTAAGAATTTTTACACGAAAAGTGAAATTTTGGGATTTATTCCCTATGTTTTTCCAAGCAAGGAAAATGTATTTTTCAAGCAAGAGTATAGCAAGCGATTAGTTTACGATTGGTAACGGGGAGTTACACTCGAGTTATCGGGTCAAGCCCGAGGCCCAAAGGTTGACTCATAGGGGGGGTTGACCATAGTTGACCGCAGTTGACCAAGGTTGACTTTAGTTGACTTTTGGTTAACTCATAGCATAGAGTTAGTTTATCCTTACGGGTTATCCAAAGTAACCCTAAGAGATACCGTTAAGCTCAACTAAAGGGTTATCAGATATGACCCGATAGTTATGGATTAAGATAAGTAACCCTTAGGGGTTTAGTAAGGCTTAGTACGCAAGGTTACCGGGAGTAACCAAGTTAGACGCTTTGCACATAAGGGACATACAACCAAGACCATGTAGGATAAGCATGTTGGTTAAGTCACCAGCACTTCACGAGTTTAAGTTAGATCTTGTCCTTATTCAAGCAGACAGAACCTGCAGCTGTACCAGGAGAAGAACAGCACTAGATGGGACAATAAGTCAAGAACGTAGGACGGAAAGGTAAGTACAATTCCGCCTACAGCATGAACACATGTTTGTTGCATATGATGTGTTTAAGAAATCATGAATAGGATTTCAAGATTTATGATGTTATGCAGTATGTTTATGTGATAAGTTAAGTATGCAGTATGTTCATGTCAAGTATGCAGTATGTTAAGTTCATGTAGTATGAGTTAGTATGTTATGCAGTAAGTTCATGTTATGTTATGCAGTATGTTTCATGTTAGGTTAAGCAGTATGTTCATGTTATGTAGCATGTTATGTTAAGTATGTTAAGTAAGTATGCAGTATGTTATGTGAAGTATGTTAAGCAGTATGTCATGCATGTTCAGTATGAGTAGTATGTTATGCAGAAGCATGTTATGCGATATGTTAGACATTGTAGCATCACGAAGCATGTCCACCAATAATAAGTCACATGGTAAGACATGAGATAAATCAAGTAGGACATGTTGTGTTGTACTAGCTTGCCTTTGTGGTAAGTTCAAACGGCATGTTCTATGGTTTGACTTGATATGGAAGGGTTGCCTCCACTACTCCATGTTAAACTGTGTGTTTCATGGTTTGAGTTGGTTTGGACGGACCGTCTTTAATCACTCCATGGTTACGTACCTAAGTACATACACACATGGTATAGTAGCAAGATAAGATCAGTAGTAAGACCATAAATGATTTTAATAATAAATCATAATTGGTTCACGTTTTCGTGCATCTAGTTGCATGCGGATAGGATGTTGTGCTTACTGAGCTTTTTAGCTCATTACTTACGGTCATGCTGTAGGTAAGCTACCTACCGGCAATACCTGATGCAAGGCTGTGGAGAGATGGTGCCGCGGATTGTGAAACGTGGGAATGGACTACTACGGGCTTTCCGAAATTAGTTTAAAATGAAAATGTGTTTTCATTATGTTTTCACTATGTATGTTCAGTTTCAATTTCAGTAAGTATGGCAAGCAAGTTACCACGTATTGTACCGGTCCGCTGTAGGTCAGGTCGGGTCCACGATTCAGATTATGTATGTATGTATGGAGCTTCCCTCATAGGTGAAAGGTCAGTACTCGAGTGAGTACATCAGAAGAAGTTAGAGTTTTATAAAAGAAAAGCAGTTTTGAGTTATGCTTTAATCGAGTTTAAAGTTCTATGATTTTCGTAAAAGAAGTTTTCAATCACTATTTTTAGAAAAGAAGAAAAAAAAAAATTTCCGCACTTTTCTTCTAGTTTTAAGTTAAGCAAGTAGAAGTAACAACCCTCCATTCGCGTAATCAGCCCTACGTGGGTGGTCGGGGCATTACAGAATTAACAGTGTCTCACCTTTAGTGTATCAAAGTACATAAGTCATGGATATGAACTCAAGTAATCATTTCAGGATTAAGATTAATGCAGGATGATAATCAAAGCATCATCGATTTTTATAAACGGAATTATTAAACTGAATCAATTAACACTTTAGGTTCAGTCCAATGTCATACCTCAATACTGGTATACATTAAAGTTTCTACTCAGAACCTATTCGATGGTCAAGACAAACCATCCCTCCAAGGAAGTAGACAACCTTTACAATCTTATCATGAATAAGATCCCCAATCTTATTCTGTTGATTGCGGATTATTTATTTAGACTGTTATCAAATTACCACGTCTTCTATGCATACCCCGTATACATATGGAAATTCGATATATTACCAACAGCCGAAGAGTATTTTATGTTTGCTTAAAATAATCATACAATCAACAAATGAAAGTAAATAGAACACAACTTATTAAACATGAATAACTTCCTTTTATTAATATCAAAATGTCATATTTGCAGAAAATTCCTAATATTGATTTTCTATCCTTAGGGCACATATAGATCCCAACAATCTCCCACTTGCCCTAAGCGAGTAAATGTGACATATTATGCATCCCCATGCCTTCGACGTGTTCTTCGAATCTTCTGGCCACCAAAGTGTTTGTGAACGGGTCAGCAAGATTGTCCTCCGATGCGATTTTACAAACCGTCACATTTCCACTCTCAACAAAGCCTCTGATAATGTGATATTTTCTATCAATATGCTTACTCCTCTTATGATGCCTAGGATCCTTGGTATTAGCTACTGCTGCACTGTTGTCACAGTAGAGCACCATAACTTTATCCATACCAGGAACGACCTCAAGGTCACTAAGGAACCTGCGGAGCCAAACCGCTTCCTTTGATGCTTCACTGGCTGCCACATACTCGACTTCCATGGTCGAGTCAGCAATACAAAATTGCTTAACACTCCTCCACACAACGGCACCACATCCAAGGGTGAAGACGGATCCTGAAGTCGATTTCCTTGAATCCTGATCTGATTGAAAATCAGAATCTGTATATCCTATAGGAACAAGGTCCTGACCGGAATACACTAGCATATAATCCCTCATTCTCCATAGATACTTGAGTATATGCTTGACCACAGCCCAATGGTTCGGTCTCGAATTCGACTGATATCAACTTACCATACCAACCGCAAAACAAATGTCAGGCCTAGTGCATAACATATTGTACATAAGACTACCTACCACTGATGCATAAGGTACATTTTTCATACGCTCCCTTTCTTCCGATGTCTTGGGACAATCATCTCTAAAAAGCTTGATTCCAATCCTGAAAGGTTGAGCACCTTTCTTGGAATCCTTCATATAAAACTTCTCAAGTACTTTATCAATGTATAAAGCTTGGGAGAGTGCTATCGTTTTGTTCTTTCTATATCTGAAGAGTTGAGTACCAAGAACATAACTAGCTTCTCCTAAGTCCTTCATGTCAAACTATTTGGCTAACCAAACTTTGACAGATGATAATATTGTCACATCGTTTCCAATAAGCAATATATCATCCACATCAAGTACAAGGAACACCACTTTCTCGTTCTTGATACATTTATAAACACATGGTTCATCAATGTTTTGTTCGAATCCATAAGTTTTGATCGCTTGATCAAATCTAATATTCCAAGAACGAGATGCTTGCTTTAATCCATAAATGGATTTAAGCAACTTGCATACTTTGTCTTCTTGGCCTTTTGCCTTGAACCTGTCTGGTTGTATCATATAGATATCTTCCTTAAGAGAGCCATTCAAGAAAGCTGTCTTGACATCCATTTGCCAGATCTCATAATCGAGAGCGGCCACAATGGATAAAAGAATGCGGATTGACTTAAGCATTGCTACAGGCGAGAAGGTTTCTTCATAGTCGATTCCTTCTTTCTGCGTATAGCCCTTCGCTACAAGTCTTGTGTTGAAAGTTTCCACTTTCCTATCCACACCTCTCTTCCTCTTGTATACCCACTTACACCCAATCAGTTTTATGCCTTGGGGTAAGTCTATAAGTTTCCAGACCCCGTTGGAATCCATAGATTCCATCTCGGTGTTCATATCCTTTTGTCAAAGACTAGAATCAACATCCTCCATAGCTTCCTTACACGTAGCCGGATCATCAATATGTTATATGGATTCTGCTTCATAAACTTCACCACTGAACATGTACTTTTCAGGTTCCCTGATAATCCTCCCACTACGACGAAGCTCCTGTGGTTGTTGATTCTTTAGTGATTTTTCCACAGGGTTTTCTGTGATTTTAGGAACATCCAAACCCGAAGTCATCTCCTCAAGCACTACTTTGCTACGAGGTTTAAAGTTTTTCATGTAACTTTCCTCCAGGAATGTTGCATGTGTTGAAATAAAGACTTTATTTTGCTTCGGATTATAGAACAGACCACCTTTTGTCCCTTTTGGATAGCCAACAAACAAGCACACTTCTGATCGTGACTAATTTCTTCGCTTCCTTATCCATGACGTGTGCCGGACAACCCCAAATTTGAATATGATTCAAATTAGGTTTCCTACTCATCCATAACTCGTAAGGAGTTTTAGGAACCGATTTGGAGGGAACGTTATTCAGAAGATAGCATGCAGTTTGTATGGCATGCCCCCAAAATGACAAAGGTAATGTGGAGTAACTCATCATAGATCGGACCATATCCAATAGGGTCCTATTCCTTCTCTCAGCTACACCATTCTGTTGAGGAGTACCAGGTGCAGTCAACTGGGATTGTATCCCATTCTCTATCAAATATCCCAAGAACTCATCCGATAGGTGTTCCCCACCTTGATCAGATCGAAGTGTCTTAATGGACTTGCCTAATTGTTTCTCCGCTTCAACCCGAAACTCTTTGAACTTGTCAAAGGCTTCGCTTTTGTGGGTCATTAAATAGACATATCCATACCTTGAGTAATCATCAATAAAAGTGATATAATACTCATACCCACCACGTGCTTCTGTGTTCATGGGACCACAAACATCTGTATGCACAAGTTCTAAAAGTTTCTCGGCACGACCATACTTGGCAGCAAAGTGCCGTTTAGTCATCTTGCCCTCAAAACAGGATTCGCATTGTGGCCAAGGTTCAACCTCGTACAAGTCAAGGCATTCATCTTTTATCATCCTTTGAATTCTGTTAAGGCTTATGTGTAATACCCGGAATTTTCATGGACTTAAGATTTCTCTTTTTATTAGAAATTAGAAGTCCGCATGTTATGTTTATGAGGTGTTTTCATGAAAAATTATGAATCACATGTGAAATTCGTAATTTTATTAGCCAAGGTTAGAATTTTCTTTCAAACCGGCTATGAGACTCGGAAAAAATGCCGAGGTTGGTAAACGGCATTTTGAGTCAAAAAGAATGAAAAATGATGAAATTTTACAAAAGTCAAAGGGTTGACCAAAAAAGTCAAAGGGTTGACCAAAAAGTCAAAGTTTGACTAAGGACGGGTCAAAAATGTTGACCCCGAAAAATGATGAAATGCAGTATAAGAAGAGACTGCAAAGACTTTTTATGGTCAAGAAAGTAAAAATAAGCCGTAAAAACCATCCTAGAAATCAAGCACACCGAATCAAAATTAAAAGGCGAAAAGGTCTCCGAAAAATTGGAGAAAGAAAGTTTTTCGGTTCAATTTTACAAGGAAGAATTTTTGGACCGAATTATGGAGCACAATATTTGAAATATTTGTGTGACACAAAGGAAAAGAAATGAATTAATTTGGGAGAACAAAAATGGCCAAACAAGGCATTGTGGGAGCTAGTGGAAAATGACATCAACCCCTTGATATCACCTTCCACTAACTCAATGTTGCACATGTGGACTCCCCCTCCTCCATAAAGTTCGGCAAGCTCAAAGGAAAAGGAAAAGAAAAGAAAGCCATACTTTAAGGAATGATGTCCCCCAATGATCTCATTAGATGTGAACTAAATTTGGTAAAGTGTGGTGTCCTTTCCATCACCCATTTAAGTACCATTTGTCCACCAAAAAGTGCAGCCAACACCTCCCCATTCTCCCTCTATATTCGGCAAGCCACATGGGGAAGGACAAAGAAAAAAAAAGCATGAGAAAAGATGGAAAAGAAAGACATGGCATAAAGCCATTTTTTGAGGAAAAATTGACCACCCATTGGATGCCACTTGGCTGTCCAAATTTTCAGCAAACAAGCCCTCCCTATGGCCAAGCAATCAGCCCTTTTACTTCCCTAAAAATCCGGACAAAAAGGCAGTCCAACCTCCCCCATTCTCCCTTCAACATTCGGCTGCACACAAGGGAAAAGAAGGCATGTGATAAAGCCTTGAATTAAGGAGAAAAGTTGGTCAACAAAACCACAAAAGCAAGCTAACCTCTCCCACAAAATCAGCTGCTTGTCCCCCCCTCTTTTTCTCCTTCACATTCGGCAGCAAGCAACCCATTCTCTCCCTTGGAGTTTCGGCCAGCTAAGGGAAAGGATGGACATGACATAAAGCCATGGTTTAAGGAGAAGCAAAGTGGACAACAACTCTCCCTTTCCTCATGACATTCGGCAGCTCTCCCCCTCTCATTTCCTCCATTATTTTTTGCCAGTTTTTCCAGCCAAAACCGTGGGAAGAGGAGAGGAAAAGAAGAGAGAAATCTGGAAAAAAATCTGAGGGTGATGCTTGTGTGAGTGTTCGGCTGTTCTAGGGGAGAAAGGAAAGAGATTTGTGAGCCATGGAGACCCATTTTGGGGCAGCAAACCGTGGGTTTGGAGAGTGAAAAGAGAGGAAGAAAATCTGGAATTTTGGGAGCCAAATCCGTGGGTGAGCCATGTGATGAGTTCGGTTCTAGCAAGAGGAACCAAGAGAAGATTTTTGGTGCTCTAATGGAGCCAAAAACCGTGAGCTTTGAGAGAAGGAAAAGGTGAGTCAAAAACTTGGATTTTTCATCTTATGAGACTTGGTTTTGATGAGCTAGAAAGAACTAACAAAAAGTTCTTGGATTTCCATTTTTCTTGCAAAAATCCATGAGCCATGAAGGAGGATTCGGATCCCTTGGAGGAGCCAAAATCCGTGAGCCATGGAGCCAAGAAGAAAATGGGATTTTCAAACCCTAACTTGGGTTAAGGTAACTTCTTGAACTAATCTTGGATTTAAGCTCAAGATAAGCATTTTTTCTTATGATTCAAGATGGGTTTGTAAGGACATAAGTCCATCTCCTTTTTCAGCCAAGATTTTCGGTGTATGTGCTTGATAGGGATTAGGGTTTGGTTGGCTTATTTTATGATGTTGCTTGCATGATTTTTTATGCTTGAAAATGGCTAGGATGCATGCTAGATGTGTTATTTAAGTCCCCTAGATTTTGGTCACAAATCAGCCCTAAAGCAGTGGCTGATTTGGTTGAAGAAAAACGATGAATGTGATGCTATTTTAATGAATGATGCAAGAGCAAGACACCATGCAGTCAAGGACGTTTTTGTGGGCTGCATGGGTGTGAAGGATGGACAAGGATGAATGCATGGGACGTTAGATACGTTGCTTGTTTAATGTTTAAGCTCTCGATGTGATCGGTCGAGTTAGAATCCGCGAACTAGGACGTAAAACCGGATTAACAACCAAAACTGCCATTTCGGAGTCGAAACTGGCTAGTTTCGAGAAAGAGAAAATATCAGGCCCTTAGAGGCCGAACGGGGTAAAAGTTAAAACATGAAAGTTGTTCGGAACAACTTTTACTAGAAAACACCACAGACGGAATCTCGAAATAAGGCTCTAAAAGCCTTCGTTTTTATGAAAACCCGTGGCTAATCCCTGGAGCCAGTTTCACTCCGTTTTTCAGGATCAGCCACATTCAAACGAAAACTGGTACTGATCTAGGCCGAACTGGATTTTGTGCAAAACACGAAAGTTTTAGCATTTTTCGATAGCTACAACTTTCGTGAAGACAAGCTTTTCAGATTATGAGCTGATTTTTAAACTGGGTTGGTTTTACGAAGAGTGCTCAGGGAATCCGAGAATTTCCAGCACTTTGGTTTACAAAAACGTTTTCTAGAAAAATGTAAAGTGTCTCTAAAATGTTATTTTGACTACGAAAACCGTTCCAATGGCGATTTTCAGTCCTCAGTGATTTTATGAAGTCCCATTTTAAGAAAATGAATTTTTACAAGAGTTTTGGGATTATTCACCCAAAGTGTTCAAGTTGAAGAAAAATGGGATTTTCCATAAGTTAAAGGAAAATGAGATTTTTCAAGAAGAGAGTGGGATTTTTAAGGTTTAGAAGTGAAATTCCACATTTTTCCAAGAAGTAAAGAAAATAATGATTTTAGCCAAGTATTTTCAAGATTTATGAAGTAAGAGCTTTTACAAGCAAATTAATAGGATTTTTGGAAAATAATTATATAAGGTTTTCCAAAAACCAAGAAATGGAGTTTTAAGGAAAAAAATGGGTAAACAAGCCGACGACGAACGGTAACCGGAATTATATCCGAGTTACTGGGCTAAGCCCATAGCCCAACGTTAGACCCAAAAGGGGGTTACCTTAATTGACCACATGTTGACTTGGGTTGACCAAAAGTTGACTTTAGGGTTACCCAATATAACCCTAAAGGATACCAAGATTTATGAAATGGGCTAAGACCTAGGGTTATTGAAGAGATAATAACCCAATGGATTATGAATCAAGAAAAAGTAAATCATAAGCCCAAGATGAAGGAAGTAACCAATCAGGTTTACAAGAGATATTAGAGGGGACATACAACATACACATCTAGGATTGCTCATGGATGTTGGTTAGGATACCAACATCATATGTCACGATTTATGGTAAGATAAGTTAACCTTATCTTACACCTCCTTTGATTGAAACAGGAATATGAACCTGTTGAGATATCACGAGGAATGATGGGTCAAGAGCATAGGACCTAAAGTAAGTACAAACCTCACCTGTGGTATGGAAAAATAATAATGTATGTTCAAATATGAAATGCTATGTTTAAATGCGATGTTAAATGCTATGCTTTTTAAGGTGCTGTGTTTTAAAGCTATTATGTTTTAAATGAGGCCATGATTTAAAGAAATTTAAAGTCTGTCATATTTTAACGATGTCATATTTTAAAGCGGCCATGTTATGTTAAAATATGTCATGTGCATGTATGAAGAAATGATTATGTGACATCATAAGGTATGTTCACTAATGATAACCCACTTGGTAAAAATACACAAGTAAAGTGTCGTACCAACCTCCCCCAAGGTGGAGGATTTTTTTTATGTTAAAATTATGGATTTGCCCTCTCATTGATGCGGGAGGGTGTAATTACTTATGTTTTCCTGGAGCAGTTAGGGACCTTGCAAACCCTAACTGTATCTGGAGGCGCTATATGTTAAGGATACGCACACTATGGGGCCCATATGAAAGATAAGTACAAGTTAAAAAGAAATGCATAAATGGACATAAATGGTTTATGCATATGTTTTATGATGAAGTATGTTTTCAAGATGTTAAATGAAAATGTTTTGTGAGATCGCGTTTGTACTTGCTGAGCGTCAGCTCATCAGATATATTCCATACTGTAGGTAGAGATAAAAGGCTTGTAGCCTTACTTGGTGGGCTTGGAGATGATGCAGCGAGTGAAGGGCGGTGTGGGATACCACTACGTAATATTTTCCGCATTATGTTTAAGTTATGAAGTTTTCATGTATGTTAAAAGTCAAGTTATGTTATGTATGCATGAAATGTTTCAAGGTATAATGCACAATTTTAGTGTATGGGTTTCAAGTCAAGATTTTAAAATGAAATCCAAATTATAAAGTTCAAAGAAAGTTTTAAAACGATGTTCAAAAGAAGTTTCAAAAAAAAAAAAAATTATTCCGCATTTTCAAAGTATAGTAAGTTATGTATGAAGGTGACGGTTCCGGCGCCCCGCATCCGCGCGGTCGGCCCCGCGTGGGTGTCAGGTTGGTGGTTCGAGGCGTCACAGAGTTTGGTATCAGAGCGGTATCCTGCCAGCCTACTTCACTTCGCTTCACATCGTCTCCGTAACAGCCCAAGTAAGTTGAAATTTTTTTTAAGTGATAACTATAGTGTTTTTCATTTTAAGGGAAATCACATACGATATACATATGTATTTCCTTGACCCTAGAAACTACCATAATGGGTATGTAAGAGGGTAAGCTTATGATGATGATGATGATGATGATGATAATGATGATGATGATGATGATGATGATGATGATATGAGGATTAGAAGTTAGAAATAGAAATTGGTTCGCCGTGTATACGAACGAACCAAAGTTTGCAAGAGTCTAATCTTGCAATTATAGAAGCTAAATTATGATTAAAAAAAAAAAAGTGGATAATGCCTTAATTTGGGAATAGCAATTAGGCATATATCAATATGAGTTAGATGCTACCAATGAGAATTGGTATGTCATAAGAATGATGATGATATCAATAAGGTTGAGATTGACAACAACCTTCTAAGTAAAAGAAATTATGTGATAATGGGAAGTTTTAGATATTCCCTAGAGCTAAGATTATGCCTGTATGCTTTAAAGAAATGCTAAAGGCAAAAAGAGAAGTTTCTACTGGCTAATAAATGTAAAGAGCTAGTTGAATCAAGTATGTCTTCGATTGCATCACTCGAACAAGAAAAATGTTTTCAACAATATTTATTATTATTTTTCCATGAATAATATGGAAGATATTTAAAGAAGTTATTTTTACGTATGATGCTTGATCTTATGCGACATTAGAACCAAATCATGTTATGTAATGTAAAAGACCAAATCCTTGAGGAGTAAATTTTTCCAAGAAAGGGGTCTTTGGCCAAATCATTGAGGAAGAAATTCCAAGAAAGGGGCCACCATGTTATGAAAGATGGCCAAATCCTTGAGGAAGAAATTCCAAGAGAGGGGTCACCATGAAAGAAAGGGGTTCTAATAGCATGAGATTAACACTGTACTAAGAGGGTTCTCAGTTTCAAGTAAATTGAAAGAAAAATATTTTCAATATTTGCTGAGCTCTAAAGTAAAGTTAAAGAAAAGTATCGTAAATATGAAGATACGATATATTTTTCATGTATGGAAAAGCTATATAATATAATATGCTTTTCAAAATTGCAAGATATATGATAAACTTGCTAAGAAATTTCATGAAAATGGTTCTTGCGATGCAATATGAAGTACGATGACATGTATGAAAGAATGAAAGTAGGATGAAAGTATGATGAACATGATGAAAGTATGATGATTGGAATGAAAGAATGACGAAAGTAAGCATGAAAGTATGAAAGTATGAGGATATGAGGTATGAGATAAGATGAAATATAAGGAAGATTATGGTTCTGTATAAAAGATATGATCCCATTAAAGTGTTAAAAATGGGAACATGAGCAGATCATTATGGATTTCTAGTGGATTTTGAGAAAAACCACTTAGAATTATCCGATTTTCGAGGACGAAAATATTTTAAGCAGGGTAGGATGTAATACCCGGAATTTTCATGGACTTAAGATTTCTCTTTTTATTAGAAATTAGAAATCCGCATGTTATGTTTATGAGGTGTTTTCATGAAAAATTATGAATCACATATGAAATTCGTAATTTTATTAGCCAAGGTTAGAATTTTCTTTCAAACCGACTATGAGACTCGGAAAAAATGCCGAGGTTGGTAAATGGCATTTTGAGTCAAAAAGAACGAAAAGGAAAGAAAAAGAATGAAAAATGATGAAATTTTACAAAAGTCAAAGGGTTGACCAAAAAAGTCAATGTAAGACCCGAAATTTTGAAGACTTGTAATCTCCTTGTTCATAAGGAATTAGAGTCTAATTTATGTATTTATGATGTGTTATATGAAAAATTATGAATAATAATGAGAAATTCATGATTTTATTTAAACGATGTTCGAGTCTTCATTTAATGATTTTGAGACTCAATTGATGTTTTACGAGCCAAGAATGAGGTTTCTAAAGGAAAAAGAACAAAAAAGGATGAAATTTTACAAAAGTTAACTTTGACCGAAAAAGTCAAAAGATTGACCAAAAAGTCAAAGGATTGACCCAAAAAGTCAAAGTTTGACCGGGACGGGTCACAACGTTGACTTCACAAGTATGATGAAGGAATATGGAAAGAATCTCCGAAAATGAAGTTTTATAAGCCATAAATTCACCCTAGAAAAATCAAGCACACCGAAAAAAAAAAAAAGAATTAAGGGCAAAAAGAGGGTTTCAACCAAGAGTTTATAAGTTAAAGAAAATAATGAAATTTAACCAAGGTATTTTCTAATTAAAGGAGTTAAAATTTTACAAGCAAGATGAAGGATTTTTGGAAGCTTATTACACAAGATTTTCCAAAAAAAAATAAGGAGGAGTAATTTTATAGTAAAATTGGTAAACAAGCCGATTACGAACGGTAACCGGATATTTTATCCGAGTTACAAACCCAAGGATAACGAAGGGTTGACAAAAGGTTGACCCAAGGTTAAACAAGGTTAACCTTAAGGGTTACCCAATATAACCCTAAGGGATACCCACATGTATATTGGGCTAAGATTTAATGGGTTAATGGAAATAACCCAATAACAAGGATGTATGAGTAAAGCCCATTAATAGAACAAGACTCTAAACCAAAAAGGTTACCCAACGTAACCTCTTAAGGATTTAATCGAAGTTCAATAAAGAATGAGGATTAAAGTGGCCAAGATGGATATCATGTATAGGGGACATACAACCAAAAGTAAATGTGAGTGTTGGTAGGTCACCAACACCTTACGAAAGGATCCTAATCCTATATTTTTGGTATATCAGGAAAGTGAATTGCTGTTGCCGACAATTTAAGGAACGCGGTTTTAAGGATACAGCACTAAAGGTAAGTACAAACCTCACCTGCAGTATGAAAACTAGTAAATTATGTTCAAGTATGTGGTTTTCAAATATGCTGCAATGTGTTGTGTGCTATATCTATGAAATGCCATGTTTTATGAAAAGTGCTATTTTTACAAAATGCCATGTTTTATGAAAAGTGCTATTTTTGCAAAATGACATGTTTATAAAAGGTGCTATTTTCGCAAAACGCTATGTTTATAAAAAGCACTGTTTTTGCAAAAGATTATAAAAACGCTATATTTGCAAAATGTCATGTTTGCAAATGCTATGAATGAAAAGAATGCCATGCCATGTTATTAATGAGATAAAAAGTATGTTATCATATAGTGACATCATAAGGTATGTTCACTAAAGATAAATAACATGGTAAGAAATCACAAGTAAAGTGTCGTATCGACCTCCCATAAGATGGAGGATTTTTATGTTAAAGTGAAGGATTCACCCTCTCGTTGATGCGGGAGGGTATAATCACCCAATGTTCCCGGGGCAGTTAGGGACCTTGCAACCCCTATCTGTAACCTGTAGGCGCGCTAAATAAATGATGGAACGTACACTATGGGGCCCATAAGAAAGATAGGAAAGTTAAAAGAAATGCATAAATGGTTCACGCATATGCACATGATGATGTATGTTTTTCATGATGTTTTAAATGTTTTGTGAGATTATGTTTGTGCTTACTGGGCGAAAGCTCATTCAGTTATATTTCATACTGTAGGTAAGAAACCCACAGCTTGACTGCTGGACATTGTTGGAGCGGTGTGGCGGCGGACGAAGGCGGTATGGATACCACTACGCATAGTTTCCGCAAATCTTTTGATAAGTAAAGAAGTTTTGTATATATATATATAAGTATATACATGATGAAGACAAGTTATGTATCATGGTATTTTGGAACTAAATACCTTAAGTAAACTTTTACTTAAATGGTAATGATATATTGCTAATGGCAAATGCTTCTATATGTATGTTTCAAAATATATATATATATATATATATTCCTAATTTTCAAGTAAAGTTAAGTAAGTAAGTAAGGCGTGACGGCCCTACGTAGTAAGGGGGCGTCACAGAGTTGGTATCAAAGTGGTATCCTGCCAGCCTACTTCGTCTCGGTCCGCATCGTTCCGCAATAGTCCAAGTAAGTTAAATTATTTCTTATGCTTAGAATTAGATTTTAGTATTCAACGCATATCGATGGTTTGCAATGGAAAGGTTGGTTGTGAGAATGACGTTGGGTTGTACCCTAACTCGGTGGTGGTAAACAAGTAATGTATGCCCATGATGAGTAAATTATGTATTTTTCCTAAAAACTATGATTATGAAAAGAAGATTATGGTTCTGTATAAAAGATATGATTTTATGAAAGTTTTGAAAATAAGAAGCTTATTTTATTGCTTCTATACAGAACCATGCCACCAAGACGTCGAGCGGCACAAGCCCAAAACGTCGATCTTGCAGCTCAACTGAATGAGCTGAGAGAGATGATGCTAGCCCAGCAACATGAAATAGGTGGGCTTAGGGCTCAAATAGCCCAACAGAACCAAGGACCACCTGAGGCCAGGGTACCACCGGCACCTGAAGAGCAACCAGCGGTACCGGAATTCCCCGAGGAAGAACCAGTGATTCCGGAACACCCTGAGGCCCCAGAAGCACCAATGGCGCCGGTAGCTGCTCCGCCAGCCCCTCGTGTTCGGACCCCGGCAGAGCTGTATCATGAATTGCGGCGCATGAAGGCGCCAGAATTCGAGGGATCAACGGACCCGATCGAGGCCGACAACTGGCTCATCGACCTTCAAGTCTCCCTGAACTTCTTAGGGTTCGACGACAGAGAGAGAGTCCTTTGCGCGTCCTTTATGTTGAAGAAAGACGCCCGGTTATGGTGGGAAACGGTTCAAATCAGACGAGACGTCACCCAGATGACATGGGAAGACTTTGTGGAAGAGTTCCGTGAGAAGTACTTCAACACAAAAGTAATGGAAACTCAGCAGGACAAATTCACGAATTTCCATCAGGGAAATTTGTCTGTGGCAGAAGCTGTGAGGAGGTTTGAACAGCTCGCCCGTCTCTGCCCTCAACTCATCAGTTCTGAGAAGGATAAAGTGAGAAAAATGATGAGAATGTTCTGGCCGGACTTAGCCGTGCTTATCAGCAGTGGCCCCCACCCACCGCTCACTGTCGCCGAGTGCGTCAGTCGAGCAGTTCGAGCCGAATACTGGGTCGGTCAGAACAAGGCGCAACGGGCCCAGTTCTTTAAAGAAAGGAATGAAGAGAAGGCCCTTGCCAGGCAGAGTCAGACCATGCCAGGCCAATCATCACAGCAGAAAGGTCAAGGAGGACCTTCTGGCCAACGCAGCGGCAACAAGCCGTATGGCAACCCCCAACAGAAAAGGAAGTGGAATGCTGGAGGACAGGGGAGCCAACAGAATCCTCCCCAGAAGAAGAATGCCCCTGACAGGAGTGGAACTCCCCCTTGCCAAAAATGTGGGAGAAAACACCCGGGAGACTGCCGTGCCGGGACAAACCACTGCTATCTGTGTGGTAAGGAAGGTCATTTTGCTAAAAATTACAATGCCAATGTCCAGCACCAGCAGAATTATCAGAGGGGTCAGGGAAGTCAGTTGCATGCAGCCCAGATGAAGCTAGAAGGACCTGCAATCCATCAGGGCCGAGCTAAAGCTCCAGAACCGCAAGGACGCATCTATGCCTACACAAAGGAGGATGCTCAAGCTGGACCGTCCACGGTGGTGACAGGTCAGCTTCCTATTGCCCAACAAGATGCTTATGTGTTGATTGATTCTGGTGCTACGTATTCATTCACATCACCTAGGTTTGCTAAGAAACTAGGTAGAGATAATGAGAAAATCGGAAGAACCTTTCGTACTGCATTACCCTCCGGGGAAATCTTGTTGTCTGATTATTGGATACGCCACGTTCCAATAATCATATGCGGTAGAGAGATGTACGTCAACCTGATCGTCATCGATTTGTACGACTATAACGTTATCCTGGGTATGGACTTCCTGGGAAAGTACAACGCAGTTATCGACTGCCAGCGTCGTGCGGTCACGTTCAAGCCAGTTGGAGATAAGGAATTCATCTTTCGAGGATCGACCCCGAAGCAGCCGAAGATGTTTATTTCGGCATTAAAGGCTAGCAAGTTGTTGGCGGAAGGATGTCTTGGATTTCTAGCCAATATGGTGGATAAGACACAAGAGACCGAAAGTAAGCCGGAAGATGTACCGATAATCAAGGAGTTTGTGGACGTTTTTCCTGAAGATCTGCCAGGATTGCCACCAGAACGAGTGATAGGAACCTCGCCAATATACTGACGAAACCCGCTATCAATAAAGAAGGCACCAAGACCGTTTCTACTTCAGATTTGGATGGAAATCACCGCGACCCGTTGCTTATATCGAAGCAAGAACCTTGGTATATCGAAGACGCCACAATCAAGGATGGAAGGCTTGATTGATAAGTCGGTTTTGAACGCCACGGACAAATTCCGATAAGTTCGAAATAGTTCGTCAAAGAACCAAAGAAAGAATTCACCTTTCAGAAAATTTTTCAGCCAAAAGTCCTTTCATTAATCATGAAAATGCCTATTTATAGGCCAAGTTACAATCAGAATTTCCTAAGGAAATTCGTCCAAAAAAATCAGAGGCAATTTCCTAAAACTAGAAAAGGAAAGTTGACAAATTCAAATGTAATAACTACCCTAATTTACCCTAAATAAAAACCAACTATAAGGAATGTTTTAATGGCTGATTATCAGCCAATTACATGCCCAAAACTTAAGGGAAAGTGCAATAAATTCGTTTTGGCAACTTGAGCTAACAGATCAGCCACATGTGCCCAAAATGGGAAAGTTTCCGAAATTCTTCATTAACCTAGATCATGCCAAATTCGTGGACTCTTCTAAGATCTGGATCAAGTTGATGCACCTTTGAGGTTGACGTGGGCAGTGGTCAATGGGCTTGCATAAATTGACTTGATTCCAAATTTCATGAATCAGCCCATTTAATGCTTCCTTGAATTTCTTGGCACGGGCTCTTGTAATTGGACCAACAGGAACTTGAATTGGGTCAGCCACCTTCCATGCATTTGAGCTATCCATGTTTGCATCAACGAGAAATCTCTTTTGAGATTGAGTTACTCCCAGGATCGGCACCAGTATCCAAGGCACCTTATAGAATGGCGCCTGCTGAACTCAAGGAATTGCAAGTCCAGTTGAAGGAGCTCCTGGATAAAGGATTCATCAGACAGAGCTATTCACCATGGGGAGCCCCGGTGTTGTTTGTTAAGAAGAAAGACGGCACTCTAAGAATGTGCATCGACTATCAGGAGTTGAACAAGATCACCATCAAGAACAAGTATCCGTTGCCCAGGATCGACGATCTGTTTGACCAACTGAAGGGAGCCTCAGTCTTTTCGAAGATTGATCTACGATCGGGATATCACCAGCTCCAAATCAAGCAAGGGGATGTTCCAAAGACTGCGTTTCGTACTCGATATGGACACTACGAGTTCCTTGTGATGCCGTTTGGACTGACAAATGCACCAGCCGCCTTCATGGATCTGATGAATCGAGTATTTAAGGACTACCTAGACAAGTTTGTCATTGTCTTTATAGACGACATTCTGATCTATTCAAGGTCGAAAAAGGAGCATGAGGAGCATCTAAGGATTGCACTACGGATTTTGAAGCAGAATCAGCTTTACGCCAAGTTCTCCAAGTGCGAGTTTTGGTTGGAGAAGGTCCATTTCTTAGGACATGTGGTCTCAAAAGAAGACATATCCGTAGATCCGGCCAAGATCGAGGTGGTAAGCAAGTGGCCAGCCCCCAAAAATGTCACCGAAGTGCGCAGTTTCCTCGGATTAGCGGGCTATTACCGACGATTTGTCGAAGGGTTTGCTAAGATCGCAGCGCCACTTACCGCGCTCACAAGAAAAGGGAAGGCATACGAATGGAAAAATAAGTGTGAAGAGCACTTCCAAGAGCTCAAAAGCAAGTTGACGAACGCTCCAATCCTCACAATTCCAGTCGTGGAGGAAGAAAACTTCGTGATTTACAGCGATGCTTCCAAGATAGGATTGGGAGCAGTGCTCATGCAGAACGGAAAAGTGATCGCCTATGCTTCGCGACAGCTCAAAGAACACGAAAAGAACTACCCGACGCATGATTTGGAGCTTGCGGCGGTAGTTTTTGCCTTAAAGATTTGGAGGCACTACCTCTACGGCACAAAATGCGAAGTGTACATGGACCATCAGAGTTTGAAGTACATCTTCACACAAAAGGAGCTGAACATGAGGCAAAGAAGATGGCTCGAATTGGTGAAGGACTACGACATAGATATTCGATACCATCCGGGAAAGGCTAACAAGGTGGCCGATGCCCTTAGTCGGAAGTCGTCTTCCTCGATGATGTCAATCCGGTCATTGACCGAGCCTCTTCAAAAGGAGCTAATGGAAGCCAGAATCGAGCTTATTACGGGAAGATTAGCTGCTCTAACCTTCCAGCCTACCATTTTAGATAGGGGCCTTACCTGTCAAAAAGTAAAGGCAGAACACCAATGTCCAGGAGGAGAATTGCAGAAAATTTCCATCCCATAATGGAAATGGGACCAGGTGACGATGGATTACGTGGTTGGTCTGCCTCGAACTCCTAGCGGCAACGACGCTATATGGGTAGTTGTCGACCGATTGACAAAGTCAGCACACTTTATAGCCATCAAGCTCAGCTTCTCTGTGGAACAATTGGCAGAATTGTACGTAACCCAGATCGTTTGCTATCATGGAATCCCGAAGACGATAATCTCGGATCGCGACGGTCGCTTCACTTCGAAATTTTGGAGGAGCGTACATGAAGCAATGGGTACCAAGCTTTCGTTTAGTACAGCTTTTCACCCACAAACGGATGGACAATCAGAAAGGACCATTCAGACCTTGGAAGATATGTTGCGAGCGTGCGTGATGGATTTCAAGGGAACTTGGGATAAAAAGCTTCCTTTGATTGAATTCTCGTACAACAACAGTTTTCACGCTTCAATTGGAATGGCTCCTTATGAAGCTTTATATGGAAGAAGATACAGATCTCCAGTCCACTGGTACGAGACAAGAGAAAAAGAACTTGTATCTACGGACTTCATTCGAAAGACCACGGAAAACGTGAAGCTCATACGACAAAGGATGGAGACTGCATTTAGCCAGCAAAAGAGTTACGCTGACAAGCGCCGAAGGCCTCTTGAATTTCAAGTAGGAGACTTGATTTTCCTCAAAGTCGCTCCATTTAAGGGAGTTATGCGGTTCGGAAAGAAGGGAAAATTGAGCCCAAGGTATATAGGGCCGTTCGAGATACTCGAAAGAGTTGGGAACGTAGCCTACAAGTTGGCTCTACCCCAGGAATTAGCATATGTGCACAACGTATTTCATGTGTCGATGCTAAAGAAGTACATTCCGGATCCATCGCACGTAATCGAGCATGAACCAATCGAGATTCGTGAAGACCTGACTTATGAAGAAAAGCCAGTCCAAATCTTGGCACGAGAAGAAAAAGTGCTAAGAAACAAGGTCATACCATTGGTAAAGGTATTATGGAGAAATCGCCATATCGAATAAGCGACACGGGAACGAGAAGAAGACATGAAGAGAGACTACCCCGATTTGTTCTAATTTTCGAGGACGAAAATCTTTTAAGGAGGGTAGGTTGTAAGACCCGAAATTTTGAAGACTTGTAATCTCCTTGTTCATAAGGAATTAGAGTCTAATTTATGTATTTATGATGTGTTATATGAAAAATTATGAATAATAATGAGAAATTCATGATTTTATTTAAACGATGTTCGAGTCTTCATTTAATGATTTTGAGACTCAATTGATGTCTTACGAGCCAAGAATGAGGTTTCTAAAGGAAAAAGAACGAAAAAGGATGAAATTTTACAAAAGTCAACTTTGACCGAAAAAGTCAAAGGGTTGACCAAAAAGTCAAAGGGTTGACCAAAAAGTCAAAGGGTTGACCCAAAAAGTCAAAGTTTGACCGGGACGGGTCACAACGTTGACTTCACAAGTATGATGAAGGAATATGGAAAGAATCTCCGAAAATGAAGTTTTATAAGCCATAAATCCACTCTAGAAAAATCAAGCACACCGAAAAAAAAAAAAAAAAGAATTAAGGGCAAAAAGGTCTCCGAAAAATTGGAGAAAGAGAGTTTTGGTCCAAAATTTACATGGAAGAATTTTGGATCAAAATATAAAATAAGAATGCTCATCACAGTATTGGAAATAACTGTAGAGCGCGAAAGGAGCTGTGAAAGAACGAGATGGCCAAACAAGGCCTTGGAAGAGCTAGTGGAAGATGACATCAACCCTTGACATCACCTTCCACTAACTCAAGATTGCACATTTGGAGCTCCAACCACTCCACTAAATTCGGCAACTAGGAAGAAAAAGAGAGGAAATTGGTTTGGTTAGAGAAACTAGGTGGTCTTCCAAATCTAACCAAACAAGGACACCTTACCATGCTTCATGACCTCACCTCCCACTCATCCAAGCAAGCACATGGAACCCCCCATCACTCCATAAATTCGGCTGCAAACACAAAGGAAAGGAAGGGAGACATAAGCCATAAATCAAGGAGAAAGGACATGAGAAAGAAAGCCATGATTTAAGGACCAAAAAGTGAGTAAGTATGGGAGGATTTTCTAGAGATTTCTAGGACCAATCAAGGGCTGCCACATGCCCCTTTCCTCTCCAAAATTTTCAGCAATCCAACCCCTTTTCCCTCCCTTGGTTTCGGCAACACAAGAGCACAAGGAAGGTATGGCATAAAGCCATTTTCTTAGGGAAATAGTGTGAGCAAAATTGGTGGAGTGTAGGAGCCTTTCCACCACCCAAAGGAAGACACTTGGCACTCCCATTTTTCAGCCTCAACAGCCCATACTCTCCCCTTTTTCCTCATGAAATTCGGATGCAAGCAAGGGACAAGAAAGACTTGACATAAAACCTTGAATTAAGGACAAGTTTCCACCCACTTTGGTCAATCAAAGAAACCCTTCCATCCCTTATACTTTTTGTTGGAAAAAGTGAGCCAAAGCTCTCACTTTCTTTGAGATATTCAGCAGCAAGAAGGAGAAGGAGAGAAAGAGAGTTTCCAAGAGAAATTTTTGGGTTTTCTTCACAAGGGTGCACGGGTTTTGCAAGGGAGAGTGCTAGAGAAATATTGGAAAAATTTTTGGTGAGTTCTACCAATTGGTGGCGAACAAAGCAAGAGAGAAAGAGGTAAGAAAATTTGGTTTTTCTCTTGATTAAGGTTCGGTTGGTGAGAGCAAGAAAGAACTAACCAAAGAAAATTTCGGATGCATTTTTCTTGGAAGAAACCGTGGGCTAGAGCAAGCCAAGGAACCAAGGAAGATTTTGGGATTTCAAAACCCTAACTTGGGTTTGAGGTAAATCTCTTAAACCACCTTGAAATCAAGTCTTATTTGAGTATTTTTGATGTTGATTCAAGTGGTTTGTAAGGACATAAGTCCACTTTAAATTTCTGCCCTCATTGTTGATGTGTGTGTGCTTGATAAGATTAGGGTTGGTTGGCTGATTTTGATGCTTATTTGCTTTAAAATGTGTGCTTGAAAATGATGGATTTTTCATGCTAGAAGATAGGTTGTATGTCCCTTAAGATGAGGCCAAAAATCTGCCCTTGGCAGCTATGAGAGCATGCTAGAATAGGGATGGATTTTGTGATACTTGTATGTGATGATGCATGAGTTAGAACCAAGTAACCCTAGGTTTTTAAATTTTCGGATTTGGGTTACATGAGTTGAATGAGATGGATTTATGGGTTGGAATGGGACGTTAGAAGTGCTGCTTGATGTTGTCTAAGCTCCCGATGTGATCGGTCGAGATAGATTTCCGCGAATAGGACGTAAACCAAAATGAGGAACCGAAACTGTCAATTCGGATTCGAATTTGGCCAGTTTTGGGAAAGGATAATTTCAAGGCCCTTAGAGGCCGAATGAGGTAAAACTCAAAACACAAAAGTTGTTCGGAACAACTTTTCCTAGAGGTCATCGCAAACAGAATCTCGAAATAAGTCTCTAACAGCCTCCGTTTTACCCAAAACCCGTGGCTGAACCCTGGGACGTTCTCCACCCAGTTTTTCAGAGTTAACCCGTTTTCAAATAAAAACTGGTACTGATCTAGGCCGAACTGGATTTTGTGCAAAAAACAAAAGTTTTAGCATTCTTCGATAGCTACAACTTTTGTGAAGACAAGTTTTCCGAATTCCAAGCCGATTTTTAAACTGGGCGCGTTTTGTGGGAGATGCGCAGAAAGCCCGAAATCTTACAAATGAGTCTCACGAAAATATTTTCTAGAAAAATTGTGAAGTGTTCTTAAATGGTTATTTTAGCTTCGGGAACCATTCCAAAGGTGATTTCTGACCCCAAATGATTTTATAAAAGATTTATCTCGAAAACCATGAATTTTAAGGGCTCGGGTTTGAAATTTCACATTTTTCTTCGAAGTAAAGAAAAAGAGGGTTTCAACCAAGAGTTTATAAGTTAAAGAAAATAATGAAATTTAACCAAGGTATTTTCTAATTAAAGGAGTTAAAATTTTACAAGCAAGATGAAGGATTTTTGGAAGCTTATTACACAAGATTTTCCAAAAAAAATAAGGAGGAGTAATTTTATAGTAAAATTGGTAAACAAGCCGATTACGAACGGTAACCGGATATTTTATCCGAGTTACAAACCCAAGGATAACCAAGGGTTGACAAAAGGTTGACCCAAGGTTAAACAAGGTTAACCTTAAGGGTTACCCAATATAACCCTAAGGGATACCCACATGTATATTGGGCTAAGATTTAATGGGTTAATGGAAATAACCCAATAACAAGGATGTATGAGCAAAACCCACTAATAGAACAAGACTCTAAACCAAAAAGGTTACCCAACGTAACCTCTTAAGGATTTAATCAAAGTTTAATAAAGAATGAGGATTAAAGTGGCCAAGATGGATATCATGTATAGGGGACATACAACCAAAAGTAAATGTGAGTGTTGGTAGGTCACCAACACCTTACGAAAGGATCCTGATCCTATATTTTTGGTATATCAGGAAAGTGAATTGCCGTTGTGGACAATTTAAGGAACGCGGTTTTAAGGATACGGCACTAGAGGTAAGTACAAACCTCACCTGCAGTATGAAAACTAGTAAATTATGTTCAAGTATGTGGTTTTCAAATATGCTGCAATGTGTTGTGTGCTATATCTATGAAATGCCATGTTTTATGAAAAGTGCTATTTTTGCAAAATGCCATGTTTTATGAAAAGTGCTATTTTTGCAAAATGCCATGTTTATAAAAGGTGCTATTTTCGCAAAACGCTATGTTTATAAAAAGTACTGTTTTTGCAAAAGATTATAAAAGCGCTATATTTGCAAAATGTCATGTTTGCAAATGCTATGAATGAAAAGAATGCCATGTCATGTTATTAATGAGATAAAAAGTATGTTATCATATAGTGACATCATAAGGTATGTTCACTAAAGATAAATAACATGGTAAGAAATCACAAGTAAAGTGTCGTACCGACCTCCCATAAGGTGGAGGATTTTTATGTTAAAGTGAAGGATTCACCCTCTCGTTGATGCGGGAGGGTGTAATCACCCAATGTTCCCGGGGCAGTTAGGGACCTTGCAACCCCTATCTGTAACCTGGAGGCGCGCTAAATAAATGATGGTACGTACACTATGGGACCCATAAGAAAGATAAGAAAGTTAAAAGAAATGCATAAATGGTTCACGCATATGCATATGATGATGTATGTTTTTCATGATGTTTTAAATGTTTTGTGAGATTATATTTGTGTTTACTGGGTGAAAGCTCATTCAGTTATATTTCATACTGTAGGTAAGAAACCCGCAGCTTGACTGCTGGGCATTGTTGGAGCGGTGTGGCGGCAGACGAAGGCGGTATGGATACCACTACGCATAGTTTTCCCAAATCTTTTGATAAGTAAAGAAGTTTTGTATATATATATATAAGTATATACATGATGAAGACAAGTTATGTATCATGGTATTTTGGAACTAAATACCTTAAGTAAACTTTTACTTAAATGGTAATGATATATTACTAATGGCAAATGCTTCTATATGTATGTTTCAAAAAAAAAATATATATATATATTCCTAATTTTCAAGTAAAGTTAAGTAAGTAAGTAAGGCGTGACGGCCCTACGTAGTAAGGGGGCGTCACAGTCAAAGGGTTGACCAAAAAGTCAAAGTTTGACCAAGGACGGGTCAAAAATGTTGACCCCGAAAAAAGATGAAATGCAGTATAAAAAGAAACTGCAAAGACTTTTTATGGTCAAGAAAGTAAAAATAAGCCGTAAAAACTACCCTCGGAATCAAGCACACCGAATCAAAATTAAATGGCAAAAAGGTCTCCGAAAAATTGGAGAAAGAAAGTTTTTCGGTTCAATTTTACAAGGAAGAATTTTTGGACCGAATTATGGAGCACAATATTTGAAATATTTATGTGACACAAAGGAAAAGAAATGAATTAATTTGGGAGAACAAAAATGGCCAAACAAGGCACTGTGGGAGCTAGTGGAAAATGACATCAACCCCTTGACATCACCTTCCACTAACTCAATGTTGCACATGTGGACTCCCCCTGCTCCATGAAGTTCGGCAAGCTCAAAGGAAAAGGAAAAGAAAAGAAAGCCATACTTTAAGGAATGATGTCCCCAATGATCTCATTAGATGTGAACTAAATTTGGTAAAGTGTGGTGTCCTCTCCATCACCCATTTAAGTACCATTTGTCCTCCAAAAAGTGCAGTCAACACCTCCCCATTCTCCCTCTATATTCGACAAGCCACATGGGGAAGGACAAAGAAAAAAAAAAGCATGAGAAAAGATGGAAAAGAAAGACATGGCATAAATCCATTTTTTGAGGAAAAAGTGACCACCCATTGGATGCCACTTGGCTGTCCAAATTTTCAGCAAACAAGCCCTCCCCATGGCCAAGCAATCAGCCCGTTTACTTCCCCAAAAATCCGGACAAAAAGGCAGTCCAACCTCCCCCATTCTCCCTTCAACATTCGGCTGCACACAAGGGAAAAGAAGGCATGTGATAAAGCCTTGAATTAAGGAGAAAAGTTGGTCAACAAAACCACAAAAGCAAGCTAACCTCTCCCACAAAATCAGCTGCTTGTCCCCCCCTCTTTTTCTCCTTCACATTCGGCAGCAAGCAACCCATTCTTTCCCTTGGAGTTTCGGCCAGCTAAGGGAAAGGATGGACATGACATAAAGCCATGGTTTAAGGAGAAGCAAAGTGGACAACAACTCTCCCTTTCCTCATGACATTCGGCAGCTCTCCCCCTCTCATTTCCTCCATTATTTTCTGCCAGTTTTTCCAGCCAAAACCGTGGGAAGAGGAGAGGAAAAGAATAGAGAAATCTGGAAAAAATCTGAGGGTGATGCTTGTGTGAGTGTTCGGCTGTTCTAGGGGAGAAAGGAAAGAGATTTGGTGAGCCATGGAGACCCATTTTGGGGCAGCAAACCGTGGGTTTGGAGAGTGAAAAGAGAGGAAGAAAATCTGGAATTTTGGGAGCCAAATCCGTGGGTGAGCCATGTGATGAGTTCGGTTCTAGCAAGAGAAACCAAGAGAAGATTTTTGGTGCTCTAATGGAGCCAAAAACCGTGAGCTTTGAGAGAAGGAAAAGGTGAGTCAAAAACTTGGATTTTTCATCTTATGAGACTCGGTTTTGATGAGCTAGAAAGAACTAACAAAAAGTTCTTGGATTTCCATTTTTCTTGCAAAAATCCATGAGCCATGAAGGAGGATCCGGATCCCTTGGAGGAGCCAAAATCCGTGAGCCATGGAGCCAAGAAGAAAATGAGATTTTCAAACCCTAACTTGGGTTAAGGTAACTTCTTGAACTAATCTTGGATTTAAGCTCAAGATAAGCATTTTTTCTTATGATTCAAGATGGGTTTGTAAGGACATAAGTCCATCTCCTTTTTCAGCCAAGATTTTCGGTGTATGTGCTTGATAGGGATTAGGGTTTGATTGGCTTATTTTATGATGTTGCTTGCATGATTTTTTATGCTTGAAAATGGCTAGGATGCATGCTAGATGTGTTATTTAAGTCCCCTAGATTTTGGTCACAAATCAGCCCTAAGGCAGTGGCTGATTTGGTTGAAGAAAAACGATGAATGTGATGCTAGTTTAATGAATGATGCAAGAGCAAGACACCATGCAGCCAAGGACGTTTTTGTGGGCTGCATGGGTGTGAAAGATGGACAAGGATGAATGCATGGGGCGTTAGATACATTACTTGTTTAATGTTTAAGCTCCCGATGTGATCGGTCGAGTTAGAATCCGCGAACTAGGACGTAAAACCGGATTAACAACCGAAACTGCCATTTCGGAGTCGAAACTAGCCAGTTTCAGGAAAGAGAAAATATCAGGCCCTTAGAGGCCGAACGGGGTAAAAGTTAAAACACGAAAGTTGTTCGGAACAACTTTTACTAGAGAGCAACGCAGACAGAATCTCGAAATAAGGCTCCAAAGGCCTTCATTTTTATGAAAACCCGTGGCTAATCCCTGGAGCCAGTTTCACTCCGTTTTTCAGGATCAGCCACATTCAAACAAAAACTGGTACTGATCTAGGCCGAACTGGATTTTGTGCAAAACATGAAAGTTTTAGCATTTTTCGATAGCTACAACTTTCGTGAAGACAAGTTTTTCAGATTATGAGCTGAGTTTTAAACTGGGTTGGTTTTATGAAGAGTACTCAGGGAATCCGAGAATTTCCAGCACTTTGGTTTACAAAAACGTTTTCTAGAAAAATGTAAAGTGTCTCTAAAATGTTATTTTGACTACGAAAACCGTTCCAATGGCGATTTTCAGTCCTCAATGATTTTATGAAGTCCTGTTTTAAGAAAATGAATTTTTACAAGAGTTTTGGGATTATTCACCCAAAGTGTTCAAGTTGAAGAAAAATGAGATTTTCTATAAGTTAAAGGAAAATGAGATTTTTCAAGAAGAGAGTGGGATTTTTAAGGTTTAAAAGTGAAATTCCACATTTTTCCAAGAAGTAAAGAAAAGAATGATTTTAGCCAAGTATTTTCAAGATTTATTAAGTAAGAGCTTTTACAAGCAAATTAATGGGATTTTTGGAAAATAATTATATAAGGTTTTCCAAAAATCAAGAAATGGAGTTTTAAGGAAAAAAATGGGTAAATAAGCCGACGACGAACGGTAATCGGAATTATATCCGAGTTACTGGGCTAAGCCCATAGCCCAACGTTAGACCCAAAAGGGGGTTACCTTAGTTGACCACATGTTGACTTGGGTTGACCAAAAGTTGACTTTAGGGTTACCCAATATAACCCTAAAGGATACCAAGATTAATGAAATGGGCTAAGACCAAGGGTTATTGAAGAAATAATAACCCAATGGATTATGAATCAAGAAAAAGTAAATCATAAGCCCAAGATGAAGGAAGTAACCAATCAGGTTTACAAGAGATATTAGAGGGGACATACAACACACACATCTAGGATTGCTCATGGATGTTGGTTAGGATACCAACATCATATGTCACAATTTATGGTAAGATAAGTTAACCTTATCTTACACCTCCTTTGATTGAAACAGGAATATGAACCTGTTGAGATATCACGATGAATGATGGGTCAAGAGCATAGGACCTAAGGTAAGTACAAACCTCACCTGTGGTATGGAAAAATAATAATGTATGTTCAAATATGAAATGCTATGTTTAAATGCGATGTTAAATGCTATGCTTTTTAAAGTGCTGTGTTTTAAAGCTATTATGTTTTAAATGAGGTCATAATTTAAAGAATTTTAAAGACTGTCATATTTTAACGATGCCATATTTTAAAGCGGCCATGTTATGTTAAAATATGTCATGTGCATGTATGAAGAAATGATTCTGTGACATCATAAGGTATGTTCACTAATGATAACCCACTTGGTAAAAATACACAAGTAAAGTGTCGTACCAACCTCCCCCAAGGTGGAGGATTTTTTTTATGTTAAAGTTATGGATTCGCCCTCTCGTTGATGCGGGAGGGTGTAATCACTTATGTTTTCCTGGTGCAGTTAGGGACCTTGTAAACCCTAACTGTATCTGGAAGCGCGCTATATGTTAAGGGTACGCACACTATGGGGCACATATGAAAGATAAGTACAAGTTAAAAGGAAATGCATAAATGGACATAAATGGTTCATGCATATGTTTTATGATGAAGTATGTTTTCAAGATGTTAAATGAAAATGTTTTGTAAGATCGCGTTTGTACTTGCTGAGCGTCAGCTCATCAGATATATTCCATACTGCAGGTAGAGATAAAAGGCTTGTAGCCTTACTTGGTGGGCTTGGAGATGATGCAGCGAGTGAAGGGCGGTGTGGGATACTACTACGCAATATTTTCCGCATTTTGTTTAAGTTATGAAATTTTCATGTATGTTAAAAGTCAAGTTATGTTATGTATGCATGAAATGTTTCAAGGTATAATGCACAATTTTAGTGTATGGGTTTCAAGTCAAGATTTTAAAATGAAATCCAAATTATGAAGTTCAAAGAAAGTTTTAAAACGATGTTCAAAAGAAGTTTCAAAAAAAAAAAAATTTATTCCGCATTTTCAAAGTATAGTAAGTTATGTATGAAGGTGAAGGTTCCGGCGCCCCGCATCCGCGCGGTCGGCCCCGCGTGGGTGTCAGGTGGGTGGTTCGGGGCGTCACATTATGTGACCAAGTCGTAAATGCCAAAGATATGATTTCTTAGAGTAAGAAGACTTATGTCTTTTAGAGTTCTTTTCCAATTCTGTATCAAGCAGTGAGTGCATCTTAGGTTTGATAAAATAAAGATTTCCATGCATCCATCCATTACAGATAAGAGAATTGTTTTTCCTAATAATAACTTTATTATTAAAAGAAACTGAATAAGAATCTTTAATTAAATAAGTTACCGAAATTAGGTTCCTCTTAAATCTAGGAACATAAAAACAATGTCTCAAAACAATAAACCTAAATTCATCAAAATAAAAATGCATTTCTCCGACTGCTTCAGCTCGCACCAACGTTCCATCACTAGTTCTTAACGTAAAGCCCTCCTCATGCAGACTTCTCGTTACCTTGAACCCCTGTAGAGAAACACAAACATGGTTAGTAGCTCCAGAATCTATAACCCAATTGTCTTTAGATTCTTCCACTAAACAACCCTCAAGATATAGGACCTTGAAATTACCTTTCTGCTTTTGCAAAGCCATGAAATCTTGGCAATCCTTCTTGAAATGTACTTTCTTTCCACAGTGAAAGCACTTAATATTTTTGGGGTCCAACTTTCGCTTCTTATTCTTGGTAGACTTCTTAGAAGCAGGTGCATTCACCGTAGGCTTGTTTCCCTTGTTTTTCCCCTTTTCCTTCTTCCTTTTGGGATTAGGAGTAGGCGAACTAGGTTCAGCCAAATTTGCCTCAGCCTTAGATCCAGAACCCTTAAAAATGTTCTCAAAGGCTTGCAATTCTTTCATCAATTCCGTTAAAGACATCTCCTTCCGGTTAAGGTTGTAGGATGCCTGAAACAAATTGAAATCCTTGGATAAGGTTTGGAAAACCATAACCAATTGAGTTGTAGCATCGATCTCAGCCCCATTTTCCTGAGCCTCAGACAAATAAGCCATGACTGTCATCATGTGCTCCTTGATGGGAGTTCCAACCTTCTGCCTGCAGTTCATGAGACCTTTGATAGCATCGGTCTTAGCCTGGATAGTTTCTTCACCTAACATGTCCTCCAGGTTATCCATGATCTGCCTAGCAGCTTGATGTTCCTCATGCTGTTTCTGGAGCACGTTAGACATGCTTACCCGAATATAGCACATGGCACTTAGGTTGGAATTGTCCTAATGCTCAAGCGCTACAAAATCCCTATCAGGAGTATCGATCGCAGGCGTAGTTGGTCTAGGTTGGGTTAGGACAAAACTGTGTTTCTCAAAATTTAGGACGATAAGCAAGTTACTTTTCCAGTCATTAAAATTCTCGTCAGTTAATTTGTTTTGCGTAAATATCACAAATAAATGGCTCGACATTTTGATCTATAATAAGAAAACATGTAATAAGTACGAGCAAACATCCTATTAGTTTATAAAATATGATTTTGTACTGAAACAAAAAGATCTATATGCAATCTAAATATTCATGTGTACAACCCTTAAAACACATACCTTACAACGATAATTCCTAGCTACCGCTTTCTAAGCTACCGAGGGGTAGTCATAGAATAACTAGCCAAGAACACGGATCCCTTCCGATTAATACATATTCGTCCATGGAACAAACTCCATTAAATATATATTAACTATTGTTAATTTGGCCATTACTTTACATAACAGAGCCTCGAGGGAAGGTTAATAAATAAAGTAGTATGAGTGTATAACCATCGTTTCCAATTTTGAATCTATATTTAACATCCGCCACCGAGGGGTGATCTAAACATAAAATATGCCCAAAATTATTATCCTTTCGGAAATCCAAATCAGTGTGCGCTCTAGGTAAGATACCTATCCGAAGGAAATGTAATACCTGATTTTTCTATGTTACTATTTCCTTTTTACAGGAATTCACTGTATGCCGTAAAGGCATTTACGAAAAAGTTCGATTCAGAACTTTATTATGTGTTACGAGTTCTTATAGCTTTATAAGACTCGAATATGCTTGTTTTAATTAGCAAATGGTCTTTTTGGATGAAAAGAGATGAAATTTGCATGATTTTAGGAAAGACAAATGGTTGACCAAAAAAGTCAACTTTGACCCGAAAAAGTCAAAGTTTGACCAAAATGGTCAAAATCATAACTGTGTAATTTTGTGACATGCAATATGGGAGAAACACTACGAAAACCCATTTTTTCGGGTAAGACGACATAAATGAGGACTAAAACCGTCGTAGAAAAATCAAGCACGCTAAGCTAGGGCACAGGGCAAAAAGGCTCGAGAAAATAAGAAAAAAATTTTTCCAGTCCGATTTTTTACAGATAAAATTTTACTGCAGTATAAAATATCAGTACTGTGTATTAGTAAAACACAGTATTGAATTTATTTGTGTTAAGTTTAAAATTAGACTGCTTTTCAAAAAGTAGCCAAACAATGCTTTATATTTATGACATCATCATTTTTTAATTATGACATCATAAACGTTTTGTGAACCAACCACCACAAGACAAGTGTCTTGTTCTAGAAATTTCTCCCTTGTTCTCCAAGTTTCTTGGCCGGCCACCTAGCAAGAAAATTGTGTGATTTTTTAAAATTTTGGGGTCAAAAATCTAATTTTTGAAAGCTCTTTTTTGTCTATAAATAGGGGAGAGCTCTATTCACTTTAAATGAAAATCTTAGCAAAACTCTTGCCAATTTTCTGCCCACAAATCCGAGAGAGAGAGAGAAAGGGGAGAGTGAAGAAAACCAAAAATTTTCTTAAGCTATCTTAGGGTTAGGTTCGGTTTTGCCAAGGAAACAAGAGGGAAAGTTGAAAAATTTTTCCAGCCCTTTCTTGGCTGCTGCCGTGTGGGTGAGTGCAGGGAAATCAAGAGTGGAAATCCAAAATTTTTAGGGGAAAGTTTGTGAGAGAATTCGGGTTTGATTCAAGCAACCAAAACCAAGCTTAGAACAAGTTTTGGAGCCATTTCCTTCCTTGTGTGCAGCCAGGGGTTTGAGTGGAAAAAAGGAAGAGAAAAATTCCAATTGTGGGTGAAAAAGCTTGGTGTGGCCGAGCCAAAGGTGGAGGGCAGTTTTGAGACCAAAAGAAAATTTTTGGAGTCACTTGGTGTGGAGAAACCGGTTCTAGGAGCAAGAAGGGGATAGGGAGATTTTGGTTCAAACCCTAAGCCAACCCTTGAGAAATTCAAGGTATTTTTCAAAACCCCAACCCTAATTTCATTCAAGCTTTTAAATTGAAATTTAAATGTATTTCAAGCAAGGTTTGTAAGAGCATAAGCTCACAAGTTTATTTTTATGCCCTTAGCTAGTTTTAGTGCTTGATTAGTTTACCTAAGGGTGGTTTGCTTCATTTATGCAAAATTATATGCTCATGGTTTGTTGTATGTTAGGATTGCATGTTAGATTATTTACATGAGGTTATATGTCCCCAAGTATGTATGCAAGAATGTGAATGTATGTTTGTAAGACCTGAAATTTTGTAGACTTGTAATTTCCTTGATCATAAGGATTTAAAGTCTAATTTATGTGTTTATGATGTGTTTCATGAAAAATTATGAATAGTAATGAGAAATTCATAATTTTATATGTTAATGTTCGAGTTCTCATTAAAAATTGACTATGAGACTCCATAAACGATTTATGAGCCATGTACGAGGTTTTTAAAGGAAAAAGAACGGAAAAGGATGAAGTTTTACGAAAGTCAACTTTGACCGAAAAAGTTAAAGTTTGACCAATAAAAGTCAAAGGGTTGACTTTACGGGGTTTTCAAAGTACAGTCCGGAAAAAGTTCCGAGATTAATGTTGGTGAACTAGATAGCAAGAATAAGCCTGAAAACGTCCCTAAAAAATCAAGCACACCAAGTTTGAGTTAAGGGCAAAATGGGGTTCGGAAAAATTAAGGAAAAATATTTTTCGGCCCTAAATTCACGCAGATAAATTTTGTACTCTAGTATGATATAAAATATTGTGTTTTTGGAGAACCATAATATTTGAATTATCTGTGCAACACAAAGGAAAAGAAAAATGGAGTTTTGGAGAACAAATGGCCAAACAAGGCATTGTGGGAGTTAGTGGAACATGACATCAACCCCTTGACATCACCTTCCACTAACCCAAGGCTGCACATGAGGGGCTGCCCCCTCACCCACAAGATTCGACAGCTAAGGACAAGAAAAGACATGGGAAAGAAAGCCTAAAATCAAGGGAAAGCAAGGAAAGAAAAGCCAAGATTTAAGGGAAAAAGGTGAGCTAAGCATGGGAGATTTTTCTAGAGACCTCTAGGACCATCCATTGGCTGCCACATGACCCACTTGGCCCCAAAATTTTCTGCAGCCAACACAACCCCATTCCCCTCCCTTGAATTCGGCAGCAACCACATGGAAGGCATGGAGAAAAGCCATGAATTAAGGAGAAAAGTGATCACCCAAGCACTCCCCTTTTTGCTCTATAAATACCCCCTCAAAAACCCACTCTTTTATTCACAAAATACAACCAACCTCCTGCAAATTTTTTTCAGAAAATTTCCAGCAAAAACCGTGGGAGAGAGGGAGAGAAAGAGAGGAGAAATCAAGAAACTTTCTTGGGGTTTTTGCTTGTGAGGTCTTCGGGTTCACTAGGGAGGAAGAAGAGAAGATTTTGAAAGCTTGGATACCTATTTTGGGCTGCCAAAGCCATGGGTTTGGGGTGAGGAAATCTGGAAAAATTTTGAGGGAAATCTTGAGGAGAGAGTTCGGCTCGTGAAAGGAACCAAGAGAAGAAATTTTTTGGTGGCCAACCAAGGGTGCAGCCGTGTGGGTGAGCAAGCCAAGGAACCAAAGGAAGTGTTGGGATTTCAAAACCCTAACTTGGATTTGAGGTAAAACTCTTAAACCATCTTGAAATTAAGTTCCATTTAAGCATTTTTATGGTGATTCAAGTTGGCTTGTAAGGACATAAGTCCATTTTATTTTCAGCCCCAATTTGTTGGTGTGTGTGCTTGATTAGGGATTAGGGTTTGGTTGGCTTGATCATGATGCTTGTTTGCTTAAATCTTGTGCTTGAAAAATTGTTAGGAAGCATGCTAGATGTGGTTGATATGTCCCTTAAGATTTGGTTAAAAATCTGCCCTAAGGCAGTGGATGTATGGCTGCTAGCTTAGGGGGAGATGATGGATGCTTGATGGTGTGGAATGCTAGGTAGAACCATGCAACCAAGGATTAGGGTTTTCGGTTTGAGGTTGCATGGACCCATGGGATTTGTATGCTTGTATGGACGGGATGTTAGAAACGCTGCATGTTTGATGTATAAGCTCCCGATGTGATCGGTCAAGGTAGATTCCGCGAAATAGGGCGTAAAACGGAATTAACAACCGAAACTGCCATTTCGGATACAAAACTGGCCAATTTCGGAAAAGTGAAAATATCAGGCCTTTAGAGGCCGAACGGGGTAAAACTCAAAACACGAAAGTTGCTTAGAACAACTTTTACTAGAGAGCAACGCTGGCAGAATCTCAAAATAAGGCTCCAACGGCCTCCGTTTTCCCCAAAACCCATGGTTGATCCCCGGACCCAGTTTTCACTCCGTTTTTCAGGGTCAGCCAGT
Organism: Ficus microcarpa; assembly: GCA_025413485.1. Lineage (NCBI taxonomy): Eukaryota > Viridiplantae > Streptophyta > Magnoliopsida > Rosales > Moraceae > Ficus > Ficus microcarpa. The sequence goes on from CM046383.1 coordinate 18,534,406, forward strand.
TTCAAACTAAAACTGGTACTAATACAAGCCGAATTGGATTTTTTACAAAACACGAAAGTTTTAGCATTTTTTGAGAGTTACAACTTTGGTGAAGACAAGTTTTTTAGATTCTCTATGGATTTTTAAACTGGGCACGTTTTAGGGAAGGTGTACAGGGAATCCGAAAATCCTGCACCTTAGTTTTTCAAAAATGCTTTCAAAAAAATTGTGAAGTGCTTTTAAACTGTTATTTTAGCTACGGAAACTGTTCTAAAGGCAGTTTCTAGCCTTAGATGAGTTTATAAAACCATGAATTTTAAGGGTTCGGATTTGAAATTCCACATTTTTCCAAAAAGTGAAGAAAAAGGGGTTTCAAACCAAATGTTTTCAAGTTAATGAAAAATGATGATTTTACGTCAAGTACCTTCAAGTTAAGAAGAGAAATGGATTTTTAAGCCAAGTGTTTTCAAGTTAAAGAAGTAAGAGTTTTTACTAGCGAACTAAGGGATTTTTGAAGATAATTACACAAGGTTTTCCAAAAGTTAAAGAAATGGAGTTTATTGGAGAAATTAGCAAGCAAGCCGATTACGAAAGGTAGCCGGATATTATATCTGAGTTACAAACCCAAGGATGACTAAGGGTTGACTAAGGGTTGACCCAATGTCCACCTAAAGTTAAGCTTAAGGGTTACCCAACGTAACCCTAAGGGACACCCATATGTATTTTTAGGCTAGGATTTAAGGGGTTGATGGAGATAACCCAATAATGAGGATATATAAACGAAGCCCAAAGTTTTTAAGGAAACCAACAAAAGAACAGGGATTTAATTAAGAGGCTATCCAACGTGACCTCTTAAGTACTAATTAAAGTTGATTATCCTTAATGAAGAAGGATGATTGAGGTGACCAAGATGGATATCAAGGATAGGGGACATACAACCAATATTAGGCATGAGTGTTGGTTAGGTCACCAACACCTTACGAAAGGATCCTGATCCTATATTTTTGATATATCAGGAAAGTGAACTGCTGTTGCCGACAAAATTTAAGAGACGCAACTTTAAGAATACGGCACTAGAGGTAAGTACAAACCTCACCTGCAGTATGAAAACTAGTAGAATATTTTCAAGTATGCTATCTTCAATTATGCTGCAAAATGTCATGTTTATAAAAGTGCCATAATTGCAAATGCCATGAATGAAAAGAATGCTATGTCGTGTTATGAATAAGATGAAAGTCATGTCATCATATAGTGACATCATAAGGTATGTTCACTAAGGATAAACAACATAGTAAGAAATCACAGTAAAGTGTCGTACTGACCTCCCATCAGGTGGAGGGTTTTTCATGTTAAAATTATGAATTATCGCCCTCTCGTTGATGCGGGAGGGTGTAATCAATTATGTTTTCCCAGAGCAGTTGTAACGCCCCGACCACCCACGTAGGACTGATTACGCGAATGGAGGGTCGTTACTTCTACTTGCTTAACTTAAAACTTGAAGAAAAGTGCGGAAAATTTTTTTTTTCTTCTTTTCTAAAAATCATGATTGAAAACTTCTTTTACGGAAATCATAAAACTTTAAACTCGATTAAAGCCTAACTCAAAACTGCTTTTCTTTTATAAAACTCTAACTTTTTTTGATGTACTCACTCGAGTACTGAGCTTTCACCTATGAGGGAAGCTCCATACATACATACATAATCTGAATCGTGGACCAGACCCGACCTACAGCGGACTGGTACAATACGTGGTAACTTGCTTGCCATACTTACTGAAACTGAAACTGAACATACATACTGAAAACATAATGAAAACACATTTTCATTTTAAACTAATTTCGGAAAGCCCGTAGTAGTCCATTCCCACGTTTCACAATCCGCGGCGCCATCTCTCCACAGCCTTACATCAGGTATTGCCGGTAGGTAGCTTACCTACAGCATGAACGTAAGTAATGAGCTAAAAAGCTCAGTAAGCACAACATCCTATCCGCATGCAACTAAATGCACAAAAACGTGAACCAATTATGATTTATTATTAAAATCATTTATGGTCTTACTACTGATCTTATCTTGCTACTATACCATGTGTGTATGTACTTAGGTACGTAACCATGGAGTGATTGAAGGCGGTCCGTCCAAACCAACTCAAACCATGAAACACACAGTTTAACATGGAGTAGTGGAGGCAGCCCTTCCATATCAAGTCAAACCATGGAACATGCTGTTTGAACTTACCACGAAGGCAAGCTAGTACAACACAACATGTCCTACTTGATTTATCTCATGTCTTACCATGTGACTTATTATTGGTGGACATGCTTCGTGATGCCACAATGTCTAACATATCGCATAGCATGCTTCTGCATAACATACTACTCATACTGAACATGCATGACATACTGCTTAACATACTTCACATAATATACTGCATAACATACTTAACATACTTAACATAACATGCTACATAACATGAACATACTGCTTAACCTAACATGAAACATACTGCATAACATAACATACTACTGCATAACATGCTACATAACATGAACATACTGCTTAACCTAACATGAAACATATTGCATAACATAACATACTACTACATAACATGCTACATAACATGAACATACTGCTTAACCTAACATGAAACATACTGCATAACATAACATGAACTTACTGCATAACATACTAACTCATACTACATGAACTTAACATACTGCATACTTGACATGAACATACTGCATACTTAACTTATCACATAAACATACTGCATAACATCATAAATCTTAAAATCCTATTCATGATTTCTTAAACACATCATATGCAACAAACATGTGTTCATGCTATAGGCGGAATTGTACTTACCTTTCCGTCCTACGTTCTTGACTTATGTCCCATCTAGTGCTGTTCCTCTCCTGGCACAGCTGCAGGTTCTGCCTGCTTGAAGGACATAATCTACTTAAACCTCGTGAAAATGTTAGAAAACTAACCAACATGTTTACATGATCTTTGGTTGTATGTCCCTTATGTGCAAAACGTCTAACTAGGTTACTCTCGGTAACCTGGCGTGCTAAGCCATACTAAACCTCTAAGGGTTCCTCATCTTAATCTGAAACTATTAGGTCATATCTGATAATCCTTTAGTTGAGCTAAACGGTATCTCTTAGGGTTACTTTGGATAACCCGTAAGGATAAACTAACTCTATGCTATGAGTTAACCAAAAATCAACTAAAGTCAACCTTGGTCAACTGCAGTTAACTATGGTCAACCCTCTATGGTCAACCTTTCGGGTCTCGGGCTTGACCCGGTAACTTGGGTGTAACTCCCGGTTACCAATCGTAAACTAATCGCTTGCTATACTCTTTGCTTGAAAATCACTTTTCCATACTTGGAAAACTCTTAGGGAAATAATCCTAAAATTTCACTTTTCGTGTAAAAATTCTTAACTTAATCATAAAATCCAAACTTATGGATTTATGCTTCGTAAAATCATTTGAGGTTGAAAACCGCCTTTGGAACAATTTTCGTAGCCAAAACACTTGTTTAAGGTTGAAAAACCAATTTTCTAAAATCATTTGTTAAAACTTGTGGTGCAGGAATTTCGGATTCCTTGAGCACCCTTCATAAAACAATTTTCGTTTAAAAATCGGTACATAATCTGAAAAAGTTTTCTTCACGAAAGTTCTAGCTCTCGAAAAATGCTAAAACTTTCATGTTTTACAAAACTCCTAATTCGGCCTAGTTTCATACCAGTTTTGAGTTGAAACTGGCTGACCCCTGAAACTGGGTCTGGGGACGTAAAAGATTAGCCATGGGTTTCGGCATAAATGGAGGCCATTAGAGCCTTATTTTGGAAAACGGTTCATGTTGCCCCCTAGAAAAAGTCGTTCCGAACAACTTTCGTGTTTTACGTTTTCCCAAATTCGGCCTCTAAAGGCCTGTTATTTTCCTTTTCCGAAAACTGGACAGATTTAATCCGAACCTACCAGTTTTCGTACTTACTTGATTTTACGTGTCCTACTTCGCGGAACTAACTCAACCGATCACTCGGGAGCCTAAATAAATAACATGCAACGTTAACTAACGTCCCACATGTATCAACATGTCATCCCCTCGTGGCCATGCAAACCAAATCCGGAACTACTTAACCTAGGTTTGCATGCATTTCTAAGGTTGCATAACATGGATTGAATCAAATCAAACCAAACCGAAGCTAGGTCTAACCTCCTAGCACTTAGCCACTCACGGCTGCACCTAGGGCAGGGACTATACTAACCATACAACCATGTAAACCATGCATTCATGCAAGCATAAACTCATAGCACACAAGCATAAACCATGCATAGCTAATCTAACTTGCTAATCACCCTAATCAAGCATCACACATCCTAGCTAGGGCATCACAAAAATAATTGAGCTTAGGCTCTTACATTCTTGCTTGAAAATACATCATAAATCTCCCAATTTAAAGCTTGAACCAAAAGCTTTAAGGTTAGGGCTTTTTACCTCAAAATCCGGAAGTTGGTTCACCTAAGGGAGCCGAACTTCCATGCTTGCTTAGCTGCCCTTTGCAATTGAAATTCTCCCACCAAATGGGCTCCAAATTTCCAGCCATGCATACACAAACATAATCATAATTATCCATCAAATCTTGCATGGAAATACACCAAAGTTTGAAGGAGTTTTACCTTTTCTTTCTCTTGCTCACTCATGGCCGAAACACTAGCTCCCTTAAGGCACCAAAAAAAATCTTTTTGGTTTCTTGATTGGAGTTTCTTCTCCCACTCGGCCATTCTCCAATTTTTTTCTCAAAAATTTCTCTTCCTTTTTCTCTCCTTGCTCATACTCGGCCATAGCCCAAAAAAAATGGGTCTCTCTTTTTTTTTTTCTTCTCCTTGGTTGCTTGCTTGAACAACCGAACACCCTAAGCTAGCTTTCATGGCTTTTCAACTTTTTCTCTTGGTTCTTCCTCTTCCTCTTCCTCTTCCTCTCTGATTTTTCTGAAGAAAAATGGCCAGAGGTTAGCTAATTTTCTGCATTTTTTCAGCCCAAAACCGACCTCTATTTATAAACAAATGCAAACTTTCCAAAAATTACATTTTAGTCCCTAAACTTTGAAAAGTTTAACCCTTGTTCCACAAGGTATGAGGTGGCCGGTCAAAACTTGGAGAGCAAGCAAGGGATGACATCATGGCTTGCATCATGGCTTACCTCATCGCTTACCTCATCAAATTTCCAAAATTTACACTTTGACCCCAAAAGTGAAAATTCTTGCATTTATGCCCCCTAGGTGGCCGGTTGCTTTCTTGGTGATCAAGCCAAACTTATCTCATCATGATGATATCATCTTGACGACATCATGTGCTTACATCATCAATTTTTCAAAATTTGCACTTTGACCCCAAAAGTGAAAATTCTTGCATTTATGCCCCTAAAATGTCATAACCGGTCATTTTGCTTGCTTTTCAAGCAATTGACATTCCCTTCATATATCATGTGATTTTCTCATACTTAAATCACATATTTTCAAAAATTACATTTTTGCCCCGAAAGACAAAATCTTTGCAATTTCACCCCTTAAGTGGCCGGTCCTCTACTTGGCTTGCAAGGCAAGCCATTGCCTTATTGTGACATCATCTAATGACATCACTAAGCTTACTTCACATATTTCCAAAATTTACACTTTTGCCCCAAAAGTGAAAATTTTGACATTTTTGCCCCTGACTTTGACCAGTCCCTTTGGGTGACTTGGTGACCAAGTTTTCTATATTTTCATGTCCTTTTGCCCTTGACCTTAACTAGGTGTGCTTGATTTTCTAGGGTGGTTTTAAAGCCTATTTGAGCTATCTTGCCCATACTGACCTATTTTACAGTATTTTCTCATACTGCATCATTCAATACTGTCAAGTCAACCCGTTGACCACTCTTGGTCAAACTTTGACTTTCTTGGTCAAATCTGACTTTTTCGGTCAAACTTTGACTTTTTCGAAAATACGTCCTTTTTCGTCCTTTTCGACTTGAAAGGGCGTTTTCTAACCTTAAAAACCTATTCTGAGTCTTATTGAGCTATAAGACCTCGTAAAACGTATGAAAAACTCTTAACTGAGTTTTTCCGTAAACATCACAACCTATGCACATAATTCCTTCGAAGAGGAAAATGATAACATGAAATTTCTAGGTATTACAGCAGTTAGGGACCTTGCAACCCCTAACTGTATCTGGAGGTGCGCTAAATAAATGATGGTACGTACACTATGGGGCCCATAAGGAAGATAAGTTCAAGTTAAAAAAAAGGATTGCATAAATGAACATAACTGATCCACGCATATGTATATGATGAATGCTATGTTTTCAAGATGTTTTGAATATGAAAATGTTTTGTGAGATCGCATTTGTGCTTACTGGGCGAAAGCTCATCAAGTTATATTTCATACTGTAGGTAAGAAACCTGCGGCTTAAATGGTGGGCGTTGTGTGGATGATGCGGCGACAGATGAAGGGCGGTATGGATACCACTACGCATAGATTCCGCAATCTTTTGATATGACAAGAAGTTTTTGTATATAAGTATATGTGGTGAAAACTACTTATGTTATATGGTGTTT
>CM046383.1:18541085-18618948 GCA_025413485.1 Ficus microcarpa
AATTATGAATTTCACATGGCCATTCATAATTTTCCATAAAACACCTCATAAACACAACATGCGGACTTCTAATTTCTAATAAATAGAGAAATCTTAAGTCCATAAAAATTCCGGGTATTACATCCTACCCTGCTTAAAATATTTTCGTCCTTGAAAATTAGAACAATTCTACGTGGCTTTTCTCAAAATCCACCATAGATCCATAATGGTCTGTTCATGGTCCCATTTTTAATACATTAATGGGATCATATCTTTTATACAGCACCATAATCTTACTTCTATTTCATCTTATTTCATACCTCATATCCTTGTACTTTCATGCTTTTATGCTTACTTTCGTCATTCTTTCATTCTTATCGTCATACTTTCATCATACTTTCATTCTTTCATACATGTCATCGTACTTATCATTTCTTCATATTGCATTACAAGAACCATCTTCATGAAATTTCTTAGCAAGTTTATCATATAACTTGAAATTTTGAAAAGCATATTATATCATATAGCTTTTCCATACATGAAAAATACATCGTATCTTCATATTTAAGATACTTTTCTTTAACTTTAATTGAGGGCTCAGCGAATATTGAAAATATTTTTCTTTCAATTTAATTGAAACTAAAGACCCTCTTGGTACAGTGTTAATCTTATGCTATTATAACCCTTTTTCTTTTCATGGTGGCTCCTCTCTTGGAATTTCTTCCTCAAGGATTCGGCCGTCTTGCATAACATGGTGGCCCCTTTCTTGAAATTTTATTCCTCAAGGATTTGGCCAAGGACCCCTCTCTTGGAATTTCTTCCTCAAGGATTTGGCCCTTTACATTACATAACATGATTTGGTTCTAATTTCGCATAAGACCAAGCATCATATATGAAAATAACTTCTTTAAATCTTTTCCATATTATTCATGAAAAAATAATAATAAATAATATTCTTGAAAACATTTTTTTTGTTCGAGTGATGCAATCGAAGACATACTTGATTCAACTAGCTCTTTACATTTATTAGCCAGCAGAAACTTCTCTTTTTGCCTTTAGCATTTCCTTTAAAGCATAAGGGCATAATCTTAACTCTAGGGAATATCTAAAACTTCCCATCATCACATAATTCCTTTTACTTAAAAGGTTGTTGTCAATCTCAACCTTATTAACTTCATCATCATTCTTATGACATACTAATTCTCATTGATAGCATCTAACTCATATTGGCATATGCCTAATTGCTATTCCCAAATTAAGGCATTATCCACCCTTCTTTTTTTTTTTTTCAATCATAACTTAGCTTCTATAATTGCAAGATTAGACTCTTGCAAAGCTTTGGTTCGTTTGTATGCACAGCGAACCATCCTCTATTTCTAACTTCTAATCCTTCACATTATCATTATCATCATTATCATCATCATCACCATCATCCTCATCATTATCATCATAAGCATACCCTCTTACATACCCATCATGATAGCTTCTAGGGTTGTGGAAATACATATGTATATCATATGTGATCCCATAAAATGAAAAACACTATGAGTATCACTCCCCGTGAAACATGAATGAGATAAACTCATTACTTAACATAATTTAACTTACTTGGGCCGTTGCGGAGACGGTGTGAAGCGAAGTGAAGTAGGCTGGCAGGATACCGCTCTGATACCATCTCTGTGGTGACCCGAACCATATGTCATATGTCACGATTTATGGTAAGATAAGATGACCTTATCTTACACCTCCTTTGAAACAGGAATAGGAACCTGTTGATATATCACGAGGAACGCTACGTCAAGAGCGTAGGACTTCAGATAAGTACAAACCTCACCTGTGGTATGGAAAAATAGTAATGTATGTTCAAATATGCGATACTATATTTAAATGCTATGTTTAAATGCTATGTTTTAAAGATGCTATGTTTTAAAGAAATCATGATTTTAAAGAGGCCATGATTTGAAGAATTTTAAGTTTTAAAGAATGCCATATTTTAACGATGCCATGTGTTAAAGAGGCCATGTTATGTTGAAATATGCCATGTGCATGTATAAGATATGATTTTGTGACATCATAAGATATGTTCACTAATGATAAACTACTTGGTAAAAATTCACAAGTAAAATGTCATACCAACCTCCCCCAAGGTGAAGGGTTTTTCATGTTCAAATTATGGATTCGCTCTCTCGTTGATGCGGAAGGGTGTAATCACTCATGTTTTTCCCGGAGCAGTCAGAGACCTTGCAAACCCTAACTGTATCTGGAGGCGCGCTATATGTTAAGGGTACATACACTATGGGGCCCATATGAAAGATAAGTTCAAGTTAAAAAGGAATGCATAAATGAACATAAATGGTTCACGCATATGCATATGATGAAGTATGTTTTCAAGATGTTAAAATGTTTTTGTGAGATTAAGTTTGTACTTGCTGAGCGAAAGCTTATCAGATATATTCCATACTGCAGGTAGAGATATAAAGGCTTGTAGCCTTACTTGGTGGGCTTGGAGATGATGCAGCAAGTGAAAGGCGGTGTGGGATACCACTACGCAATATTTTCCGCATTATGTTTAAGTTATGAAGTTTTTCAAATATGTTAAATGTCAAGTTACGCTATGTATGTATGTAAGGTTTTCAAGTTACGATTTCAAAAGAAAGAGAAGTTCAAGTTTTCAAGTTTTAAAAGAAGAAAAAAAAATTTATTCTGAAATTTTTAAAAAGGTTTAAGTAAAGCAAGTAAAGGTAAAGGTGGCGTTCCCCCACTCGCGTGGTCGGTCCCACGTGGGTGCTGGTCGGGACGCCACAGAGATAAGGTGAATGTGATGCTTGATTTAAGGGATGCAAGAGCTAGAACACCATGTAGCCAAAGACTTGGATAGTCAATTTTTGACGACTGCATGGGTGTGATGGATTGACATGCTTGAATGTATGGGACGTTAGAAACGCTGCTTGATTTATGTATAAGCTCCCGATGTGATCGGTCGAGATAGAATCCACGAAATAGGACGTAAATCGGATTAAGCAACCGAAACTGCCATTTCGGATTCGAAACTGGCCAATTTCGGGAAAGTGGAATTTTAAGGCCCTTAGAGGCTGAACTGGGTAAAAGTTAAAACACGAAAGTTGTTCAGAAGGGTTCTTCCTAGAGGAAAGCGTGGACAAATTTCTAAAATGAGACTCCAATGGCCTTTGTTTTTATGAAAATCCGTGGCTAATCCCCAGACCCAGTTTTCACTCGGTTTTCCAGGGTCCGCCAATTTCAAACGAAAACTGGTACTAATTTAGGCCGAACTGGATTTTACGTAAAACACAAAAGTTTTAGAATTTTTCGATAGCTACAACTTTCGTGAAGAAAAGTTTTTCAGATTACGAACGGATTTTTAAACTGGGTTTGTTTTATGAAGGGTGCGCAGGGAATCCGAAAATTTCTGCACCTTAGTTTTACAAATGCTTTCTAAAATCTGTAAAATTGTCTTTAAACCGTTGTTTTAACTATGGAAACTGTTCCAAAGGTAGAGGTAGTTTCCAGCCTTAAATGATTTTTATGAAAATCCGTTTTGAAAACGTAAATTTTTACAAGTAAAAGTAAGAGTTTTAAGAGTTATTCCTCAACTCTTTCAAGTTAGGAAAAGAAAGAGATTTTAAAGTATTTAGATCAAACGATTTTAAAGTTGAAAATTTCGTCAACTTTTCCATGTTAAGAAGAGAAATGAAATTTTAAGAGTTTTGGGATTATTCACTCAAAGTTTTCAAGTTGAAGAAAAATGGAATTTTCCAAGTTAAAGGAAAATAAGATTTTTCAAGTTAAGAAGAAAAGTGGAATTTTAAGGGTTCGGATTCGAAATTCCACATTTTTCCAAGAAGTAAAAAAAAATGGGATTTTTACCCAAGTATTTTCAAGATTAAGGAAGCAAGAGTTTTTACAAGCAAATTAATGGATTTTTGGAAGATAGTAATACAATGTTTTCCAAAAATCAAGAAAAGGAGTTTTATAGATAAAATTGGTAATCAAACCGACTACGGACGGTAACCAGAATTATATCCGAGTTACAGGGCTAAGCCATAAGCCCAACGTTAGACCCAAAGGGGGTTGACCTTAGTTGATCACATGTTGACTTGGGTTAACCAAAAGTTTGATCTTAAAGGTTACCTAATATAACCCTAAAGGATACCAAGATCAATAAAATGGGCTAAGACCTAGGGTTATTGATGAAATAATAACCCAATGGACTACAGATCAAGTAAAAGTAAAGTATAAGCCCATGAAGAAGGAAGTGACCAATCAAGTTTAACAAGAAGTATTAGAGGGGACATACAGCACATACATCTAGGAGTGTTCATAGATGTTGGTTAGGATACCAGCATCATATATCATGGTTTATGGTAAGATAAGTTAATCTTATCTTACACCTCCTTTGAAACAGGAATATTAACCTGTTGAGATATCGCGAGGAGTGTTACGTCAAGCGCTTAGGACTTAAGGTAAGTACAAACCTCACCTGTGGTATGGAAAAATAGTAATGTATGTTCAAATATGCAATGCTATGTTTAAATGATATGTTTAAATGCTATGTTTTCAAGGATGTTATGTTTAACGATATCATGTTTTAAAGAGGCCATGATTTAAAGAATTTTAAGTTTTAAAGAATGCCATATTTTAACGATGCCATGATTTAAAGCGGCCATGTTATGTTAAAATACGTAATGTGCATGTATAAGATATGATTTTGTGACATCATAAGGTATGTTCACTAATGATAAACCACTTGGTAAAAATTCACAAGTAAAGTGTCGTACCAACCTCCCCCAAGGTGGAGGGTTTTTCATGTTCAAATTATGGATTCGCTCTCTCGTTGATGCGGGAGGGTGTAATCACTCATGTTTTTCCCAGAGCAGTTAGGGACCTTGCAAACCCTAATTGTATCTGGAGGCGCGCTATATGTTAAGGGTACGTACACTATGGGGCCCATATGAAAGATAAGTTCAAGTTAAAAAGGAATGCATAAATAAACATAAATGGTTCATGCATATAATAAAGTATGTTTTCCAGATGTTAAAAATGTTTTGTGAGATTAAAGTTTGTACTTGCTGAGCGAAATCTCATCAGATATATTCCATACTGCAGGTAGAGAAAAAGGCTTGTAGCCTTACTTGGTGGACTTGGAGACGATGCAGCAAGTGAAAGGTGGTGTGGGATACCACTACGCATAATTTTCCGCATTATGTTTAAGTTATGAAGTTTTTCAAGTATGTTTAAATGACAAGTTAAGTTATGTATGAAATGTTTTAAAGTACGATGCACAAGTTTGTGCATGGGTTTCAAGTTACGATTTCAAAAGAAAAAGAAGTTCAAGCAATGGAGTTTCAAAAGAAGTTTTAAAAGAAGAAAAAAAAATTTATTCTGAAATTTTCAAAAAAGTTTAAGTAAAGCAAGTAAAGGTAAAGGTGACGTTCCCCCACTCCCGTGGTCGGTCCCACGTGGGTGCTGGTCGGGGTGCCACAGATACAGCCCAAACAGGTATTATTTTCCTTTACTATTTGTAGTTGTTTTTATTATTCTTTATCTTATTTTATTTTCAATTTTTGAAACTGGCTTATACTACTGTGATCAGTACTGCCATAGATTTCAAAGTGATTAATTATCAGTTGAAATGATATTCTCTGAACTATATAGTTTTTTGAGTGTAGACTCTTATATTTTTCACTGTATAGCGCGGAAGAAGCCCGGTCAACTAAAAAACGAAATTTGATATGCAATCTTAGTGGTTCTTTTCATGTAACGGATTAGAACAAATGATATTTTTATATTAATGTACTTATTATATCTATTCAGTTATGGTTTCCTTTTATTTTTTAGTGTTGGTAATTTTGTTATTTACTATTCTAATCTATCTATAATTATGCAATTTGACAAATGGAATGGGGGTTGTGGAGAGGCGTACAACAAGCATAGGCATATAATGGTGACAGTTATAATTATGGGACTATGGAGAGGTGTCAAGCAAGGACATTAAATATTGGAGATTGAAGACAGGTGTCATTTTGTTTTCTACCATTGGCATCTCTACTCTAGGTTGCATGATAGGTTTGATTCATAGTTAGCAAATTTTGTTGAAAAAAAAAAATTCCTTGACTAGTTTAGTTTCTAAATGAAGTCAGATTTCTTGATGTTGAGTTTGGATGTGTTATACTGATCCTTTATATCGTCTGTTAGGAGAACAAGGAGCAATGACGTATAGCTTATTCACTCTATTTGGCTGATGAAGATGCCAGTGCTTTGGGTTTGTCAGATCCTAAATCAATGGTATTTGTTTTCAATCTTGATTTATTTATTTATTTTTGGTTACATTGGTCTTTTACCTTGGGCTCTTAAGTATTGTTTTGAGTATCCTAGTAGCTTTTTGTCTACCTTTCAGGACAAATTAATTGATAATTTACCAAACGGAGCATATTCATAGAGATTTGATTCTCTGAAGTCTTTTTAGTTTGTTGTAGTTTGCTGCTGGGGACACATTCAGTGACGACGGATAGGAAACTTCTTCAATAGTTTTCCTGAGATTCCAATGCAGGTAACTTGATTTTATTTTTCTTTTATCTTTTTAATCTTTTCACTAATAGGGAGATATATCTTTAAAGCAAGATCCAACTAGTTATAAGGCCATCCATTGACAATATATTGGTGGCTTGCTAACCGAGTGAGTAATCTCCCCTTTTGTTTTTTTTTTTTTTTTTGAGAGAGACCGAAATTCAAAAATCATAATTGGTTATAAAGATAGCAGTACCTATGGGGCATAATTCTCACTTTATATGCTAATTCAGATATGTTTTCATCTATAGCGCCTACGGCATTGCTTGGAAGGACTGAAGATAAATTGGTTGGGGAGCTCTTCTCTCGGAGTTGGTTTAATTGACGTTCCTTATTCCCTTTTCTTTCCACATCTTTTGTAGATAAATATTTATTGTTTTAACCGAGTATGGTGACTTTTATTGCTTGCATGGTGTGGTTAGGAGGATGGCCCAAAAAAGCAGTGATCGTGATGCAAGGACATGCAAACATACTTGACCAGTAACTGTTTTATCTCTCTTCCTGAAAACAAGCTTTGTGCAGTAATTGCAGTGAAAAAAATTGAAATTCACTTAAGTTACACTAACACGCTTTTAGCCAGGTCCCCTCTAAGAAGTTCTTGGAGCACCACCATTCCATTCTTATGGACAAGCCCAAAAACAAATTTGAATATTTTCTGAGCATTGAGGTACGTAACTCCTTCGATGCTTGGCTCTGAATCTTTTCCTTGTTGTCGTCTCAGTGAGTTGTTCTGTGTGCTCATGGAACTTATTATGTTCATATCTTTTTCAGAATCTTTCACACCATGGGAAACCAATGAAGTGCTTGTTGCTAATTGTCATGAAAATTTGCATCATCAGTACTGTGCTTTCAAAACCTATTGTTGTTCCACCTTATTATTATTAATTTTCTTTTAAACTACTAAAAGAACTCTGTACAATAGAATTGTAAACTTTTAAAGAATTACGTATTCGGTTATACTTTTCAGGAGCTTAATTTGCACGAAAAGGAGTTGGTTCCAATTGCACAATGCTTTGATACGTAACTAGATCTTTACAAACGTATGTTCTTCACCTATCCCCTTTTTTTTTTTTTTTTCCAACCCTTTTCTGTTTTATGTTTGAGGCGTATCATGACAATTTTTTTAGGAAGAAGAAGCAGTCGGTTGACGATTCTCCAACAAGTTTCCAATAAGCTATGGAAAAAAAAGGACATTTTCCGATTACTTTCATATATATATATATATATTATGAACAATATACACTCATTCATCGTCATACAAACAGACATACATGCATACATATAGGATTGCATGCATGCATACATACATACATGTTAGTAGACATATTATAGAACTTCACGTGAGTGATTTTTATCATATTTTCTAATTCATATTGTTATTTGATTTTTGTCAAGTTTCTGACCGGACCACTACATATCAAGCAAGGATGCTACCAAACAACGGGTCATTCCCATCGCTTGTTATGAAGTTCGAGACATTATATGTCTTACAGGTTGGTAATCTCTCTCTGTTTCAACGACTCATCTTAATTTTACTAGATGTTTCTCATTGAGCTTCCATTTTTACCCTAGGAATGAATTGTGTTCCATGAAGAACATTTTCGGATAGACAAATGTGAAGCTATCATTGGCTGTCACATGGTAAGCTTTAAAAGTAGTTGAGATCTTGTAACTATTTTGCATAGATGTAGCGTATAAAATTTCCACTGATTAATGCAATTGTTTTTTGGTCTGAACAGGGACAGAGGATGATGGGAACTCTATAGATGGGATTCTGATTCTTCCTTGCTTTTTCATTGTTTTTCGAAAAAAACAAATTATCGGGCATCAATACTTGCCATTTGAAACCCCATAGGTAAGAATATCTTTGGAATTTGCATTGAAACTTTGCAACACTTTCAGAAAATTTGCTAACATTTTTTTGTTTTTTTCCATGGAACGAGGCGGTTCGCGGGGAGGGGCTTGTATATACCAGGATATATACCTCTTCATACAGCCCAAATAGGTATTGTTTTCCTTTACTATTTGTAGTTGTTTTTGTTATTCTTTATCTTATTTTATCTTATTTTATTTTCAATTTTTGAAACTGGCTTATGCTACCGTGATCAGTACTGCTATAGATTTCAAAGATATTAATTATCAGTTGAAATGACATTTTCCGAACTATACAATTTTTTGAGTGTAGACACTTACATTTTTCACTGTATAGTGAGGAGGATGCCATGTCAACTGAAAAACCAAATTTGATACGCATTCTTAGTGGTTGTTTTCATGTCACGGATTAGAACAAATGTTATTTTTATATTAATGTACTTATTATATCTATTCATTTATCATTTCCTTTTATTTTTTAGTGTCGGTAATTTTATTGTTTACTATTCTAATCTGTCTGTTATTATGCATTTTGACACATGGAATGGGGGCTGTGGAGAGGCGTACAACAAGCATAGGCATATAATGGTGACGGTTATAATTATGGGACTATGGTGAGGTGTCTAGCAGGGACATTAAATATTGGAGATTGAAGACAGGTGTCATTTTTTTTTTTTTTCTAGCATTGGCATCTCTACTCTAGGTTGCATGATAGGTTTGATTCATAGTTAGCAAATTTTGTTGAAAAAAAAAATGTCCTTGACTTGTTTAGTTTCTAAATGAAGTCAGATTTCTTGGTGTTGAGTTCGGATGTGTTATACTGTTCCTTTATATCGTCTGCTAGGAGAACAAGGAGCAACGACATATGACTTATTCGGTCTATTTGGCTGATGAAGATGCCAGTGCTTTGAGTTTGGTGGATCTTAAATCAATGGTATTTGTTTTCAATCTTTATTTATTTATTTATTTTTGGTTACTTTGGTCTTTTACCTTGGGCTCTTAAGTATTGTTTTGAGTATCCCAGTAGCATTTTGTCTACCTTTCAAGACAAATTAATTCATAATTTACCAAACGAAGCATATTCGTAGAGATTTGATTCTCTAAAGTCTTTTTAGTTTGTTGTAGTTTGCTGCTGGGGACACGTTTGGTAACGACGGATAGGAAACTTCTTCAATAGTGTACTAGAGATTCCAATGCAGGTAACTTGATTTTATTTTTCTTTCTTTCTTTTTTTTTTTAATCTTTTCACTTATAGGGTGATCAATTTTTAAAGGAAGAGCCAACAAGTTATAAGGCCATCCATTGATAATATATTGGTGACTTGCTAACCGAGTGAGTAATCTCCCATTTTGTTTTCTTTGAGGAGACCGAAATTCAAAAATCATAGATGGTTATGAATATAGCAGTACCTATGGGACATAATTCTCACTTTATATGCTAATTCAGATATGTTTTCATCTATAGCGCCGACGGCATTGCTTGGAAGGACTGAAGATAAATTGGATAGGGAGCTCTTCTCTCGGAGTTGGTTTAATTGACGTTCCTTATTCCCTTTTCTTTTCACATCTTTTTTAGATAAATATTTATTGTTTTAACCGAGTATGGTGACTTTTATTGCTTGCATGGTGTGGTTAGGAGGATGGCCCCAAAGAAGCAGTGATCGTGATGCAAGGACATGCAAACATACTTGACCGGTAACTGTTTTATGTCTCTTCCTTAAAACAAGCTTCGTGCACTTATTGCTGTGAAAAAAATTGAAGTTCACTTAAGTTACACTAACACGCTTTTAGCCAGGTCCCCTCTGAGAAGTTCTTGGAGTACCACCATTCCATTCTTATGGACAATCCCGAAAACAAATTTGAATATTTTCGGATCATAGAGATACGTAACTGCTTCAATGCTTGGCACTGAATCTTTTCCTTCTTGTTGTGTCAGTGAGTTGTTCTGTGTGCTCACGGAACTTATTATGTTCATATCTTTTTCAGAATCTTTCACATCATGGGAAACCAATGAAGTGCTTTTGCCAATTCTTATGAAAAGTTGCATCATCAGTACTGTGCTTTCAAAACCAATTGTTGTTCCACTTTATTATTATTAATTTTCTTTTAAACTACTAAAAGAACTCTGTACAATAGAATTTGTAAACTTTTAAAGAATTACGTATTCGGTTATACTTTTCAGGAGCTTAATTTGCACGAAAAGGAGTTGGTACCAATAGCACAATGCTTTGATACATAACTAGATCTTTACAAATGTATGTTCTTCAACTATCCCTTTTTTTTTTCCAACCTTTTTCTGTTCTATGTGTAAGGCGTATCACGACAATTTTTTTAGGAAGAAGAAGTAGTTGGTTGACGATTCTCCAACAAGTGTCCAAGAAGCTATGGAAAAAAAGGGACGTTTTCTGATTACTTTCATATATATATATATATATATATATATTATGAACAATATACACTCATTCATCCTCATATAGGTAGACATACATGCATACATATAGGACTGCATGCATGCATACATACATACATGTTAATAGACAAATTATCAAACTTCACGTGAGTGATTTTTATCATATTTTCTAATTCATATTGTTATTTGATTTTTGTCAAGTTACTGACTGGAACATTGCATATCAGGTGAGGATGCTACCAAACAACAGGTCATTCCCATTGCTTGTTATGAAGTCCAAGACATTATATGTCTGGCAGGCTGGTAATCTCTCTCTGTTTCAATGACTCCTCTTAATTTTACTAGATGTTTCTCATCGAGCTTCCATTTTTACCCTAGGAATGAATTGTGTTCCATGAAGAACATTTCAGGATAGACAAATGTGAAGCTATCATTGGCTGTCACATGGTAAGCTTTAAAAGTAGTTAAGACCTTATAACTATTTTGCATAGATGTAGCGTAAAAAATTTCCACTTGATTGATGCAATTGTTTTTTGGTCTGAACAGGGACAGAGGAAGATGGGAACTCTATAGATGGGATTCTGATTCTTCCTCGCTTTTTCATTGTTTTTTGAAAAAAACAAATGATCGGGCATCAATACTTGCCATTTAAAACCCCATATCTTTGCAATTTGCAATGAACCTTTGCATGTAATATTCGAAATTTTCAATATACATTTTCCTTTTACGGAAATTATTTTCACCTTACGAAAATATTTGTGAAAAGGCTCGGTTGAGGGCTTTTGAAAGATTTTGTGAGTTTTAATGGGTCGAGAAGACTCAAAATTGATTTTTAAGTTCGAAAACAAACCTTTCAAGTCGAAAGGGCCGCAACGGTGCAAGATTTTACACAAGTCAACTTTGATCGAAAAAGTCAAAGTTTGACCGACAAAAGTCAAAGGGTTGACTTTACGAGATTTTTCAAGTACAGCACGGAAAGAGTTCCGAGAATGATGTTTTGTGAACTAAATACCAAGAATATGCCTTAGAACGTCCCTAGAAAATCAAGCACACCGAGTTAAGTTTAAGGGCAAAAAGGGGTTCGGAAAAAAATTAAGGAAAATATTTTTTTTTTCGATCCAAAATTCACACAGATAAATTTTGTACTTCGGTACGATATAAAAATATTGTGTGTTGGTGAACCACAATATTAGAATTATCTGTGAAGCACAAAGAAAAGAAAAATGGGGTTTTGGGAGAACACAAAGTGGCCAAACAAAGCCTAACTAGGTGAGGACAATTGCCCATACCTCATGATCTCACCTTCCACTCACTTAAGCTAGCATATGTGGAGCCTTCTCCTCCACTCAAATACTTGGCAGCTCTTGGGAAAGAAAGGGAAAGGCCAAAATTTAGGGACCAAATCACTAACCACCAAAGCCTCTTTTGCCTATAAATACCCCCACATTCTCCCTATTCCTTTTATTGAGAAATTGCAACCAAACTCTAACAAAATTTCTCTAGAAAATCCGGCAGCCAAGACGGAGAGAAGGAGAGGAGAGATCCAAAAAATTTTCTTGGGGTTTTCACTTCTTGGGTGTTCGGTTTTGCAAAGGAGAGAGCAAGGAAAAAGTTGAGAAATTTTTGTGGGTTTCTAGGGTTAAGTGGCCGAAGGGAAGGAGAGGAAAAAGTGAGTGAAACTTGAAATTTTTTTTTTGGGGCTTTTCATCAAGAAGGGTTCGGCTTGGAGGAGCAAGCAAGAGCCAACAAAATTTTGGTGTTCACCCCCCTAGTGTGGCCGTGAGTTTTAGTGAGCAAGGGAGGAGGAACTTATGACCAAACTTTAGCTTTGGTCAAGGTAAATTCTAGAACCCTAATCCCCCTTATTTTGAGCTTAATTTCAAGTTTAATTTGAGGATTCAATTGGGTTGTAAGGACTTAAGTCCATTTCATTTCTATGCCCTAGTTTGGTGTGTGCTTGGTTTGCTAGATCTAGGGTTTGTGTGGCTTTAAATCTTGCTTGATTTGTGTTGATTTTTGAATGATTTTCATGCTAGAAAACTTAGGTTGTATATCCCCCATTTTGTGGCCGAAATCTGCCCTAGGCAGCCAAGTAGATGCAAGTTAGCTTAGCGTTGAAATTGTGATGCTTGCATGTGATGATGCAAAAGATTAGAACCAAAGCAACCCTAGGTTTATGATTTTAATTTTGGGTTGCATGGCTTGTATGAAACGGATTATGGGTTTGAATGAGACATTAGAAACGCTGTGTGTTTAACTCGTAAACTCCCGAAGTGATCGGTCGAGGTAGATTCGCGGAATAGGACGTAAACCGGACATAAACCCAAAACTGCCAAATTCGGATTAGAATTGGCCAGTTGTGGAAAAGTGAATTTTAAGGCCTCTAGAGGCCGAACGGAGTAAAACTTAAAACACAAAAGTTGCTCAAAACGATTTTTACTAGAGAGCATCACGACCAGAATCTCGAAATAAGACTCCAACGGCCTCCGTTTTCATGAAAACCCGTAGCTAATCCCAAGACCCAGTTTTCACCCAGTTTTTCAGGGTCAGCCGTTTTCAAACAAAAACTGGTATTAATAGAGGTAGAACTAGATTTTTTGCAAAACATGAAATTTTTAGCATTTTTCGAGAGCTACAACTTTTGTGAAGACAAGTTTTCCAGATTCTCGACGGATTTTAAACTGGACAAGTTTTAGGGAAGGTGCGCAGGGAATCCGAAATTCCTGCACCTTAGCTTTTACAAAATGTTTTCTAAAAACTGTAAAGTGTTTCTAAACTGTTATTTTAGCTACGAAAACTGTTCCAAAGGCGGTTTTCGACCTTAAACGACATTTACAAAGAGTTATTTCAAATATTGAAATTTTATAAAGAGTTTTAAGAATTTTTAAGTTAAATCTTTCAAAAACACAAAAAGTAAGAAAATAGAGTTTAAGATGAGAAAATGAAGTTAAGGTAAGATAATGAATTTTTGTAATTAAAATTGGTAATCAAGCCGATTATGGGCCGTAACCGGGAATACGACCCGAGTTACCAGACTTAGACTGAAAAGCCCAGAATTGACAAGGGTTGACCAGTAGTTGACCAATTGTCAACTTTGGTTGACCTAACAGTTAGTAAGAGGTAACTTTAAGGGTTATCCAACATAACCCTAAGAGAGACCAATTAAAAAAAAAAAAAAAAAAAAAAGGGCCCAGAAAGTGGGTTAAGGAGATTAACCCAATGAGCTACTATAGGAGAGTAAAGCCAAAGTTTAAAGAAGCCCAATAGTAGATCAAGATATAACCAAGAGGTTATCCAACGTAGCCTCTGGAAGGGATAATCAAGTTCAAATTTCTCCCAATCAGTATAAGGCCATATTGGACCAAGACAGATATCAGTAGGGGACATATAACTAGGTTTTAGTAGGTATGTTGGTTAGGGCACCAACATTCTACAACAAGAAGCAAAATCTCACCTATGTCCTTTCTCCAGCAGGAGAGAACTTGTAGTTATACTCCAAGATAAGACAGTGATAGTGAGGACAAAACAAAAGAGGTAAGTACAACTCCGCCTACAACATAAGCTCTAGTTGATGCTTGCCAAAGTAAGATTAGATGTATGCTAGGAGTGCATGTGAATTATGTACTGCTTTATGATTCATGCGATGCAAATCTGTGTTTAGCTGTGCCATGTTTATGATTGAAGGATGTTATTGAAATGACATGTAAAGTTTAGAAAGCATGTTAAGCATGATGTAAATGCTAGTATGATTTAGGATTGTGAGACATCATAATGCATGTTTACTAATCCCTATGAGACTAATGAACTCAAGATTGAGTTAAAGAAAAGATAAGAAAGAAAGAAGGCAAGCGAGCTTGCCGGTGTAGTACCACCCGTCCGAGGTCGGGTAGAACTGTGGTGTGAGTTGGATTGGGCTGGCCGCCCTAACCACTCCATAGTTACGCGTCGGGTACGAACACCAAGGTAAGGGCCCTAAAAGAAAGATAAGCAAACAAAGTAAAGATGAGCATAACTGGACCGTGTATGTATAGGCATTGTTAGGTTATGCAATTAGGAATGATGTTATGATTGGTTATGCGTTGTATGTATGTTAAGATAGAATTGTATACGATATGGTTATATGTACGTTGCGGACAAGACAGTTGTACTTGCTGAGCGAAAGCACACTGTCTTACGTCTATGCTGTAGGTAAGCAGCCTGTCAGCAATGCTTGATGCAAGGTGGCGGAGCGTGACGAGGCGAACTGTGAAATCGTGGGATATTCAGCCGCTACGCGTTTTGAAATCTAAGTATTTTTGTTATGTAAATATGTTTATTCAAGACACCTTTTCTATGTAACATGTTTTAACTCGTGTATAAAAAAAAAAAAAAAAATTTCCACTGTGTTCTAGCTAGTTTGTAAGTAAGGTAACGGCCTGTGCTAGGCGGATCATTACAGAGTTGGTATTAGAGCGGTTCCCTGCGATAAGATTTCACAGTCTGCCAGCCATCGCTACCACCATTGTAAGTTAAGTTTTCCGAATTTTTGAGGAGGAAAATTTTTTTAAGGAGGGTAGATTGTAATACCTAGAAATTTCATATTATCATTTCCTTTTCAAAGGAATTATGTGCATATGTTGAGGTATTTACGGAAAAGCTCAATTAAGAGTTTTTCATACTTTTTACGAGATCTTATGGCTCAATAAGACTCAAAAGAGGTTGTTAAGTTTAGCAAACGCCCTTTCAAGTCAAAAAGGACGAAAAAGTATGTAATTTCGGAAAAGTCAAAGTTTGACCAAAAAAATCAAAGTTTGACCAAGAAAGTCAAAGTTTGACCAAGAGTGGTCAACGGGTTGACTTTGCAGTATTGTATGATGCAGTATGGAAAGATACTGTAAAACATGTCCTTATGGGCGGGATAGCTCAAATAGGCTTTAAAACCATCCTAGAAAATCAAGCACACCTAGTGGAGGTCAAGAGCAAAAAGGGCTTGAAAATATGGAAAGAAATCAAAAACTTGATCACCAAGTAACCCATTAGGACGGGCCACATGCAGGGGCAAAAATGTCAAAATTTTCACTTTTGGGGTAAAAGTGTAAATTTTGAAAAATTAATGATGTAAGCATAGTGATGTCACTAAGATGATGTCACAAAGAGGCAATAACTTGCCTTGCAAGATAAGCAAAGGGCCGGCCACCTAAGGGGGTGAAAATGCAAATATTTTGTCTTAGGGGCAAAAATGTAATTTTTAAAAATAGGTGATGTAAGCATGAGGTAATCACATGATGTCATCAAGATGATGTCATTTGCTTGGAAAGTAAGCAAATGGCCGGCCACATGACACCTAGGGGGCATAAATGCAAGAATTTTCACTTTTGGGGCCAAAGTGTAAATTTTAGAAATTTGGTGATGTAAGCATGTGATGTCACTTAGATAATGTCACCATGATGACGTCATCCTAGCCTTGTTCTCCAAGTTTTTGGCCGGCCACCTCACCCCCAAAAAGTGTGAATATTGAAAGTTTAGGGGTTGCTTTAGAATTTTTGAAAGTTTACAAATGCCTATAAATACCCATGTATAGGGGTCGGTTTTGGGGCTGACAAATTGCAGAAAAATAGCCAACCTCTGGCCAAAATCTCTCCCAAAAAAAAATCCGAGCAAGAGAAATCAAGAAAGAGATAAGAAAAAAAAAGTTGAAAATCCAAGGGAGGCTAGCTTAGGTGATGTTCGGTTTTCAAGCTAGAAACCAAGAGAAAAATCTGAAAATTTGGACCCATTTTTCTGGGCAGTGGCCGAGTGAGGGAGAGGAAGAAAGGGAGAGAAATTTTAGTGGAAAAATTGGATAGAGTGGCCAAGAGGGTGAGAAATCACCAACCAAGAAACCAAAGGGAGTTTCGGTGCCCTTGGTGGTGTGTATGTTCGGCCATGGATGTGCAGAAAATAAGAAAGGAAAAGTTGAAGGATTTGGGTGTAGAAAGTTCAGTTTTGGCTACAACCAATCACCAAGGGAGGTGAAAAATTTTGGTGTCCAATTTGGAGGGCAAAGCCGAGAGATTGGAGAGCCAAGGGAGGGAGATTTTCAGGTTCACAAACCCTAACCCATCTCTAGGGTTAGCCAAGGTAAAACTTCCTCAAACCCTAACTTTTTCCATTCAATTTCAATGAGAAATTTATGTGTATTTCAAGTCCAAATATGTAAGAGCATAAGCTCAAGTTTTATGTTGATTGCCCTAGACTAGGTGTGGTGCTTGATTAGGGTGTTTGTTAAGGGTGGTTTGGCTATGGCTTTGATTATGCTTTGTATGCATTATGTTTATGCTTGCTTGCATGCTAGGATTGCATGGTTAGATAGTTAGTATGTGCCATGTTTTTGTGCAGCCGGTTGTGGCTTGTTTGCTAGGTTGTTAGAGCTAGCTATGGTTTGGTATGGAATGATTGATTGAGATGTGATGCAAACTCTAGATCATGCAACCCTAGGTTAGTGCAGATCTGTTTTTGGTTGCATGGCTGCGTTGGAATTACATGATGGTTCATGTGGGACGTTAGAAAACATTGCATGTTGATTACTTAGGCTCCCGCGTGTTCGGTTGAGTTAGTTTCCGTGAAATAGGACGTAAAACCAAGTAAGCACAAAAACTGGCAGATTCGGATAGAATCTGCCCAATTTTTGAATAAGTGAAATTTGAGGCCTTTAGAGGCCGAATTGGGAAAAACGTAAAACATGAAAGTTGTTCAGAATGATTTTTCCTAGGGGGCATTGCGGACGGATTTTCAAAATGAGGCTCCAATGGCCTCCGTTTTTATAGAAAACCGAGACTGGTCTGCCCAGACCTAGTCTACACGTTCAGCGAGTTTCCAATTAAAACTGGCACGAATCCAAGCAGAATTAAATTTTTCGTAAAACACAAAAGTTTTAGAACTCTCCGAGAGCTAGAACTTTCGTGAAGACAAGTTTTTTAAATATAATCTGATTTCTAAAAACTATGCAGGGAATAAGAAATTCCTGCACAGAATTTTCTAGAACCAGTATAGGAAAAACTGTTTTCCTTCCTAAAAGCACTGTTTTTGTAATACCTGGAATTTTCATGGACTTAAGATTTCTCTTTTTATTAGAAATTAGAAGTCCGCATGATGTGTTTATGAGATTTTTTCATGAAAAATTATGAATCACATGTGAAATTCGTAATTTTATTAGCTAAGGTTAGAATTTTCTTTTAAACCGGCTATGAGACTCGGAAAAAATGCTGAGGTTGGTAAATGGCATTTTGAGTCAAAAAGAACGAAAAGGAAAGAAAAAGAATGAAAAAGGATGAAATTTTACGAAAGTCAACTTTGACCGAAAAAGTCAAAGGGTTGACCAAAAAGTCAAAGTTTGACCAAGGATGGGTCAAAAATGTTGACCTCGAAAAATGATGAAATACAGTATAAGAAGAGACTGCAAAGACTTTTTATGGTCAAGAAAACAAAAATAAGCCGTAAAAATCACCCTAGAAATCAAGCACACCGAATCAAGAATTAAAGGGCAAAAAGGTCTCCGAAAAATTGGAGAAAGAAAGTTTTTCGGTTCAATTTTTCAAGAAAGAATTTTGGACCAAATTATGGAGCACAATATTTTTTAATATCTGTGTGACACAAGGAAAGGAAAATGAATTAATTTGAAGAACAAAAATGGCCATAAAAGGCATTGTGGGAGTTAGTGGAAAAAAAAGACATCAACCCACCTCCCTTGCACCTAATTAAGTGCCACTTGTCCCTCTAATTTTCAGCAGCCATTACTCCCTTTGCTCTCTCAATATTCGGCTGCAACCAAAGGGAAAAGAGAAAGCATGGAATAAAACCCAAAATCAAGGAATGATGTCCCCTTTGAAATCTAACTAGATGGGAACTAAATTGGTAAGGTGTGGTGTCCTCTCCATCACCTATTTAAGTGCCACTTGGCTCTCCAAAAATGCAGCCAACAGCCCTCATCCTCCCCCTTGATGGTCAGCAATCACAAGGAAAGAAAGCAAAAGCAAAAGCCTAAAATCAAGGAGTCAAAGCAAGGACAAGCCTTGATTCAAGGAAAAAGAGGGGAGACAAAAGCCATAAAATGAGGAGAAGTATCCAACCACCACATGTCCTCTTTTTCCACCCAAAAAGTTCAATCACTCCCATTCCCCTTTCTCCCTCATTCACGGCAACTCCTTGGCCAGCCAACAAGCATGTGAAAGCATGGCAAAAAGCCATGAATTAAGGAGGGAAAAGATGGGAACTACCCTCACCATTCCCCTTTGTCCCCCTCAAAGTTCGGCAATCCATTGGCAGCCAACAACTCCCCTTTTTCCACTTCAAGTTTCGGCCACAACCTCCCCCATTCTCCCTCTATATTCGGCCAGCTCATGGGCAGCACCAAAGGAAAAGAAATGACAAGACTAAAGCCTTGATTTAAGGCAAGCAATCAACCACTTTGGTCATTCAAGAAACCCTCCTATCCCTTGTGCTTTTTGTGGGAAAAAGTGAACCAACCCTTGTCATTTCCTTGGGTTTGCTCGGCAGCTAGAGGGAGAAGGAGAGAAAGAGAGATTCCAAGAGAAATTTTGGGTATCCCATCTCAAAGGGTGCACGGTTTTGGACAAGAGAAAGAAGAGGAATTTTGTGAGCCATGGAGACCCATTTTTGGGCACAAAACCGTGGGTTGTGGTGAGCCAAATGGTGAAGAAAATCTGAAAAAATTTTTGAGGGTAAACCAAGCTTGAAGTTCGATTTTGGAGATGAGCCAAGAGGAAAGATTTTTAATGCTCCATGGAGCCAAAAATCCGTGGGCTTTGAGAGAAGGAAAAGGTAAGAGAAAACTTGGTTTTTCATCTTATAAAGTTTGGTTTTGTTAAAGTAAGAAAGAACTAACAAAAAGTGTTTGGATTCCATTTTTCATGGTAAATCCGTGGGTGAGCAACTAAGGAGGAAAAGAAGGATTTTCAAACCCTAACTTGGGTTAAGGTAAAACTCTTGAACCAAGCTTAAATTAAGTTCCATTTAAGCATGTTTATGGTGTTTCAAGATGGGTTTGTAAGGACATAAGTCCATCTCTTTTTATAGCCCTTGATTTTCGGTGTATGTGCTTGATAGGGATTAGGGTTTGGTTGACTTATTTTATGATGTTGCTTGCATGATTTTTGATGCTTGAAAATGGTTAGGATGCATGCTAGATGTGTTGATAAAGTCCCCTAAATTTTGGTCACAAATCAGCCCCAAGGCAGTGGCTGATTTGGTTGATGGAAAAAGATAAATGTGATGCTAGTTAATGGATGCAAGAGCAAGACACCATGCAGCCAAGTCTTAGGTTTTCGGCTTGTGTGGGCTGCATGGGTGTGATGGATGGGCAAGAATGAATGTATGGGACGTTAGATACGTTGCTTATTTAATGTTTAAGCTCCCGATGTGATCGGTCGATTTAGAATCCGCGAACTAGGACGTAAAACCGAATTAACAACCGAAACTGCCATTTCGGAGTCAAAACTGGCCAGTTTCGGGAAAGAGAAAATATCAGGCCCTTAAAGGCCGAACGGGTTAAAAGTTAAAACACGAAAGTTGCTCGGAACAATTTTTATTAGAGAGCAACGTGGACAGAATCTCGACATAAGGCTCCAAAGGCCTTCATTTTTATGAAAACCCGTGGCTGATCCCTGGGGCCAGTTTTCACTCCGTTTTTCAGGATCAGCCACATTCAAACGAAAACTGGCACTGATCTAGCCAGAACTGGGTTTTATGCAAAACACCAAAGTTTTAGCATTTTTCGATAGCTACAACTTTCGTGAAGACAAGTTTTTCAGATTATGAGCCGATTTTTAAACTGGGTTGGTTTTACGAAGAGTGCTCAGGGAATCCGAGAATTTCCAACACTTTGGTTTACGAAAATGTTTTCTAGAAAAATGTAAAGTGTCTCTAAAATGTTATTTTGACTACGAAAACCGTTCCAATGGAGATTTTCAGTCGTCAATGATTTTATGAAGTCCCGTTTTAAGAAAATGAATTTTTACAAGAGTTTTGGGATTATTCACCCAAAGTGTTCAAGTTAAAGAAAAATGGGATTTTCCATAAGTTAAAGGAAAATGAGATTTTTCAAGAAGATAAGTGGAATTTTAAGGTTTAGAATTGAAATTCCACATTTTTCCAAGAAGTAAAGAAAATGATGATTTTAGCCAAGTATTTTCAAGATTTATGAAGTAAGAGTTTTTACAAGCAAATAAATGGATTTTTGGAAGATGATTATATAATGTTTTCCAAAAATAAAGAAATGGAGTTTTAAGGTAAAAATGGGTAATCAAGCCGACTACGAACGGTAACCGGAATTATATCTGAATTACTGGGCTAAGCCCATAGCCCAACGTTAGACCCAAGGGGGTTGACCTTAGTTGACCACATGTTGACTTGGGTTGACCAAAAGTTGACTTTAGGGTTACCCAATATAACCCTAAAGGATACCAAGATTTATGAAATGGGCTAAGACCTGGGTTATTGAAAAGATAATAACCCAATGGATTATGAACCAAGAAAAAGTAAAGTATAAGCCCATGAAGAAGGAAGTGACCAATCAGGGTTACAAGAGATATTAGAGGGGACATACAACACACACATCTAGGATTGCTCATAGATGTTGGTTAGGATACCAACATCATATGTCACGATTTATGGTAAGACAAGTTAATCTTATCTTACACCTCCTTTGAAACAGGAATATTAACCTGTTGAGATATCGCGAGGAATGTACGCCAAGAGCGTAGGACCTAAGGTAAGTACAAACCTCACCTGTGGTATGGAAAATAGTAATGTATGTTCAAGTATGAAATGCTATGTTTTTTTTTTAGATGCTATGTTTTAAAGCTATTATGTTTAAATGAGGCCATGATTTAAAGAATTTTAAAGAATGCCATATTTTAACGATGCCATGTTTTAAAGCGGCCATATTATGTTAAAATATGTCATGTGCATTATAAGTTATGATTTTGTGACATCATAAGGTATGTTCACTAATGATAAGCCACTTGGTAAAAATACACAAGTAAAGTGTCGTACCAACCTCCCCCAAGGTGGAGGATTTTTATGTTAAAGTTATGGATTCGGCCCCTCGTTGATGTGAGAGGGTGTAATCACTTATGTTTTTCCTAGAGCAGTTAGGGACCTTGCAAACCCTAACTGTAACTAGAGGGGCGCTATATGTTAAGAGTACGCACACTATGGGGCCCATATGAAAGATAAGTACAAGTTAAAAGGAAATGCATAAATGGACATAAATGATTCATGCATATGTTTTATGATGAAGTATGTTTTCAAGATGTTAAATGAAAATGTTTTGTGAGATCGCGTTTATACTTACTGAGCATCAGCTCATCAGATATATTCCATACTGCAGGTAGAGAAAAAAGGCTTGTAGCCTTACTTGGTGGGCTTGGAAATGATGCAGCGAGTGAAGGGCGGTGTGGGATACCACTACGCAATATTTTTCCACATTATGTTTAAGTTATAAATTTTTCATGTATGTTAAGTATGAAGTTTTTCATGTATGTTAATGTCAAGTTAAAGTACGCATGAAATGTTTCAAGGTATAATGCACAATTTTAGTATATGGGTTTCAAGTCAAGATTTTAAAATGAAATCCAAGTTATGAAGTTCAAAGAAAGTTTTAAAACGATGTTCAAAAGAAGTTTCAAAAAAAAAAAAAATTTATTCCGCATTTTCAAGGTAAAGTAAGTTATGTATGAAGGTGACGGTTCCGGTGCCCCGCATCCGCGCGGTCGGCCCCGCGTGGGTGTCAGGTGGGTGGTTCGGGGCGTCACAGTTTTAACTATGGAAACTGTTCCAAAGGCAGTTTTTAACTCTAAATGATTTTATGAAGCCCTAATTCAAGAGTATGGATTTTTACAAGTTAATCTACAAATTTTCCAAGCTAAGGAAAATAAGATTTTTCAAGTTAAGGTTTAGTAAGCGTATAGATTACGAATGGTAGCCGGGAGTTAAACCCGAGTTACGGGGGTCAAGCCCAAGGCCTAAAGGTTAACCCAAGGAGGGTTGACCATAATTGACCGCAGTTGACCGTAGTTGACCATAGTTGACTTTGGTTGACTAACAATTGGATTTAGTTTGACCTTAAGGGTTACCCAATATAACCCTAAAGGATACCCATTTGAGCTAAGATGTTGGGTTAAGGGATGTAACCCAATGGTTTATGATATAAGAAGAGGCTCCAGGGTTGGAAGATGATCTAACCCTAATGGTATGTTGTGGGTTTAGTATATAAGGTTACCCAATGTAACCTTTTAAGTGATATTCCATTTTAAGCGATAGGGTTACTAGTTATAACCAAGTAAGACGTTATGCACAAAGGAACATACCACCAGGATCATGTAAGCATGTTGGTTAGGTCACCAACATTTCACGAGTTTAAATTAGATTATGTCCTCTATTGAGCAGGAAGAACCGGCAACTGTACCCGGAAGAGGAACAGCATTAGTTGGGACAATAAATCAAGAGCGTAGGACAGAAGGTAAGTACAACTCCGCCTACAACATGAACAACATGTTTTGTTGCATAATGTGTTTTTAAAAAATCATGAATTGTTCTACATAACCTGTATGTTATGGTATTTATGTTACGAAGCAGTATGTTATGTTACGATAAAGTGTGTTATGGCATGTTTATGTTACGGTGCAATATGTCATGGTACGTTATGATATGATGTAGTAGATTATGTTTCGATGCCATGATACGATGTTTCACGTTATGAATGAAGTATGTTATGTTTTATGCTTGATATTATGACATCACGGAGCATGTTCACCAATATTGAATAATGAGGTAAGACAAGATAAGATGTTGTGTCGTACTGACTTGCCCCAAAGGCGGGTTAATCGGTATATTCCATGGTTTGAGTTGGATTGGGCTGACTGCCTCCACTACTCCATGTTAAACGATTTGTTTCATAGTTTGAGTTGGAATGGACTGGCTGCCCCCAGTCACTCCATGGCTACATACCGCAGTACGTGCACGCAGGATATGTAAGGAAATAGAACTAAGTTAGTTAATTTATGAAACCATAATTGATTCATAAGATATCATAACTGGTTCATGCATTTTGTACTTTCATATGCATGCGGATTGAATATTGTACTTACTGGACAATTAGCTCATTACTTACGTTCATGCTGTAGGTAAGCTACCTACCGGCAATACCTAATGCAAGACTGTGGAGAGACGGCGCTGCGGACTGTGAAATGTGGGATGGACACCACCACGGATTTTATAAAATATGTTTGAAATGAAAAAGGTGTTACATTATGTTTTAAGTATGTATGGCAAGCAAGTTGCCTCGTGTTGTACCGATCCGCATTAGGTCGGGTTTGGTCCACGGTTTATGTTATGTATGATGGCTTTTGAATGACATATGAAAGCTCGGTACTCGGGAGAGTACATATGAAGAAGTTAAGTTTTATGTATAAGAATAAGTTTAAGTCTAAGTTTAAGGTTTTATGTTTTATGTATGAAACGTTTTTAAGTTACGATTTTTAAAATGAAGTTTCAAAATAAGAAAAAAAAAAATTTACTCTAGAAATTGGGTAAGTTTAAGTTAAGTAAGTAATGTAACGACCCCCATTCACGTGGTCGATCCTACGTGGGTGGTCGGGGCGTTACAAGTTCGGCTTCTAAAGGCCTTAAATTTCCACTTTCCCGAAACTGGCCAGTTTCGAATCTGAATTGGCAGTTTCGGTTATTAAGTTCGGTTTACGTCCTAATTCGTGGATTCTATTTCAACCGACCACTTCGAGAGCTTACATAACAATCATGCAACGTTTCTATCGTCCCATACATTCAAACATGCTAACCCAACGTGCCCATGTAGCCCCAAAAGCCGACTGCCCTAGTCCTTGGCTGTATGGTTTTCTAGTTTACATACACTTGTTCATTCATGCCATAAAATCACATCTCATACCCTAACATGCATCCACATTCTTACACACTTAATTGGGGACATATAACATCATGTAAACAACCTAGCATGCAATCCTAAACATTCAACAAATCATAAGCATATTAGATTGCATAAATAAACCAAACCACCCTTAGATAAATCTAATCAAGCACTAAAACTAACTAAGGACAAGAAATTAAAATTGTGAGCTTATGCTCTTACAAATTTTGCTTGAAATACATTTAAACTTCAATTTAAAAACTTGAATGAAAATAGCGTTAAGGTTTTGAAAAATACCTTGAACTACTCAAGGGTTGGCTTAGGGTTTGCACCAAATTTTCACTCTTGGCCCCTAGCTCCACAACCGGTTTTCCTTACACCAAAGTGGCACCAAAATTTTCTTTTTGACCTCAAATCTGTCCTCCACCTATGGCTCGGCCACACCAAGAGTTTTCCACCCAAAAATTTGAATTTTTCCTTTCCTTTTTCCCACTAAACCCATGGGCTGCACCAAGAAAGAAAATGGTCCCAAATTTTTTTCCAAGCTTGCTATTGGTTCTAGATGAAATCCGAATTCCACCCTAGGATTTCCCCTTGAAAATTTTTGGGTTTCCTCTTGTTTTTCTTTCCTCCCCCACTCGGCAGCTCACTCCAAGAAAGGGCTAGAAAATTTTTTTCCAAACTTTCCCTCTTGATTTCTTGACAAAACCGAACCTAACCCTAAAATTGGCTTAAGAAAATTTTTGGTTTTTCCTTCCTCACTTTCTCTTCCTCTCTCTCGGATTTTCTAGAGAAAATTTGCAAGAGTTTTGCTAAGATTTTCAATAAAAATGAATAGCACTCAACCATATTTATAGACAAGGGGAAACTTTCAAAAATTGGAATTTGACCCCTAAAATTTTAAAAAAATGCATGAGAACCATTCAAGGTGGCCACCCATTAGCTTGGGCAAGAAGGAAAAAAATTTCGAGAAGCAAGACACTTGTCTTGCATGACTTGGTTCACAAAAATTTATGAGGTCATAATTCAACAAGTGATGATGTCATAATTAAAAAACCTTGTTTGACTATTTCTTTGAAAAACAGTCTAATTTTAAACTTAACATAGATAAATCCGATACTGTGTTTTACTAATACACAGTACTGATATTTTATACTGCAGTCAAAATTTTATCTGTGTAAAAATCGGACTGGAAAATTTTTTTCTTATTTTCTCGAGCCCTTTTGCCCTGCGCCCTAACTTAGTGTGCTTGATTTTTCTATGGCGGTTTTAGTTCTCATTTATACTATCTTACCCGAAAAATGGGTTTTCGCAGTATTTCTCCTATACTACATGTCACAAAATTACACAGTTATCATTTTGACCATCTTGGTCAAACTTTGATTTTTCCGAGTCAAAGTTGACTTTTTTGGTCAACCCTTTGACTTTCCTAAAATCATGCAAATTTCATCTCTTTTCATCCGAAAAGGCTATTTGCTTATCAAAACAATTATTTTTGAGTCTTATAATGCTATAAGAACTCATAACACATAGTAAAGTTCTAAATTGAACTTTTTCGTAAATGCCTTTATGACATACATTTAATTCCTTTGAAAAGGAAATAGCAACATAGAAAAATCAGGTATTACAATCTACCCCCCTTAAAAATTTTCGTCCTCGAAAATTAGAATAACTCGCGGTAGTTCCTTCTCATCTCATCCTCTAGTTCCCATGTTGCTTCCTCAACCTTGTGGTTTCGCCACAATACTTTAACCATGGGAATAATTCTATTTCTTAAAACCTTATCTTCCCTATCAAGAATTCTAACGGGTCTCTCCTCGTATGTTAGATCAGTCTCTTGATATCCTCAAAAGTCTTCTCGATGAAGTCCGTGGTTTGCAGCTGCTTCTGCCCAACTTCTTGCTAATGGATGGGTGATCGACATTTCCGTCCATACAATGCTTCAAATGAAGCCATCCCAATTGAAGCATGATAACTATTATTATAGGAGAATTCGATCAGTGATAGCTTCTGATCCCAATTTCCTTTGAAATCCAAGACAAATGATCTCAACATATCCTCTAGTGTCTGAATGGTTCTCTCCGATTGACCATTAGTTTGGGGGTGAAATGCCGTACTAAACTTCAATTTCGACCCCATGGCAGCGTGGACACTCGTCCAAAATCGCGGAGTGAAGCGTCCATCACGATCTGAGATAATCGATTTTAGAACTCCATGCAGTTTAACGACCTGAGCTACGTAGATTTCTACCAATTTTTTTACCGAAAAAGTGGCTCTAATCGCGATAAAGTGAGTCGATTTGGTCAATCGATCGACAATAACCCAAATCGTGTTGTTCCCACTTGTAGTCCTGGGTAGTCCTGCGACGAAATCCATGGTAATTTGCTCCCATTTCCACTCAGGGAGTTCTATTTTCTGCAATTCGCCTCCTGGATATCGGTGTTCAGCCTTAACTTTTTGACAAGTTAGGCACTTTGAGACGTATTCTGCTATTTCGTTCTTCGTGTTGGGCCACCAATAGGCTTCTCGGAGATCCTTGTACATCTTGGAAGCTCCTGGATGTACTGAGTATGGTGTTTTATGTGCCTCCGACATTATTTGATTCTTCAAGTCTTCCATATCCGGAACGCAGATTCTCCCTTGGA
Organism: Ficus microcarpa; assembly: GCA_025413485.1. Classification (NCBI taxonomy): domain Eukaryota; kingdom Viridiplantae; phylum Streptophyta; class Magnoliopsida; order Rosales; family Moraceae; genus Ficus; species Ficus microcarpa. The sequence continues at coordinate 18,568,497 of CM046383.1, forward strand.
GGTAGATAACGGCGTTGTCGGAAGTCCTAAATTCCGTGTTCTTCTCGCTAAAAAGTTGGGCTTTTAGCAATGAGGAATCCTTTCCTTGTTGCGCCTTGATGGAGTCTAGCAGATCAGACTTAAGAGTTAGCGAAGATAATCTTCCCGTTATCATCTCTATGTTGAAATCAGCGATCTCCCTTTGCAAAGGCCTAGGAAATGCTTCAATAGACATTAGCATGCCTACTGCCTTCCTACTTAACGCATTCGCTACCCTATTTGCCTTTCCAGGGTGGTAAAGGATTTCACAATCATAATCCTTTACGAGCTCTAACTATCTACGTTGCCTCATATTTAACTCCTTCTGAGTAAAAATATACTTGAGGCTCTGGTGATCGGTGTAGATTTCGCATCTGTTTCCGTACAGGTAATGCCTCTAAATCTTTAGTACAAAGACCACTGTTGCTAGTTCCAGGTCGTGCGTAGGATAATTCCTCTCGTGATTCTTTAGTTGTCGTGATGCATACGCTACTACCTTCCCATTCTGCATCAGAACAGCTCATAATCCATTCTTAGAAGCGTCACTATAAATCACGAAGTTTTCTGCGTCTACATCAGGAATTATTAGTACAAATGCGCTTGTCAGCTTCCTCTTAAGTTCCTGAAAATTCTCCTCGCATCTCGGAGTCCATTCATATTTCTTTTCTTTTCGGTTAAGGGCAGTGAGAGGTGCTGCAATCTTCGAAAATCCTTCCACGAATCTTCGGTAGTATCCTGCCAATCCAAGATAGCTCCTTATCTCGGTGACATTTCTGGGTACTGGCCACATACTGACTGCTTCCACCTTTACTGGGTCCACGGAAATTCCTTCCTTTGACACTACATGCCCCAAAAAATGAACCTTTTCCAGCCAAAATTCACATTTCGTGAATTTAGCATACAACTGATGTCGCCTTAACATTTCCATCACCAATCTAAGGTGATGCTCATGCTCCCCCTTGGACCTTGAATAAATTAAAATATCGTCAATAAAGACGATTACGAACTTATCCAAGTACTCCTTGAAGACACGGTTCATAAGGTCCATAAAAGAGGCTGGGGCATTGGTCAACCCAAACGGCATGACTAGGAACTCGTAGTGCCTATATCGCGTTCAGAAGGCTGTCTTGGAGATGTCTGACTCCTTAATCCGAAGCTGATGGTAACCTGAACGTAAATCGATCTTCGAAAATACGACCACTCCCCTGAGTTGATCGAAGAGATCGTCAATCCTCAGAAGAGGGTACTTGTTCTTGATCGTAATCTTGTTTAGCTCCCGGTAATCGATGCACATACGTAGTGATCCATCCTTTTTCTTTACGAACAAGACAGGTGCTCCCCACGGAGAGTGGCTCTGTCGGATGAACCCTTTGTCCAGCAGTTCTATATGGCGCTTTCGATACCGGTGTGACTCCGGGTAACAGCTCGATTTCGAACGAAATTTCACGTTCTGGCGGGAGTCCGGGTAAATCCTGTGGAAAGACATCCACATATTCCCTTATAATGGGAACATCTTCCGGTGTCGGCTCCTTCTCCTGATCCTTGTCTACCATGTTAGCTAAATACCCCTGGCATCCATTAGCTAACATCTTCCATGCTTTTATTGCCGAAACAAATTTGGTGACGGAATTCCGGGGTTGTCCGTAGAAGTTAAACCCGTCCTTGTCATCCAGGCTAAACGTTACACAACGCTTTCAACAGTCAATCTTAGCGTTGTACCTTCCTAAGAAATCCATCCCCAAGATCACATCGAAATCATGGAGTTTGATTGCGATGAGATCTACAAGTAATTCTCTGCCACAGATAATAATGGGAATATTTTGGATCCAAAAGTTGGACCACAAAATTTCTCCAGATGGCAAAGAAGCATTGAAAGGTTGTTCTACCCTATTCACACTGCTTCCTAATTTCTGAGCGAACTCCATTGATATAAACGAATGAGTAACGCCAGAATCGAACAATGTAATCACATCATAGGTGGTGATAGAAATCTGACCTGTCACCACGTGTGATGTTCTGCCTCGGCGTCTCCTTTCGTGTAAGCATAAATTCTGGCTTGGGGTTCAGGTGCCCTCAATCTGCCTTGTGCTATGGAAGGTCCCTCAAGCCTAGCTTGGACTGCGTGCAGTTGGCGTTGGTTGGGGTTCTGGTTCTGATAAGGAGGGTGCTGATTCTGATTATTCTGAGGGCAGTTCCTCGCATAATGTCCCTCCTTGCCAAATATGTAGCAAGTATTTGTCCCCCTTCTGCAGACTCAGGGGTGCTTCCTCCCACAGTTTTCACAAGTGGGGTAATTAACGTTGTTCCCCTTATTTCCCCGGTTATTCCTTTTCTGGGGAAAATTTCTCTGTTGACCCTGGCCGTTAAAATTTCCCTTCTGCTTGTTCTTCCCAAACTGCTTGGGACTTTGGGCAAAGTTGCTGGCTTAACCCTTCGAATTCGCCTCCGAACCTTGATGAGGTTACGTTGGCTTAGCGGCTGTCTTCTCTTCTTTCCTCGCCTTGAAGATTTGAGTCCTAGCTTCCTTGTCTCGGTTGATCCAATTCTTAGCTCTTTTGGCTCGACTGATGCAATCTGACACCGTCTTTAGCGGACTACTGCCAGCACTTACTTGCTTGGCAATATCCGTACGGAACATTTTCATCATTAGTCTCACCTTCTCTGGCTCATTTGGTACCAAGTTCGGACATAATCGAGCGAGTTGCTCAAATCTCTTGACGGCTTCCATTACTGTCATTGACCCTTGTCTAAAGTTAGTAAATTCATCCTGCTGCACGGCAAGAACCTCTCGGTTGTAGTACATAGTGCGAAATTCATTCTTAAAATCCTACCAGGTCATAGCCATGACATCCCGGCGCATCTGCACTATCATCCACCAGTGCCTCGCGTCTTTCTTAAGAGCAAAGGAAGCACAAAGTACCTTCTCCTGCTTCGTGAGCCTCATGAAATCCAAGATAACTTGGATATCAATCAGCCAGTTGTCGGCCGCGATCGGGTCTGTAGGCCCCTCGAACTCGGGCGCCTTCATACGTCTAAAACGCTTGTATAGCAGATCCTTTCGTACTAACGGCGGGTTTACTTGTATTCCGACTGGTGCCATCGGAATTTCAGCATTCCGAGGGAGTTCTTGTTGAACCTCCGATTGAGCTTCCGGATGAACATTGGGTACCTGAGGTACCACTGGGGGAACTTGTGGCGCTTGCTGTGGAACTTCATGGACCTGGGGTTCCTAGTTCATCCGAGCTAACTGTTCTTGAAGTCTAGTCGTTTCTTGTTGCTGTTCCAGCAACTGTCGTTGTAGGTTAGCTACTACGGCCGCTAAATCCGGCTGGGGCGGATTCACATGTACGGTTCTGCGTGGACGTACCATCTTCTAACTTCCTATTATAAGAAAAGATATTTTCATACTATCAATATCTTTTCTTTCATGCAGATCTTGTACTATCATACTTTAAAACATCACGTCTTGCTATTATTATTCATATCATACACATCGTAACATCACATCAATACACATATCATGCCATAGCTTAGTGGCATTTTCGTATCACACAGATACTTTTCGTACTTCTCAAAATCATAACATAACTTTTATCATATATCCCGTTTTCACACGGTCTCTTTGTACAATTTCAAACGTACACCACTGTGTCAAAAGTACATCGTTTCAAAAGTACATTACTTTCCTTGTTTCAAAAGTACATACTTTTAACGGTTTCAAAAATACATACCGTTCATATTAACATTTACAATACTTTCAAAAGAACATCATACTGTACATACATATTTACATTTTTATGGCGAAAATTCCCGATAGAAGTGTCTAACACTTTCCCATCGTACATACGGACAACCTAACGTCCGAATGACAAACTAATATAGTCAGTCCTATCGTCAAAAAGAAATGTACTGAGTCGGTCCTAATCTATACGATGACCTCGAGTGTAATCACTGACGCGTCTGAGTCAGAATCTGAGTCTACATCCCAATCTGCATCATCGTACAGAATCTCTTCAGGCTCATCATCAAGATGAACCTCCTCGGGATCATCAAGGTCATCTAAATCCTCTATCCAACCACCCTGCTCGGGCTCAGGCTCTCTCTCATCATCGTCCTCCTCGTCGCTGGAGATAACGATAACCGGGGGGTCCTCTGGTGGATCTATAGGTACAACGTCGTCATCCGCAGCGTCATCAGCGTCCATCGGATCCGCAGCCTCCTCAGCCGAGATCTCCTGTACCGGAACCACTGGGATCGGGTCCTTGGGAAATAAGGGTCCTACCTCGTATTGGCGGCTCCCCCTGCCCGGCATCATCATCGACAGGAGCCTGGAAATCGTCGACGTGGTCGTCAGCATGTAATATCTGGGCAATGGTCTCGACCTCTAGTATGTCGTCAATCAAGCTGCCGACGGTCATCTCTAGGGTAGGCGATGGAACAAACGGGCGAATGTGAGTCGGTACCCCGTTTCGTAAGAGTACCAGTGCCTCCAACTCGGGGTGCGGAATATCTTGGGGGATGTATGGGAGCATCGTCTCCTAAAACCTCCAGCAATAATGGCTCATAGTCTCCCCTGGATACGTATGCCAATCCTGTGAGAGTCTCTGATATCGAGAGTGTCACATGTCACAGTAGATCGCAGGATCACGGATAGGCTCGTCGACCCCTCTAGTTGGTAGCGGTCCATAGCGTGCGAGTACAGCGGTCCGAAAATGCGCCCAAGTACAGCTGGGCATCTGTCTCTCTCCAAGAGTAACCCACCACAATCGGGAATCTCCTATCAAGCATCGGCTGGCGAGCGAGACCTGTAGATGTGCCTCTATATGGCATATCTCGAATATCAGCTCCATGTCGTAGAGCCATGCTCCGATAGACACTGACCGTCTCGTGCTGTCGAAATATAACGGCTGCGACCTATAGAATGTCGCGATCGCCTCTCGATCCTCCTCGACTTGTATCGGATCCATGATATCGCGTCTATCATACATAACTCGATCATAAGTATCTACGCATATACATAAAATAAAATAAAACTAAAACTTAACTTACAATGATGGAGGCGATGGCAGGCAACTGTGAAATCATGTCGCAGGGAAACCGCTCTGATACCAACTCTTGTAATGACCCGCCTAGCACAGGCCATTACCATACTTACGTACATACAATCATGAGATAACTTATACGAAACTTACTTACTTATTACGTGAAACGCAGCGAAAATTTTTTTTTTTTATACAGTGCATAAAGAAAGCTACGAAATGTAAAGTATGAACGAATAATAGTATCTGTGCATACGAGCATTAACACTAATTAAATAGCAGTTATTAAACATCCCATAATACTCATATAATTTTGAAACGCGTAGCGGTTTCCGTTTCCCACATTTCACAGTGTCCGGCCACGCGACTCCACCTTGTACCATCAACTGCTAGCAGGTTGTTTACCTACAACATAAACTTAAAACAATGAGCTTTCGCTCAGCAAGCACAACTCCTATACCGCGACACATAACTATACATCATATCCTATCCATGACATAACAATCGATTTCATTTCATAACACATCATTGCATATAACATGCATAAACCAATTATGTTCATGTTATGCTTTCTTATTTCATCGTTTCCTATCTTACTTAGGGGCCCTTAACATGAGTGTTCGTACCTGGCGTGCAACTATGGATTGGTTAGGGCGGCCAATCCAAGTCCAACTCAATCCACAGTCCAACCCGACCTTAGACGGGTGGTACAACACAGGCGACTTGTCGCCTTTCTCTTCTTTCCATCTTGTCATTCTTAAACTTATTATTCTTATTATAGTTAGTGAGCATACAGCTTGATGTCACTTATTCATGCTTCATAGTCATATCATTCTCTTAACTTAGCATACATTGCTTATTTAGCATATTTCATAACATAGACTTATCATACTACATATAACATGACATTCATTCATAGCATATAGCACATATCACATCAAATATATCTAGGTAGGTATACAACTAATAGCCTATGCTGTAGGCGGTGTTGTACTTACCTTATCTATGCCTGATGTTACGCTGTTCCACTTCGGGGCTCAGCTGCAGGGTACTTCCAGCTTAACGGAAAGACTTAGGTAAGGTCTCTAATCTATGACCATAATATGTCGGTTCTCAACCAACATTCATGAAATGCTTTGGTTATATGTCCCCTAAAATATAAATCATAATTTATCTTAAGTGTGGTTACAATAGTAGCCCTATTGAACTCATACTATGACCTAGTAGGTTACGTTGGATAACCTTCCATGCTAATCTCATACGCAAACGTATAGGGTTAGGCCATCACCTAACCTCGGGCTTAAAGCTTATCTTAATTCATACTAAGTTAACCAATATTAACCTCTAAGGTTACTAAAGTTAACTCTCTTCGAGTCAACCTCGGGCTTTGGGGCTAAACCCGGTAACTCGGGTATAATTTCCCAGTCACCATCCGTCTTTGCTTGATTTTATAAACTTAGTTCAAAAATTCCCTTTTTCTTTATCCTTGAAAAAGTTTAGTAATTAAGCTCAAAAACTCCCTTAATTACTCATAAAAATTCTTGGCTCTTAAAACATAATTTATAAAATGGCTGAAGGTCGAAAACTGCCTTTGGAACAGTTTTCACAGTTAAAACAGTGCCTTTTGAAAGGAAAAACAGTTTTCCTAAGTAGGTTCTAGAAAATCCTGTGCAGGAATTTCTTGCTCCCTGCACAATTTTTAGAAATCAGCTTATATTTAAAAATCCAGATTAAATTTGAAAAACTTGTCTTCACGAAAGTTTTAGCTCTCGAAAAATTCTAAAACTTTCGTGTTTTAAGAAAATTCCAGCTCTGCCTATATCTTTGTCAGTTTTCGTTTGAATCTCGCTGGTCGTATAGACTGGGTCTGGGCAGACCAGTCTCGGTTTTCTATAAAAATGGAGGCCATTGGAGTCTCATTTTGGGAAACAGTCCATGTGGCCCCTTAGGAAAAACCCTGTTCTACAACTTTTGTGTTTTACGTTTCACCCAGTTCGGCCTCTAAAGGCCTTAAATTTCCACTTTCCCGAAACTGGCCAGTTTCGAATCCGAATTGGCAGTTTCGGTTATTAAATTCGGTTTACGTCCTAATTCGTGGATTCTATCTCGACCGACCACTTCGGGAGCTTACATTACAATCATGCAACGTTTCTATCATCCCATACATTCAAACATGCTAACCCAACGTGCCCATGCAGCCCCAAAAGCCGACTGCCCTAGTCCTTGGCTGCATGGTTTTCTAGTTTGCATACACTTGTTCATTCATGCCAAAAAATCACATCTCATACCCTAACATGCATCCACATTCTTACACACTTAATTGGGGGACATATAACCTCATGTAAACAACCTAGCATGCAATCCTAAACATTCAACAAATCATAAGCATATTAGATTGCATAAATAAACCAAACCACCCTTAGATAAATCTAATCAAGCACTAAAACTAACTAAGGGTAAAAAATTAAAATTGTGAGCTTATGCTCTTACAAACTTTACTTGAAATACATTTAAACTTCAATTTAAATACTTGAATGAAAATAGGGTTAGGGTTTTGAAAAATACCTTGAACTACTTAAGGGTTGGCTTAGGGTTTGCACCAAATTTTCACTCTTGGCCCCTAGCTCCACAACAGGTTTTCCTCACACCAAAGTGGCGCCAAAATTTTCTTTTTGACCTCAAATCTGTCCTCCACCTATGACTCGGCCACACCAAGAGTTTTTCACCCAAAAATTTGAATTTTTCCTTTCCTTTTTCCCACTAAACCCGTGGGCTGCACCAAGAAAGAAAATGGTCCCAAATTTTTTTCCAAGCTTGCTCTTGGCTCTAGATGAAATCCGAATTCCACCCTAGGATTTCCCCTTGAAAATTTTTGGGTTTCCTCTTGTTTTTCTTTCCTCCCCGACTCGGCAACTCACTCCAAGAAAGGGCTAGAAAATTTTTTTCCAAACTTTCCCTCTTGATTTCTTGACAAAACCGAACCGAACCCTAAGATTGGCTTAAGAAAATTTTTGGTTTTTCCTTCCTCACTTTCTCTTCCTCTCTCTCAGATTTTCTAGAGAAAATTTGCAAGAGTTTTGCTAAGATTTTCAATAAAAATGAATAGCACTCACCCCTATTTATAGATAAGGGGAAACTTTCAAAAATTGGAATTTGACCCCTAAAATTTTAAAAAAATGCATGAGAACCATGCAAGGTGGCCGCCCATTAGCTTGGGCAAGAAGGAAAAAAATTTCTAGAAGCAAGACACTTGTCTTGCATGGCTTGGTTCACAAAAATTTATGAGATCATAATTCAAAAAGTGATGATGTCATAATTAAAAAACCTTGTTTGGCTATTTCTTTGAAAAACAATCTAATTTTAAACTTAACATAGATAAATCCAATACTATGTTTTACTAATATACAGTACTGATATTTTATACTGCAGTCAAAATTTTACCTATGTAAAAATCGGACTGGAAAAATTTTTTCTTATTTTCTTGAACCCTTTTGCCCTGTGCCCTAACTTAGTGTGTTTGATTTTTCTATAGCGGTTTTAGTTCTCATTTATGCTATCTTACCCGAAAAATGGGTTTTCGCAGTATTTCTCCCATAGTGCATGTCACAAAATTACACAGTTATCATTTTGATCATCTTTGTCAAACTTTGAATTTTCCAGGTCAAAGTTGACTTTTTCAGTCAACCCTTTGACTTTCCTAAAATCATGCAAATTTCGTCTCTTTTCATCCGAAAAGGCCATTTGCTTATCAAAACAATCATTTTTGAGTCGTATAATGTTATAAGAACTCATAACACATAGTAAAGTTTTAAATCGAATTTTTTGGTAAATGCCTTTACGGCATACATTTAATTTCTTTGAAAAGGAAATAGTAATATAGAAAAATCAGGTATTACAGAGATGCCCACTCATCTATGTCTAAAAAATATATATTATGATAGCTTGTAAAAATACCATAACATTCCGGTGATAAGTGACTAACTACTGAAATCAGATATGTCAGGCCATTTATGTTAAAAAGAAAATTTCTAATAGACTATCAAAAATATTCTATCAAAATATTTTGTAGCCGGCACAAGCGACCAAAGCAAATAACCAACATTGTCGGTGGTCTTTTTGGTTATAATAATATATGGCAGAATTTATTGGTATCTTGATATATATATATATATATATATTTTTTTTTTTTTTTTTTTTTTTTTGGGTTCCTAATCAGTAGGGGGTACTTGGCTAAAATAGATTAAGTTGATATTTGACCAATACCCTTGAGTGGTAAAGAAGCTAAAATGTCCACTATAGTGGCAAGTTAGGAAAGAAGTTTTCAAAGGGTGGCATTTTTGTCCATTATTTTGTGATTATTCTATAAAATAAAAAATAAAAAAATTTAGAAACTAACTTTAATCTTAACTTTTAAATACTAACCTCTATGACATATAAGTTGTCATTTTTTTAGTAGTAAATGTTTATAGTATTATTGTATCAATTGACTATATCTTCTAATAAAAATATTATATATTAGTTATATTTAAAAAGTTCAGATTAAAATTAGTGTCCTGACATTATTCTTCTATAAATCATGCTCCGTGGGCTTTTTAATTCAAGGGCCGGGCCTTTTGACTGTTATAGGGTTAGTGATCCAAGTTGGTGGGTCATTTTCACTCCGAACGTCACAGGACAACCAAAGCTTGAGCTTGACCAAAAATTTGGTGCATGTACTAGTATTTTCTTATCCATGATCAGTCAATGGAAAAAAAGATTAAAAAAAAAATCATCCAAGCATAAAGTTCACTGACAAATGCAAAATAGAAATACAGGGTTTGTTCGGTTTCAAATCCATTTTAAATTAAATTATACTTTTTTCATTAATATTTTTGTCTTTTTCTGAAAATTTTTTTTATCTTTTCTAAAAAAGTTTTTTGTCGTCTACAAAAAATTACTATTGAAACTGAAAAATCTTAAACTAAACTCATTCATCAAACACCCCCATAAAATCCTGTAGTAAAACTATCAATACTGAGATGAGAGAACAAGTTAAAGCATCTTTTGCACATTGGCCACTTAACTGCAACACAATTAAACATGCTTAAAAAAGCCATTAGAGCTAGTCCAATTGGTCAAGGAAAAATGACTTAGGTCCCCGTTTGGGACGTAAATTTAAACTTAAGGTTTAAACTTAAATTTTTTTTTTTTTTTGAAAAAGTTTTTCGTCTTTTCTGAAAAAGTTTTTTGTGTTTTCTAAAAAGTTAACAAAAATTACCATTCAAACTTAAAAATTTCAACTCAAACTCATTTAACAAACGGGCCGTTAAGAGTTAATTTCGGTAAGTTCGAGGGTGATGTAATTACGTGTCAAAAAATAAATAAATAATTAATTAATTAATCCAAATAGTCCCTAAACTCTTTTAAAGGTGACGATTTGGTCCCTATTCTTTATATTTTTTGTCCGAGATGAACCTAAACTCTTTTTTTTTTTTAATATTATAATCCTTTTCATTTAAAATTATTAAATTTCTAATGAAATCTTACATAAATTATAATTTTTTGTAGTAAAAATATTAAAATACCCTTGATTTTCTATTTTCTTACTCATTTACCTTTTCCTTCATTTTTTTCATTCTTCGTTTTTTCCTCAAACCACAAAAAACAAAACAAAACAAAAAGGAAAAAAACCCAACCACAGCCCCAACCCGAGCCCTAGCCGCCCTCCCCCCCCCCCCCCGGTCACCGTCGCCAAGCCCGAGCCACCCTCCCCCGCCCCCCCTCGCGCTCCTTCTCCATCGCCGAGCTTAGCCCCAACCCTCATCAATCGAACTCAAAACCCAACCCCAACCCTAGCCCCAGCCCCAGCCCCCCCTCCCACTGAACTCAAAACCCAGCTCGAGCCCCCCTTCCTTCACCATCGCCGAGGCCCCCCCCCCCCCAACCGCCACAATCGTCAATGAACATACCCCCACCGAACGGGTTCAAAAATCAGCCCCAGCCCTAGCCCTGAACAAATCGCTGCCGTTGACAAACACAAGCACCATAACACACCAAATGGGTTCAAAACCCAGATCCCCCCAAAACGAACTCAAACCCAGATCTCTCCTCTCTCTCTCTCCCTCCCTCCTTCCCCCACTGTCACCGAATTGAAGCCCCCAGCGCCCGACGCCGCCTCGCCAAGGTCCATTCTCTGGGTTTTTTGGATCTTGGTTTCGGCTTTTGTTCTTGGGTTTTTTAGATCTAGGTTTCAACTTTAGGTTTCGGCTTTTGTTCCTAGCATCTGAGATAGAGAAAGACAGAAATTTAAATATTTAATATTTTTTATTAATTTAATTATTATTAAATTATAAAAATACCTTTTAAGATTTGATCACATACATTGTGTATGCAATATTTCGTTAGAAATTAAACGGTTTTAGACGGAAAGGACTACCACGATCAAAAAATAAGAGTTTGAGTCATCTTGGCCCAAAAAAAAAAAATTGGGACTAAACCATCACTTTTAAAAGAGATTAGGGATTATTTGGACTAATTACTTTAAATAGGCCTGGCAATTCGTGTTAAACATGTCAATCGTGTTAGTCCATTTCCGACCCATTTATCTTCGTGTTAAACGTGTCGATCCAATTCCGACTAAATTATTAATCGTGCGATCCAAACCCATTATTACGTGTTGTTCTCGTGTCGTGTCACCGTGTCATGTCAAATAATTTGAAAATTCTAACGAATAATTTAAAAATTCTAACATAAATGTGTTAAACGTGTTAATTGTGTCAGCCCATTTTCGACCAATTTATTTTCGTGTTAAATGTGTCGACCCAATTTCGACCCAATTATTAATCGTGCGGTCCAAACCCATTTATTACGTGTCGTTCTCGTGTCGTGTCACCGTGTCGTGTCCGAAATTGCTGGCCCTAACTTTAAATAATTAAATGTGCTTAAGAATGCTCAAATTTGTTCAAGTGTTTTATTTTATGTTCTTTTATTGATAGATAAATTTGTTCTAGTGTTTGTTGGTCCTTCTGATTTAATCTCTCTTGGCGTGGAAAACAAAATTTTTCATCACAATCTTATAAATCCCTTATACTTTAGCACCCAGAAGTAAGGGTGGCAATTCGTGTCGTGTTCGGGTCCACGGGTCCAACCCGAACCCGACCCCGTTCTTTTCGTGTCAATTTCGGGTGACCCGAATTTGACCCGTTCACTATTCGTGTCGTTTTCGATTCGTAAAATTCGTGTCGTTTTCGATTCGTGTTGTCGTGTCGCGACGTGTATTGCCATTCGTGTCGTGTTCGGGTCGTGATTGGTCCAATCCGAACACGACCCGTTCTTTTCCGTGTCAATTTCGGGTGACCCGAATTTGACCCGTCCACTATTCGTGTCGTTTTCGATTCGCAAAATTCGTGTCGTTTTTTATTCGTGTCGTCGTGTCGCGACCCGTATTGCCACCCCTACCCAGAAGGGAAGGTTAGAAAGTAGTTCAAACAATCAGAAATCAATACTTTGGAACTGGTAAAATTATGCTGGATCGAGTAGTGAAATTGTATAGCCAACCTTGATTGGTGTGTTCTGCATATCTGTATTAGCCTCCCCCGAGCAAAAAATAATAGTAATAATAATCCCGCCCCCATGACTAATAAACAAGATATACATACATTTGTTCAAATTAACTCGTATTACTTTTGTTTTATGGCATTTTAAGTCCCACATGGGTGGTGAATAAACACTTTGGTTATTGACACATTTAAAAGTATTTAAAGATTTATGCCAGAGGCTTGCATAAAATATTTTGCATTTTTTCATTATTTAAATGACGTGTCTAGTAACTACGTAAATTGTTTGGCATAAAATTTGTTTTTTCTAAAATAATTCCATGAAATGCACCTGTTGGACGGTTTCTAAGTATATAAATAGGTTCATAGTTCTAAACCATGTAAGCTTTACAAAAACAATGCAAGCGACTACCTCCGTATACGTAGGATTTCAACAGACCTGAAACAAATGAACATAGATGTATTATTACCAAAGATTACATCAAGAAGGTCAATGATTAAAGTGATATTATATGTGGGAAAGAGATGTAACAATGAGAAAAAAGGATAAATTTTATTTTTTCTCTTAAATTTCAAACATTGTCACAAAATGTCCCCCGAACATTAATTTCTAACATTCGTTGTCTCAAATTTTGAAAAAGTTTATTAATCCACTCCCTCAATTAAATTTTTAATGAAAAAATGCTAGCAACACTTTCAAAAGCATGAGTGAGGATATTAGTAAACTTTGTTAAAAAATATTAAATAATATAAATGCTACATGCAGCACTTGTGGTTATCACAAGTGCATTGAAAAAAAAAAACATTGGATATATTTGACATACTTCTTAATTGTTTTAGAAGAATAAAATTACCAACATTATAATCCGGTCCCAGCCCCTAAAACAAGATTATCAAGACAAAATTATGGAACAAAACTACTACAATTACATTGCACTTTATCAACTTCTTTCCATAATTTAAACATAATAAACACCAAAAACAGCAGCAGATACAGCATAGATTTCACAAATGCACTGCCAAACAAACCCCCAGTTCAAAAAACATTGGCAGGACCTAAAAAAAAAAAACAGAGCAATTTCACCATCTACAACATGCTATCTGTTCTCGCAGGAAGCCGGCGGAAGAAATTAAGCGGCACTGACGGCATCTTCCGCCTAAACCTCGGGTGCCTCATGACGTAAAACCCAGTGATGAGAGCCAGAACCTGGAATGGCGTGACGTACAGCACGACAGCGGTGACGAGGCAGAACATTATGAATATCATTGTGGCGCGTGAGTCCCTCCAGCTGAGTAGCGCCTGAACCCGCTCTCCTTGAGAGGCTATGTCACCGACCACGGTTTGAATCCTTCCTGCAACGCTTCTTAACCGGTCATACCTCATCCGGACTAAATCAGAGCCTCGGGATGTCGGGAAAGTGTCGAATTCCTCATCTAATTCATCAGGATGCACCACATCCGCATAGGAGATCCTCGTGTTCATGTGAGGAGGGAATCTTGGGCGGTACCGGAAGTTCCACAGGCCTATCAAGAACATGTAAAGGAAAACCGTTGGAAGAATAAGCTCCGGGAAACAAACTAGCATGACAAAGAGGGCGTGTACTAGAACTGTTGTGACAGGGTTCTTCCAGGTGCAGACTTCTCCAAACCATTTTCCAACAGAAAGCAATCCTGAGAAGACCGACATGAGACGGAAAAAGTTTGCCTTGCTGCGCCTCATGCTCCAAAGGTTAGCGTCTGCGTCAGACATGTACTCGACAACTTCTTTCCGGAGAGGGGGCTCTGCTCGACTGAGCCGAGCTGCCACAATGTTGATGGCCTGGTGGCGCAGCAGATCTTGCTGCATCAAGGTCAGCGGCTTAATGTAGTGCATTTTCGGCAAAAGCGGTTTCGAGTACTTGAACATCATGCTGGCTAAGGATGTGCAGGAGAATCTTATTGCCAAGTGAAGCTCGCCCATCTTCTTCACGCCTGAAGGATGAAGGACCAGCAATGGATAAGAGTTAGTATAGATTCGGCCGGTCTCAAGAGTCGAGATTCGAATCCGGATCTTGCCAATCTTCACATCCTTGTTACCATTAGAATTACCAATCTGGCTGTTGTCAAAAACTCCAATAGTAAGAACTGTGGCAGGGTCATAAACCTCCCAAGTGTACTGCTCGTTGTACTTCGGATTCAGGCTGTTGATTATGGTCCTAGTTCGAACCCACTTGTGTCCGTACTTCGCCACACAATACGTATCTGCCGTGCCTCTCCCGTCCCTCGTCTTCATCGGATGAAAGCCGCCGGCATTGAGAATTCCGAGCTCCAAAACCCCGATGGATGATTTCCAGAGCTGCTTTGCTGTGGGGCGAAGATCACTGCTGTAGTGAGTCGACTCGTCTAGAACATGGTACCCTCCATCGAGACAAATTTCGAGATGAATTCGGCTAGAGAACTTATCCTTATCCTTCTTCTTGTGTTCTTCAGCTTCAATGGCAGCCGATGTTGACTTTTCAAGTTGGAACCATTTTCCGCGGATTTTTCTGTCATCAGCGCGCTTCTCAATTGTGTGCAAAAATATAACAGCCTTCCCAAGATTCTCATCTTTGCCAGGACCAACTCGATCTTCAACCGAAATAACCAGATGTTCTTCAAACGGCTCAGCAGCAACAAACATTAGATCCTCGCCCCACATTGGGTTCAAAGTCCTCGCTTGAACTGGTTTAGTTCTCTGAGCCTGATTTCCAAGCTGAACCTTCACATAAACATCGGGAAAACGGGACTTGTCCGGAACAACCAAGTCTTGTGCCTCAACCACTTTGACACGAAGATACCATAGTCTTGGCGAATGGTAAACTTTAGATCGGATATGGGAAATGGAAGCTGGAGCGTTCTCAGTCGGGCCAATTGCATCAGAATGCCAGGCATCTGGAAAAGCCTCATCGGCTTGTGTGCCGTACCAGACGGCAAGCATCAATTCCCCTTTCTTCTTATCTCCATCCTTGTCTGCAAGCCGGTACCATTCGGGAGCCAAAGGACTATCTGGCGGAACCCGGGTGGGAACCTCATGTAGATCGAACCGGACCAGCCCAACAAAGTCATCAACTAGTACATCCTTGTCCTTAACCACGACTTCCAAAACAGAGGACTGAAGATTCTCCTTCGCAAAGGCAAACACCTCGTTCCATTCAGGATTCTGTTTCTTCTCAAAGTGCTTTGTTTTCCCCTTGTAGTTCCCGATTTTCACTTCAACATAAGGATCAAGACTTCCAGTGACATCCTTTGAAGGAAGATCACGTGCTTTAACGACTCGTATGAAAAGGTATTGCATCTTTTCGACGAGGTCATAGGTGCTGGAAATAGAAGGTCTGTCTCCGCGTATAACTCGCCCTCCAACAACTCGCCCTCCGCCAAGGATAGGACTTGTCTCTTTAACTGCATAATCAACTGGCTGAGATGACGAACCAGAGAACATAGGAATGGGTTTAGAAACCTGCGCTTCGGCCCTCATCTCCTGCATTCCATAGCTCGGCATAGGTTGCATTACAGGAGGAGGAGCACTCTTCTTTTCGGTTGGAATACTACGAAATGTGTGTCTCGTGTTGGTTTTGTCATTGGAGAGCAGATTTGAGACGAAACTCACAACTTTTGACTGCTGTGGCGGCTGATCATGGATTGGACGTGAGTCAATATTGTGAGAGATATCCACTGCAGGAAGCGGATTTGAGGATCTTATGCTAGGATCATCTGTAACAAACACTTTAAGGCCAAGCTCGCCTTTTACGCGTGACAAGAAGTTCCGTTTCTCCAGAGGATAGTGCAAGACAACAGCGTCCGAGTAGGGGACAAACGATGTTCCCGTAAGACAAACCTTCCCGAGGAACGATTTCAAGCTGTTGTTTTTGTTATGGCAGTACACGTAGGCCTCAAGAGTGAGGTTTGAAAGGTTGTTTGGATCAGAGACGTTGAAGTAGAAACTCTCGTTCCAAACAGGATTCAGGTCCTTCTCTTTGATTGTGGTTCGGAATCTCTGATGATCAAAATGGAGCTCAACGAAGGCATTGGATGAGCCCTGCCCATCTTTCGCCATAAGGTCATGGGCACCCACAACCTCAACCCCCAACTTGAGGTTACTCATTGGAGATGGAATTTGATCAGAAAGAAGGAAATTGCCTTGTTTAAGGAAAGTTGAAAGAAGCAGAACCTGAAAGAACAAAAATGCTCAATCAAAGGATGAAAAAAGAGAGAGAAGAATTAAATAAGGCCAGTTTGAATCATAAGTTCAAACCCACGATCGAAATGGTAAATTAAAGTTCTTGTAATTGAAAACCGGAAAAAAGTAGGGAAAATTTTTTTAAAAAGTGGGTGAAAAAACGGGGTGTCATGAAGCTTTGTGTAATTAAATTATCAAAATAAAACCACAAAAACAAAAAATAAAAATAAAAAACAAAACCTTTTGCAAAGTAGATTTTTTTCCAATTATTTGAGACCATAAAGTAATCACATAAATAATTTCAAAAATTAAAAGGGTAAATAAAAGGACAGGAATCTAGTTATATAACTTTCAGTTCAAACAAAAGTAGATTCTGAAAAAAGTTGTAACACTTTTAGCTTGCAATTGAAGTTTTGAAATTACAGTTCATCAACAAAAGAATGGAAAAGGCCTTGACTTTTTGAGATTCTAAAGAGTATCAAGTAACCAAATTCCTGACCCCAAAATCTTTTTCAAATCTATGTTTTTCGTTTTTAACTCTATTTTCCTTTTCTCCAACTCATAGAGCGCCAAAAAAAATTCAGAAATGAAAGCCAAGATCAAAAGGAAAAAAAGAAAAAAGAACCCAACAAATGGATAAACTTGTTGCCAATTTTCCTAATAAAAATAGATAATTACAGGGGGAAAAAAGCAAAAAAAAAAAAAAAAAAAAAAAAAAAAAAAAAAAACAACAACAACAACAACAAGAAAAGAGCATCCAAAAAGAATATCCGGTTAACAATTTATCAGGAAAAAAAAAAAAAGACAAGAAAAGAATATCCGATCATCCAAAACAAAAGTTTAGGGAAAAGATTGAAATTTTTAGATTCAGATAGCTCCTTGTCCGTCAAAGCTTCACATCCAAACAACCTTATTTCAAAAAAGTTAATCAAATACCAATTAGCTTTAACACAGAAAATATATATACATACATACACACATATATATATACACCATACAGAAAACCAACCCAAGAAAGAAGAAGATAATAGGAAAAAGAAAACGCACCTGGGTTTTGAGCTAAAGGAGCTAAAGTTGAGAAGGCGATGACTTTTTAGATTAAACCACTTCGAAAGAGACTCGGAGAGACATTTATGAACGAAGAGAAGAAGGAAAAAAAAAAAAAGCACATCGACAAAAGAGATCAACAATACTCCAGGATGTTTCCCAGAAGAGAGAGAGAGAGAGAGAGAGAGAGAGTGGAGTCGTCGAAACCGAGTTAAACGTTTTTGTTAAAAATATGGAGAGAGAGAGAGAGAGAGGAAAGGAGGGAGAAAGAGGAGAGAAAAGGTCTGCTGGTTTTTCTATGGGTCCACCCACAGGGGTGATAAATGCGATTTTTTTTTAATAATTTAATTGGATTGTTGGCCTTTTTTTTTTTTTTTTTTTTTCCTTCAGTTTGAGAATGTTTATTCGAACAGAACAAAATACCAAACGATTCCAAAACAAGAGGACAATCCAACGGAGTAATTATTGTGTGGCAAATACATGCCAGAGTTTTCCACTATTGTCCGTAGTCCCTCCGATCGTGAAACACGTGTCATCTCATCAATGTATTATTGATGGAAAGACTGTTTTTGAATACTTGTTTCTGTTCCATAAAATAATAAGTGGCTGTTACTCTTCAAAAAAAAAGTGACCGAACATTTTTCTATTTAGGATTGATTAAAACATTGTGCTACAATCCAAACAGATAATTATAATCTAATTTTTGTCTTTTTCCCTCAATTTTATTATTCACATAGTTTTGTAACTTAAATTTTAAAAATCCAAAACTTTGTATAGACAAGTCCAAAATGAGATGATTTTTTTTTTTTATAAATTGCATAGAATTGCAAGATGAACAAAACTAACTGCACATTGATTTTTTTCCCTAACACATTTCAAGTGTTTACACTTTTCAACTCCATCAATTCAAACGCTTTAATAAACTCATAATCAATTCAAACTCAAATTCTATAATTCAAACCTTAACACCAAATGCATGCTAATTCCAATGGGAATTTTGCAAGTCAGACAGTAAAATAACTCAAACATTTTCTTTATTTTGTTAAATAGTTTTCCATAAATTTTTATTAATTAAATAATTTTGAACGATTAGGAATGACCGTGATTGTTTCTATGTTAAAATGTAATAAAGTTTTTTTGTTAATTTCAATTTTTGAAGTTGGAATTTGGCAAATATTCCAAACTGGGCCTATTCAATTTCGAATCTTCCAAATCCACATAGCGCTTCTCTCTCTTAAATTTTCATAAAATTCAAAATTAAAAAAATCTATAAATTTTATTATTTTGAGTTGAAATAAGATGATTTTTTTTAATCTAAATACTCAAAACAATGAGAGAAACAAAATAAGATTCATATTATATTTTTTTTCTAAAGACATTTTAAATTTTACATTATTCCCTATATCATAGTTCATTATCAATTCACACTTCGACCAAACATTAATTTTAATTTCAATATACAAAACTCAAACTCCAATCGTTATCCCAAATGTACCATTAGAAAAATGAATGATTACCATCAAAACATTTATTAACTAATTAGGTTAATCAATGATTGGTTCATAAAAACACTTATTCATATTTTAATTTATCGATAAAACATATAATAATGGATGAATAATTTAGCATCTACCAAGTGATCGGTCTAATTGACATTTCATTTATTAAAAAAAAAAAATTCTAATTGAGATTTTTAAAAAAGTTCACTTTCTTAGTTTACTAATGTTAAACATACTTTAAAGAAAAACCTGTCAAGAAATGTGAGTTTTCTTACCATTTTCCGTACTGCGAATGTACTTGTCGTCTCATGAGTTTACTCTTTTTAACCTTTTTTTTTTCTTTTTTTTTTTTTAGTAATTGGCCTGACTAATCTCTAAGCTCTTTAAAATATGACAATTTGGTCCCTTTTTTTTTTATTAATTTTGGCTGAGAAGACCTTAAACTCTTTAAATGTTAACAATCTTAATTATTTCCGTCCAAAATCGTTAAATTTTTAACGGAATGAATCATATGTAAGACATGTTACCTAAGATGAAAGGGCATTTTAGTAATCTATCAACAAATTTAACTTAACCAAAAAACTCGTAAACAAAAATAAGGGGAAAAAAAACATTTCTTTATCCTCTCTCCTCGCTCTATCCTTTCTCAATCCACGATCTCCTCTCTCAGCCTCACGAACTCCATCTCTATCAAGATCTTAGCCTTGCAATCTCAACCTCACTCACGTATCTCTTTTTCTTTGCTTATGGTTTGTCGAAGCTCGGCCTTTGAAGGTAGGCTATTGGCAATAGGGATTGGTGAAGGAAGGATGATATTTTCAGTTTGCAAATAAAAACTACAAGCGACCCAGAGCCATCTTTAGCCAAATCTAAGCGAACTAGAGCCCCCTTTTGCGAGATCCGAGCAAACTAGAACCCCCTCCAGCCATATTCGACCAAATCAGAGCCCCCTCCAGCTAGATCTACGTGACCTCAAGTCCCCTCCGACTAGATCCCCGCGACCCAGAGCCTCCCCGCGACGTTGAGTCCTCGCCACCCCCTAGTGGGCCCTGAACTCTCCATCGGCGGGGGGAGGGGGGCTTGGCGATAGAGAAGACAAGGCAGGGGGGAGTTGGATCTCCCTTTCCTTTTTTTTTTTTTTTTTTTAATGTATGTTGGGTATTGTTTCTTCAAAAAAAAAAAAAAAAAAAAAGGTATTTTCATCTTTTAACAGATAATCTAAATCATGCAATAGGTCAGTGACCTTTTCCATTAGAAACTTAACAGAATTGGACGGAAATGGCTAGATTGCTGACATTTAGAGAGTTTAGGATCTTTTCGGTCAAATTTAAAAAAACAGAGACCAAACTGTCATATTTTCAATAGATTAAGGACTATTTAGGCCAATTACTCTTTTTTCCCTCCCTTGGTGTTGTTAAGCTTGTCAAATTTTGTTTTATTTTTTTGGTATGAAAGCCCAAAATTTTATTTTATTTTATTTTTTTAAGATAGTCCAGCTTGTTTCTTACTTACGAAGCTTTAAGAAAAACTACACAGTCTACTAATGATCATGTGGGTCCAAAAATTCACTCTTAGTAATAAGAATAATGATTTTATGTCAACTTTGAAGAATCAGCTAATTCCGTTTTCACCTTTTACCTAGGAAAATTGTTAGACATAAGAACTCTAACATCAAAATTTTTAATCCATTAATATAGTAGTCTCCCCCCCCCCCCCCCCCCCCAAAAAAAATTATAGATGTTTTCATTAACTCTTTAAAATGGTGCAAAATAGTCTTTTTGGATTAACAAACGTTAAAAATTTAACAGAAAATGTCACAAAAAATAAATATGATTTACTATCTAAGAGTAATTAAAAAAAATTGTATAATTCAACTTACATATATTATACAATCTGTTCTGTCCAATTTTTAATTTTATTAATAAAAATGACTATTTTGCATCATTTTAAACAATTCAGAGAGCTTTTAACAAAAAAAAAAAAAAAAAGAAGTCAGTGACTTTATCACAACTTCCTGAAAATATTAGGGACCAAAGAAATAATTTATCCTAAAAAATTAATATTAAAATTAGTGTCTTAGTACTACTCTTTGCGATTACATAACAATTACATAATAATCTGTGAACTTAGTTGTAACGACCGGACTTTTCAGACCGTCAACTAACTTATTTATTTTTATTTAATTTAGTCTTAATACTTATTTATGTTTGGTTCTAAAAATACATATTTTTTTTATAAATCATATTCGTACTACAAAAGTTAGAATTACTAAAATTTTTAACTGAGAAAATTAAAAACCTCTAGCTAATATTATCCTATTCAAATTCGTATTTAGATAATATTTAAAAATCTATAACTTTATATAAGTTAAAATAAAAGAGTATAAAGTATTTTTTTCGTAAAGTACTCATACTAGTTTAGTAGTACCAAATATTGAAACATAGTTATAAATATAGTCGATACAAAATAATTTAAAAAGTCTAAATGCGAAAATTAAATTTGTGATGGTAGCTCATTCCCTTTCTTCATTGCCTCCGTACAGTTTTACTAGTCCATAAAACATATAAGTAGTTGGCTGTTTACTCGCGTTAACTACAGTGCAAACACACACGTATGAGCTTCCGCTCAACAAGTAAAAACAATATTTCACAAAACATTCTTAAAATCATATTATCACATATATCATTATGAATGTTCAAAAATATATGTAATCTATATGTGTTCAATTATACTTCATTATATACATGTCTTATCTATATAAGAGTCCCTATGTCGTACCCATTTACGCGCAACCAATGAGGTGTTAGAGAAGCGACCCTTTAATAGCCTTCAAGATCGTATATTATAACTTTCATTCTTATCATATCCTCTCACTAATTAGAGGTTGGTACAACACTTAATCCTATCTTTCGTTATCCTTATTCTTATTATTTATGACAATGTGTAGATTTACATGTTACTATGTATCTATCATTACGGCATACATATCAGTTAGGCATGTTGATCATATCAGTGCAAGAGAAATTATGCACGTTAAATGTTTAATCAACGTAATACATATGGCTCATAGACTCATCACTTCATCAAGGCAAATCATAGAAAATGTAGAATATCAACAACAAAAAATATTTTATTCTATACTGTAGGTGAGGTTTGCACTTACTCGTCTTATGCGCTTAAACTTCTGGAGTTGTATCTCCTACTATGTAGATTTGATAATATCTTATTATTAGATAGAATTATAGTTATATTACTTTATTCATTTATTTATTTATTTTATAAACTATAATGAACTTAATTTACTTATATCATAATTAATCTTAACAATTAATTCATATTAATTTTTAAGTGTTAAAATAAATTTCTACTAATTATTAATTAATTAATTAAAATTTTTTTTAAAATTTAATTGATTAATTAATTAATTAACTAATTAATTAGGTAATAGTTGATTATTACTTTATTTAATTGAGTAATTATAATTAAATTCCATAATTTTAATTGACTTATTAATAATTATATTGTTAAATATGATCATATACTAAATACCAGTTCATTTCATAACTAAATATGTTCATATATTATGACTTAACCCTATGTCACATTTTAATGTTTAATTGTTTTATCAGTATAGGATTTTAAATTGTAAGATTTATTTAAAATTGAGTATAATCTCGTTTTAGACCCTTAATAACTTGTTGGAAAACTTGAAATATTTAGTTTTTGAAGTTATATTTGTTTTCCAAGATTTCAAGCATTTCAAACATTAATGTGGATGTTTTCCTAAGTGTCTTATGGTAAAATCTCAGTTTACCATATTACAATATAATATTATGTGATTTATTAAAAATTTATGTACATAACTATTTTAAACGCATGATATCTCATTTTGAAACTTGAGATATCTACTTTATAGTAGTAAAATTATTTCCTTTAGTGCTTGAGCGTTGTATACCATTAGCTTAGGTTTTGATACTATTGGTCCCATATTTGTACCACAAGTCCAGATTCATGGGTATGTTTAGAAAAATCATAACAATTCACATACAAGTCTAAATAAGGCAAAAGATAAGTCATTGGAAAGCTTATAGTGTCTATTTCGTATGATAAGAGCAGTTTTGAAAAACATTATAGTTTATTGACCCAAAATATACAAAACCCGTGAATAGCATAGGGTTCCAGTAAAGACTTTTAGTTCGTAGTTCAAATTTGTAAAATTCATCAAAAACTGCACATTTATCCATTCAAGGCGTATGATACATTGTTGGAAAGTTTAAAAAATCTAGTTTTTAGATCTATAACTTCTAATCCAAATTTTGAGACTAAAGAGTTCATAGTACATAAAACCCATGGCCAAACTGTACCCCCGAGGTTCATTTTCTCTGTAGTTTTGTGTCACAATTTCGAATGCATATAACTTTAGACATATAAAAGCAAACTAAGTGATTCCAAAACCTAAAATGAAGCTTATCATCTGTAGAATCTTGTCATATAATTTATTTTTCATATCAAAATATTTAATGTATGCTATATTACCATGACGACTACAAGCTTTAACAAAATTCGTAGATGTTACCAAAATACACCGTGCATCCTTTAAGATCTCAAACCTCCAAAGTTCTTTTCAAAAATTTTTCCTAGGTGAGAAGAAGTCTAAGATTAAGATTATAACTAATCATCATGCTTTAGTTCTCCAAAAATAACTAAAACATAAAAAATACTACTAGGTTACCTCTAGTAAAACTTCCTCTAACTCCGTTTTACACTTCTTCGAACTTGATAATGAGATTGGTTAGAGCTTGAAAATAGAGGGAGGAGGGTGCTAGAGTGGTGTTGGAGATGGAAAATAGTGTTGGTGGTTCTTTTGTCTATTTTGAGCTTGGTGGTAACTAGAGAAGCTAGGGTTTTTGAGCTTAACTTGTGTGAGAATAAAATGAGGTGTTAAGGGCTTGTTTTTCAGCCAACTTTTATCTTAAGGAGAGCTGTATTTTGAGGGATAAAATTGAAAAATTTTGATTGTTTCTCCCCTTCATTACGGCCACTTAAAGGGAGAGTGTTGAAGTGAAAATTTGGTTCAACAAAGTAGAAACAATGGGTTAGTTTCACCTATTCTTCTTTAAGGTCAACTTGCCAAAATAAATCATGCCATCTCTTACATAAGGTTACATGCATGTATCACTTTTCTTTTTTCTCATTTGTTCAAATTTATTCTTGATTTTTGATACAAAAATCTGGATCCCACCTATGCATTTCTCATTTTTATTTTGTTTTTCTTTCTTTTAATTTTTCCAACATTGATCAAAAGTTATCATCTTTATTCTTATCCATTGGATCTTCCATTACACCAATCCTTACCTTAAGCTTCAATTGGTCACTTTTCATCCAAAGTTTAGCTATTGATTTACCTAAGATTCTTTAACATAAAATCTACACCATTGATTTCAAACTTAAGCACAATTCTTGATCAATCACTCACTTTTGGATTTTCTAAGAATAAATCATAATTATACATCTTCTATTTATGTGATACATTAATTTTTTAATTATACTCTCAAAACTTAACTATTAATTTGATCAAAAATAAATACTAAAATCATTAAATTGGCATACTAATAAAAATTGGGGTTTTTCCCAAAAATTAACCATATCCCTCTAATATGACATAGTTAATTTTTTGTATAAATTTATATGTCATTCAATTCATCTTTTACGTATTTAAAATTTCTCATTTAAATAGAGAAACTTAACATTGTTGAATCATCAACATCATCACACTGATGATACATATACAATCATTCGTGATCTTGAAATTTGATATTCATTAAAATAATTCATTAGAAGTATACGAATGAAGGAAATCTATAATAATAGTTTATAAATCAAGTTTATGAATTTCTAGAGTATCACATTAGCATTACTCTCAACATTACTCTTGTAATGGTAGCTCCAGATAATTAACAACTTTACATATGATTATTTTGGTTTCTGAAATACCTGACTCCGTCAAGATGAGTAGATTTCAAATCCTCCCATCTTTGGCTTTTTTTAAAGGCACTTCTACAGTGGGGTAAGCTTTTTTATCCCATTGATAGGATAAAATTATTCGCCTTCAAATTTCAATCCGATGGCTAAAAAGGGTTAATGATCACTACACTAAAATAAACCACCCCACATTGAATTACACCACCCTACCAGATTAAAAAAAAAAAAAAATTCCCACATTCAAACAACTACCGGCAAGATCGTTGGCATTCACCATTGCCTAGTCTCAGATGTTGGTTTCGAAAACCAGCTTTTAAAAATTTAGCGGAAGTATGGTATGGATCAAATCGCACATAAAAATTTTTCTAAAAAATTTTTCTGGTGACAATACATATATTAATTTAATAAAATAAATTAAGAAGAAAGTTTAGAGATTGACCGTTGTCCAATTAGATCTAAATTCTTGAACTCCTTCAAGAATCTTCTGGAGTACTCCAAATCCTTCGGAAACACCAATTTTCTTGAAAACTCCAAATCCTTCAAAACACCTACGATTCTTTCTCAACATTCTCCAGATCACGATGAATAGGAAACGAGTAGGTGTTTCTGAATTTGGGTTTGATCACACACTTGAATTTTGATTCACTTTGTATTCTCAACTCATGAGCCAAAGTGAAGGAGAAGAGGAGAAGACATTTTCTAAAGGAAAAGTTACGTATATCTTTTAGTTTTTTCCTGTCAAAAAGGAATTACATATATCTTTCTTTTTTTAGATACATCGAATGTACCCTCTTTTCAGTATTGCAGAGAAATAACTGACATTCCCTTTTTTTATTTTTAAATTAATAAATTCAACCATGTGGAACAACTATGCACACATGCCCACTTTCTCCATATAGTGGGCATGTATGTTTGATATGGGAGAGAGAAATCTCTCTCTCATTATCTAATCAATTACTTTTTTTTTTAAACTATTCAAAATAAAATAACCAATCTTTTCTCTTCCACATGTATGAAAATTCAAAATTCAAGATTCAAAATTCCACATACACTCTGTAGATATTATGTGAACCATCCTGTGGTGCACAACTACGATGTGGTCCTTATCACACTGTATAATCTTTAAATTTAAAACTATTTTAAATTTATTTTAAATAGTCATATTATTTAAAATACAAATTAATCCAATTAATTTGTTGTGTGAATATTAATATAGAATTCTCAATTCTAAATTAATAAATTAACCCAACATAAAATAATGTTGACATGATTCAATGGAGCCGTTGAGAAGAACTATGGACTTTATAATTTTAAACTTCAATAATTTTGACAATTAATTAACACCTTAATTAAAATATCAAAATTATTAATTCAAAATTATTCCACTAAAAGTTTGGAATTGCACTCTTAAAATTATAAAACTAATTATATTCAAAGGATTTGAATTGCCCATTGATATAGTTACTACATATAAATCAATCCTCCATAAACAGTTCATAATTAAAGCTACGTATTTTCCGTTAACCTCTTTAATTATATTTTTCTCCTTAAGTACCATTGATTCTCTAATGAATAATATATTTATAATCTAATCATAAATTGAGCGTTCTTATTATTCAAGTCCCAAATTAACAGTTAAGGGAACCGTTCATCTGACTTCTTTACGAAGAAATGGATTTCATCTTGTATATTAATATTCTCGACTACTTATTATATTATATTTCCAATATACCAAGAATTTGACACTATTCATTGGTGTCATTATTCGATATGTCAAAAAAAATATGATACAATAAATAGGAGTATATTAATTACTCAGAATTAAGATCGATTCATATATGACCATCACCGATTAATTCTGAATGCTCTATATGACAACAGAAATTATTAGAGATTTATAATTAATCGTGTTCCAGTCCTATATAATCAAATTAGATAAAACGCTTTCATTCTAAAAATCTCATTATTAACAATTCGAATAAGATTATTTCATTTAGAATGTAATGAACCACGCTAGTAATTTTAAATTAAAGATCTCAACTTTAATTTTTAATTACGGATAAATTTAGATTATTTTACTTTAAATATTATCCTCCTGTATATAATACTTATATACAATATTTAAAGTTACATTTAAATAATCTAGGGTTTTCGATATTTATAAAGCATCTAAATATGCATGAAAAAATAATATTGAAAAAATCCTCAAATTAAATCAACAAAATATTACATCTCATTTGTTTATGGGCACATATCCTAACATCAGACCCGTCACCATCGTCACATCAACAAACCCTGGCTCTCGCACTATGCAACGCCGATCGCAAGCCACTCACCGCCAATCGCGGGCTCGCCCGCCTCCCTGGGCCGCCCGCCTACCACCAATCGCACCGGCCTCAAGGGCAACCCACCGCCAGTCGCGAGCTCTTCGACATCGCCAGCCACCCATTGCTAATCGCGAGCTTGCCAACCTCGAGAGCCACCAACTACCAATCATGAGCTCGCCCAGATCCATCTGAGATCTCCTCCGGGGATCGAATCACCGACGTGACGGCGACAATTGCTCACCACATCTCCAGCCACCGCACTGTAGCGATCTGCACCTGCGCCGTCGATCCTTCAACACTAAGCATGCTGTCGACTCCCCCCACTGCTCGCTGGAGTTCTCTATAGAGGTAGGTAATGGTTTTTTTCTTTCTTTTTTATTTTATTTTTAATTTTCGAGTGTGATCAAGTGTTATGGTCTTACAATAATTTTGGTGTATTTTTTAATCTCAACCGTTCAAAGTCAATAAATTTTTAGCCATTGATAAGAAAAAAGCTTACATAATTTTTTTAAAGCTTCGGGAACTTTCAAAATGATAACTTTTTTTTTTCTTTTTCTTTTTTTTGGAAACTTATGGATATCATTTATTTAAAAAAAATTTAAAAATATAATCAAATTTTAAATTTAAAAATTACCATCCAAACTTCCTCTTCGTTGAGCTAATAATATTAATTCAAACATTTCGTCTATCAAGGTTTTTAAAACCACAAATTGTGTCTTTCGGTATCCAATTCTTGTTCTCAATTATTGAAGAACTTCTAAGCCATGAAGTTAGGTATATCTTTGATTCATTGACTGAAATACTTGTTATTTTATTTTCAAAATACAAGATATCATAATGCTTAATGCATATGAAAAGAGTCCGGATATCACAAAACAACATAAAAATTGGTAACCAATTTATTGGTGAGAATCTTGTTGACCAAGTTAATATAGTAGTTACATAATTTGTTTTGAAACCTAAGATTTTCTATTATGCAATTTCATTTTGTTTTTTCCACAGAAAGATGATTAATAGTAACAAAAATCTTACTTAGTAATACATGATCTACACCTAAATATGTTAGGATCTTAGAACCGTGATTCATTTAAGTATACATTTAAAACATTATTAATAAATAAATAAATAATGTGCGTACCGTGATCAATTCCTATTATGTCTCTAAATTTTAAAATTATTATGTGACTACTCGAAAATATGAAACTATCCCATTTAACCTATTATATATGTTACATCTTTTACTAGAAATGGACTGAAAGCTATGCAAGGGCCTCTAATAGGCGAAAGAAGGGCAGAGGCAACATTCTTATATGATTATGGATACGAAGTGAAAATGATTTCAAAAATTGAAGGGACAAAAAGGAGAATATCCTACGAACGTACCAAAATGAAAAATCAATTTAAAGATCATATTGACTATTTCTTTTAAAAAAGTAAACTATATATTTTATGTAAGTGTATATTAAATAATTTTTAAATCTAGTTTATGTGTACCATGCTTGAATTTCAATAATAAAAAAATCCATGTCAATGTATAAATTCACTACTACAAAAGCTGGCTTACACGACGGAAAATACACGACGGTTTTTGTGAAACCGTCGTCTTAAACAAGATTACACGACGGTTTTCTTGGAACCGTCGTGTAATCCGGCAGCATTTCAAAAAAAAAAGAAAAAAAAAAGGATTACACGACGGTTATATAAAACCGTCGTATAATCCTCCGAAAATTTTCAAATTTTTCAAAATTTCAAATTAAAAAAAAAATATTGCACGACGGTTTTTATATCTGTCGTCTAATCCTATAGGATTACACGACGGTTTTGAGCAAAACCGTCGTGTAATCCTCCAAAAATTTTCAAAATTTTCAAATTTTCAAATTTTTAAAAATTTCAAATTAAAAAAAAAAAAGGATTACACGACGGTCCTAAGGACCGTCGTGTAATCCGAGGATTACACGACGGACATAATGTCCGTCGTGTAATCCTCGTGTATCGAAGGATTACACGACGGACTTTATGTCCGTCGTGTAATCCTCGTGTGATCGAAGGATTACACGACGGACATAATGTCCGTCGTGTAATCCTCGTGTATCGAAGGATTACACGACGGACATTATGTCCGTCGTGTAATCCTCGTGTAATCTAAGGATTACACGACGGACATTATGTCCGTCGTGTAATCCTCGTGTATCGAAGGATTACACGACGGACATAATGTCCGTCGTGTAATCCTCGTGTGATCGAAGGATTACATGACGGACATTATGTCCGTCGTGTAATCCTCGTGTAATCTAAGGATTAGATTACACGACGGACATTATGTCCGTCGTGTAATCCTCGTGTATCGAAGGATTACACGACGGACATAATGTCCGTCGTGTAATCCTCGTGTGATCGAAGGATTACACGACGGACATTATGTCCGTCGTGTAATCCTCGTGTGATCTAAGGATTACACGACGGACATAATGTCCGTCGTGTAATCCTCGTGTAATCGAAAGATTACACGACGGACATTATGTCCGTCGTGTAATCCTCCGGAAATTTTTAAATTTTCAAAAAAAAAAAAAGGATTACACAACGGTTTTAAGCAAAACCGTCGTGTAATCCTCCGAAAATTTTCAAATTTCAAATTTTCAAAATTTGAAAATTTTCAAAAAAAGGATTACACGATGGTTACAAAAACCGTCGTGTAATCCTCCGAAAATTTTCAAAATTTTCAAATTTCATGCTTTAGAATTCGCACGAAAACCCATTACTTAAATACACTTTCCTCTTCATTTATCATCATTTTCATCTTCAACACTTTAGACAACTCAAACTTTTCTCCTCCCCACCTCCTTCGCCCGCCCCCTCAACTTAAAATCCGGTCACGCCGCCGCCACCACTTCAAACTTGTCCCAAACCGCCGCCGCTGCCGTCGCCACCACCTCTCTCTCCCCATGTTCCCATCAAGGCCGTGACTATTTTTCTTTAAAGAAAAGCAAGGTGACTTCCATATTACTCAATTTCTTATTTTTTAACAAAACTACGAACACACAATACTTTAATAACTTGCGTGGTGTGTAATTTGTAGTGTTATGGTTTTGGGAGTCATTGACCCATGGGAGGACCTCGTCCTTTATTTTGATTCTTTTCGAGAGAAGAAACGAGACGATTTTACCGAACTCATAAACATGTAAGGCAATTTTTGTATGCTAATTTTTTTTTGTTAATCTTAATTATATGCATATTAATTAGCTTGAACTTTACCAATTTGCTAGGGCCCTAACGGATTGGAAGATTACGGTCGGCGAAGGAATTAGAAGGAGACGAGATTGTAAAACGAAAATCTCGAACCGGCCTTGTCCTCTCCAAGAGGGAAGTGTCGAATGTGGTTATTTCATTTTAGGTTTTATGAGGGAAATAGTGTTTAATGGAATTAACGCACTTGAAAGTAAAGAATTTTTCACTTCTGATAATTTGGATTTGATTAGGAGTGAATGGTGTGGTCATGTAATGGAATTTGTTGATTATGACATTCCATCTTTGTAATATATAATAATTGGTATGTTTTTACCTTGATCAATGTTGTTCAGATCTTGAATTGTCTCTTGATTTTTTCCATTTCACGATATACTCCGAAACTTTACACCACGGTCTTCTATATGTCCGTCGTGTAAAGTGGACTTTACACCACGGTCTTTTAGATGTCCGTCGTGTAAAGTACGCTTTTTCACCACGGTCTTTTAGATGTCCGTCGTGTAAAGTCCGCTTTACACGACGGTCTTCGATATGTCCGTCGTGTAAAGTCCGCTTTACACCACGGTCTTCATATGTCCGTCGTGTAAAGTCCGCTTTACACGACGGTCTTCGATATGTCCGTCGTGTAAAGTCCGCTTTACACCACGGTCTTCATATGTCCGTCGTGTAAAGTCCGCTTTACACCACGGTCTTCGATATGTCCGTCGTGTAAAGTCCGCTTTACATCACGGTCTTCATATGTCCGTCGTGTAAAGTCCGCTTTACACCACGGTCTTCATATGTCCGTCGTGTAAAGTCCGCTTTACACCACGGTCTTCGATATGTCCGTCGTGTTAAGTCCGCTTTACACGACGGTCTTCGATATGTCTGTCGTGTAAAGTCCGCTTTACACCACGGTCTTCGATATGTCCGTCGTGTTAAGTCCGCTTTACACGACGGTCTTCGATATGTCCGTCGTGTAAAGTCCGCTTTACACCACGGTCTTCATATGTCCGTCGTGTAAAGTCCGCTTTACACGACGGTCTTCGATATGTCCGTCGTGTAAAGTCCGCTTTACACCACGGTCTTCATATGTCCGTCGTGTAAAGTCCGCTTTACACCACGGTCTTCATATGTCCGTCGTGTAAAGTCCGCTTTACACGACGGTCTTCGATATGTCCGTCGTGTAAAGTCCGCTTTACACCACGATTTTTCTACTTAAATACGGGATTACACGACGGGTGTTAACCGTCGTGTAAATTTGAGATACCACGACGGTTCATATAACCGTCGTGGTATCTTCTACGACGGTGGATTACACGACGGTTCTGTAACCGTCGTGTAAACTTTGCACGACGGTCAAAAACCGTCGTGTAATCCCCTCTTTTTAGTAGTGATTGGTAAAAAGTTATATACTCTCTGAAAAGGATAAATTACACTTTTTTTGGCTGAATTTTAGGACTTATCAAAAAATACACTGTGAACTTCAATTTTTAACATTCTATTCCCTAGAACTTTGAAAAAGTTTATGAAATTCCCTCCTCAATTAAATTTTTGATGACATA
The DNA here is from genome assembly GCA_025413485.1 of Ficus microcarpa. Lineage (NCBI taxonomy): Eukaryota > Viridiplantae > Streptophyta > Magnoliopsida > Rosales > Moraceae > Ficus > Ficus microcarpa. Next base: position 18,600,926 of record CM046383.1, read on the forward strand.
ATGCATAGACACTTGTTGGAAGTATGAGTTGTAGATATTAAATGTAAAATGCTTATAAATGAGTTAAAAGAATAAATATTTAGGGTTGATTGTCATTTTTTCTCATACTTCTCTCATCTAAATAACTTCGTAATTTCACATTTAATAAGGGTAAGGGGTGCTTGGAGTGCTATCAATGTGTGTCACTTTATAGTTTTATATTTAATTCCATCAACTCATATTTTCAATAAGTGTAATGTGCACTTTTTGTTAAAAATTTAATCACGGGGGCAAATTTGCAAACGTTTTCAAAGGTCAAGGAGAAAGAATGTTACAAAATTGAAGTTCGGGGGGGATTTTGTAATAAGACCTAAAGTTTAGGGGAAACAATGTAATTTACCCCTGCTATCAAAACTTCAGCTAAAAATAGACCGGAAAAATATCAGAATTACTCTTACTAAATCCATTTTGTTAAGATTTATGCTAAAATTAAATGGAAAAAAAAAAATCACGTGATTGTACTTAAGTTACTTTTTTTCGTTTATTTTTAACATGAATTTTGATAGAAAATAACAAAATGAGGTTAAATTCAAAGTTAAACGAAAAAATTGGGAGTTTTTAAAATTAAAAGGGTAAAATGAGAATGATTTTAAAAATTTGAGGCGTAGAGTAGAATAATCATTTTTTATTTATCTCCCTAAACCTTACATCTATTCTCATCATAATTTTTTTTTTCTATGTCCCTTATGGGAGAGCAAGTCTAACTTTTCCATCTATTTATTACAATATAAAAATTAGACACGTGGTATCACTTAATTGGGCCAACAAATTGTACCCTCAAACATATGAGTCATTTTAATTTTTTCATTTTCTTTTTATATCTCCACAAATTGGACCCAAAATCTGCTTTGTTTTCTTTTTCTTTTTGTTTTGTAAACTTTATTCCTTTTCTTTTTTGCTACTTGTCAATTTCAGTTACGTGTATTAGACAACCACACGGAACCTTTAATAAAAAAAAACACACATATTATTAAAAGCAACCATTTTATTATTAAAAAGAAAACAAAACAAAAGGAGAAAACCGTGAAAACGACATCTCAAATAGAGAAATTTATATTTTCTACCCTCTTATTTGTTTTTGAGCCTCTATACTTATTTAGTTAGAGTTGAAAAAACAGGAGTTTTATATATTTATTTTTTTCCCTTTGTTAAAAGAGTAATTTAGAGATATTTTTTAGAGGCAATCCTAAAAGTATCTTTTTAAGAGGTGATTCTATAGATTTCCCTTTCGGTATCAGAAATTGATCAGGCTTCTGGCCGTAGGATCTTCTGCTTATATTTTATCAATTGACGATCATGATTCATGGGGTTGAATTGAAAAAAAAAAAAAAGAAAAAAAAAAGGTCAATGGGAAAGTGGGACCTATTTGTTGTCGGAGTTTCCATGCGTTTCACGTGTTTGAGGAATATTAAAAAGAAGAAGTACGATAATCTCCGTGTAATGAAAATAACAAACTAGATCAGGAAACAAAAATCGACTAAGCTTTGATATCAATTAATAGAGTGAGTCAATCGAAGTACTGGGACCTCTCCTCATGTTGTTGGACCTCGGCCTCTTGAAAATTCGTTACAAGTGTAGAGGCTAAAATTTACAGTTGGATCGAATCGAATCGGGTTAGAATCTACAACTATACTATTAGTGTTAGTTGTAAAATAACAGTAAATTAAAATAAATACGACAATGAACATAAGAGATTTATAGAGGTTCACTCTTAATATAAGAGATAGTCCTTTGTAATGGTTCTGGGGGTTTCACTATAGTTGATGTAAAAATACAGTGAATGCCGTAGCAATAAGAATGGGGAGAAAAGAGATGGAGATTGTAGGAATAAAGAGAGATTGTAGGGAATAGGGAGAATCAGGGGAAGATGTAGGAATTGCCAGAATTCCAGGTGATCTGGGATTTTGTGAGATGAGAGTTGGGATTCCTTGGACGTATAATAATGCCTTATATTTATAGATGATGATTGTTATCCGTTTTGATACTGAACATATTGTATTTGGTGAAGGGAAGTTACCTCTTCTTGATCTAGGTCGAATTTCCTTATTGGGAGAGTATTCTGGAAAGGAAAATTAATCTTCTTGACTGATTCTTAACTTGATTTAGACTAATCTTGGTGTGATTCTTATGTAGGGATGAATAAGGAAGGTTTCCTGATGTTTCCATGTTATAACTTAGGGTAAGTGCCTAGGTCGATACTTGAGTTGATTTCTTGAGTCGTTGATCTCCTTGATTTGCATTATCACATGGATGGTGAGAGATGAGGTACACCTCAACAACAAGTCTCATATCGCTGTGGATTTTTAAATAGAATCTGAACGGCTTGTAGGCATTTTTTGACGCATTTCTCATTTGGTGGTTGTCCTTTTTCGGGATTTTGTTCTGAATGGCTGTGGACTTTTTGTGGAGTGGTTGTGTTAGCTCCGGACATTGACGGTGGTGTTGTGTCTGTTTCTTATTCTGTTGCTTGAAAGCATCTCATCGGCTATGTTGCTTGTCTAGCAAAGTATTTTTCCTACTCTAATGGTCCTCTTGTCAGCTATACTTTCATTGAAGGCTTATACTAGTCGTGATTTAGACTTTAATTTTTTATGTTTTAGTCTAATAAAGGTATCGATATTTCTATCATGTAATTTTAGTATTTTCTTTGAAATAATAGAGATAGTTCTCCCATTATTTGAGTTTGTTTTTAGTCTACCAGATTTATGTGTTGGCAAGTTAGAAGTTCACTATGCAGAGATGTTTGTGGCCTTAGAGCTACATGTTGTATGCTTTCAATCCGAAAGTTTCCATCGACTATAGTGGTTTCAAAAAGTGCCTTATGCGCAGTGATGAAGCTAGGATATTTGGTAGGGAGGCCAAAAAAATTTTTAATCAACATTATACTAACAAATATATGTAACGTTTTTTGTTTTTTAAAATCCAAATTGTTTGTCCAATAAAATATAAATAATTATTAATAATTTAAGGGCGAGCAAGACTAATTTATACACATACCCACTATATTTAAATTAAACAAAAAACCCCCACTATATTAAAATTAAAGGAAAAAAAAAAGGAACTAGGGGGGGGCCATGCCCCCTCCCTCCATTATTGTTTATGCTTGTTCAAATTGATGTATAGATGAATTTTTCTAATATCAGGTCTTATGTCTTGTGTTGTTCTACTTGTGCTTCATCAAAATTTATTAATAGAATCAGTTTTTATCGAGTGTTTTGTAACGTGTATCACATGGTCATTCGTATTATTTTGGTGTATGTAAGACATTAGTTGAGTGAAATTTTGTCTTTAAAAAATTGATAATCTACGCATGACTTGTGAGTGGACCACACTGTAAAGTAATCAGCACTCAAGGATAAGTTGGCCTAGGAAAGGATTACGTAATGACTGATTTCACCTCAATCTTATTTTAGACATCAGAGCACGAAGTATGTGATTTTAGGAATTTTCATTGGGAGCTTCGGCTCCAATTGGTGGCGACTGGCGAGCATATGAAAACTGAGCTGTTTTATGTCGTTTATAAACGTAGTTTTTGTTACTTTGACTGACTATTGTAGGCCATTACACCTTTTTAGCTTCAGATTCACATTTATTGTTCTAAGATTTTTTTTTTTTAATATAATGACAATTTTCAATTAATCGGCCAAGGAAAATGTAAATATAAGTCGGGTTAAAGGAAGTGGCCTTTAGCTCATGCTCTTTTAGATGAATGGTGAGATTAGTCAAGTCGACAGTAACATGGTGTGATGCTTCACTATCAAAAAGCCAATTGGCGTTGTTGGTGGTGTTAGTGGTGGCGTAGTGAGCATGTAGTTGCCACGGTGCTTGGGGTAGTGCGATTAGGCAAAAAATAGGACACCGTTTGGTAGTGTGACCATGGCCATTACAAGCCTGATAGTAGCCAAGGTAGACGCCATGGGAACTGGTGCAGCGGTCGTTGACTGGTTTGATAGAGGGCTTACGGATTGTGTAAGGTCGGACAGATTAGGTACAATTTGTACAAACGTGTACGATTGTACTGTGTATGGACTGTACCATCAAACTTTACCGACGGGCTACGCTGTGAAAATTTGTAAGGGAGAAGATGTTGATGCTAATGGTAGGTTTTTCTAGGTTATGGAGAATAGAAGAGAGAACGGGAGCCCAATGAGCTAACCTTTCTCTTATACCATATAGAATATTGGAAGATATGACAAAGTCGGATTTTCATTGATGAGATCAAATATTTATACACAAATTACAAAATGAAACTTTCCTTCTCTAGATACTTTTACAAATTTCAAACTTTCTCAATCTAGATACTTTCCTTAAATCAAGGATTTTACAAATCAAATTAAATCAGAAATCTAATCTGGAAATTAATTAAATAATTACAGGAATTAATAAAATTCAAATTTACAATTATTTATATTCTTCAATAGATAATTGTATTGCCCTTTATATTTGGAAATATAATTTTCATTTAAAAAAAAAAAAAGGAGAGAAAGTTAGATGCTAAATTTTATCTATTTAGATCTCAAACTTTCTTTCATGTACAGAAGTATTACTGCATAATATAAGCAAATTTACATTAGATTCATACTAGTAACAAGTAAGCGATGTTCTTCATGAATGTTATACTAAGTTCCAATAGTGTTTCTATTTTGAAAGAGGAGCTTTTTCGGGTATCTCTACTATGATAGCATTAGTTATAATAAATGTCTTTTTTTACCCTATCATAAAATTCTTCCTTTTTTACAAAAACAAAAAATAAAAAATAAAAAATAAAAAAAATTCTATAATAGAATTCTCTTAAAAATATATAACTAGTTGAAAATAGTAAAATATGTTACTGACTTATGGTAGAAAATTGGGGGAAAAAAAAAACACATTTTCAACCGTTAAAATTTGTATCAGATTATCTTTATTTTGTGGATTTTTCATGATTTTGATCAAATAAAATATTCACAAAATTATACTATCTACGTGGACATTCTATGGTAGAAATCTCCAATTTTTTGAATGTGACAACATACCAAACAACTTACCAGTTGTTAGAGGACCAACAACCTAACGATGGGATTTCATTTTCACCAGTCATGACAAATTGATAATGCAGTAGTTTGAAGCAATATTCATACTAATTAAAGCCCATATGGAATAGTATATAGAAATATCTTTCATGCAGGTCACTTGGTCATTGTTTATGTACATATTCTTCGCAATGCAATGATTTTTTCTTGCGGCAATTTGACTTGGATATGTGCTTGGAATTGGATTATATTAAATTATGAGATGTAAATGTCTCATTAATTAATCCCTTAAAGCCTTTCATAACATGAGGTGTGCATTATTTGTAGCTTTCTTTCTTTCTTTTCTTTTTTTTTTTTCTTTTTCTTTTTTTCCTATGAAGATATTTGTATCTTTAATTAGTTTATTGTTTCTTGTCAATCAAGCTGGAAGCAAGTCTTATTATATGTATTTTGTTTATGTATATATATGTGTATGTAATATATCATGTATAAATAATGATTGATGATCATGTCATAGAACGAGAATCATCGTCTTGACAACTGGTCAATAAAATTTTAGCTAATTCGAAATTATTCACACAATGCATGGTATAAAGGCTAATGACATGGAATAAATAATTGACAGATTAGGAAGAAGCTGATTCAGATTACGCCATTTAGGATATGTAGTACAACACCTAAAATGCCTTTAAAAATATTTCTGTGTCTATATAAATATATATTTGTATATCTATATATTGTGTTTGTACGTATAGATGTTAAAATATTCATAACAAGGGCCGGTTGTGTAGTAGGAGATTATTGATTACACGTTTTCATTCTTTAATTCTTTCGTTAAAAAATTAAAAATAAAAATCTGAAATGGACTTATATTTTATAGTAATAAAACACAAGCATAAGCTTATGAATTTCAGCTTAAAAAAAAAAAAATCATAAGCTTATGAAAAAGTTCGAATTTGAATCTTATTAAGTATATAGAATTTCAGCATTTACTACTATACTCAAAATTAGTAGTCTGTGGTAGTTCCTTTAAATATTATGTTTTAATCCCTGAATTGGTGAGATAACGCAAAAGCTCAGTTAAATTATGCGTTCAATTTCCATCACTACCAAGACGGCCACAAATAGAAACACAAATGAAATACATTATCGGTATCCGTATTATGTTTTCACATGTATCCCGCGAATTTCATGAATAATTATATTTTGCCTCACCTCAGACTTAAAACATACTTTACCCCTAAATTTTGAATTATTCTCGTTTAACCTCATATAGATTTTTTTCTAAAAACAAACAAAAAAGGAAAAGTTTAAGTGTTGCTACTTGATCTTTTTCAGGTTGTTTTTAACAAAAATTCTAGTTAACATAATGAGTTGGGTGAGACTAGGTAAAGTGACGAGCTTTAAAGTTCATACAGAAAAATAAAAATAATCTTATAATTTGGGACACATGTGAGATTCATTGTAAATAATAATATTAATCTCTTCAAGAAGTATAGTTTGAACATAGACACATGGTATTTGACATATCTTTCACTAAAGTTTTCAAGATTGATAAGTTACTGTCTCGACTTTTAATTTTGATAAAACAACTAAATTTAGAAATGTGTTTGTCGAGCACCCCAAATTGACGATGATTCTTAAAATTAGATAGACGCACCTTGGTAGATGTTGCATGAGCTTGTTTAGAGAAAGATATTGAAATTTAGGACGATATCGGAGAATGTTATGTCATGTATTTAAGAGGGTATTTATTTCCTTTTAAATTTTAACATCGTTCATTGATTCAAATGCATTCTAACTACAATATTTTATCAAATTTAGGGTAGATTGCCACAATTATAAGTTTAGGACGTAGTTTGCCAATTCAATTAAAGTTCAAGGGCTAAAGGCACCAATAATCCTAAGACATATTTAAGATTTCATTTACTAACAAAATCAAGTTCGAAGCCGAAGACGCCAAACACCTACAAATTTAGGGTGTGCCAGTGAAATCTCCTTGAATAAACTATCGTCTGAAACTAATTTTCCACCAAATTATCAACCCTTTAAAACAACTATACAAATATAAGAGAGAAGGGAAGTAAAACCAGTGGTTTTAGAAATATGAAAAATGAGAAGAAAACTAGTTCCTAAGTTATCAGTGACCATTATATATATATATATATTTATATATATATATATAATATAAAAATAAATAACAATGCCCATGCTTAAACACGTGATTAACCAATAATATTTTATTGAATAGCCTAACAAGTTATTTTATTGGCCAATAATGGACAACTCACAATCACAAATGGTACTGCAATATACCTTTCAATTAACGTGGCCACGTCAAAGCTTTGTTGTAAACATGATTAGCTAGCCTGAACAATAATTCAGTAAAAAGCTAAAAGGAGCCTTACATATAATTACCCCCACACTAAAATCCTACTTCCTTTTTTTTTCCTCCCTTCTCCACAGAAAAATGCATATTCCACCGTATGAAAATAAAACGAAAGCGAAAGGGAAAAGAGAATGAGAAAAGGAAACCTACTTTATCATGCTATTATCAAAAAGCACCCATTAATTAAAATATGATAGTTAGTCATTACGTGAATTGACGCTTAATAATTATGATTAGAGTCAGTATCTTTAACATTAGTCGTCCAATGTATCACTTCTTCTTCCTTTTGTTTTAGGTCTGTAACTCATTTTCGTGAATGTGCTATAAAAAAATATAGATTATTTTTTATTGAATAATTGAGGACATTATTAAAAATCTTAAACATTTTTGTAAATGGGAGCACGAATAAAATTAGGGAACTCTAAACAAAATATTAGAATAGCAGTTAAGTTTCCTAGAGTAATCTGTCACACATATATGGAAAATAAAAATCAGTAATTATACCATATAGCATATTTGATTGGTACTCGTGAAATATATAACATGTTTTTAAAAGTTAATAAATTATAGAATATTTTAATTAATCTTTTAAAATAAATAAATTTATTTATAAATTTACCATTGTTTCTCTCTCCCTTCTATCTCTCTCTCCTCTCTCCCTCTTTACTCCATCACCGAAAAGGGCCGTTTATGCGTTGCCACCGACGGAGGACAGCGGCAATAGAGGATGTAGTGAGAGATAGCGAGGGGATAGCTCATCTTTCTCTTCGTGACCACGCGCAGTGGGTTCTCCATCGCATTTTGGAGGTGATCGATTCCCTCGAGTGGAGTCTCGTGATTTCTCGATCATCGGCTTCAGGTCTACTACTTTATTCTTCATCTTCTTCAGCAACGATTACTGTGGTGGCGACTCTCCGACGTGTCCTATCTTGAGATTCTCAGTGAGATTGTGAACTCCCTTGCAGACGTCACGGTCTTGATTGCGATCTTTAGACACAATCTTGGAAGACGAATCGAGCAAGCAATGACGGCGATCTTGGAAGATGAGTTGAGGAAGAGATGGTGGCAGCTAGCGAAACCTCACGTGATTTTCGGCGATGTCGATGGCAGCGGCAATTTGGAATTACGGTTAGGTTTGATTGAATTTGGGGCATTTTTGTAGTTTTACAATTTGAGAAACTTAGGGTGCGTTTGGTTCGTCATCTCATTTGAACTCAAACTGTACTTTTTTTTGTCTTTTTCTCAAAAAGTTTTTGTCTTTTTCCCAAAATTTTTTTTATCTTTTCTGAAAATTCAAAAAAATTTACTATTACAACTAAAATATTTTAACTCAAACTAACCAACTAAACAAACTCTTAGTAAATAGATAAAACAAATATATATATATATATTGAATAATAAACTACTGATTAAAAAATTATTTATTTATGAAAATCAATATATTTACATGTAAATATTTGGATTTACTAAATATATAAAAATAATAAAAATCAATATACTTACATGTTAATATTTGGATTTACTAAATGTACACAAAATAGCATATTTACATCCTAAGTACGCAGATTTACAAGTTATATCGTAAGTAGGCAAATTTACAAGTTAATTAAAATATATACTTAACAAATTTAGTATTTATCGGGTAAATTAAGTAATTATTTCTTTGTAAATCTTTGTATTTACAGGTTAAACGTAAGAGTTTTAAAATATTTACTCAACAAATTTATTATTTACAAGGTAAATTAAGTATTCATTTCTTTGTAAATTTTTGTGTTTACAGGTGGAACATGAGAGTTATATTTTAAATCTTAGTTAGTAAATATTAATTTTGACCCAATATTGAATTTACTATTTAATCTTAAATCTAATTTTTTTTTAAATACACAAATTTACAAGTTAATAAAAATATTTACTCAACAAATTTAGTATTTCTATTTTTCAAAAAAAGGCGAATATCATTATTTACCAGTAAATATCATCATTTACTGATAAATATCATTATTGACTCCTTTTATTACAATAATTGGTGGACTCTAGAATAATGGGTCATCTGGGGTGATAATTGAAGATGGAATTTTGGATATTGGTTTGAAAATGTGTGTTTGGGGAGGTGTGAATTATTGGAAATGAACTATGATATAGAATATAATGTAAAAATTTAAAATATTTGGGAAAAAAATGTAAGATAAATTTTGTTTCGTTCATCCTTTTTTTTTGAAAAAAAAAAAATTATCTCATTTCGACTTGAATAAAAAAAGTTATGAACTTTTGAAGTTTGAGGGCCTGTTTGGGACGCTAGTTCTAGATGGTATTTTTCCATCTAGATTTTAAAATCTCAACTCTATATCAAACTTTTCCTTTCTTTCATTTTCAAAAAATTTAAACTTTAAAAATCCATAAATTTATCATTTTAAATCAAAATGAGATGATTTTTATGTTAAATGATCATATCAACTAGACGAATAAGACAATATCTATTTTGTATTATTTTTCCGAATATAGTTTAAAATTTTACATAATACTCTATATTACATAATTTTTTCAATAATTTTCCACCTAAACATACATTTCCAATTCAATCTTTAGAGCACTATCTCCATATGTCCCTCCAAACAGGCCTTGAGTTTTTTTAATAAAATTTATACCTTCCTCAGTAATTCAGTTTTCGATTTGCAAAAAACATGCTTACGGATTCAATACATTACTATCAAAGAGATCTAGACATGGCAAATTACAAATTCAAAGTAATTGTAATAGGGCCACCCAAGTTACAAATTCAAAATTAAGTACTAACATTTCAGATATTCAAAAGGAGTTTTCTATTAATGCTTCTTATTTAGATTTTGCCAGTACTCATTTTCCCACGTTTCAACTTGTCTAGTCGAGCTAGCCTTCCTCTCCACCAATTGAGAAACAGCTTGAGGATCATAAGGAGGCAAATTGCAGGGAATAGTCTCGGTAGGAGACTTCACCAACGACTCCTCCATGAAACTCTTCCACGTCCCGTTTGCCGGGCACGCCATAGTCTCCGCGCATAGCTGGACTGCGCCAGCGGGTACAGTTGGCTTGTATTTGAAGAGCTTTGCGTATTCATTTAAGAGATGAAACATGTAGTCGTACACATAATCCATCTTCAGATCCTCTTGTGTGAAGTTGCTTGCTGCCTCCCCAATAGCCTGTGCCTGACATATATTTTGTGTGACATAAAAAAATGTTAACCCAAAAAAAAAAAAAAGCTTAAAAATTTAGAACTTCATAATTAGTTTTCTTTAAGAACTTCATAATTAGTTTTCTTAATGTGTAGTACCCAAGTGGACTATTAATTTTATTGTTCCTAGACCCAAGTGGATAGATTTCTATTTTTAATACATTACTGGATGTTATCAGAATTTAAACCTGGATTTTTCACTTAACCCCACCTTTACCAGCTGTGCTAGCATCGGTTGGTGAAAAGATTTCTATTATTTTCTAAGTTACATTTAGGGCGATTGCCAACTGAACTAGCATCGATCAGTGAAAAGATTTCTATTATTTTTTAAAGTTTATGTGAAAATATTTAGGGCGATTTGTAGGATGTTTTTCAAAAAGCTCATCTCTGAATTATCGTTCCAGCTGTAATAATTTCAGTTTTTTTTACATCTAATCAGATAAATATGGATGGTCAAAAATCCAAGCAAACATCAAGGGAGTGCAAAAAAGAAAAACAAGTCTGTTTAAGAGGATGTTTCCACAAATTTTTTTTTTTTAAACATTGAATGAGGACCTAGGCTAAAAGGGGTCCAAAAGGAGTTGTATATAGTAGTAAACCTTATCTGTGTGATTGTTGCCCCATTCCACAGCAAACTTGAGAGAAGTGCACTTGCTGTCTTCCTTGATTGGCCAGTAGTGTTGCAAAGGTTCCATGCCTCTTATGTAGAAATCATGGAAGCGAGACCTAATATATAAGGTCATTGAGTCGCATGCTAGTATGTATTTTTCACTCACTGACCATGCCCATCCTTCTGTATATATTTTATACCTGTGACAAACATAAATTTGTTTCACTAAAAACACAAAACAATTTTATATTTTTTAGTAATTTTAAATTTAACTGGTAAACTTGTCGGCACTTATGAGGAAGCTGATTAACGTTGATTAGCCGGTGAAACTCTGCCAATATTGACTTCTTTTAGTTTATCAAACCGTCCTATAATCTAATGGTGTGCAGGGTGACCCTAGGAATGAGGGTGGCAATTCTGAAACATTCAAAGTCAATAAGCGACGATCTGATTATTTTTTGCAACGTTTTCAGGGGTCGATTCCAACTTTTGGTAGAACCGACATGCCGTCCAAACGATAAATAGCGGCAAATCCAAATTGTTGTTGGCTGATGCCCTTGCCCGTGGAACCAACTGCCAAACCTTGTGGTTTTCGGGCGGTTTGGTTTTTTGATCGACAAGAGGTTTGTCGTTGTGAATCAACTTCCTTGGTTCCGCATTTTGCAAGTTACATGTTTGAACAACTTTATTTTGATCAACTTTTGAATCGGGACCAAAGTTGTAATATACTATAAAATATAGCCCTTAGAATCTAGTAAAATAATACAGTGCTAGGTGAGCAAAATACTAGTCTTTAAAAACAATACCTGTGGGTGCACTGATCCTGTAGATTCGATTGCTTGTACCCTTGTTTCTTCTCTTCATCCCAACTCTGCAATGAACAAATATATATATATATATATATATATACACACACATCTATATAAATGGAATGTTGCGTTTACATGAAATTTAGTCCAACTTATGTAACTTCGATTTTTCAAACACAAATAACATGTTCATAAGGTTGCCCGTTCATTTGGTGAAAGAATAGTAATATAGTTTTAAAAAATGTAAGATAAATATGTAGGGTAGCATTTGACGGAGAAATAGTGGAGAAATTTATTACCTGAGTATAGAGGCGTGTGTTCCAGTCATTTTTCTGGGAAACATTGCATTTGAGAAGGTCCTTTCTAGTTGGAGCCACAGTTGGGTTACCTCTCCAATAAGCATAAGGAACTCTTTCCTTCCACTTTGTTCTTTTATTCCCTTCCCTTATGTCCCCCAACACATCTCCCCATGGTTTTATATTGCACTCAGCCCTACCCACCAAATAAAGTTGATTAATTAATGATGTGCTTGGTGTATGGATTTGAAATGGATTTTTGAATTAAAGTTTGTTGATTTTTTAAAAATTAATATTATAATTTTTATTGATTTTTCAGGGAAAAAAAAACACTGAAATGGAATTTTTAGGTACAAACCAAAGAGCTAAACAAAAGCACAGAGAGAGAGAGTCCATTATTACTATAGGAGAGAGACATAAATATATATATATGTAGATATATATAATATACACACACTTTATAATCAACGATTTACCAAAATGAGAGGTAATTCTTACTTAAAATATTACAAATTAAAAAAAGAAAGGAATTATAGTAAACAACATTTTTACAAAAATAATTAAAGTAAATAGTAAGATTTTAAAATATTTGAAGTAGTATATCAAATTTACTAGGTAAATAATAAATTTATTAGGTAAATAACATATTTACAAGAACTAAATAAATCATCTACTTGATAAATTTGTTTATTACTTTAAATATTCTTAAAACCTGATATTTACTTTAAGGGGCATCTATTGACACCCCTTAGTTTACTTTTCCCACCCATTTTTTTAAGCTACTCTTTAATTAAATTTTAAATGTCTACTATCTATTTCTCACACCCCCTTTGATTATTCCAAAACAATCCTATAATTAACTTCTAATTTTTTATTTTTTTTCACCCACCAATTAATAAATAATACTCAACTTTTCGAAACAATCATTTTCTTATCAATTTTGTTGCTTTTCTTCATCAACTTTTCTTTTGTTTCTGTCCTTTTTTTTTTGGTAGAAATTCATTATTTTTTTAGCTGTACATATTTTTTCCTTTTTTTTTTTTTGTGTGCTAATTATCCATATTTTACTTAAAATGCAATTTAGTGAGACTAGTAACATATATAGTTTTAGGTGTATATTTTTTATGATGTAATTTCTTTTTTCAAAAAAATCAAAATCTTGAATTTCTTTTTCTAAAAATGAGAAAAACTTCCTGATTTATTTTTTAAAGAGGTTATTAATATTAAAAACTTTATATGGGCTTTTATCCTCTCTGTCACCAGCAACTACCTTGAACAATAACTAAAATGAAAATTATGAATTCCAGTATATATATGTATATACTATATCTGTAGACATTACTTCATGAAACGGATACAAATAAAACTATGATTTTATTAGATTTCAAGTAAAATAGGTTATCTTAAAAAGAAAAAAAAAAAAAAAAAACTAAGAATAGTTGGATTTCTAGAGAGAGAAAAAAAAAAGGCAACGAAAATGATTAAAAAAAGATTTGTTTGAAAAAAGGGGGTTCTTTATTAGGGACAAAACTGTGATAGAAACTCTACCAATATAGTCATTTTTTAAACCACAGATATTGAATCGGATGATCTATATATTGAGGGTGCACATGATGTACTGTAGGCACCACACATATTATTACAAAGTAAGTGAAAAAGAGAAAAAAAAAAAAAAGAAAAAAAAAAGCTGAAGATGATCGTGAATGGGAAGAGAGAGAGGGGGTGGGGCGCCAGGGGAGGGGGCGTCGGGCGGGCTGGGGGCAGCGGGGCCGGCCAGGAAGAGGGAAAGAAGGGGAGAAAGAGAGGAGAGAGAGAGCAGGGGTGGCGGGGTTCCCGTTGAGGGGGGACCGAGGGAGGGGGCAGGGATGGGGGGTGTCGAGCGGGCTAAGGGCGGTCGGGGTGGGGGGGGGGGGGGGCAAACTGGGAAACAAGAGAAAGGGGAAGAGAGAGAGGGGGTGGGGGGGTTCCCATCGGGGGGGTGCCAGGGGAAGGGGGCTGGGGGCGCCGGGTGGGCTGGGGGCAGGGGGCTGGCGGGGTGCCGGGGCCAGGGAGAGAGGGGAAGAGAGAAGGGGGTGGCTGAGGATGGGGTGGGGGCCGGCCGGGGGTGTGGTCCCCTGTGAGATGGGGGGCACGTCGTCGTCGCCGGCTACGTGCCCCCCGTCGGTGATGGCAGGAAGGTCACTAGCGACGGGGAAAATAAGGGTGGGAAAATAAATATTGGATAAGGTGTATGATAACTATGGTACACCAATAATATATCAACCGTTCGATTAAATCTAACGGTTTAAAAAAGAGCTCTACCAGTAGTACTATGGGAGAGGCTGTACCACAACCGCTCCCCTTTATTAATTAGTGGGTGAAAAAAAATGATAAGTATTAGAATTTAATTGTAGAGACTTTTTTGAAATAATAAAACAGGTGCAACAAGTAATAATTGACACTTAAAATTTTAATTAGTGGATAATTTAGGAAATAGGTAAGAATAATAGACAAGGGGATGTCAATAGACCTCCCCTTACTTTAATTGTTTTTGTAAAAATATTCCTATACAGTATTTTTAAAAATTAGATCGAATAATCAAAATTCACAACAAAATTAAAAAATAGGCAAAACTCATAGATTATAATAAAAATATGATAAACTGATAGATTATAAAAAAATATATAGTTGTTCAAATATAACGGATTACATATAATATATCTTTATCTTTTTATATCCTACCGAAAAATTCTCAAGAATATTCTGTTCATGCAAAATTTGCCAAAAAAACAAAAATTTGTAGGATACCCTCTTCAGTTACACAAAACACAAATCAGGAAAAATAAAATAAAATAAAATAAAAAAGGGCAGGTGATCACCTCCAACAAGACAAAAAAGGGAGAGTTACACACAAGACACAAGCAATAATGCAACTCACCAGCCCCAGAAAGACCAATCCGGGAACACAATGTCAAAGCTCCACTGGTCGGAACAGTACCGAAACAGCGGTGGCGGATGGGTGTTCAGTCCCCGAAAATCCTTCTGTCTAACCACCGGCCGGTCGTCGCAGTCAAACATGAGTTCCAAGTCAGGCAATCTTCCAGGGTAATACCTCATGAGCTGCAAAATTCCCCATATGCTAAACATGTCCCTAGTTTGTATTGACTGCCTGTATTTCTCAACGTAGGCCTTCCCGTTGACGATCACGACGCGGAAATGGGCCGACCGGCGAGCCCTCTCCACCATGTCCTTGGTGATTCCAGTCTCCTTCCAAGGCCTCAGATCCTCATGGATCCACCGGAAGTATGGTGGGCATGCCACGTTCTTTGATGTCATTGGACGGCTGAGATTCAACGTGGTGTTATATGATGAAGTCGGATAGTTTCTTGGACATTTTGTTGCGTTCCCTTTGTTGCAAATCAAGGGAAATTCAGGTTTTTGTGGTGGTGTTGGTTTTTCTGATACTACTAAGATTGATTTGTAAGAGGAAGTAACCGAGAAAAAAGACTGAAAAAAAAAAAAGGATGAAATTTTAGCAGATTTTGATAGATATTACAAGTAATTACTAATTCTGCGATAATTTTTTAACCATCGTGGTATTATTTCACGATGGTTTAGTTTGCGCTAGTGTAAGTTGCTATGTTTGCATATTTTTGAATATCAAATCCAATCATATCTTAAAAATAAACCGAATGTAAATTTAATGGAAATAACTTACAGCATCAATCCAGCCTGCAGAAACCAAGACAACAAAAATGAGAGAGAACAACAAGATGATGGTAGTGGTAGCTACGGGTTTCTTCTTCGATGACCGAGGCCAATTACGTCCTCCGCCGAGATAATTATGGAGTCCTACGACGGTGAAGAAGCCGTAGAGCTGGTGATTTTTCTCATTGTTCCTCTTCATGTTTTGAGCAATTCTAGTCTCTCCTAATTTCTAGAAAATAATTGCCTTATTCCTTCCAATACCTGCTAAATCTCAGTAATCTTTATACCTTTTTTGCTTTAGTTATAACACACACACAGACATATATGTATATATGCCTCTCTTAGTAAAATGAACATGAATTTTGCCTTGCTTATGCTTCTCCGTACTTGACTCTTACAGTATAGATTTGTGTTTCTACATTCCTAAAATGTGTGTGTAAATGAAAAACAAGCGAGCAAGAGAGGTAAATTTAAGTTAGTTGTTACTGGTTTTGGTGCCCTTGAATTTTGACTTTACTAACAAGTTGCTCCCATAAACTTTAAGTTGTGGCAAATTAGCTCTTAACTTCAATGATATTACATCAAAAAAAAATATATATATATATATATATATATAAATATAAATCAACAATTGATGTCAAAACGTGAAAGGAAACACTCTTATACACGTGACATGACGTGCTTCATTGTTATTTGGAATTATTAAAAGAGCATCATAAATTATGGGTAGAAAGTATATAATCTATTTTGAACCTCATCAAATGTGTAACAATAGATTTGAAATTTATAATAAATTCATTTTCTATAAAGCTCAATGTTCAATTTTGATTAATTTAATAACAAAACTATCTCAAAGGAAAAAAATTTAAATATAAATATAATTTATAAAAGTTTAAAAAAAACCGAATGAAAAACTATTGCTTTTGAAAAAAAAAAAAAATCATTTTTTTCCATTCCTTTTTCATTGAGATATTTTGATCTTTTTAACCGTCAAAATTGAACATTGATCAATTGATTGAATGAATTTATTTCTCATTTGAAATACCCTTTATCTTTCTAATGAAGTCCAAAATTAATAGTGTAATTTAGAAATAAGTTTAAAATATAAGATATATATAGGGAGGGACGGCTAGCCATCGTACTTGTAACCTTTTTTTTTTTTTTGGTGGAACCATTATACCAATCAGGTGATTGTAATAGAACATTTTTCAACTAATATCATGTGACAAGGTTCTTAATCGTAACTTACTATGTTACAAGGTTCTAAAATAAAAGGTTACATATAAATCAATTAGTTGTTATAAGTTTCTAAATAAAAAATTATAAGTGTCAGATGACATCCGATACTGGAGACAAAACATTTTCATTTTATATATAAATTTCCCTTTTATAATAAATTTCATTGAAATGGGGTGTATTTTTTAACATTTTGTTAAATTAATAGCAACTTGTTAAAGTTAAGAATTTAGAGGGTAACTAATCAATCATGAAAAAATCGAGGGTATATTGTGCCAACTTCATGATTAATTCATCAAATCAAGAAAATCTACGTTTCAAAAGTACTATGAAGCTTTTTCTTAGTATCAACTCTATGATATATTTTAGGAAAAAAAAATCATGATGTAAATGAGTTATAACTCGTTGAATTTGTGATTTCTTCTTTTTGAAGGTCAATTCACGTTTTGTGGCCACATTAATTTACTTCGCCAGATCATGGAAGAATATTCCAGATATTATGAGGAAGAGAAATAACCAACCTCCAAAGGCTACACTCTCTACAAGTTTGGCGGACTCCAAACACTAGATCACCCCGTTCTAATTAAATGAAAATTATTATTCACATTTAATTACTTTGTCTAATTTACCTTTTTTCCAGAATAAATTTAATATAGACTATAAATTTAATATAAATTTAATATAGACTAACGGCAAACTTTGTCCTTTTTCCACGCAGTTAGGCAATTATGGGTGTT
>CM046383.1:18619048-18636048 GCA_025413485.1 Ficus microcarpa
CTTACATTTTTCACTGTATAGTGAGGAGGATGCCATGTCAACTGAAAAACCAAATTTGATATGCATTCTTAGTGGTTGTTTTCATGTCACGGATTAGAACAAATGATATTTTTATATTAATGTACTTATTATATCTATTCATTTATCGTTTCCTTTTATTTTTTAGTGTTGGTGATTTTGTTGTTTACTATTCTAATCTGTCTGTTATTATGCATTTTGACACATGGAATGGGGGCTGTGGAGAGGCGTACAACAAGCATAGGCATATAATGGTGACGGTTATAATTATGGGACTATGGAGAGGTGTCTAGCAGGGACATTAAATATTGGAGATTGAAGACAGGTGTCATTTTTTTTTTTTCTAGCATTGGCATCTCTACTCTAGGTTGCATGATAGGTTTGATTCATAGTTAGCAAATTTTTTTGAAAAAAAAAATGTCCTTGACTTGTTTAGTTTCTAAATGAAGTCAGATTTCTTGATGTTGAGTTCGGATGTGTTATACTGTTCCTTTATATCGTCTGCTAGGAGAACAAGGAGCAACGACATATGACTTATTCGGTCTATTTGGCTGATGAAGATGCCAGTGCTTTGAGTTTGGTGGATCCTAAATCAATGGTATTTGTTTTCAATCTTTATTTATTTATTTATTTTTGGTTACTTTGGTCTTTTACCTTGGGCTCTTAAGTATTGTTTTGAGTATCCCAGTAGCATTTTGTCTACCTTTCAAGACAAATTAATTCATAATTTACCAAACGAAGCATATTCGTAGAGATTTGATTCTCTAAAGTCTTTTTAGTTTGTTGTAGTTTGCTGCTGGGGACACGTTTGGTAACGACGGATAGGAAACTTCTTCAATAGTGTACTAGAGATTCCAATGCAGGTAACCTGATTTTATTTTTCTTTCTTTCTTTTTTTTTTTTTTAATCTTTTCACTTATAGGGTGAGCAATTTTTAAAGGAAGAGCCAACAAGTTATAAGGCCATCCATTGATAATATATTGGTGACTTGCTAACCGAGTGAGTAATCTCCCATTTTGTTTTCTTCGAGGAGACCGAAATTCAAAAATCATAGATGGTTATGAATATAGCAGTACCTATGGGACATAATTCTCACTTTATATGCTAATTCAGATATGTTTTCATCTATAGCGCCGACGGCATTGCTTGGAAGGACTGAAGATAAATTGGATAGGGAGCTCTTCTCTCGGAGTTGGTTTAATTGACGTTCCTTATTCCCTTTTCTTTTCACATCTTTTTTAGATAAATATTTATTGTTTTAACCGAGTATGGTGACTTTTATTGCTTGCATGGTGTGGTTAGGAGGATGGCCCCAAAGAAGCAGTGATCGTGATGCAAGGACATGCAAACATACTTGACCGGTAACTGTTTTATGTCTCTTCCTTAAAACAAGCTTCGTGCAGTTATTGCTGTGAAAAAAATTGAAGTTCACTTAAGTTACACTAACACGCTTTTAGCCAGGTCCCCTCTGAGAAGTTCTTGGAGTACCACCATTCCATTCTTATGGACAATCCCGAAAACAAATTTGAATATTTTCGGATCATAGAGATACGTAACTGCTTCAATGCTTGGCACTGAATCTTTTCCTTGTTGTTGTGTCGGTGAGTTGTTCTGTGTGCTCACGGAACTTATTATGTTCATATCTTTTTCAGAATCTTTCACATCATGGGAAACCAATGAAGTGCTTTTGCCAATTGTTATGAAAAGTTGCATCATCAGTACTGTGCTTTCAAAACCAATTGTTGTTCCACTTTATTATTATTAATTTTCTTTTAAACTACTAAAAGAACTCTGTACAATAGAATTTGTAAACTTTTAAAGAATTACGTATTCGGTTATACTTTTCAGGAGCTTAATTTGCACGAAAAGGAGTTGGTACCAATAGCACAATGCTTTGATACATAACTAGATCTTTACAAATGTATGTTCTTCACCTATCCCTTTTTTTTTTTCCAACCTTTTTCTGTTCTATGTGTAAGGCGTATCATGACAATTTTTTTAGGAAGAAGAAGCAGTTGGTTGACGATTCTCCAACAAGTGTCCTAGAAGCTATGGAAAAAAAGGGACGTTTTCTGATTACTTTCATATATATATATATATATTGTAATACCTGCTTTTCTATATGAATATCTTTCCTTCTAGAAGGAATTGAATGTATGCCGTACCGGCATTTTAGGAAAAAGTTCACTTTAGAACTCCATTATGTGTTACGAGCTCTTATAGTTTTATAAGACTTGAATATGCTTGTTTTGATTGATGAATGGTCTTTTCGGATGAAAAGAGATGAATTTTACATCATTCTAGAAAAGTCAAAGGGTTGACCAAAAAAGTCAACTTTGACCCGGAAAAGTCAAATTTTAACGAAAATGGTCAAAACCCTAACAGTACAATTTTGTGACATGCAGTATGGGAAAAGTACTGCGAAAACCCATTTTTTCGGGTAAGATAGCATAAATAAGATCTAAAACCACCATAGAAAAATCAAGCACGCAAAATTAGAGCACAGGGCAAAAGGGTTTGAGAAAATAAAGAAAAAATTTTTCAGCCCGATTTTTCACAGATAAAATTTTTATGACAGTTTAAAATATTAATACTGTGTATTAGTACAACACAGTATTAAATTTATCTGTGTTAAATTAAAATTAGACTGCTTTATTGAAAAAGTAGCCAAACAAGCTTTATTGATTTATGACATCATAATTTTTTTAATTATGACATCATCACTTTTTGGAGAGCAAATCCACACAAGACAAGTGTCTTGTTCTAGAGTTTTCTTACTTGTTTCCCACTCAAAAACAGCCGGTCACCCTAGGGTCTTTTGTGCAAAATTTTAAAAATTTTGGGGGTCAAAATGTAAACTTTTTGTGTCCCACATTGCCTATAAATAGGGCTGCCCTCCACCCATTTTAAATCAGAAAATGCAGCCTTATTATGCCCATTTTTCTTCAAGAAAAACCGAGAGTGAGTGAGTGGAAGAGAAACAAAAATTTTCTTGAACCAAGTTAGGAGTTGTGTTCGGTTTGTGTGAGGAAGCAAGAAGGAAGTGAGAAAAAAATTTTCCAGCCATTTTTCTGGGCTGTTGCCGTGGACAGTGAGCAGGGGAAAGTGAAAAAAAAATTCTTGAAAGTTAGGGGAGACTTTAGGGGAGAGTTCGGGTGTGATCCGAGCAACCGAAAACAAGATTTGGAGACCAATTTTAGGTCTAGGAGCAGCCACTGTGTGAGCGGGGAAAAGCAGTGGAAAATTTCAGTTTTTGGGTCCAAATTGGTAGTGTGGCCGTGCATTAGAGGGAGGCTGATTTTGAGTCCAAAAACAGCTAAGTTTTGGTGCATTTTGGGTGAGCTAGAACCGGTTGTGCAATCCTAGGGTCAAGGGTGATTTTTGGTTCCAACCCTTAAAGCCAAACCCTACCTTTTCAAGGTAAATTTTTCAAAAAGCTCTAATCTTATTTCAATCAAGTTTTTAAGTGGAGATTTAAATGTATTTGTTCAAGCTAATGTTTGTAAGAGCATAAGCTCACTTATTTATTTTCATGCCCTTAAGTGCTTGATTAGTTCCTTTAGGGTGGTTTGGTTTAATTATGTCATTAATATTTTTATGATTGGTTTTGTATGTTAGGATTGCATGCTAGAGCTTACATGAGGTTATATGTTCCTTAGATGTATGATTAATTATGTGATTATATGTTAGGATGTGCTAGAATGGAATGGTATGCATGAATGAGAATGATTGAATGGTATGAACATGCTAGACCATGCAACCCTAGGTTAGGGTTCGGTTTCTATGGGCTGCATGGACACGTTAGGGCTGCATGTTGGGATATGCAAGACGTTAGAAACGCTGCATGATTTGTCATTAAGCTCCCGATGTGATCGGTTGAGGTAGAAACCGCAAATTAGGACGTAAACCAATTTTAGTAAGCAAGACTGCCAGCTCGGATCCCAAACTGGTCAGTCTCAGGAAACTGGTAATTGCAGGCCTTTAGAGGCCGAATGGGCAAAAACGTAAAACACAAAAGTTGTAGAACAGGGTCTTTCCTAGGGGCTAAAGCAGACCGTTTCTCAAAATAAGGCTCCAATGGCCTCCGTTTTTACGAAAAACCGAAGGTGGTCTGACTGGACCCAGTTTTTATGATCAGTGAATTTCAAATTAAAACTGGTATTAAATGGTGTAGAACCAGACTTTGCTTAAAACACAAAAGTTTTAGAACTCTTCGAGAGCTAGAACTTTCGTGAAGAAAACTTTTTCTAATTCTAAAAGGATTTTAAACTATAATTTGAAATCTGAAAACCGTGCAGGGAGCAAGAAATTCCTGCACAGGATTTTCTAGGACCGGTTAGGAAAAACAGTTTTTCCTGTCTTAAACACTGTTTTGAACACAGAAACTGTTCTAACGGCAGTTTCTAACCTTCAAACATCTTATAAACCATGTTTTAAGATTCAAGAATTTTTAAGGGGAAGTATAACAGTTTTTCGGCTTTTATGCCATAAACTTTTTGAAGGATAAAGAAAAGAAATCAAGATGTTCAAGTTCAAGGTTTGTAAGGTTAGTAGATACGATAAGTAACTGGGAATTTCACCCGAGTTACAGGGCTTAGCCCCAAAGCCCGAGGTTGGCCCAAAAGAGGGTTGACTTTAGTAACCTTAGAGGTTAACTTTGGTTAACCTAGTAGGTAAGATAAATGTTAAGCCGAGGTTAGGTGCTAGCCTAAACCTACTCGCTCACAAGTAAGATTAGTATAGAAGGTTATCCAACGTAACCTAGTAGGTTGTTGTATGAGCTCGTAAGAGCGATTTGGTAACCCGAGTGGGTAAGGTTACCTAGTGTAACCACTCATAATATATTTTACTATAGGGGGACATATAACCAAAGCCATGCATGAATGTTGGTGGAAAACCAACATATTATGGTCTTAGATTAGAACCTTACCCAGTCTTTCGATTAAGCAGGAAGTAACCTGCAGCTGAGCTCCGAGGTGGAACAGCTTCACGTCAGGAATAGACGAGGTAAGTACAACGCCGCCTACAGCATAGGCTATTAGGGTATTTTTACCTAGATGTAGTTGATGTGTTATGTGCTATGTGATGCGCTGTTATGCTAAGTGTTAATTGATATGCTACGGGGCATATCAAAACATGATCTATGCTTATGCTATGAAGTATGTTATGATATGTATGATTACCTGTCAAGCTAAGAATGTCAGATGATTATGAAGTAAGAATAAGTGGCATTATGATGCATGCTCACTAATTATAATAAGAAGGATAAGAGTAAGTATGACATGACAAGATGAAGAGTAGCTGGACGGCAAGCAAGCTTGCCTGTGTCGTGCCACCCGCACCAGGTTGGGTTGGACTGTGGGTTGAGTTGGACTTGGTTTGGCCGCCCCAACCAATTCATAGTTGCGCGCCAGGTACGAACACACATGTTAAGGGCCCCTAAGTAGATTAAGAGATGCAGAAATAAGTAAGCATAAAATGAACATAATTGGTTCATGCATGCTATATGTCTTGAAGTATATGCAATAAAATGATGTTATGTTATGAGATAAGTTTATGAGTCGCGGTATAGGAGTTGTACTTGCTGAAAGAAAGCTCATTGTTTTAAGTTTGTGCTGTAGGTAAGCAACCTGCCAGCTGATGATGATGCAAGGTGGAGTCGCGTGGCTGGGCACTGTGAATAGTGGGAAATGGAAGCCGCTACGCGTTTTGATCTTTCAGAATATATTATTTGAAAATGATTTTTTCAGTTCAGTTATGTGCTAGATAGTACAGTATAAAAAAAAATTTTCCGCTGTGTTTCATGCAATAAGTTCAGTATAAATTATTCATGTATGTAAGTACGTAAACAAGGTAACGGCCTGTGCTAGGCGGGTCGTTACATATATATTATGAACAATATACACTCATTCATCCTCATATAGGCAGACATACATGCATACATATAGGACTGCATGCATGCATACATACATACATGTTAATAGACATATTATCGAACTTCACATGAGTGATTTTTATCATATTTTCTAATTCATATTGTTATTTGATTTTTGTCAAGTTACTGACTGGAACATTGCATATCAGGTGAGGATGCTACCAAACAACAGGTCATTCTCATTGCTTGTTATGAAGTCCAAGACATTATATGTCTGGCAGGCTGGTAATCTCTCTCTGTTTCAATGACTCATCTTAATTTTACTAGATGTTTCTCATCGAGCTTCCATTTTTACCCTAGGAATGAATTGTGTTCCATGAAGAACATTTCAGGATAGACAAATGTGAAGCTATCATTGGCTGTATGAAGTCCAAGACATTATATGTCTGGCAGGCTGGTAATCTCTCTCTGTTTCAATGACTCATCTTAATTTTACTAGATGTTTCTCATCGAGCTTCCATTTTTACCCTAGGAATGAATTGTGTTCCATGAAGAACATTTCTGGATAGACAAATGTGAAGCTATCATTGGCTGTCACACGGTAAGCTTTAAAAATAGTTAAGAGCTTATAACTATTTTGCATAGATGTAGCGTAAAAAATTTCCACTTGATTGATGCAATTGTTTTTTGGTCTGAACAGGGACAGAGGAAGATGGGAACTCTATAGATGGGATTCTGATTCTTCCTTGCTTTTTCATTGTTTTTTGAAAAAAACAAATGATCGGGCATCAATACTTGCCATTTAAAACCCCATATCTTTGCAATTTGCAATGAAACTTTGCATGTAATATTCGAAATTTTCAATATACATTTTCCTTTTATGGAAATTATTTTCACCTTACGAAAATATTTGTGAAAAAGCTCGGTTGAGGGCTTTTGAAAGATTTTGTGAGTTTTAATGGGTCGAGAAGACTCAAAATTGATTTTTAAGTTCGAAAACGGACCTTTCAAGTCGAAAGGGCCGCAACGGTGCAAGATTTTACGAAAATCATCTTTGACCGAAAAAGTCAAAGTTTGACCGACAAAAGTCAAAGGGTTGACTTTACGAGATTTTTCAAGTACAGCACGGAAAGAGTTCCGAGAATGATGTTTTGTGAACTAGATAGCAAGAATAAGCCTTAGAACGTCCCTAGAAAATCAAGCACACCAAGTTAAGTTTAAAGGCAAAAAGGGGTTCGGAAAAAAATTAAGGAAAATATTTTTTTTTTTGATCCAAAATTCACACAGATAAATTTTGTACTTCAGTACGATATAAAAATATTGTATTTTGGTGAACCACAATATTAGAATTATCTGTGAAGCACAAAGAAAAGAAAAATGGAGTTTTGGGAGAACACAAAGTGGCCAAACAAAGCCTAACTAGGTGAGGACAATTGCCCATACCTCATGATCTCACCTTCCACTCACTTAAGCTAGCATATGTGGAGCCTTCTCCTCCACTAAAATACTTGGCAGCCCTTGGGAAAGAAAGGGAAAAGCCAAAATTTAGGGACCAAATCACTAACCACCAAAGCCTCCTTTGCCTATAAATACCCCACCATTCTCCCTATTCCTTTTATTGAGAAATTGCAGCCAAACTCTAGCAAAATTTCTCTAGAAAATCCGGCAGCCAAGAGGGAGAGAAGGAGAGGAGAGATCGAAAAAATTTTCTTGGGGTTTTCACTTCTTGGGTGTTCGGTTTTGCAAGGGAGAGAGCAAGGAAAAAGTTGAGAAATTTTTGTGGGTTTCTAGGGTTAAGTGGCCGAAGGGAAGGAGAGGAAAAAGTTGAGAAATTTTTGTGGGTTTCTAGAATTAAGTGGCCGAAGGGAAGGAGAGGAAAAAGTGAGTGAAACTTGAAATTTCTTTTTTGGGCTTTTCATCAAGAAGGGTTCGGCTTGGAGGAGCAAGCAAGAGCCAACAAAATTTTGGTGTTCACCCCCCTAGTGTGGCCGTGAGTTTTAGTGAGCAAGGGAGGAGGAACTTGTGACCAAACTTTAGCTTTGGTCAAGGTAAATTCTATAACCCTAATCCCCCTTATTTTGAGCTTAATTTCAAGTTTAATTTGAGGATTCAATTGGGTTGTAAGGACTTAAGTCCATTTCATTTTTATGCCCTAGTTTGGTGTGTGCTTGGTTTGCTAGATCTAGGGTTTATGTGGCTTTAAATCTTGCTTGATTTGTGTTGATTTTTGAATGATTTTCATGCTAGAAAACTTAGGTTGTATGTCCCCCATTTTGGGGCCGAAATCTGCCCTAGGCAGCCAAGTGGATGCAAGTTAGCTTAGGGTTAAAATTGTGATGCTTGTATGTGATGATGCAAAAGATTAGAACCAAAGCAGCCCTAGGTTTATGATTTTAATTTTGGGTTGCATGGCTTGTATGAAACAGATTATGGGTTTGAATGGGACGTTAGAAACGCTGTGTGTTTGACTCGTAAGCTCCCGAGGTGGTCGGTCGAGGTAGATTCGCGGAATAGGACGTAAACCGGACATAAACCCAAAACTGCCAAATTCGGATTAGAATCTGGCCAGTTGTGGAAAAGTGAAATTTTAAGGCCTCTAGAGGCCGAACGGGGTAAAACTTAAAACACAAAAGTTTCTCGGAACGATTTTTACTAGAGAGCAGCGCGACTAGAATCTCGAAATGAGACTCCAACAGCCTCCGTTTTCATGAAAACCTGTGGCTGATCCCAAGACCCAGTTTTCACCCAGTTTTTCAGTGTCAGCCGTTTTCAAACGAAAACTGGTATTAATACAGGTAGAACTAGATTTTTTACAAAACACAAAAGTTTTAGCAATTTTCGAGAGCTACAACTTTTGTGAAGACAAGTTTTCCAGATTCTCGACGGATTTTAAACTGGGCAAGTTTTAGGGAAGGTGCGCAGGGAATCCGAAAATTCCTGCACCTTAGCTTTTACAAAATGTTTTCTAAAAACTGTAAAGTGTTTCTAAACTGTTATTTTAGCTATGAAAACTGTTCCAAAGGCGCTTTTCGACCTTAAACGACATTTACAAAGAGTTATTTCAAATATTGAAATTTTATAAAGAGTTTTAAGAATTTTTAAGTTAAATCTTTCAAAAACACAAAAAGTAAGAAAATAGAGTTTAAGATGAGAAAATGAAGTTAAGGTAAGATAATGAATTTTTGTAATTAAAATTGGTAATCAAGCCGATTACAGGCCGTAACCGAGAATAGGACCCGAGTTACCAAACTTAGACTGAAAAGCCCAGAATTGACAAGGGTTGACCAGTAGTTGACCAATTGTCAACTTTGGTTGACCCAACAGTTAGTAAGAGGTAACCTTAAGGGTTATCCAACGTAACCCTAAGGTAGACCAATAAAAAAAAAAAAAAGGGCCAAGAAAGTAGGTTAAGGAGATTAACCCAATGAGCTACTATAGGAGAGTAAAGCCAAAGTTTAAAGAAGCCCAATAGTAGATCAAGATATAACCAAGAGGTTATCCAACGTAGCCTCTGGAAGGGATAATCAAGTTCAAATTTCTCCCAATCAGTATAAGGCCATATTGGACCAAGACAGACATCAGTAGGGGACATACAACTAGGTTTTAGTAGGTATGTTGGTTAGGGCACCAACATTCTACAACAAGAAGCAAAATCTCACCTATGTCCTTTCTCCAGCAGGAGAGGACTTGTAGCTGTACTCCAAGATAAGACAGCGATAGTGAGGACAAAGCAAAAGAGGTAAGTACAACTCCGCCTATAGCATAGGCTCTAGTTGATGCTTGCCAAAGTAAGATTAGATGTATGCTAGGGGTGCATGTGAATTATGTACTGCTTTATGATTCGTGCGATGCTATCTGTGTTTAGCTGTGCCATGTTTATGATTGAAAGATGTTATTGAAATGACATGTAAAGTTTAGAAAGCATGTTAAGCATGATGTGAATGCTAGTATGATTTAGGATTGTGAGACATCATGATGCATGTTCACTAATCCCTATGAGACTAATGAACTCAAGATTGAGTTAAAGAAAAGATAAAAAAGAAAGAAGGCAAGCGAGCTTGCCGGTGTAATACCACCCGTCCGAGGTCGGGTAGAACTGTGGTGTGAGTTGGATTGGGCTGGCCCCCCCAACCACTCCATAGTTGCGCGCCGGGTACGAACACCAAGATAAGGGCCCTAAAAGAAAGATAAGCAAAGAAAGTAAATATGAGCATAACTGGACCATGCATGTATAGGCATTGTTAGGTTATGCAATTAGGAATGATGTTATGATTGGTTATGCGTTGTATGTATGTTAAGATAGAATTGTATACGATATGGTTATATGTACGTTGCGGACAAGACAGTTGTACTTGCTGGGCGAAAGCTCACTGTCTTACGTCTATGCTGTAGGTAAACAGCCTGTCAGCAATGCTTGATGCAAGGTGGCTGAGCGTGACGAGGCGAACTGTGAAATCGTGGGATATTCAGCCGTTACGCGTTTTGAAATCTAAGTATTTTTGTTATGTAAATATGTTTATTCAAGACACCTTTTCTATGTAACATGTTTTAACTCGTGTATAAAAAAAAAAAAAAATTTCCGCTGTGTTTTAGCTAATTTGTAAGTAAGGTAACGGCCTGTGCTAGGCGGGTCGTTACAGAGTTGGTATCAGAGCGGTTCCCTACGATAAGATTTCACAGTCTGCCAGCCATCGCTGCCACCATTGTAAGTTAAGTTTTCCGAATTTTCGAGGACGAAAATTATTTTAAGGAGGGTAGATTGTAATACCTAGAAATTTCATGTTATCATTTCCTTTTCAAAGGAATTATGTGCATATGTTGAGGTATTTACGGAAAAGCTTAGTTAAGAGTTTTTCATACTTTTTACAAGATCTTATGGCTCAATAAGACTCAAAAGAGGTTGTTAAGTTTAGCAAATGCCCTTTCAAGTCAAAAAGGACGAAAAAGTATGTAATTTCGAAAAAGTCAAAGTTTGACCGAAAAAGTCAAATTTGACCAAGAAAGTCAAAGTTTGACCAAGAGTGGTCAACGGGTTGAATTTGCAGTATTGTATGATGCAGTATGGAAAGATACTGTAAAACATGTCCTTATAGGCGGGATAGCTCAAATAGGCTTTAAAACCACCCTAGAAAATCAAGCACACTTAGTGGAAGTCAAGAGCAAAAAGGGCTTGAAAATATGGAAACAAATCAAAAACTTGGTCACCAAGTAACCCATTAGGGCCGGCCACATGCAGGGGCAAAAATGTCAAAATTTTCACTTTTGGGGCAAAAGTGTAAATTTTGAAAAATTAATGATGTAAACATAGTGATGTCACCAAGATGATATCACAAAGAGGCAATAACTTGCCTTGCAAGACAAGCAAAGGGCCGGCCACCTAAGGGGGTGAAAATGCAAATATTTTGTCTTAGAGACAAAAATGTAATTTTTAAAAATAGGTGATGTAAGCATGAGGTAATCACATGATATCATCAAGATGATGTCATTTGCTTGGAAAGCAAGCAAATGGCCGGCCACATGACACCTAGGGGGCATAAATGCAAGAATTTTCACTTTTGGGGCCAAAGTGTAAATTTTAGAAATTTAGTGATGTAAGCATGTGATGTCACCTAGATGATGTCACCATGATGAGGTCATCCTAGCCTTGTTCTCCAAGTTTTTGGACGGCCACCTCACCACCAAAATATGTGAATATTGAAAGTTTAGTGGTTATTTTAGAATTTTTGAAAGTTTACAAATGCCTATAAATACCCATGCATAGGGGTCAGTTTTGGGGCTGACAAATTGCAGAAAAATAGCCAACCTCTGGCCAAAATCTCTTTAAAAAAAAATCCGAGCAAGAGAAATCAAGAAAGAGATAAGAAAAAAAAAAGTTGAAAATCCAAGGGAGGCTAGCTTAGGTGATGTTCAGTTTTCAAGCTAGAAACCAAGAGAAAAATCTGAAAATTTGGACCCATTTTTCTGGGCAGTGGCCGAGTGAGAGAGAGGAAGAAAGTGAGAGAAATTTTAGTGAAAAAATTGGATAGAGTGGCCAAGAGGTTGAGAAATCACCAACCAAGAAACCAAAGGAAGTTTTGGTGCCCTTGGGGGTGTGTATGTTCGGCCATGGATGTGCAAAAAATAAGAAAGGAAAAGTTGAAGGATTTGGGTGTAGAAAGTTCGGTTTTGGCTACAACCAATCACCAAGGGAGGTGAAAAATTTTGGTGCCCAATTTAGAGAGCAAAGCCGAGAGATTTGAGAGCCAAGGGAGGGAGATTTTCGGGTTCACAAACCCTAACCCATTTCTAGGGTTAGCCAAGGTAAAACTTCCTCAAACCCTAACTTTTTCCATTCAATTTCAATGGGAAATTTATGTGTATTTCAAGTCCAAATATGTAAGAGCATAAGCTCAAGTTTTATATTGATTGCCCTAGACTAGGTGTGGTGCTTGATTAGGGTGTTTGTTAAGGGTGGTTTGGCTATGGCTTTGATTATGCTTTGTATGCATTATGTTTATGCTTGCTTGCATGCTAGGATTGCATGGTTAGATAGTTGGTATGTGCCCTATTTTTGTGCAGCCGGTTGTGGCTTGTTTGCTAGGTTGTTAGAGCTAGCTATGGTTTGGTATGGAATGATTGATTGAGATGTGATGCAAACTCTAGATCATGCAACCCTAGGTTAGTGCAATCTGTTTTGGGTTGCATGATTGCGTTGGAATTACATTATGGTTCATGTGGGACGTTAGAGAACGCTGCATGTTGATTACTTAGGCTCCCGCATGTTCAGTTGAGTTAGTTTCCGTGAAATAGGACGTAAAACCAAGTAAGCACAAAAACTGGCAGATTCGGATAGAATCTGCCCAATTTTTGAAAAAGTGAAATTTGAGGCCTTTAGAGGCTGAATTGGGAAAAACGTAAAACATAAAAGTTGTTTAGAACGATTTTTCCTAGGGGGCAGCGTGGACGAATTTTCAAAATGAGGCTCCAATGGCCTCCGTTTTTACAGAAAACCGAGACTAGTCTGCCCAGACCTAGTCTACACGTTCAGCGAGTTTCCAATTAAAACTGGCATGAATCCAAGCAGAATTAGATTTTTCGTAAAACACAAAAGTTTTAGAACTCTCCGAGAGCTAGAACTTTTGTGAAGACAAGTTTTTTAAATTCGATCTGAATTTTTAAATATAATCTGATTTCTAAAAACTGTGCAGGGAGCAAGAAATTCCTGCACAGAATTTTCTAGAACCAATTTAGGAAAAATTGTTTTCCTTCCTAAAAGCACTGTTTTAACTATGAAAACTGTTCCAAAAGTAGTTTTCAACTTAAATGATTTTATAAAGCCCTAATCCAAGAGTATGGATTTTTACAAGTTGATCTACAAATTTTCCAAGTTAAGGAAAATAAGATTTTTCAAGTTAAGGTTTAGTAAGCGTATAGATTACGAATGGTAACCGGGAGTTAAACCCGAGTTACGGGGGTCAAGCCCAAGGCCTAAAGGTTGACCCAATGAGGGTTGACCATAATTGACCGCAGTTGACCGTAGTTAACTTTGGTTGACTAACAATTGGATTTAGTTTGACCTTAAGGGTTACCCAATATAACCCTAAAGGATACCCCATTTGAGCTAAGATGTTGGGTTAAGAGATGTAACCCAATGGTTTATGATATAAGAAGAGGCTCCAGGGTTTGAAGATGATCTAACCCTAATGGTATGTTGTGGGTTTAGTATATAAGGTTACCCAATGTAACCTTTTAAGTGATATTCCATTTTAAGCGATAGGGTTATTAGTTGTAACCAAGTAAGACATTATGCACAAAGGAACATACCACCAGGATCATGGAAGCATGTTGATTAGGTCACAACATTTCACGAGTTTAAATTAGATTATGTCCTCTATCGAGCAGGAAGAACCTGCAACTGTACCCGAAAGAGGAACAGCATTAGTTGGGACAATAAATCAAGAGCGTAGGACGGAAGGTAAGTACAACTCCGCCTACAACATGAACAACATGTTTTGTTGCATAATGTGTTTTTAAAAAATCATGAATTGTTCTACATAACCTGTATGTTATGGTGTTTATGTTACGAAGCAGTATGTTATGTTACGATAAAGTATGTTATGGCATGTTTATGTTACGGTGCAATATGTCATGGTACGTTATGATATGATGTAGTAGATTATGTTTCGATGCCATGATGGCGATGTTTCACGTTATGAATGAAGTATGTTATGTTTTATGCTTGATATTATGACATCACGAAGCATGTTCACCAATATTGAATAATGAGGTAAGACAAGATAAGATTTTGTGTCGTACTGACTTGCCCCAAAGGCGGGTTAATCAGTATATTCCATGGTTTGAGTTGGATTGAGCTGGCTGCCTCAACTACTCCATGTTAAACGATTTGTTTCATGGTTTGAGTTGGAATGGACTGGCTGCCCCCAGTCACTCCATGGCTACATACCGCAGTACGTGCACGCAGGATATGTAAGGAAATAGAACTAAGTTTAGTTAATTTATGAAACCATAATTGATTCATAAGAAATCATAACCGGTTCATGCATTTTGTACTTTCATATGCATGCAGATTGAATATTGTACTTACTGGGCAATTAGCTCATTACTTACGTTCATGCTGTAGGTAAGCTACCTACCGGCAATACCTGATGGATGCAAGACTGTGGAGAGACGGCGCTGCGGACTGTGAAATGTGGGATGGACACCACCACGGATTTTATAAAATATGTTTGAAATGAAAAAGGTGTTACATTATGTTTTAAGTATGTATGACAAGCAAGTTGCCTCGTGTTGTACCGATCCGCATTAGGTCGGGTTTGGTCCACGGTTTATGTTATGTATGATGGCTTTTGAATGACATATGAAAGCTCGGTACTCGGGAGAGTACATATGAAGAAGTTAAGCTTTATGTATAAGAATAAGTTTAAGTTTAAGTTTAAGGTTTTATGTTTTATGTATGAAACGTTTTTAAGTTACGATTTTTAAAATGAAGTTTCAAAATAAGAAAAAAAAAAATTTACTCTAGAAATTGGGTAAGTTTAAGTTAAGTAAGTAATGTAACGACCCCCATTCACGTGGTTGATCCTACGTGGGTGGTCGGGGCGTTATAAGTTCGGCTTCTAAAGGCCTTAAATTTCCACTTTCCCGAAACTAGCCAGTTGCGAATCCGAGTTGGCAGTTTCGGTTACTAAGTTCGGTTTACGTCCTAATTCGTGGATTCTATCTCGACCGACCACTTCGGGAGCTTACATAACAATCATGCAACGTTTCTATCGTCCCATACATTCAAACATGCTAACCCAACGTGCCCATGCAGCCCCAAAAGCCGACTGCCCTAGTCCTTGGCTGCATGGTTTTCTAGTTTGCATACACTTGTTCATTCATGCCATAAAATCACATCTCATATCCTAACATGCATCCACATTCTTACACACTTAATTGGGGACATATAACCTCATGTAAACAACCTAACATGCAATCCTAAACATTCAACAAATCATAAGCATATTAGATTGTATAAATAAACCAAACCACCCTTAGATAAATCTAATCAAGCACTAAAACTAACTAAGGGCAAGAAATTAAAATTGTGAGCTTATGCTCTTACAAATTTTGCTTGAAATACATTTAAACTTCAATTTAAAAACTTAAATGAAAATAGCGTTAGGGTTTTGAAAAATACCTTGAACTACTCAAGGGTTGGCTTAGGGTTTGCACCAAATTTTCAATCTTGGCCCCTAGCTCCACAACCGGTTTTCCTCACACCAAAGTGGCACCAAAATTTTCTTTTTGACCTCAAATCTATCCTCCACCTATGGCTCGGCCACACCAAGAGTTTTCCACCCAAAAATTTGAATTTTTCCTTTCCTTTTTCCCACTAAACCCGTGGGCTGCACCAAGAAATAAAATGGTCCCAAAATTTTTTCCAAGCTTGCTCTTGGTTCTAGATGAAATCCGAATTCCACCCTAGGATTTCCCCTTGAAAATTTTTGGGTTTCCTCTTGTTTTTCTTTCCTCCCCCACTCGGCAGCTCACTCCAAAAAAAGGGCTAGAAAATTTTTTTGCAAACTTTCCCTCTTGATTTCTTGACAAAACCGAACCTAATCCTAAAATTGGCTTAAGAAAATTTTTGGTTTTTCCTTCCTCACTTTCTCTTCCTCTCTCTCGGATTTTCTAGAGAAAATTTGCAAGAGTTTTGCTAAGATTTTCAATAAAAATGAATAGCACTCACTCATATTTATAGACAAGGGGAAACTTTCAAAAATTGGAATTTGACCCCTAAAATTTTAAAAAAATGCATGAGAACCATGCAAGGTGGCCACCCATTAGCTTGGGCAAGAAAGAAAAAAATTTCTAAAAGCAAGACACTTGTCTTGCATGGCTTGGTTCACAAAAATTTATGATGTCATAATTCAACAAGTGATGATGTCATAATTAAAAAGCCTTGTTTCGCTATTTCTTTGAAAAACAGTCTAATTTTAAACTTAACATAGATAAATCGATACTGTGTTTTAATAATACACAGTACTGATATTTTATACTGCAGTCAAAATTTTATCTGTGTAAAAATCGGACTGGAAAATATTTTTCTTATTTTCTCGAGCCCTTTTGCCCTACGCCCTAACTCAGTGTTCTTGATTTTTCTATGGCGGTTTTAGTTCTCATTTATACTATCTTACCCGAAAAATGGGTTTTCGCAGTATTTCTCCCATACTGCATGTCACAAAATTAAACAGTTATCATTTTGACCATCTTGGTCAAACTTTGACTTTTTCGGGTCAAAGTTGACTTTTTTGGTCAACCCTTTGACTTTCCTAAAATAATGCAAATTTCATCTATTTTCATCCGAAAAGGCCATTTGCTTATCAAAATAATTATTTTTGAGTCTTATAATGCTATAAGAACTCATAACACATAATAAAATTTTAAATTGAACTTTTTCGTAAATACCTTTATGGCATACATTTAATTCCTTTGAAAAGGAAATAGTAACATAGAAAAATCAGGTATTACAATCTACCTCCCCTAAAATTTTCGTCCTCGAAAATTAAAATAACTCGCGGTAGTTCCTTCTCATCTCATCCTCTAGTTCCCATGTTGCTTCCTCGAC
>CM046383.1:18636148-18680219 GCA_025413485.1 Ficus microcarpa
TCTAGATTCAAACTTCTTTTAAACCTTTTCGAATTTAAATAGGATTCACATATTTGAATAAATATTTTCCATAAACATTATCCATATTAATTAATTTAAATTAATGAAATATTTCAAATTTTCTTTCCTCACAAAAACCATGCACCTCTTTAATTAGGAAAGAAAAATTCATGAAATAATCTCCATTATTTAAACCAATTAATAATTAAATGTTAGGAATATATTTAAATAATTTTGAAACAAAATTTTCTTCCTCCATACAATTAAAAAACGTGCACCACTTTTAATTAGGAGAGAAAAATTTTGTTTTCCAAAATTCAAATACAATCTTATTTTCAAAATTCAAATTAACCAATCACATGTTGACAAATCATTTGTCTACAAATTTCACATGTCCAATCCTTTCTGGATTGCATGTTAGAGAGTACCATGTCTTAATAGACATTACAAAATTCCATTTACAATTTACCGATCTCATTAGGAACAAATCCCGAGACGCTTCGTGGAACTATATGAGCTAATAGAGGGACCCGATGGAAATATGTAAAGAGGCTCCTATAATTGTGAAAAATTAATCCCAGATTAATTATCCATCAATTATCAACTTCAAAACTATTCCACTAAAAGTTTGAAGCTGAACTCCTGTTTACATACCGTATTACGAAAGCTCTCTCACGTAGTGCTTCTTCCATGATTTATTCATCGCTTGCTTAATCCCCATATGTTATCCATGATTGAATTAAGGACTTTTTCCGTTTTACCTTTTCAATCATTTTAACTTAAAGTTCAATTATTCTCCATTGAAAGAACCACCAATTGTAAAACCATACAATTGGAAAACCACCAGAGAACACAAAGTAAACCGATGGCCAAGATCTTGTTATACTATCTTTCAATCCCCGAATAATACCTTTAAGTAGATAACATTTACTATCATTAAGATAGCTATGGATTCCGTATCTATGAATCTTGATTTCTCCATCCATAAGTCATGCACCCAAAACACAAGTATGTTGACCATGAATTAACAGTGTCTCACCTTTAGTGCATCAAAGTACATAAGTCATGGATGCGAACTCAAGTAATCATTTCAGGATTAAGATTAATGCAGGATGATAATCAAAGTATCATTGATTCTTATAAACGGAATTATTAAACCGAATCAATTAACACTTTAGGTCCAGTCCAATGTCATACCTCAATACTGGTATACATTAAAGTTTCTACTCGGAACCTATCC
Organism: Ficus microcarpa; assembly: GCA_025413485.1. Classification (NCBI taxonomy): domain Eukaryota; kingdom Viridiplantae; phylum Streptophyta; class Magnoliopsida; order Rosales; family Moraceae; genus Ficus; species Ficus microcarpa. The sequence goes on from CM046383.1 coordinate 18,637,389, forward strand.
GATGGTCAAGACAAACCATCCCTCCAAGGAAGTAGACAACCTTTACAATCTTATCATGAATAAGATCCCCAAATCTTATTCCGTTGATTGCGGACTATTTATTTAGACTGTTATCAAATTACCACGTCTTCTATGCATACCCCGTATACATATGGTAATTCGATATATTACCAACAGCCTAGGAGTATTTTATGTTTGCTCAAAATAATTATACAATCAACAAATGAAAGTAAATAGGACACAACTTATTAAACATGAATAATTTCCTCTTATTAATATCAAAATGTCATATTTACAGAAAATCCCTAAGATTTTCTATCCTTAGGGCACCTATAGATCCCAACAATCTCCCACTTGCCCTAAGCGAGTAAATGTGACATATTACGCATCCCCATGCCTTCGACGTGTTCTTCGAATCTTCTGGCCACCAAAGTCTTCGTGAACGGGTCAGCAAGATTGTCCTCCGATGCGATTTTGCAAACCGTCACATTTCCACTCTCAACAAAGCCTCTGATAATGTGATATTTTCTGTCAATGTGCTTACTCCTCTTATGATGCCTAGGATCCTTGGTATTAGCTACTGCTGCACTGTTGTCACAGTAGAGCACCATAGCTTTATCCATACCAGGAACGACCTCAAGGTCACTAAGGAACCTGCGGAGCCAAACCGCTTCCTTTGATGCCTCACTGGCTGCCACATACTCGGCTTCCATGGTCGAGTCAGCAATACAAGATTGCTTAACACTCCTCCACACAACGGCACCACCTCCAAGGGTGAAGACAGATCCTGAAGTCGATTTCCTTGAATCCTGATCTGATTGAAAATCAGAATCAGTATATCCTATAGGAACAAGGTCCTGACCGGAATACACTAGCATATAATCCCTCGTTCTCCGTAGATACTTGAGTATATGCTTGACCGCAGCCCAATGGTTCGGTCCCGGATTCGACTGATATCGACTTACCATACCAACCGCAAAACAAATGTCAGGCCTAGTGCATAACATAGCGTACATAAGACTACCTACTGCTGATGCATAAGGTACATTTTTCATACGCTCCCTTTCTTCCGATGTCTTGGGACAGTCATCTTTAGAAAGTTTGATTCCAATCCTGAAAGGTTGAGCACCTTTCTTGGAATCCTTCATAGAAAACCTCTCAAGTACTTTATCAATGTATAAAGCTTGGGAGAGTGCTATCGTTTTGTTCTTTCTATCTCTAAAGAGTTGAATACCAAGAACATAACTAGCTTCTCCTAAGTCCTTCATGTCAAACTGTTTGGCTAACCAAACTTTGACAGATGATAGTATTGCCACATCGTTTCCAATAAGCAATATATCATCCACATAGAGTACAAGGAACACCACTTTCTCGTTCTTGATACATTTATAAACACATGGTTCATCAATGTTTTGTTTGAATCCATAAGTTTTGATCGCTTGATCAAACCTAATATTCCAAGAACGAGATGCTTGCTTTAATCCATAAATGGATTTAAGCAACTTGCATACTTTGTCTTCTTGGCCTTTTGCCTTGAATCCGTCTGGTTGTATCATATAGATATCTTCCTCAAGAGAGCCATTTAAGAAAGCTGTCTTGACATCCATTTGCCAGATCTCATAATCGAGAGCAGCCGCAATGGATAAAAGAATGCGGATTGACTTAAGCATTGCTACAGGCGAGAAGGTTTCTTCATAGTCGATTCCTTCTTTCTGCGTATAGCCCTTCGCTACAAGTCTTGCCTTGAAAGTTTCCACTTTCCCATCCACACCTCTCTTCCTCTTGTATACCCACTTACACCCAATCGGTTTTATGCCTTGGGGTAAGTCTACAAGTTTCCAGACTCCGTTGGAATCCATAGATTCCATCTCGGCGTTCATAGCCTTTTGCCAAAGACTAGAATCAACATCCTCCATAGCTTCCTTGTACGTAGCCGGATCATCAATATGTTCTATGGATTCTGCTTCATAAACTTCACCACTGAACATGTACCTTTCAGGTTCCCTGATAATCCTCCCACTACGACGAAGCTCCTGTGGTTGTTGATTCTTTAGTGATTTTTCCGCAGGGTTTTCTGTGACTTTAGGAACATCCAAACCCGAAGTCATCTCCTCAAGCACTACTTTGCTACGAGGTTTAAAGTCTTCCATGTAACTTTCCTCAAGGAATGTTGCATGTGTTGAAACAAAGACTTTATTTTGCTTTGGATTATAGAACAGACCACCTTTTGTCCCTTTTGGATAGCCAACAAACAAGCACACTTCTGATCGTGACTCCAATTTCTTCGCTTCCTTATCCAGGACGTGTGCCGGACAACCCCAAATTCGAATATGATTCAAATTAGGTTTCCTACTCGTCCATAACTCATAAGGAGTTTTAGGAACCGATTTGGAGGGAACGTTATCCAGAAGATAGCATGCAGTTTGTATGGCGTGCCCCCAAAATGATAAAGGTAAAGTGGAATAACTCATCATAGACCGGACCATATCCAATAGGGTCCTATTCCTTCTCTCAGCTACACCATTCTGTTGAGGAGTACCAGGTGCAGTCAACTGGGATTGTATCCCTATCAAATATCCTAAGAACTCATCCGATAGGTATTCCCCACCTCGATCCGATCGAAGTGTCTTAATGGACTTGCCTAATTGTTTCTCCGCTTCAGCCCGAAACTCTTTGAACTTGTCAAAGGCTTCGCTTTTGCGGGTCATTAAATAGACATATCCATACCTTGAGTAATCATCAATAAAAGTGATATAATACTCATACCCACCACGTGCTTCTATGTTCATGGGACCACAAACATCTGTATGCACAAGTTCTAAAAGTTTCTCGGCACGACCATCCTTGGCAGCAAAGTGCCGTTTAGTCATCTTGCCCTCCAAACAGGATTCGCATTGTGGCCAAGGTTCAACCTCGTACAAGTCGAGGCATTCATCTTTTACCATCCTTTGAATTCTGTTAAGGCTTATGTGACCAAGTCGTAAATGCCAAAGATATGATTTGTTAGAGTGAGAAGACTTATGTCTTTTAGAGTTCTTTTCCAATTCTGTATCAAGCAGTGAGTGCATCTTAGGTTTGATAAAATAAAGATTTCCATGCATCCATCCATTACAGATAAGAGAATTGTTTTTCCTAATAACAACTTTATTATTAAAAGAAACTGAATAAGAATCTTTAATTAAACAAGCTACCGAAATTAGGTTCCTCTTAAAATTAGGAACATAAAAACAATGTCTCAAAACAATAAACCTAAATTCATCAAAATAAAGATGCACTTCTCCCACTGCTTCAGCTCGCACCAACGTCCCATCGCCGGTTCTTAACGTAAAGTCCTCCTCATGCAGACTTCTCGTTACCTTGAACCCCTGTAGAGAAATACAAACATGGTTAGTAGCTCCAGAATCTATAACCCAATTGTCCTTAGATTCTTCCACTAAACAACCCTCAAGATACAGGACATTGAAATTACCTTTCTGCTTTTGCAAAGCCAGGAAATCTCGGCAATCCTTCTTGAAATGTCCTTTCTTCCCACAGTGAAAGCACTTAACCTTTTTGGGGTCCACCTTTTGCTTCTTAGTCTTGGTAGACTTCTTAGAAGCAGGTGCATTCACCGCAGGCTTATTCCCCTTGTTCTTCCCTTTTTCCTTCTTCCTTTTGGGATTAGGAACAGACGAACTAGGTTCAGCCAAATTTGCCTCAGCCTTAGATCCAGAACCCTTAAAAATGTTCTCAAAGGCTTGCAACTCTTTCATCAATTCCGTTAAAGACATCTCCTTCCGGTTAAGGTTGTAGGATGCCTGAAACAAATCGAAATCCTTGGATAAGGTTTGAAAAACCATAACCAGTTGAGTTGCAGCATCGATCTCAGCCCCATTTGCCTGAGCTTCAGACAAATAAGCCATGACTGTCATCATGTGCTCCTTGATGGGAGTTCCAACCTTCTGCCTGCAGTTCATGAGACCTTTGATAGCATCGGTCTTAGCCTGGATAGTTTGTTCACCAAACATTTCCTCCAGGTTATCCATGATCTGCCTAGCAGTTTGATGTTCCTCATGCTGTTTCTGGAGCACGTTAGACATGCTCGCCCGAATATAGCACATGGCACTAAGGTTGGAATTGTCCCAGCGCTCAAGCGCTACAAAATCCCTATCAGGAGCATCGATCGTAGGCGTAGGTGGTCGAGGTTGGGTTAGGACAAAACTGTGTTTCTCAAAGTTTAGGACGATTAGCAAGTTCCTTTTCCAGTCATTAAAATTCTCGCCAGTTAATTTGTTTTGCGTAAGTATCACAGATAAAGGGCTTGACATTTTGATCTATAATAAGAAAACATGTAATAAGTATGAGCAAACATCCTATCAGTTTATAAAATATGATTTTGTAATGAAACAAAAAGATCTATATGCAATCTAAATGTTCATGTGTAAAACCCTTAAAACACATACCTTACAACGACAATTCCTAGCTACCGCTTTCTAAGCTACCGAGGGGTAGTCATAGAATAACTAGCCAAGAACACGGATCCCTTCCGATTAATACATATTCATCCATGGAACAAACTCCATTAAATATATATTAACTATCGTTTATTTGGCCACTAATTTACATAACAGAGCCTCGAGGGAGGGTTAATAAATAAAGTAGTATGAGTGTGTAACCATCGTTTCCAATTTTGAATCCATATTTTACATCCGCCACCGAGGGGTGATCTAAACATAAAATATGCCCAAAATTGTTATCCTTTCGGAAATCCAAATCAGTGTGCGCTCTAGGTAAGATACCTATCCGAAGGGAATTCTCGGATCGAAACCGAGTAGTAGGCACTACCATGCGTAACTATTGGACCAACGATGGAGGCCGTAGGTCTTAGTGTGTAAAACCTTCTCCCACTCAATCTTTTAAATTAGGGTTTTTGTTTTTTATGCATAAACAATATTTATTGAGTGGCACTCCCTAGTCTATATGGCATGTTATCAATACATCATGAAATAGTATTACATATTCATATAGCAAGTCATCATCCATGGTTTGCAAAATATGTAAATAGCCGTGGATCATGATTCCATCCTAGAGAAAAGAAAATTGCAAAATTTACAAAAATTAACCGAAACATATATCGGCCTTCATTTGTAGATCCATGCCGTGTATCCTTCTTCAATGTGTCTTCCTTCTCCAATGTCACATCTTTTTAAATTTAAAATTAAATTTAAATTTCAAAAAAGATTATATGTGATTTTTAATTTTAATCAAAATTACAAAATATCAAAATTTAAATTAAAAATCCGGTTTATTAAATTTTAAAATTTAAATTTGAAATTTCCAAATTTAAAATTTGAAATTTCCAAATTTCAAATTTAAATCACAAAATTTTAAAATTCATAATAATATCCATTAAATTTAAATTTAAATTTTCAATTTTGATTTCCAAATTATCAAAATCACATATCATTGGAAATTAAATTTTCAAAAGATTCTTGTGATTTTTTTTTTTTAATACAAAAAAAATTTTTTTGATTAAAAAAAATTTCCAAAAATAAAAAAATCACATCCTTTGAAAATTTCCATACCTTCGTTCATCTTCAATCTCCTTGAATCCATTGTAGCCCGAATTTTACAAAAAAATTCCTATGCCGTTTCCGGCTTACAAAATTTCTAGGAATTGAAAGAACGACCTAGCGGTGATTATAGACCGCATCTATTACACTTGAAAAACCTAGATACAAATTCTAACCTCTATGGAATCATGACCGGCAAAATTGAACAAGCATCATATATTATCAAAATAATATAAAGCATTCATCCATACATCCATTCATAATATATTTAACATACTCAAAATAAAACCTAGAGTGCCAACTCTCTAAAATATTTCATTAATGCATGGAGAGAAATTTATTTGATCAAATAATTTATATTATATGCATGATCATGAGTTGGCTCTGATACCAGTTGTTGGAAAAATCGGATCCGGTATTGGAGTTACGGCGCAGCGGAAGTTTTAAAAATTTTATGCCGTTTCCGGAAAAGAAGCTCATGATGCATATAACAATAAATTAATTCATGATCAAGCGTACCTTATTTCTTGGATTCCGGAATTGCTAGAGCGTTTGACCAACGTGTCTTCTCTACTATTCTCGAGTTCCACGTCTCAAAGTGTGTGTGGGCACACGTTCTATGAATCCAAGCGACCGGTATTTCTTTCCGAAGTCTAGATCCCTCCTTCTCAATTCCGATGATCCTCGTTGAGAATTTGATCCAACTTCTTTCTTCAAAACTACAAAACAGAAACCGGTTAACCTCCTATGAAAATAATCACTCGGTTTAACCTTTCTCGCAGTTTTGATTCAATGGAATTTTCTTTCTTTTTCTTTTTTTTCTTTAAAATTATCAAAAATTGGTTTTTCAAGAACTCCTAGCCTTTATATAGTATTACAATCCTTTTCAAAATTTATCTCCTACTTGAAAAATAATTAATAATTATTTTCCGGATAAATCTTGAACCAAAAGATCATACAACTTTAGGGCTAGATTCATTGAACCTAAAAACAAATTTCAAGAGGAAATCCCCTTTAAAATTCGGCCACAAAGTGAGAGAAATCTTGATTGGTGGTTTAAATTTTAAATCAAGAATCTAGACTAGTCAAAAGATCCTAGTCCTATCTAGATTCAAACTTCTTTTAAACCTTTTCGAATTTAAATAGGATTCACATATTTGAATAAATATTTTCCATAAACATTATCCATATTAATTAATTTAAATTAATGAAATATTTCAAATTTTCTTTCCTCACAAAAACCATGCACCTCTTTAATTAGGAAAGAAAAATTCATGAAATAATCTCCATTATTTAAACCAATTAATAATTAAATGTTAGGAATATATTTAAATAATTTTGAAACAAAATTTTCTTCCCTCCATACAATTAAAAAACGTGCACCACTTTTAATTAGGAGAGAAAAATTTTGTTTTCCAAAATTCAAATACAATCTTATTTTCAAAATTCAAATTAACCAATCACATGTTGACAAATCATTTGTCTACAAATTTCACATGTCCAATCCTTTCTGGATTGCATGTTAGAGAGTACCATGTCTTAATAGACATTACAAAATTCCATTTACAATTTACCGATCTCATTAGGAACAAATCCCGAGACGCTTCGTGGAACTATATGAGCTAATAGAGGGACCCGATGGAAATATGTAAAGAGGCTCCTATAATTGTGAAAAATTAATCCCAGATTAATTATCCATCAATTATCAACTTCAAAACTATTCCACTAAAAGTTTGAAGCTGAACTCCTGTTTACATACCGTATTACGAAAGCTCTCTCACGTAGTGCTTCTTCCATGATTTATTCATCGCTTGCTTAATCCCCATATGTTATCCATGATTGAATTAAGGACTTTTTCCGTTTTACCTTTTCAATCATTTTAACTTAAAGTTCAATTATTCTCCATTGAAAGAACCACCAATTGTAAAACCATACAATTGGAAAACCACCAGAGAACACAAAGTAAACCGATGGCCAAGATCTTGTTATACTATCTTTCAATCCCCGAATAATACCTTTAAGTAGATAACATTTACTATCATTAAGATAGCTATGGATTCCGTATCTATGAATCTTGATTTCTCCATCCATAAGTCATGCACCCAAAACACAAGTATGTTGACCATGAATTAACAGTGTCTCACCTTTAGTGCATCAAAGTACATAAGTCATGGATGCGAACTCAAGTAATCATTTCAGGATTAAGATTAATGCAGGATGATAATCAAAGTATCATTGATTCTTATAAACGGAATTATTAAACCGAATCAATTAACACTTTAGGTCCAGTCCAATGTCATACCTCAATACTGGTATACATTAAAGTTTCTACTCGGAACCTATCCGATGGTCAAGACAAACCATCCCTCCAAGGAAGTAGACAACCTTTACAATCTTATCATGAATAAGATCCCCAAATCTTATTCCGTTGATTGCGGACTATTTATTTAGACTGTTATCAAATTACCACGTCTTCTATGCATACCCCGTATACATATGGTAATTCGATATATTACCAACAGCCTAGGAGTATTTTATGTTTGCTCAAAATAATTATACAATCAACAAATGAAAGTAAATAGGACACAACTTATTAAACATGAATAATTTCCTCTTATTAATATCAAAATGTCATATTTACAGAAAATCCCTAAGATTTTCTATCCTTAGGGCACCTATAGATCCCAACAGAGTGTGTGTGTGTGTGTTTTTTTTGGGGGGGGGGGGGGGAAGGGGCGGGTGTACTCGCTCAATAATTTTTCTAAGAAATAGTAGATTTATGGCTGGTGCTTCAATTTTTCATGTCATGATACTAAAACTTTCTGCCTCATGTCAGTTACAAAGGGATTTCATAGAAAAAGTTTAAGTAAATAATTTTTTAAATAACAAAAAAGTATTTCCAATGATCTTTAGAGATTTTGAGAGCATCTTGAGTGCAAATGTAAATGTTAATTCTATATTTATCATGGAAAATGTGCAATATCATATTTGATATGTTATTTATTAAGCTTTGAAGAAAGTAAACTTTTAATACCTAAATTTAAAAATGAAAATACTACGATGACTAAATGAAAAAAAAAAAAATCAAGATATTAACCAATAACAAGTAGATGTTAATGCTTGATATTTGTTAGACTTGATGGAAATTTTATTATCGAACTTAGCAATTTTCATACAACATTGTATTAACATGTGATTTTTCTACCCAAATACTAAAATTTGCCTTTGACACATAATTGCATTGACAATGCTCTAACTTAACTTGAGATAGTAATTAGTGTTCCAATCATATTGATTAAGTAAAATATTGTTCGACTCCGCAGGATTGCTGGAAATTAAACGTGAAATTTATTTTTTATTGGAAAAATTAAAGGGGAAAAAGAAGGATTATTTTAGCTATTTATTATTTTTGTTTTATTTTTTGAACTTAATAGTGAGAAATTCAAACTATTTATCTTATGACAAAAACAAGCATAAAATTACCATTACCTTATATTTGTAACCAGTTTAGCTATTTATTATTGATTCAAAGCGTAAAGGTGAAATTATAGAAACGAGTATTAAAGGAGAAAATCAATTTTATGTGCTTTCAGTAAATAATATTTTGCTTGGAATAAAGAGAACCATCACGTCTCCAGTGAATCGTGATTGAGTAATTCATTGTGTACTATGATTGACTAACACAGTTACCAAACGTCTGGTATTGTCAAATTGAACTAATTGAGTACAGTCAAAGAAATAATTACGTACTGAAATTAAGACTAATAACTACCAAATAATTCATTTTTATCCACGTACGATTTATACCATCAAGAAGGGAACTCATCCAATTAAAAGAAAATAATTTTAACCGGATGAGTCAATCATTATAAATTTGACCCAAAACTTAATTAAGACCCTATATAATATTTGTTAGAAAAATAAAATATTTATTCAAGTATAAGAATGCAAGGATAGGGTATAAAAATTTATATATAGGTAGAATTTCTGTTTTAAATTGTTACATTTTGTACAATTTTTTTTATTAGTTTTATCCATTTTTTAATGTGAATTTGATCAAATTTAACATTTAAAAACATGTGTTGTTGATAAGATATTCTAAAGCAAAAGGCTTCAAAAATATGTCTACTTACAATTGTGAAAAGGAAAAAACGAAAATGATGACAGTAAACCATTTTCCTAGACTAGTAAATATTTGGTCAAAGGGAACAAAAACATTTTTTTTTAAAATAAAGTTTTTAACAAAAATAACGGAGGCTATAGACAGGTGCCTAGAGAGTCTCAATTCCCAACTGAAACGCAGGAAAAAAAAAAAAAGGAGAAGGTGATGGTGGTTAAGCTAAATTTGACTTTTGGTAATTTTGACCATGAATTAAAATATCCACGGCATCATCGATATTTTCACAATATTATTTATATTTTAAAGTCTCAATGATATGGATAATAAGAGGGAATGATATTTTTTCTTAGAATATCTATTAAATATCCACAATATCAAAATATACCAAAAATATCTGTAAATATTCTTGAATATCCAGAATATTTGTGGATATTTTCATAAAATATCCAAAAACTCTAGGGAAAACTTTTTTTTTTTTTGGGTAAAAATTTCAATTTTGACGTACATTACATTTTTTTAAAATGTCAATAAAATGTGATAATATTCTTCAATAGTTGAAGATCATGATTGTAAGGCAGTAGGTGAGGGTAATGAGGCAATTAAAAAACAACATACAAGAAGATGTGATATGACTCAAATGAGTCAAACTGATAAAAATTCTATTGCCTTAAGTTTAGATTCCATGAGCTTAGGAATTAAGCAAAGTTCATACGGTTATAATCCTTATTATGATTCTTAAATGTAGTCTAGTTTAGAAATATAAAATCTTCGCCCTTTTTTCGATATATTGGCATATTTTCCATCACAAATTAATATCGAGATATCATTGCATATTCATCTTGATTACTGATTATGTAAGATAAATCAATATTATCTAATTTATGGGTTAATAACTGGAAGAGATTAAGAAACATATGATACATTAACAATTACCTTCAAAACTATTTAGAGATAAATCTTAAAAAATATATTGGTTAGATCAAAATAACACCCACCTAATGTTTTTTAATATACTAGAAGCTCTTTTTTGTATTAAAGACATTTAAAACTTATTTGTGTTCTTTTATGTTTGATATTAACTTTCTATATAATATATTAAATTATTATATTTTGTATTTTATTGTAGTATCTAACCAATACGTAATATCATATCAAAGCTATAATTAGTGTATAATTATTGTGATTTTCTACTATATTATGCGATAAAACTTTCATATTTAATAAAGAAATTATATTGTTTTGTTATGAAATTAGTTCATAGAAAGTTAGGGTAAGTTTGGTTTGATAGTTTGAGTTGAAATATTTTAGTTGTAATAGTAAATTTTTTTGAATTTTCAGATAAGATAAAAAATTTTTTAGAAAAAAGATAAAAATTTTTTAGGAAAAAGACAAAAAAAAAATTGAAATAAATTTGAGATAAATTGTTCCCAAACTCCCCCTTATATTTCATAAAATTTTTACAACAAATTATAAAATTTTTTTGAATATTTATTTTTTCACGGATATCTGTTGACATTTTCATCATTGATTTGACTGCATTTATTAGGTATTACACTGAATAGACATCTGAAAGGATTTGGCTGCACTCATTTATTGTGATGACTAGTTTTACACCCTTTCTTTTCTAAACAAAATTCCGATAACTTTTGGGGCTGTGAAAGATATACCTTTTCTATCTTCTGAGAAATCTTCTCGAGATCAAAGATACAGGTTTTTTTTTTTTTTTTTTTTTTAAGTGACAAAGATATTTGAATCAAATATTATTTTTATGGGATGCGACAATCAGACCCACCCTTTTTATCCCATGGGGAAAAAAATTTTAATCACTACGAGAAAGTTTGATGGAGTAGTTTAAGTTGAGATTTTTAAATTAGAATAGTAAATCTTTTTGAATTTTTAGAAAAGTCAAAAAACTTTTTGAAAAAAAGATAAAAATTTTAAAAAAAAAAGACAAAAAAAAATTTGAGTTAAGTTGGTTGAGTGCATTTATCAAAGAGACCCGTACATCTTTTTTCAACCTCAATGGTTGAGATTAAAAGTTTGCACCAATATTATTACAAAATTGAAACACACAATCACATTTGAAAAATAAAAAATAAAGAAAGGAAAAACTTTCTTAAAAAAAAAAAAAGTAGAAATTACAGAGGTTGCTCCTCAACCATGTCGGCCATTGTATAGTCGCCGGCAACACCGTCGCGTAAGTCAAAGGTCGCTGCATGTAACAAGTCCTCGGACGACGCCACATGGATGACGTCGGAGTAGCCTCGGACGGCGGCGGAGATGGCAGAGAAGACGATGTAAGAAGAAATCTGGGTTTTTTTTTCTTTGCTAACTTTCTGGCGATCCCACAGCCAACCGTGGTTCCGCACGAAGGGCGACGGCCGAACCGAGAATCGCGTCAGAGGCCAGGACGGAGGGGGCGATTTTCCGACGGAGACGACGGCGTGGGGAGGTCATGGTCGACGATTGATCTGCGCAGATCTGGAAAGCTTGCGACGTGGTCGACGCCGAAAAGCTTGCGACGTTGGCGGAGGGGACTCGTTGTATGCTGGAACCGCAACCACCGGCAAGCTCCTCTGACCTCCGAATCTCATGGCTACGAGAAGAGCATGGAGCTGCGACGGAGCTGGAAAATCGCGAGCGATGGCCGACGTCCCCTCCGTCGTCAAGCCGTCCAGACCCCTTCGCCGTCGAGACCCCTCTCGAGCCACCGAGGCCCATCATCTCGGTGGTCTGGAAACTATCCAGTTTTTCCTTTCTTTTTTTTTTTTTTTCCCAATGTTTTTCACTTGTCATCTGGTGTAAAAATACCACATTCATTTTAATGTCTGTTTTTAATTTTAGCCGTCCAAGAAGGTTAAAGATTTTTACCGTATCAATGAAATAAAAAACCTTCTATCACTGTAGAATCTCCTTATTTTTATATAAATTATGATAATAGAAATCAAAGATTAATTTCATAAATATCACTAAATTATGTACTTTATTTCACTTTGTTTATCAAACTCTAAAAATCATTTATTACGCCTTGTAGTCTACATAAAATCATTCATTTCACCTTGTCTATTTTTGCCTATCAATTTAACAATACCGCTGATGTGGCCTGCATATTAAGGATTAATAAATGATTTTTAAAAGAAAACTCTATTATTAAAGTATTAAATTATAAAATTAATAATCCTTGATATAAAATCATATAAAAATTTAAAAACACATTAAAAAAAAAAAAAAGCACTAACTCTCTCTCCCTCCTCTCTCTATTTTTCTCTCTGAATTTGTCTTTGTTTTTTTCTCTGCAAGTTTAAGGTCATCAATGGAGTCTACGATCTAAAGCTTTGAGAAGGGTCTTTGAGTGGGAGGAGGGGTCTAGGAGCTTTGCTGCTTTGGCAATCTCGCTTTGGTTTGCGTGTTTTGTTTATGTATGTTTAAGAGAGAGAGAGAGAGAGGGATAGAGATTTCAAGATTTTATTCAAATCCATGGCAGCTTCCATAGAGAAATCGAATTGGTGGGACTCGAATAGGTTCCATGGCGTAATCGAATCAGTAAATCTCGAAGACCCATGGTGGCTTCCACGTCCATTTGCTCCGTTTCCTCTTCGAATTGGCGGAACCTCCATGGGGGCTCCCATGGCGGAATCGAGGTGATTCTCGGCTTCGTGCAAAGCGATCTCTGCCTCCTTGGCTTCTTGCTTGTGTTGGAGCTCCATGGCGGCACAAGATTTGTAGGCCTCGACCTTGAAGTGCTTCATGAGGTCTTCCATGGTTGATGGGTCGAAGTTCCCGTCGAACATTTTTTAACGTTTAAGATTGTTTATTTTTATATTATTTTATATTCAGAATTATCAGTTTTTGATTAATATTTTCTACTGATTACGGTTTTATTTTAAAAATTATTTATTAACCTTTAATTGCATGTCACGTCAACAAAATCGTCAAATTAATATACAGAAATGGCTAAAAGGAGTGAATTGAGTGGTTTTATATACTTTTAAGGCGTATAATGAACGGTTTTGGAAATTTAGAGGACAAAATGAAATAGAGTGTATAGTTTAAGTGGTATTTGTAAGATTAATCTAAAAATCAATAAGTGTGGTTGCAGACTTAGTCTAGCTGTAATATCATACCTGACTCTACCAAAAGGTGTAGAGTTTGAATTCTCTCGTCTCCAAATTCAAAAAAATCAATAATTATATCAAAATATTCTGGTTGGAGTGGCACATTTTTAACACATTTACTATTTAGTCATCCAACAAGATATTAAAATATAAAAATGATTAGCTGCAAAATTTCATCTAAATTATAGCTTTTAAAACACTTTTGTCCCCTACTATTAGTTTTTAGATATAAAACTGATGTGACATGCACAAGACAAGAAAATTAAGGGCATTAAGGTATATTGCATTTTCAACAATATTAAGATAGTACTCTTGCACTTTTAAAATAAGATTAACTATATAATTATATCTCTTAGTTTTAATTATTTCTCAACTTATTCTTTTGTTTTTATCAGGGGTGGCAATTCGTATTACGTGTCGGGTTCGTATCGTGTTAAAGCCGTGTTGATTTTTGTCTTTCCCAACCTGGACACGACCCACGATATGAAAATTTCTTTAAACTGTGACACGAACACAACACAGACCTGTAACAGAATGACACAACACGAACCGAAATTGACATACGACTCGAAATTGACCCACGACTCAAACAGAACCTGTGACACAAATTTGACCCTAATTGAGCCCGCAACTCGAATTGGACCTGCAACTTGAATTTGATAGAAAAACCAACTCAATTTAAGCAAATTATATTCCAAATTCATAATAAACCTACAACAATAATAATTTATCTTCAGCAAGAACCTACCATTGACAAAACAACAAGTTTTAAGGTTTGTTTTCAAATCCACAATCATAAAATTAAATTTCAAACTCAAGTACAAAATTTACAATCATAGTTAGGCAAAGTCCTATTACAATTATCTTAATAAAATTTACAAATCCAAACACAAACATAATAAAGTCTAAATTCAAACAACATATCACCAACAAAATACTGAGTTCTAGTAGACAAATATAACAAAATAAATACCCACACCAACATTAACAAAAACCAGACACAACAAGTGCAACTCAAGCACATACAAAGTTAGAAGCTTGGTCAATTGTTTTCTCCTCATCAATGTTGAGATCCACAACATTTTGAATGGGCTCATCCATATCTTGGTTAACTATTTTGATTCCAACTACACCAGAAAGATTGAAAAAAGATTTATGATTATGAGATTAATTTAATAATGCTAAGTAATAATAGAGAACTTGGGAAAATTTACCTTCACTCCCAAACAACCAATCTCTTGAGCATATAATTGCCTCAACGGTGTCATGCTTAAGAAAGCTACGAAACTGGTCAAATACATGACCACCAACACTAAATGCAACTTTTGAAGCAATTGTTGATATAAGAATGCTCAAAATATCACGAGCAATGCGGTAAGTATAGGGTAGTGACATTGATTTGTCTTCCAATATAAAAGGATGTCTAGATTATCACTCTTTCTCATCCTGGCCTCATCCAAAAAAAGTTCAAACTCCATATTGCTATTTGCACCAAAACAAGAATAAGAGGAGACATCATTAAATTCCTACGCAACAAATAACAAGCATTAGTTTACAAAAATCACTAGTTAGTAAATAAAAATAATAATAATAAAAAGAAATGGAATACAATTAGAAGGCGTTTGGCAAACCAGTCTAAGTTGGGTTTTTTCAGTTCAAAATGAACTGAAGGCGTTTGGTTCGCCCGTTCCTCTTCAACTGGTATCTGGACCGTTACACAGTAAACCCAAATGGGTTTACTGTGCATGCTCTGTTCTCTGCGTTCTCTACAGGTTCCCTCTTCATGCCGAACTTCTGCTCCTCTGAATTAATTCTCGAGTTCCTCCCCCCATGCGCCCATGTGCCTCGGTCAGTCTCCCAGACAGCCTTCGACCCCCTTCCCTGGCGAGCATCTGCGACCTTGCAGGAGGTCCCTGCACTGCAGATTCACCCTCTCTCCCAGGTGAGTGACTACGATTTTGTGGATAGTGTTGACCCCCCTTGGAAGCAGATGTGGCGTCGGGGTTTGGGGATCTCGAACCGAAGCTGAACGCGTGGGTTGATTACCCACTACTTTCGGATTCGGGGAGCTTGTCGACGAGGTGTGAAATCCTGCCCTATTCCGTCCACGTCGCCTGCATACTCGTCGTCCGGTTCAAATTCCGTTAGCCTTGTATGTATTTCGAACCCAATTTCTCGCACTTAACTTCATTAATCTCGGATCCTGATCTGTTGGAGATGCGTTTGTACATGTATTTTCGGACTTCCATGTTTTTTTGTCTTAAATCCGTTTGAGAATTGATTTTCCCCCTTTCTGGGCTCGAAAAATGCAGGCATTTGGTCATGTATTCTCTTCGTACTCTCTTCGATTTTTGGCATGTATTCTCTTCGTATTCTCTTCGATTTTGGGCATGTATTCTCTTCGTATTCTCTTCGATTTTGGTCATTTGTTCTTTATGTATTCTCTTCCTGTTTTCCAATTGCCTAATTGATATGAAACCCAGATTCGGTTTTCACAATAAATTTGTAAATGGAAACGTGCTGTTTGGTTATTCCCATTGTTCGGTTGTTATCCCCTTGTTGTGAATTTGTCTCCCTGTCATTTGTTCTGTTTGTTAATTTCGGTTCGAAAAAATTGGCATTTTGTTTAGCTGGTATGTTATGTGTTCAGTTACTTTGGGATTCGGTTTGTAAGTGTCTCTCTCTGTGTGCCTTGTTGTTTATAGGGTGTTTTGTAAGAGATCTGGTTTTTCGGACTGCATTTGCTGAGTTGTTAGTAATTTGTAAGGAAGATATGTTTTTCAGATGGTATGTTGTGTGTTTGTAAGAAGTCTAGTTTGGATTCCATTTTACAATAATGTTTCAGTTCTTTGGAATTAAAGCTTTAGGACGACTCTTTCAGGTTCCGGTCTGTTTGGGACCAGTAGGCAACCCGGTTTCACAACATTGGTATTAACCCAACATTGGCGATGATGTATACAGCATATTTACACATATTGTAATTTAATCTGACTGGTGAGTTAGTTACCCGATACGTAATGTCAGTTACCGGTATATACGGACATATTTCCTGTGTCGGGGCAATGTTACAGGTTATGCTTCGCATAAACGTATTTTGCCCCGAACACAATGTCACAAATGCCATGGTAGCTGTCTATCTATCGGGTGCTTCACATCACTCAGATCAAAAATGTTGTACGATCTATACTGAGCCAACTTATAAACGGATCCGTTATGTGTGTTTGTTAATTAGCTTTCTACAGTTTTGATGTTCGGTTTCTTAAGGAAATGCCGCGAAAAGCATCGGGTGAGACCTACGTTTGGGACATCGCGAAAGAGAAAATTCCTTGAGAAACTCGATGAGTACCTGACAACAACGAGCGGTAAACAACCTACCTCAGCAATCCTCGATCTTTGGGCCGTGAAATTTAATGCTGATTTTGGCGGTGTACCGGCTTTCGGATCGACATTATCTCAAAAGAAAGAGCGCATGAAAAGGATTTATAAGGGGTGGAAGGAGTTGCAGGCTCATACAGGCCTAGTGTACGATCCTATAACGGATCGTGTCATTTGCTCCGATGAAGCATGGCAGAGTTTCATTCGCGTAAGCGTTCTGTCTATCTCATTCCAATTCTAAGAAATATTCTTCCGTTTTGATGTTTTTAATTTTACGATTTTACAATATCTTGCGCAGCGGAACAAAGAGTGCAAACATCTCAGGCACGAGGGACTGCGCCACAAGGAGCTATACTATAATGTTTTCGACAGAAAGCATGCTGCGGGTGCCTCGGCCTATGGGTCCGTAATAATGCCGAACGACATGCCACCGTACTTCGACCCCGAGATGTCAATGGATAACTCAGTCTACCGGCCTGTATTAGATGAGGATTCGACGTCAATGGCGGGGGTGCACCATGTTAACACCATGAGAACCGATGCCGATGCAGGTCCATCGCGGTCTAGGGGGAGTTCCGAAAAGAGGAAGCAACGAGATGAAACGGATGAGATGACATTCTTGGCTATGCAGGAAATCGTCAACCATTTCCGGGGCAGATCGCAATCGGCAACAAGCAACGAGCAATCAAGCCGCACAGATCCCATGTTCGTCTGTATGAATATCATGGAAGAAATGGGTGTTCCCCCCAACGAACGGGCTTTAATGTGGAACTACTTCGACCCGCGACCACGTCTCCAGCGAACCTTCCTAAAGCTTAAAGAGGTCAATAGGCGGGCGATTGTCAATATGGTTCTTCATGGCCATCCACCCCCGGCTAATTGATTTTCGATTTTTTAATAAAACTTTTTCATATTTTTTATTGTTACGGCTACGACTGCGACGGTTCATCGGACAGGAGGAGGTTTTTTTTTTTTCCCTATATTAATGTTTTTTTTATTGTATGGACATAATGACTGTACGTTTTAATTTTTAACATCCTTTGCATTATCATTTACGCTTTATTAATTTATTACGGAAGGCGGGCATTTTCCCTACTTAAAACTAGTGTTAATAACATATGTGACAATAATTTAATAACAGGGTCGCAACTAATTTCGGTACTCTCAGGTGAACATCCATTGCTGCCTGGACGAGTTTCATATTCGGCAAAATGAACTCGGATAGTTCCTCTTCAAACCACGAAGAAGATTCCGACTACTTAGAAAACGATTGCAACCAAGGGGATTGTAACCCCCATGATTATTATATTATGCAGGCCGTGCTAGCGATGACAAGCACCAGGCGTAACAGCCGAAGGGCTCCACAACCCATGCATGATTCAATGCTCATTGGTAGCAGGCGCGTCGACGAGATATTAAATGGACACGACGGAATTTGTCAGACAGTGACCAGTATGCAGGCGCGAACACTTCTGGTATTAAGTAACATGTTAGCGACTCAGGGATTATTGACGCCAACATGTAACATGAATGTAAACGAGCAACTGTTCATTTTTTTATCCATATGCTCACAAGGCGCAACCATTCGACAAACATCGTATTTGTTCCAGCATTCGTACGAGACAACTTCCCGTTGGTTCGATAACGTCCTGCAGGTTATTTGTTCGTTGAAGGACGAATTCATACGGCCGCCGGACTACACAACCGTCTAGCAGTTGATTCTAGAGCATCCGAACAAATACAGACCTTGGTTTGATGTACGTTTTTTTACCGTTAGCCTCGATATACCCATTCGCTGCTCGATCTTAGCAAATAATGTAGTGTTAATGATGTTTATCACATGGAACCGTACATCGTCTTATGCAGGATTGTATTGGTGCCATAGATGGCACACACATCCCATGTGTCCCACCCCGTGAAAATGCAGACGCTTGGTTTAATCGCAAAGGGTATCATTCGCAGAACATACTAGCGGCAGTCTCTTTTGACATGCGATTCACGTATATGTTAGCTGGGTACGAGGGATGTTGTCATGATGCTAGAATGTTGGCCGACGCAATAGAATACCATGGATTTCCAATGCCTCCACAAGGTACGCATATTCCTCGAATATTACGTAGTTATCTTCATAATGGTTAGGAAAAAAATAATTTGGTGATGGCCTAACAAATTAATTTTGTTTTTATTGTGTAGGAAAATACTACTTAGCAGATTCTGAGTATGCGAATAAGGATTGTTTCCTCAGCCCATACCGACGGGAGACGTATCATTTACCAGAGTATCGAAGAAGTCAAGTCGGTCTACGCAACAGGAGGGAAGTATTCAACTACACGCATGCTTCGCTGCGCAATTGTGTTGAGCGAACATTTGGTGTATGGAATGCGAGGTTTAAAATACTTAGAAACATGAATAGCTATCCAATGGACAAACAAAAAATGATCCCCGTGGCCTGTGCAGTTCTGCATAATTTTATTAGGATGGTGCAGGTTGGGGACCAAGTGTTTGCTGATTATGAGGCAGATAGTGTGCCTGTAGGGGGAAATGTCGATATCAACGATGACTACGTGCTTCAGGAGGATATCGTTGGTACAGGCCCAAGTACTGGAACGCAACAACCTACGTCGAGGACACGTAGAATGAATCAGATGAGAGATACGTACGCCGATCATATGTGGGAAAGATATCAAGCATCTCCATGGTATTAATCCCATGTCTTTGTTGGTTTAGTGATTATTTGTGTTGGGAAAAATATTGTACCCTGATTTATAATGGGGTTTTTATCATTTTTTTGTATGAACAAGAATAACTTCTTACGTTGTTATATTTATCGCTATGTGTTTTTTTAAAAAAGAAAATGTAAATTTTGGATCAAAGTTGATCAGGTATTAAAAATTAAGCGTATTAACAATTTTTAATTTTCCATGTTAAAAACAACACATGAATTAATTAAATAAATGAATTAATCCATTCAGCTCAGATTTTGAACATCCAAACAGGGCCTTTATTTTTTTTTTTAAAACCTCACACTAAACACTCAACTCAACTTAAACTTTTCAACTCAAACTTTTTTACCAAACACTCAACTCAACTTAAACTTTTCAACTCAAAATTTTTACCAAACACTCAACTTTTAAACTAAACTAAACTTAACTCAACTTAAACTTAAAAATATCATCTTAAATCATTACACCAAACACCCTTTTATCACCTTAAAAAGATCATATTAATCCACATTCATTGCTTGTGTTGTTTTACGATTGTCCTTTTTCTTACTAGAGGGTGGAGTGACATTTTTACCTTCAGCAAGCTTCAACTTGTATTCTTCTAAAAGGGCTTCCAACTTCATATGCAATGAGAACAATTCAGAAGAGTTTTCCCATAAGTTTTGTCATAGCAAAAAGCAACAAACTCTTACTCATACCAAGGATCTCATACAAGTGCTAAAGCTAGGATGGGGCTGAATTCTAACCAATATTTTTGAAAGTTGCTCCACATATCCAATGCCATACACTTCAAGTAGTTATCTCCAGATTTCAAAGTAGTTTTTAAGGTTATCTAACAATCAAAAATTGCTGGAAAGTACAAATTGGCTATAGGATATTTGGTTCCAGAAAATATAAGTGTTGATTTGTAAAATCCTTTCAGAAATTTTGAAATTTTATGAACTCTTTCTCACTCCTTGCTTGAAAGACAATGTTTATAATTCGAATAACTCAACTCCAAGTATTGAAAAGCACGTTGGTTAAAGATGGCACTTTCAAGCATGAGGTAAGTTGAATTCTACCAAGTAATCACGTCTTGAGACAAGCCTCTCTTACTACCCATTGAGACCAACTTCACACATTCTAAAAACTTTTGCTTCCTTTGTTGTGACCCTTTATCAATACTTTTCAAATCATCTTGCTCAATTAGATTAGGTATATGGTTAGAACATCTCAAATGAAAGAATTCACCATGATAAGGCAACAAACCACACAAGTTCAATTGACATTTTAATGCATCCACGGAGACATCATTAGAAGCTGAATTGTCTAAAGTGATATTGAAAATCTTTTTCTCAATTCCCAAATCACTCAACAAAGAAAAAATCTTCTCAGATAGTGCTATACCAGTGTGCAAAAATTTAGTATCCTTTTATACAACTTCCAATTCTTATCAATATAATGAGTAGTCAAGCACAAATATCCATCATTAGTTAAAGACGTTCACAAATCAGATGTCAAACTTATTCTATCGGGGTGTAACATACTTTTTACTTTGACTTTCTCTCTTTGATACAACTTAAGAGGGTTAGCTTTAGCAGTATTTCTGGACACTAATTCCACACCAAGATACAAATATTGGAGCATTGCCCTTAAGCGCTTGTCCTCAACAAATTGGAATGGCAAAACATGCAAAATGATGTAAGTAGTTATCAATTCATGTTATTTTTCAGAATCAAATTGACAAGAGCCAAAAGATAACAAACCAGTATCACGAGTAATAAGCATTTGACCAGTGTCTCTAGTTTCTGTTTTTGGACAAGTTTTAATATGCTTTAACATGTTACCTGTCCTGTACTTGCTAGAGGCAAGATACTGTTGTCCACATTTCTTGCAAGCACTCTTCAACTTCTTATCTGGATTAAGAAGAAGAAAGTTGAAGAACTCCCAAAATTTTGACTTCAACCTTTTCTTTTTTAAAGGTTTATTGAGATCACTGTCCTGAAGTTTGATCACATTTTCGTCAAGCTCAATGTCCACATGAATTGCATTCTCTAAATCAATATTCTCGATTTGTGCCTCAAGATCAACATGGTCCATCTATAAATTAAAAAAAAATACATAAGAATAATAATGCATAATAAGATAAAGAGAAATATTTCGAATTAAAATTAATACAAGTACATGAACTTATACAATAACAAATTAACACTTTCAAGAAAATTTTCTACACTCTCAATGCATCTCGACTCAAGAAAATATCATAATTTGAAAATACAAGAAACAATAATTCAAAAACCAGTTGAACTTACATGAAATTCAAACTAACTGATTTACTCCTTTTCATTATTGTAATGACCAACCTTTCTACAACTTTACGATTTTCTTTTTAACGAATCAAAGTTTGTAATCCCTATGTCTATGTGAAATGCTTGATCTAAGTTATCAGAGCATTATTGAGTTCTTGTAAGGTTTTAAGACTCGATGATAAGTTATTTATGCAAGTATGAAACCTTTTGTAAAAAAAAGATGCGATTAGGGTTTACGATCCTATGTCAGTCATTGTTGACTGAAATAACCTATGGAAAGGTTAAGACGGTGCTACAGTATAATTAAAAGTATGGAAATTATACTGTGAAAAATCATCATGATGTATGAACAAGCAAGAATAGGGTATGAGACCACAATACGAGAATCAAGTACATATACAGACCAATTAGAACGAAACAGTTTTAAGTTTTAAGAAAATGGCCAAACGGTGCCTAATGGGAGGACACCTTGTTTTTGAATACAAATGGATGATCATTGGAGGAATCTTTAGCCACTAAGTATTCCTTGTGAACGGTCACCTCATAGGGACCAAAATGCAAATATTTTATTTTTAGGGGCCAATATGCAATTTTGAGAAAATTGAGTAAGTATAGGATTTTTAGAAAATTAAGAAAGCATTAAGAGGGTGACTAAGCAAGAATTTGGAAGCCAAATGCCTCCTTGATAGTCGGCCACCTCACAAGGACTTGTGTGCAAAATATTTTGTATTTATGGACTAAAGTGCAAATATTCTTGCCTTTAGGGGTCAAAGTGGAATTTTGAGAAAATTATGTGATTATAGATAAATATGGAAATCCTTGGAGTTATAGATTTTTCTAACTAGAGTTTCAAATCCAATTAAGTCAATGATCAATTGCAAGCTTGGTTAACTTGGTTAGAAACCAAAGAAATGAGTTAGGGTTTGGTGAATCAAAATTGACCTAACCATGTTCTTCCACATGGACCTTCTAGAACCGGCCACCTCATGGTTCTATGACTAAATATTCATTTTTTAAGGATCATTATGCAAATTATGAAAATTTGAAGTTCATTAGAACTTGACATCTCACATTTTTAGCCTTGCTAAGTAAGCATTCTAGCCTTGCATACTTGGCTACGTGTTGTGTCCCTTTACTTTGCTCAACATGGCCGGCCACCACAAGGAAAGGACACCTCATGCTACTAGCTTTGATGAGCAAACTCCTAGCCTTGTTCACTTGGCTAGCTAAGACATAACATGGCCGGCCACCACAAGGAAAGGACACCTCATGCTATTAGCTTTGATGAGGGAGCTCCTAGCCTTGCTCACTTGGCTAGCTAAGACACACAACATGGCCGGCCACTATAAGGAGAGGACACCACGTGCTACTAGCTTTGATGAGCAAGCTCCTAGCCTTGCTCACTTGGCTAGCTAAGGCATGCACACATGGCCGGCCAACACAAGGAGAAGACACCTCATGCTTTTAGTTTTGATGAGCAAGCTCCTAGCCTTGCTCACTTGGTTAGCTAAGACATGCAACATGGCCGGCCACCACAAGGAGAGGACACCTCATGCTTCTAGCCTTGACGAGCAAGTCCCCTAGCCTTGCTTACTTGGCTAGTTTGAGCAAGCATGGCCGGCCAACACATAAGGGTTCTTGAGCAAATAAGTTTACTCTCAAGGATTATTAAGCAATTCAAGAAATAAGTGATTTCACCTATAAATAGGTGGAAGTAAAATCACTTCAAGAACTTTTACTGAAACTCAAAGTTGTGCAGCTCATCTCCATAACCTCTCCCCTAAGAGCCGAATCAAAAAGAAAAGAAAAATAGAGTAGAAGAGTGAGCAAGAGTTAGAGGCCGGTTTTGGTGCTAATAGTGTGTGAGGAAAGACTTTTCAACCATAGCCTTGGTCCACCTTCTTGAAGTTTGAGGTAAACCTTTTACCCTCTAGTTCTTCAATTGAGTTTTGGATTAAAGATTTAAGTGTATTATGTGCTGGAAATGTAAGAGTATAAGCTCACTCTTTAATTTTATGCACTAGGGTTTTGGTAAATGCTTGATTTTGCCTAATTATATAGGAGTTGGTGGTCTCTAGTTATGATTTGATGCAAGTTTATGATTTTTGAATTAGAGGTTAGTTTGCTGTGAGGATGCCTATTACCTATTTGCTATGTCTGTTTATGCTCAAAAATAACTTCTTATGAATGAATAAGAAAAAAGATTTGTTATGTTGCAATTAGGGTTTGAGAAAACCCTAAAAACTCTAAATTGGTATGGATTACCATTTGGGATTGCACAAAGATAGTATGCATAAGAAATGAAAGAATGATCACAAAAATATTATGAAACACCCTGCATGCTTGTTATAGGCACATGGTTTTAACCGTTCGAGTTAGTACGCACGTACTTTTACATAAGAACTCGTTTGATTGAAATCTGCCACTTTCGGATTTAAAGGAACAGTTTTTTGGAAATAAGATTTTGAGGCCCTTAAAGGCCGAATTTGGAAAAATTCAAAACTGCAAAGTTGTAGAGAATGAAAAATTCTAGGGGCAACATGAACCGTTTTTAAAATTAAGGCTCCTAAGGTCTCCATTTTTATCAAAACCCGAGACCAATTTTTAGGGTTAGTGAATATGGTCAAAAATTTTCAAAAGGAGAAACAAGTAGGTTGGAGATAGATTCAAAGTTTTGACCAAAAACAAAAGTTTTAGATTTTGATGTTGCCTACAACTTTCATGAAGGAAATTTTGTGAAATTCAAAACATATTTTAAAGAAAACACTAGATTTCCAAGATTGTGCAGGGTATGGTCAATTTCCATTCAAGATTTTCAAAATAGGCAAATCCTATTCACTAACAACCAAGTCTATAGGATTAAGTTAGTTAAATGCAAGTTTGAATCATAAAAGGATAGAATGATTCTTACCCTACGATTCTTCTGAAAACAGGAAGGTAACCTGTTACCGTGTTTTGACGGAACCCAGGATTAAGGATTTTGCATAAGTGGTAAGTACAACTCCGCCTACAGTATAGACGAAAAATGTTTTCACTGCTTGTTTATTTTCAAGCTCATGCATACATGTTGAAGTGCATATGATTGTTGTAGCATCATGAAGCATGCTCACTAATGTTAAATCATGTGATAAGAATGAGAACCTAGTTTCAAGT
Organism: Ficus microcarpa; assembly: GCA_025413485.1. Taxonomy (NCBI): domain Eukaryota; kingdom Viridiplantae; phylum Streptophyta; class Magnoliopsida; order Rosales; family Moraceae; genus Ficus; species Ficus microcarpa. The sequence goes on from CM046383.1 coordinate 18,662,715, forward strand.
AAGAAACTATTTAAAAGCATGAAAAGATTTCAAGTACGAAATGATTTTTCAAGTATGTAAGAACAAGTTTTCAAGAATAAAGTGAAACAAGTTTTCTCGTGTCTTACCGACCTACACTAGGTCAGGTTTGGTCCATGGTTTAAGTTGGACAGGGCAAGCCGCCCCACCACTCCATGATTGCGCGCCACGGTACGTGCACTTATGTTATGTAAGGGCCCTAAAAATTATATTATGATAAGAAAGCACAATGAAAGCATAAAATGTTCATGCATTATGATTTATGAAATGTTTTGCGGTTTAATAGTTGTACCTGCTGAGCGAAAGCTCATGACTTACGTCTATGCTGTAGGTAAGCAACTTATCGGCAATCCTTGATACAAGACGGTGGAGCTGGGCAAGGCGAATTGTGAAACTTGGGATGGAGTCCACTAAATGTTTCAAATTATAATATTTATGATAATCATGATATTATGTACATATTCATATATGTATGATACTCAAGTACTTCCTTGGAAAGAATACGTAATATGTATATGTGAATAGGTTAATTTCCCAAGTTGTTTACTTGTTTAAAAAAAAAAAATTTATTCTATACTTTCACTGAGATAAGATAAGCTAAGTAATTATTTAAGATAAGTATGGTAACGGCCTATGTAAAATGGGTCGTTACAACTATCCATATATCAAGCCAAGCCGTTGTCCTGAAAAACAAAAAGCAAATAAATTAAAAACAAAACTAAAATCAAATATAAAAAACAGAGAGAGAGAGGTACAACAATTGAAGTACATATCTATATAGATATCTTTGAGGTACTTAAGTTTCAAAGCCAAAAACACAAGAAAAAAAAAGTTGTAAAGGCTTCACACATCAGATTAGGACACATATAGTTGTAAAGGCATTCAATTCTTAAACACACACACATGAGATGAAAGAATGAAGAGATTAGATAAGAAGAAAAAGAAGAAGAAGAGATCATGAGAAGAAGAAAAAGAAAAAGAAGAGGAAGAGGAAGACGACAAAGAAAAAGAAGAAACATACCATGGAGAATCATAGATGAAGACGAAGGGAGAGGCAGAATTGGAGAAGAAGATCCACCAAAGAAGAAGATAAAAGAAGGGGTTAAGGTTTCTTTGAGAAAAGATGTGGTTAGGAGGCAAATCTAAAAAGCTACAGGAGATACTTATGTTATTTGGGACTTTAGGGCTTTTTTTTTCAAATATTTGATCTCAAACAATTTCGGGTCTAACATGGGTCGTGTTTGGTTGGATCCAAAATTGACACAAAATTCACCCAAGTTCCTCCAATCAACACATTATGAAAATATCATTGATCTTGACTTAAACAAAGTTGTGGATTCTTTATATGACATTTACAACTATTCATAATAGATTTAAAAAGAAAAAGAAAAAGGAACAATATACGAACTTGAATTCACCGGTAAGTTAAAATTAAGGTCATTCCACTTTCGAAAAAAAATTAAGGTCATTCCGTCGTAAAATCCTTTTTTTTTTTTTTTTTCCAATAGTGCGAATAAAATTTATTGGAATAAATAACCAACAATAGTGCATTGAGGTGTATAAAACCTTTGTCTATTGATTAATTAATTGTTATGAAGATTCATGGTTTTAAAACAAAAATATCACTAGTCCCTGAGGGGATTTTTTTCATAATCAAATAGTGTTGGAATTGACCTTGCATGTTTCTTTTAACATACCCTAGATTAACGACTCTCATTTTAGATTACAATCCTAACTATTCTAGAAACAAAATTAGAAGCGCATAAAGACGACGCTTTGTATATATGAGAATAGGGAATGGATATTTTACTTTTTTTTTTTTTATATTATATACAACTTTATTACACCTTTTATCATTACAAACTTTATTATTATGTAATATTAATTTTTAATCTTCATAAAATAAAGGGTAAAACTGCGGTAGCTCATTTTTAAACCGTGAAGATATGATCAAATGGTTGAGATATTATTTATGTATTGTAATTACAATGCACCTTACCTCATATTAGTTTGAACTAAAAATTTTTAAAAAAATAATTTAAAAAAAAAAAAGGAAAGGCAATCGGGAGGGGGGGAGGGTATATTACTGGAGGCCGTGCGAAGGGGGTGGGGTGAGGTCACTATGAAGCCATTGGCAAGGGTGGGGGAGCAACTTTGCTCGGGAGGAGGGGGGGGAGGTGTTGCGGGCCGGCGTGATCTGGCAGTGAGGAAGCCGTCGGGTAGGGGGGGTACCTTTTCTCATCGGAGATGACGACCTTGGGGGTGGGTTGCAGGCTGAGATTTGGCCGCTTTCTCACCAGAGATGGCGACGTAGGGGCGGGGTGTCACAACTGGAGGCCATCGCGGGGGGGGGGGGGGGGGGCACCTTTTCTAGTCAGAGATGGTGACGGTGGTTGCAAGCCAACGGGATCTGGTCACTTTCTCATCGAAGATGGCAACACAGGGGCAGCCGGTTGCAGCGGGAGGCCATCGTGGAGACCTTTTCTCATCAGATATGGCGATAGGTGGTTGCAGGTTGGCAGGATCTGGTTGCTTTCTCGACAGAGATGACGATCGGAGGGGGGTTGCAGGCCGAGATTTGGCCGCTTTCTCGCCAGAGATGGCGATGCGGGGAGGGGGGTTGCAGGCCAGCGAATCTAGCCATCGTCTGGGGGCCTTTTTTTTTTTTTTTTTTTCCTCTAACTTTTTAGTATAAGACTATATATTAAATTACCTTATAATTATCATACACATGTAATATCTAAATTATTAAAATTCATTGAATGGTTTATAAAATGAGCTCTATCGATAGGGTTTCTAAATGAGACTTTACCACGGCCTTACCTTAAAATAAATATGGTGGTTTCATTTCCTTACTGCTCTATTATTTCTGATCCTTTTGGTTGTGTTGGCCAGTATGTTGTCATAGATAGAATCGTTCGGTGTTCGTTTTCTCTGGATTAATTTTAATAATAGTACTTCTGAAAAATATTATTTTAAATTTAACATCACTTTTTAAGACTTTCATATCTAGTATCACTACATCAGATTTTGTGAGTCTCACATTTACTTTCAATAAAAACCCACATTTTTACATATGAATTTTCGGTCAATATTATAATTACCTAGTGGTAATTATCACAATTACTCTATAGGTCATAACATAAATTATCAGAGATAATTTTCATAATTACTGTATAGAGACCCAATTTGTTAACATTTTTTTTTCCGTAGAAAAACTAAAAAATGTTTTATTTACCCTTTTTTGGAAATATGACCAAAGACAAAGAGTATGATTATCTCAACTTTTAACAGTTAATGACTCTCACTAATAAATTTTAATTTTTTTCAAAAACATTTATTACTCTAAAATCTTTTAGATGGTAATAGTAATTGAAACTCCTTATTATAATTACTCATAGTTTTTATGGAAATGACTTAATAAAATTGATTCATAACACAGCTAGAAAGGCCAATCATGAAACAGCTACAATACCAAAAATAACAATGACTTTCATCAAAAGACTTCTCATATGGTAAATATTCAATTAAAAAAAAAAAAAAAGTCAATACTGCAACTATTATGCTATCAGAAATAGTCATGATGGTAATGACTACTAGTAATTATGAAAATTGCTACTTAAGATAGACTGATAATTGCTGAAACCTTGTAATCAAAACATTTTATTTGTCGACGAAGATAAGAACTATTAATACGCTGATGAAACGTATTTATTTTGTGTTGTAACCGTAAAGACTTTGATTAATAATTTTTAGCTTCACCGACATATAATATGTTTTGATTACAAGTTTCATCAGATATTGGCCTTTCTAGCTGTGTTATGAGTCATTTTTTTTTTAAAGTCATTTCCACAAAAACTATGAGTAATTATAATCATGAGTTTTAGTATTATCATCTGAAAGCTTTTAGAGTCATGAATGTTTTTGGAAAAAATTAAAATTTATTATTGATAGTCATTAACTATTGAAAGTTGGGACAGTCGTACGCTTTGGTCATCTTTCCAAAAAGGAGAAAGAAATCAGTTCTTTGGTCTTTTTTAAGGAAAAAATAGTTTGTTAACAAATTGAGTCTCTACATGGTAATTTTGAGAACTACCTCTGGTAATTTTTATTATGACCCATAAAGTAATTATGATAATTACCACTAAATAATTATAATATCGACCAAAAATTCATATGTGACTTCTGTTGATGGTAAATGTGGTAGTATAAAAATATGGGATCCAGAAAATCTGATATGGCGGTGCTAAATATGAAAGCCTAAAATATGGTGTTAAATTTAAAAAAATTGTTTTTTTTTTTTTTTTTTTCAGAAGTGCTATAAATGAATTAACCCTTTTTTCTCTTTTTGGTTGTTGTGTTTATAAAATAAGAGTGATGTTGTTTTTGTCATATGTGTGTATGCGTTTTGTGGTTGTGTTTTCGGTTTTTTCATGTAATGACGGTTGTGGTCACCTTCTTTTATATATTGATTTTGAGTTCGTTCTGTTAGAATTAGTTCTATGCAATGTTGAGGATAACCTTTATAATATAGATCTTTTAGTCTCGATTGATAAGAGTTTTCCATCTACAGTAGTGATATTGTTAAAAGATTCATACGCATGATCGATAGCTTTTGCACATTTTTAGTTTTCTATTGTTAAAACTCGATGCATATTTTATCCTCTTTTGTGTTTCATTAGAATTTGTGAGATGACCTAACGTTAAATGTCAATAACATTTGTTTATTTTAGTTATTCCTTGGAAACCTGCTATATATTTTTTAATCAATAAAGATGTTGGCCGACTTTCAAGTCGGATAAATTAAAAACTGTTTCAGTATGCTAATGGAATGTAATAAAACTTTCATATTACCCTCTGAAAAAAAAAAAAAAAAAAAAAAAAAAACTTTAAAAGGAACTATTTTGATTCAATCATTTCATTATCGACTTGCCCACTTGAATCGTATAGTTTATACACCAACTAGTCACATAATAGCCTCAGTTATCTTTATCTTTATCTTCTTTTTTTTTTTTCTTTTTTTTTTTTTGCGACTAAGTAATAATAATTAATTCAATAAATTTATAAATCTATTCTATGGAGTTCCAAAAATTATTTACTAATCTTATTATTAATCAAAATTTTCATACATTGATCAATCAGGTTTATGATTAGGAATAATCCTATCTTATGTGCAGAAAATTTTTAATCTGAACTTTTATAGATTAGAGAATCAAAAATTTAATCTAATTATAAAGAAAAAAAAAATGCTTTTTTACGTTGATAATTGAAAAGTTGAAAATTATCAGGAATTCCCTAGAACTATGTCTCTAGTTTCAACATGGCCCCCTCTAAACTTTAAAACGTATCTGTTTTGCTCCTAAACTATAATTTATCTCTTTATTTACCCCTAAACTTTGACATATGCTATTTTTTTGGGACAGAATTGTTGAGTTATAACTTGATTTAAAATTATGTATAATGTTTAGGGGTTATTAAATGCTCTTACTCGAAAATAAATTAGCCGGTCGCTAGATCTTTGATATCTTATCTTATTGAACTAGTTTGTTAGAAACAAGAAAAGATGACACAAAAAAGTAGAGAACTGACCTTAATTCAATTTGATGAGTTAAAGGTTTGTTGGGTTTTGTTCATATATAAACTTAGTATAATTGTTGGGTATTGACAACTAATGTAAAAAGTCCCATATGGGAAAAGAGTGAGAGTGTAGAAGTAGAACACTCTACAAGTCTTTCCTACCTTGAAAGATTAATTTAGTGACATGTGGAAGTGCCTATGTGGTACTCGTGTAGCTTGCACACAAGCGCATAGCATGGGTAGTGAGGCTGTAGAGGCACTTATTAGGTGCACTTGGCAGTTGGGTGCGTGACACATGTCACTTGACATGTTGTGATTAAACTGTTACTAAATAAAAATTTTTATATTTTTTTCTTTTTTGAATTTAAATATAAATATAAATTTGAAAACAAATGTAACCTTTAGAAGAGTTGCATTTTCTCAAAAAAGATACGTTAATGGCAGTTGTTTCCCAAAGGGTGTCACCAAAAGTTATCAGATTTCTATAAAGAATTGCAGAGAAATCAAATTTCTTCAACTAAAAAATTCAAATTCTCTCTCTCTCTCTCCTATTGTTATTCTTGCAGAAATATTGTGCTCTTTTTTTTACTTGAAATTTCACTTTTGTTTCGTGTTAAAATTCGTTTCAAAGGCTTGTTATATCCTACAAGTGATTTGATGTTCAACTCAAAGCAATCTCTTTTCGAGAGAGGGCAAATAACACTTTAAGTAAATCATATACATTACGTGTTTCAAGTCTCCGTTTTAAGAATTTTCCACCAAGGTTTAAAGGAACTAATGAATTTCAGCCCCACATACGCATCACATATGCTATTCCATTAAAAACATAACATGTTTCAATATTTGAGTAGTGAATTTAGAGATATATAATAATTCCGAGTTCCAATAGTTACGCTTCAGAGTTAAGAAGATATGTTGATGCTAGTGATATAATTTAGTAAAATTCGTTAACATTTATCCTAATTTAATTGATATCTAGTCTCGTTCCCCCCCGCCCCCCCAACGGCGGGTGGCGGGAAATGTAACTTTGCTATTTCAAGTGTTTGACTGCATGTAAGGAAATGTAACGTACAGTGAAACAACAGAGAGATAAATTTAATGCACCTATAAATCAACACCCATCACCTTTTTGTTTTTGTTTTTGTTTTGTTTTGTTTGGTTTTTTTCTGGGATAGGAAAGCGCACAAGTTAAACCCAATGCCTAGCTAATAGACAATAGTCTTTTCATGTTAAACTTTTATAATAATAAATAATTAATTTCCTTCCCGTTTTCTTAGGGAAACTGTTGCTAGGGCCACTGTAAAAGCACGTATTCATTCACCTTTCCAAGAACTGAACTTTTGACTTTCTGAAGCAAAAAAGAAAAGAAACTCATGATAAAGGAAGATTGAGAAAGACGTGTTGTTTTTATCTAGATCTTTCAATTTACTTGGTCGTCTAGGTAAACAAAACATAGATTTTCAATTTATCTAGATTTTTACATAGTAACAATAGTTAATGTAATTTTTAATTGAATTTAACATAAAAACAACATTAGAGGCGGAAATGTCCTACTGTTAAAACTTCATCAGTAAAACTTCTGTTTAACATGGACAATAAAAATTAAGCATGCATTCGATTCATTTGCTTAAGTTGAAAATTTTGAGTATGAGTTATTGGAGTTGAGTTTGAAAATTATTTGTTTGGTTAATTGGAGTTAAAAAGTGTAAAAACTTATATGTTCGTGAAAAAAAAATCCATATGGATCTTGTTTCGTTTGTCACGAAATTATATACAATTTAAAAAAAATCATTTCATTTGTACTTGTATATGTAAAATATGGACTTTTAAAATTTAAATTTATGAGTTATATTTGAAACTATCAGTAGTGAAATTGAGTGCACTTTTCAAAAGAAGAGAAAAACCAATTGAAAATTTTCAATTCCAATGATTTCACCAAATGCAAGCTAAATATGTATATTGGTTAAAGATAATTTTCTGATTTGATATGAAAATTTTTTTTATTTTAAACAGTTTTGTTCTAAACCCTTAAATTTGTATTGGGAGAATTTTTACCATAGCACTGTTTCTAATTTTTATTATTGGTAAAAATCATTATCTTAGTAGTTATTTTAAACGTTGAATTAATTTTTCAATAATCTGATTCATAAGTTATAATTCAGACAAATTTGGGTTTTACATTGTATATTGTTAACGTTAATATTAATTAATCATGTGGCTATAAATTAGTGCAATAATTAAGAAACAATTCCCATCAAATAGGATAATATCCTACCCAAAAAGCTTAATTTTTTTTTTTATAAAGAAAGGTATTTAGAGGTAAATAATTTTTTTAATTTAATAAATAGTCAAGATTTTTAAAAATTAATGAAAAAGTTTTTTTTAATCATCAATCAATTTTTTTAAATAATCAATCAGTGATTAATTTAATTTAATAAATTGGTGATTGATCGTAATCAATTATTGATTGACCACATAATCCATAGTCAATCAATAATTAATTATAATGAAAATCACCAATCACTGATTGATTATGTTCAATTATCTATTAAATTATGTAATCAAAGTAGATCACTCAATTAAATTTTTCTTTGAAAAAAATAATAAAAAAAAAAAAAAAACAACAAGGCAGTGTCACTTCATGCAATATCCGTACTCTTAGGGTGTGTTTACTTACGCATAATCGAAGTAGGCATGAATCGGAGTGAGTAGGGATTCAAAGTGAGAATTTAAAATCCAAATAAGTAGTATACTTGGTTCTAGAATTCAAATTGAAGTCATTACGAATCCATTCATGCGTTTACTTGAACCCAGAATTGGAAAGAATTATTGTAAATTTACTTCTATACTCCTTTATTTACTGTGTTTTCAAAAATTAAAATAATGATTATTATTATTTGTTTATTATCATTATATTAATCAAAAGTAAAATAATCATTATGATATTAAGACAATAAAATTTAAATTGTGTAATTTTTTGTTCTAAAAAATTAAAAGAGTAAAAAATGAATTAAAATAAACAAAGTATAAAAAATATATAAAAATAGAAACATAATAATATATTATGATAAATAAAAGTTCTTTATTTACTCTAATAAAATTAATAGTAATTATAATAGTTATATAATATTATGTTAATAAAAATATATTATATTTAGTTAGTAAACTAAGGATAAAATAATAATTTAGTGTTAATTAATAAGAATGAGAGTCACAATTCAAAAGGAAAAAATAATATTATTAATCCCATTAATCAATCTCAAATTAATATATGATCCACTATTTTTACTCTCAGTCTAAAAAATAAAAAATAAATAAACAATATATTGACTCCCACTCTCCTTGTACCCATAAGTAAACATGACATGAAAGTCATTGTCCCCGACATTAATGCCTCTCTATTTCTCTCCCCTCGCCCTTGCTCCGTCACTGTGTTTTCTTCAATTATAAATCTTAAAATCCCACTTTATTATGTCTCTTCTCCTTCCTTTGAGAGAGAAATTTAAGAGAGAGAAAGAGATGTATATATATATATTATATGTATACATACTCAGCATTAAATGCTTCTCTGCAGACACTCATATCTCTCTCCCTCTTACCAGTTCTACGTAATTGCAAACCTCAAAAGAGAAACCCCAGCATTTATATCTCTCTTCCATTGTCCGGACAAGATTTTCCTGTCAATGATGAATCAATTCAACTCAATTTAATTCAATTCTGATCTGTACTCCCTAAACAAACAAACAACAATATTATCAACCACATTTATTGCAAATGTGTGTGTGTGTGTGTATGTGTGTATACATGCATATATTGTATCCTTATATATATCTTCTAGCATTCATTGCAACTTTCAAAGCCTTTAATAACTTCTCTCTCTCTCTCCAATAGAAAGTTGGGTTCTGTTCTGAGGGATCTTTTTACTGTTTGCTCTGTTGTTGTTGTTGGCTTTTGGGGACTAAAAAAGGGAAAGTAGAGAGAGAAAGAGAGGGGGGAGAGAGAGAGAGAGATATGGGAAGAACACCATGTTGTGACAAGAGGGGTTTGAAGAAAGGGCCTTGGACAACTGAGGAGGATGAGATTCTTGTTAATTACATCAAGAATAATAATGGCCATGGAAGCTGGCGCTCTCTACCTAAGCTTGCAGGTTTCTTACCATTTTCTTTTTCCCTTTCTCTTTCTTTCTTTTTTTTTTTTTTCTTTTTTTTAGATGTTCTTTCTCTTCTTCATTTTCATCTTTATTGCTTTAGGTAAAGAGAAAAAAGAAGAAAAAAAAGTTTTGATTTGGAGAGTTTGTAATTGTTATCTGAGAGTAAGACAAGCAGCTTCAAAAGTTTACAGGAGGACCTCCAAATGGGGTAACTCAACACTGTATTAAAAAAAAAGAAGTACGGCTTTTTTAATGTTGACTTCGGTTTGAACCGACAGTTTAAATAGTAAATTTAAATTTTTACGAAAGAAAATATTGTGTAAAAAAATTTTAAAAATGAGTTTAAAACGAGGTGTACAATGACATGAGTCAAAAGTGTGTTTTGAGCTCTGGGAGATTATTATGTTGCATGGAAGATATTTACTGACTTCTTATCTTGATTCCTTTGTTGCTAGCAACGTAAAAGAGATCCATTTTATGACCAGCAGAAAATTTGCTAGAGAAAATCAGATTTGTAATTATTTTTTTTTTTTTTTTAGTTTCTAGAGAAATAGCCTACTTAATTTTAAAGTATTTTAGCAAAATTAAAGTTTTCAGTTTTGAACTTCTTATTGTTGTTTTCTATAGAATACTACAAAGTTTTGAGATTCTTACTTATGTTCATCTCAGTTTACATGGCTTTGCCTTGGTTAATTTACTAAACATAACTATTTGTATGCCACAAATAAAATGGAAATATTGATTTCTTCCTATTTTGTCGCATTTTTACTAAGGATATCATATATATATATATATATATATATAAAGTTTTAACCTTCTTTTTTTTGTCCCTAAATATTGTTACAATTTATTTGATTTCTCTGTTTTTTTTTTGGGTTTTATTATTTAGGTCTTCTTCGGTGTGGGAAGAGCTGCAGGCTTAGATGGACAAACTATCTGAGACCAGACATCAAGCGTGGTCCTTTCACTCAGGAAGAAGAGAAGCTCATCATCCAGCTTCATGGCATGCTCGGAAATAGGTTTTCTTTATTTTCTTTTCCTTTTTTTTTTTTTTTTAAAGTTTGATTTATAATAATAATTATTATTATTGTTACCTGATAAAGTTACAAATTAATAAAGAGAGAGATATATATATATATATATAGGTAAATGGTCTTTTTTTTTAAGGATTTTTTTTTTTTTGGGAAAATGGTCAAAGTTATGTAAAATGTGTAAAATGACCGTTTAAAAAAAAAAAATCAATGAGTCATTAATTAAAAATTGATCAATATTAATATATACTTTTTACTTATTGATTATATTCAATTACTCACTAATTTGATTAAAGATAATTTTCTTAAATAAAAAAATTCAGTTATTTATTTATCTTAATATATATAAAGAGTCAATAATAATGCTCTCCCTCATTTTATTATGTGTCAACCCATTATTTTTGTTTACTTCTCTTTTTAGCTTTCATCATTTTTTTTTTATCTTTATCTTTTTCTTCTCTTATTTATTTTCTTTCATGATTTTGTCTTTTATTTTTTATTTTTTATTTATCTTTTTCATTTCTCATTACCTATATATACACACACATACACATAATCCTCTATATATCTATTCGATAACTTATATGTTTTATTAATATGGTTGAAAAGGGTTTTTGTCTAAATTTTTTGAAATTTTGTTGCAAATTTTGGTTTTTGTTGTTAAGTTTCGTATGGAACTTCAATTTTTTGTTTCTTTTTCTTATTTTGTTGTTTTGTACCTTTTCTTTTCTCTCTCTCTCTTTTTTTTTTTTTTTTTGGTGTTTAAAAACTGTTTATTTATCTAATTTTTTCCTTAAAATAATATATATTTTTTTATTAAGCCACTTTATGGTTGAAACAAAATTCCTAGATTATTTTTCTGTAGTTACATTTTTAGAAGTAAATGAAATGATCTTTCAGGTGGGCTGCTATAGCTTCTCAACTTCCAGGAAGAACTGACAATGAGATCAAGAACTTATGGAATACCCACCTCAAGAAACGCCTCCTTTGCATGGGACTTGATCCTCTAACACACGAACCCTTTTCGTCTCATCACTACCCGACCGCGAATTCCTCGCCGGCATCTCCGTCCACTCGCCACATGGCGCAGTGGGAGAGCGCTAGGCTCGAAGCCGAAGCTCGCCTCTCGAGGGAGTCCTCGCTCTTCATGAGTCCTCAACCTCATTCAAAGGCCAATCCTGACTTCTTTCTACGCCTGTGGAACTCTGAAGTAGGAGAATCTTTTCGAAAGATTGGGAAATTTGAGGACGTGATAATGAAATGCCATAGCAGCCCGGTTTCCCCGGACTCTTCGACGACGAAATGTGGCTCGGTTTCAGCTTTGACAACGGATGTTGACCCCAACATGGCGGGGTTGGAGACTGCGGTTGGCGGCCAAGTTGAAGAAATGGAGTACTGCAAGAACTGCAAGTCCAATGGGGAAGATTTCATGGTTGCAGGCTCGGATTCCTCGAGCTCGAACGACATGGAGGACTCTTCCGACACTGCATTGCAGCTGCTGCTGGATTTCCCCATCAACAATGATATGAGCTTCTTGGAAGGAAATTCAGGTGACTACGGTGCAGCCACCGATCATGTGATCCTGTCGGGATGTTCTTTCATCTGTCCCCTGTGAAGCTTTGTCTAGTTAGATCATGTTTCGGGTTTTTTTAAGTGTTCTGTTTTGGTTTAAGGTTTTTGCTGGTTTTGTTTTGCAAATTTTAGCTGTCCAGTGAAAAGGGTTTACGAGTCTTGTAATGTTTTTGTGTTTTATTGAGAAGGTAGTGCAGGTATTATTTTGCCAGGTTGATCTGTTTATCAGACCAACTTTGTTAAGGAATTATGTATAGACGACTTATTACAGTATATTTTTATGTATTTATAAATATATTTCTTGACTTCGATTTGAAACTCAAATTATTGGTGAGATGATATGAGATTCAAGCTCATATTGATCTTTTTTAGTGTATGACAGAAAATCATAAAGCAGAAATAAAGTAAAACCAACAAAAGAAAATGATTGAAAAAAGAGGGAAGAAAATGACAAAGTTTTAAAGTTCTCAGGAAACAAACATATTTTCTACACAAACTCGGGATGAAAAATGAACAAATTCTGATTCCCCAGCTGATGATTTTCACACAAAAAGAAGCAAACAAACAAGTAAAGAACACACATCAAAAGGAGAGGATTCAAATGTCGAAGAGTGTTCAGAAACATCCAAGGAGCTTCTTTGGGGTGTTCCCGGTAGCGCGGTATTTAGCCGCCATCTCCTCTGCTTTCAGCAATTCTTCCCCGCGAATAGCTTCAACTGCCGCTCTTTTCTCTTCCGCCTTTTTGTGAAGCAAAGCCACTTTGTTCTTCATTTTCTCTGCGTATTCTGCCTTTTTCTTCTCTAATTCTTCCTGTCAAACCACGACACTAGTTAGAGTTGTTCCTTTTTTGAACAAGATAACAACAACCAGTCATTTCTAGTCCCACCGTGCAATGCCTTTTCAAACCTTGAATGATGGCTAAAAAAGATTTGGACTGTTTGAAATTTTTTGTTCATTTGACCACTTTTCAAAAACAAATCAAATTTCAATAGTCTAGATTGAATTTGCCCATCATTCGCCACCTTAAAAAAGCCCTGCACGGTAAGAGGGGTGGTACGGAAGATTGGTCCACTCCGCAAAACTGAGCTTTTCGGTTCGCTCCCCCTATGTGGTCGACCTTCTTACCAGTCTGCATACGATCATAAAAAAGGCTTGTCGTATAAGATAAGTACCTCTTTTTTTCTCAGCTTGGCCTCGAGAGCCGCCTTCTTGCTGTTTTCCCATGCAGCAATACTTGAGAATTTCTTCTGAGCCCTGTTTATGAAATGTTTTGTTAAGTTGTTTGTTCCTGGACCCTTTACGCACGTACGTATAAAACTAACTCCAAAACCATCTGAGAATTATGATCACGTTAATCATCTAATACGGAATCACCGCTAGGTTGTGTCTATAACCACCGATTTTAAGCGGTCTATACTTAGTATGTTTACTTTGAATGTTTCTTTAAAGTGGGGTGCACACCCATGATCACAACCCGACTCAGTGACTCTCCCGGAGTCGGGTTGTTTAGAGTTTTCCTGACCAGAAATATCTCCTTTTTCCAGATAATCAAAGAAGACGACTAATGAGCAACCTTTAAACAACATTATCTGAACATGAATATAAAAACAAAAGACCAGAAAACAAATGACATTCACTTATTGGATTCAGAGGAGTAAATTAGAAAATGAAAAATTCTACTAGTGATCTAAAATTAAAAAAAAAACAAACTAACAAATAAATAAAACTAGTTAAAAGCTTACTTGTTCTCGGCCTTGGTTTTTTCACTTTCTTCCCATGCCTTGGTATAAGACAACCTTTTTTCCTTTTCAACCCCAGCCAAAGCAATATCTGAAAAAATAAAAAAAATAAAAAAAAAATCAATCAAATTATGAAAGGGGTCATCCACTTTTGAATTGAAGGATTGGACATTAAAAATATATATATATCCATATTCTCCAAATAAATTTAAAAAAAGAATTAAAATAAAAGATATAATAGATATGAAATATGGAAATGGAACTGAGAATTAGTGCAGACTTGCCTCTATCAATTGATCCTCCAGAAGGTTTCTTGACCACTGGCTCTGGAGTCTCTGCCATTGCAAAGAAAATAGAGAAAAAAAAAAAATTGAAATGAAATTAATGGGAGACAAAGAGAGCTATAATTGCGGGTTATACAGGAAAAGCAAAATTATTATGACTTGCAAAAATAGCATCATTAGTACTAATCTTGGTGTATGCTAAAAGTATACTAAACATAACTGTATTTCACTTAAAATGTCCTTTTTCTTTTCGTTTTCTAAAGGCATCTTTTATAAAAATAAATAAATAAATAAATAAAGCTCTATTGACAAGGATGCAACTTGGACATCCAAGGGAAAACTTTGGATATAGAGATTCTCCCTTGAAAATGAAAACTTGGATGTGTAAAGGGTTCGTTTTTAAACGGAGACGTTCCTTTTGTAGTAATAAACCTCTCAATTATTTTTTATAGTATCGGATACCTGTTGATTTTTTATTTTTTATTTTTATTATTATTATTATTTTTATTATTTTTTGCATGGGGGCGCATCACACTGGATATTTTTCTACAACTTTGGAGTTGTGTGATTATCTTACTAGAAATGAACCAATTATTTTAAGGGTTTTGTCACAAGCTTTAAAAAAGTAGAATACATGCTATAAAAAAATGGAATACAAACAAATGTAATTACAAAAATGAAACCAATTTTAGCTCAATTTCCACAAGATGAAATTACAAAAGCTCAAAAAAAAAAATAAATCAAATCAATTAGTGAAACATTCAACTTGACTACAACTTAAAGTAAACATCTCCAAACATAATTGAAAAAAAAAAAAAAAAAAAAACCACTCAAATCTATATTTCAAACTTTATCAATGTTCTGAGATACATTAATGAGAATTTCCCACTTAATTAATTTAATTAGTCATGTTTCTAGATTGACAACTCAAGCTGATCATCTCATTCTCAAACATGGATTCTTTTTCAGTCTGTTTCCCTTTCATATTGATTTTCTCGGCTGCCAAACATACCATAGAGAAAAACACAAACACACACACGCACATATATATACATATATAAAGAGAGAGAAGTTACTTTCAACCAGGGCAAGAGATTTGGAGTCTTGATCAGGCTTAACTTCAGCAACTGGTGGTGGTGGAACCAGGACTGGTTTCTCCAAAGCGACGTCGTTTGGGGGCTGAGCCAGAGGTGGATTCAATTCCTCTTCCATATTATTCTTCTTCTTTAGCTCTGTTTCCATATATCTCTCTTTCTCTTTCTTTCTGAGTAATGATCTTTTATAGCGGTGCAATCACTTTACTCCCCCAACGGATAATCCAAAATTCGTTACTTTGCTTTATTTTATACTTTTTATTTCTAATAGTCATATCGTAGGACGAGGACCATGTCAATTCAGTGTGCACGAGTCTGGAGACCACAGCTGGAGGAAAGTTGATCAGGTGATTTTGTCTTCGTAGATCGGACGGTGAATGTAAGTCATTGATTGGAGGATTTGGTGGTGGGAAACAGCGTGTTGGTGCCGCGTACATGCCGACAAGTAATACGGGTAATACGGTGCTTTGGTGCTGCCACGTGTAATAGGGTGATGTGAGGAATCGAGAAACTACTCCTACGACGTCGGCAAAACGTGCATTTTGTGTACGGTGACAAAAAACGATTACAAAGATTTCACCTAACTATAGTCGGTGCAATAATTTACCTTACGAATTTCAGAAAAAGAAAAAACAACCATTCTTTTTTGAAAAACGAACTGTTAACAAAATTTCATTATGTTAGAATTTTTAATAAAATGACACCTAATGCATAAAAAATTATTTTTGTTAAATACATTATCGCACAAAGTGTTATAAAAATCATAAAACGGAAAAATTCATAAGTAATGCTAAAATTTATATTAGGAAGATTACCAAAAACTTTACTTGCTAGATTAAAATTTCGACCCGTGTATTTTCCATCAAAAACCTTAGCCTAACTTTAAAAAGAACAAAAAAAAAAAAAAAAGAAAAAAAACCCTTTGCCTAGTATTTGTTTCACCAATTGGTGTTGCAATTTTTTCTGAAAGTCAACTCAATTTCATTATTTACGATTATAGTTATAACTTAAAAACTAAAACTTTAAAAATACATAAATTTACATTTACAAGTTTAAATGAGATGACATTTTGTTAAATTACATAGAATGTCAAAATGAATGAAACAAAATTCATATATATACATATATATTTGAAAAAAATTCAAGTTTTTATGCTTTTTAACACTAATCAGCCAAATTCATAACTAAATACACAACTCAATTTTAATTCAAAATTTTTAACTCAAGCCGGCTTTCCAACCGCATGCTTAAATTTTTATTAACCGAGTATAGATGACTTTTTTATTAAATTGCATAGAATATCAAGATGAATTAAATAAAATTTATGTTCTTTTTTTTTTTTTGAAAAATTTTCATATTTTTTTATATTTTTTAACTCCAATCAACCAAACACATAATTAAATACACAAGTACACAACTCAACTCCAATTCAAATTTTTTAACTCAAGCAGATGTTCAATGTCAAGCTTAAATTTTTGTTAACTGAATATATATTCCCTCTGTTGGACATGGATGATGTGGCGCCTTTAGTGGGCTTAATGGTTTATTTATTTATTTATTTAATTAGTAAATAATTTAAACTGCCACAATCAGATATTATCAGTTAGTGGGTTGTGAGATACTCATAACTATAAGAGTCCTTATTCAAATAAGGACAAATCGCCACAAACTGATCTCATGTAATATGCAGAAGAAAAATACGTGTTATTTTTCTGCCTCAGTCCTCTCTCTCACTTCTCTCTTTCACGTTTCTCAAATGGGGTTCTTGGGCTGTGGAATTTTTGTGATTATTCAATCACTGGCAGAGCCAGGTAAGGATGGGGCCCCCTGGATTTTGAGTTTTTTTAAAATTTTCATATATATATTATATATATATTTGTCTCTAATTTGTTTCTATTTAAACAAATTTTCTAAATATATCCTTGCTTAAGTTTTTATTTTTTATTTTTTAGTTTTGCCACTCAATCCCTTCAACTTTTTTTTCCTCAATTAATACTTTTTTCTTATTTTTTGTCATCGAAGAAATATTCCTTTTTCTAA
>CM046383.1:18680319-18834778 GCA_025413485.1 Ficus microcarpa
ATTTAAATAAATATTTAATTAACATAAATTGAAAACATATTTCAACATTAATGTGAGCACTATATTTTAAGCATAATATTCGATTATATGGAACAACATGTCTATTATCAAGTTTAATACCTTCTTTTATAACAGTAAATTCTGCATCTCTACGACGATAAATAACTAAACTATTTTCTTCTATAGTTGTTTCATTTTTTATTTGTTTTGGGAATTTTTTTAAACATTTGGAGTTTTTCATACATGTGCATTTGTTTTTACATATCCATATGGTCCATGTATCATATATTCTGTTATAATTTTATAACGTAAAGGATCTTTTATTGGATCTAGTATTTCATACATGGTGCATTTGTTTTTGCATATCCATATGGTCCATGTATCATATATTCTGTTATAATTTTATAACGTAAAGGATCTTTTATTGGATCTAGTATTTCAGCTGAAATAAATTTGTCTATCTCTGTAACATTATGATATTTATGTTCAGGACGTAACCAAAATAATATGTGACAATAAGACAAACCACATTTTTGAAACTCCACCACATATAGATCTAGAGAAGGACAAAAGGTGAAAAAAGAAATTGTTAGTTTTTTTAATTTGTTATAATAAAAAATAATAATAATAATTAATACTTTTTTTAATTTAAAATAAATTAACACACATGCTATTATAGTTCTAAAAATATCACCTGATTTTATTGTAGTTAATAAATGATTTAATTTTATTTTAAATATTCTACTTATAATATCTGGTCTGTCTTCAGATTTTTGTCTTGGAATTATATTTATACTTCTTTTGATTTCTGACCATTTGAGATTACATGTAAATGTTAAAAATATATTAGGATTTCCATAATGTCTACAAATCGCCATTGCATCTTGATAATTTTGAATCATATATCTTGGACTTCTAGTATAAGATGATGATAAAATAATTCTTTTTCCTATCGCTTCTATGTTTATATCACCTCTAATTATAGCATCTTGGATATCTTTGTAAATTTCACATATTAAATTATTCTGATTTTATCTAACGTAATCTAAATAATCTTCTTCAATAGAAGCATAACTATCTACAATTGTGATACCCTAGAAATTCATAAGTTTGATTAATGAATTATTATTATGGATTTTCTTCATTAATATGCTTTTAATGAATTATTTTGATGAATATCAAATTTCAAGATCATGACTGATAATATATGTATCATCGGTGTGATGATGTCGATGATTTAACAATGTTGAGTTTCTCTATTTAAATGAGAAATTTTAAATACATAAAATATGATATGAACGACATAAAAATTTATACGCAAAAACTAATTATGTCATATTAGAGGGATAACGATAATTTTATCGGAAGGACCCCGATTTTTATTAATAAATCGATTTAATGATCTTAGTATTTATTTTGATCATATTAATAGTCAAGCTTTGAGAGCATGATTGGGAATTAATGTGTCACATGGATAGAAAATGAATTATTAGTATTTACTCTTAGGAAATCCCAAAGAGGAAGATTGATAAAAAATTATGCTTAATTTCAAATCAATGGTGTAGATTTGATGCTAGGGAATCCTAGGCAAATCAATGGCCAAACCTTGGATAATAAGTGACCAATGAGAACTTAGGGTAAGGATTGGTGTGATGGAAGATCCAATGGGTGAGAATAAGGATGACAACTTTGGATCAAGGATGGAAATTGAAAGAAAGAAAAAAAAAAAAAAAGGGAAGCCAAGGGGGATCCGGATTTTTGGTTCAAGAAACAAGAAGGAAATGTGAACAAATGAGAAAAGAAGAAAGTGGTGCATGCATGCAACCACATGTAAGAGAAGGCGTGGTCTTTTTTTGGCAAGTTGACCCAAGAAGAGACAAGTGAAAGTGGTCTCTACCTTGTTGAACTAAAATTTTCACTCCAAATCTTCCCAAATGTGCCGGCCATTCAAGGGCTGATTCAGCCAAATATTTTTCAAATTTCATCCCTCAAAAGACAGCTCTCTCAAGGTCAAAGTTGGCTAAGCACAAACCCCTAACACCCCATTTTCTTTCTCGCACAAATCAAACTCAAAAAACCCTAGCTTCTCTAACCACCACCAAGCTCTAAACAAAACCAAAAACCACCAACACTACTCTCCATCTCCAACACTCCTCAAGCACCCTCCTCCATCCATTTTCAAGCTCTAAGGAACCCCGTCACCAAGATCGAAGAAGTATGAGACGATGTTAGAGGACGTTCTACTAGAGGTAACTTAGTGGTATTCTTCGTGTTTTAGTCATTTTTGGAGAACTAAAGCATGATATTTATTTATAATCTTAATGTTAGACTTTTCTTACCTAAGAAAAAGTTTTCAAAATAACTTGGGAGGTTCGAGATCTTGAAGGATCCCCGGAGCATTTCGGTAAGATTTATGAACTTTGTTGAAGGTTGTAGTTGTTGTGGCGATATAGCGTGCATTGGAAAATTTGGTATGAAAAATAAATTATATATTAAGATTTTACAGAGGATAATCTTCATTTTAGGCTTTGGAATCACTTGATTTGCTCTTACATGTCTAAAGTTATGTGCCTTTGAAGTTGTGACACAAAACTAGAGAAAAAAATGAACCTTTGGGACACAGACCAGCCACAGATTTATTATACTCCGAACTCTTTAGACTCAAAATTTTGGATTATAAGTTGGAGAACTAAACAATAGATTCTTTGAGCTTTCCAACAAGGTATCATACACCTTGAATGGATAAATGTGCAATTTTTAATGAATTTTACAAGTTTAGGCTACAAACCGAAAATCCTTGGTCGAACCCTGTACTAGCCACGGGTTTTGTAGACTTTGAGTTAGTAAACCATAACTTTTTATAAAACTGTTTTTATCATACAAATTAGACATTATAATCTTTCCAATGACATATCTTTTGTCTTATTTGGACTTGTAAGTAAATTTTTATGGATTTTCTAATCTTACCCATGAATCTAGACTTGTGGTACAAATGTGGGATCAACAGTGATAAAACCTAAGTTTATGGTATGAAATGCTTAAGTACTAAAGGAAAATAACTTTACCACTGTAAAGTAGACATCTTAAGCTTCAAAATGAGATATCATGTGTTTAAAACGGATGTGTACATGAATTTTAATAAATCCCTTAAGATTGTATTGAAATCTGAAAATTCGAGATTTTACCATAAGACACTTAGGAAAACGTCCACATTAATGTTTGAAATGCTTGAAATTTTGGAAAAAAAAATTATAAAAACAGAAACTATATATTTCAAGTTTTCCAATAAGTCATCAAATGTCCAAAACGGAATTATACTCGAAATCAAATAAATCTTACAATTTCAAATCCTACACCGATAAAACGATTAAACATTAAAATGTGACATAAGAGTAAGTCATAACATATGAATATATTTAGTTATGAAATGAGTTGGTTTTAAGTGTATGATCTAATGATTTGAAAAACTCTAACTTTATAAAGTTGAATCACAAGTTTTAATGAACTAAGATAAAATACATTAGAGAGTTACTGGGCCTATACCATGAGATTACGTTGGCCTAACTAAATGAACATAACTAAGGGGATTGGACTAGCGGAATAATAAAAGAGAGGTATACCCTTAGGTGACTCCTTATCACTTTGATTGATTAATTAATTAATTAATTAATTAATTAATACATAACCAAATGTAATTTAATAAAGGAATGAATTAATTAACTAGTTATTAATTAATTAATTAATTATAAGAGTTAATATATGATAATCAAGATTATTATGTTAAATAATTACATAATTATAATACATGATTAATTATAAATTAATTAATCATTAATCATTAATTATTAATCATTGATATAATCATCAAAATAATTAGGGATGATTAACTAGAGATTAATTAAACATTAATCATTAGATTAATTAAATTATCAATTATTAATATTAGAATTAATAATTAATAATTAGTACATGAGATATAATATTTAAATAACATAATTAAATTATTAACAAGATAATAAATCAATTAAAATTATGTAATTTAATTATAATTACTCAATTAAATAAAGTAATAATTAACTATTACTTAATTAAGTAGTTAATCAATTAATTAATCAATTGATTAATTAATTAATTAAAATAATTAATTAAATTATAATAGAAAATTATTTTAATACTTAATAATTAATAAGAATTAATTATTGAGGTTAATTATGATATAAATAAATTAAATTCACTATAATTTATAAAATAATTGAATAATTGAATAAAGTAATGTAACTATGATTCTATCTAATAATGAGTATTGTTAAATCAGAACAATTTCTCAAATTTGCACAATAGGAGATACAACTCTGGAAGTTTAAACACATAAGACAAGTAAATACAAACCTCACCTACAGCATGAAACAAAATGTTTTCTTTGATGATGCTCCACGTTTGCTATGACTTGATCTGATGATGTGATGAGTATATAAATTATACGTATTGCTTTGATTAAGTATTTGATGTGCATAAATTCTCTTGCATTGATATGATTGACATGTCTCACATATATGTATGCCGTAATAATAGATGCATAGTCACATGTAAATCTACACATTATCACAAATAATAAGAATGAGGCTAATGAAAGATAGGATTAAGTGTCATACCAACCTCCAATAGTGAGAGGATATGATAAGAATAAAAGTTATAAGATATGATCTTGGAGGTTGTTAGAGGGTCGCTCCCCTAACTCCCAATTGGTTGCGTGCACATGGGTACGACATAGGGGCCCTGAAGTAGACAAGACATGTATATAATCAAGCATAAATGAACACATATGATCATATACATTTTCGAACATTCATGATGTTACGTGTGATGATATGACTTTATAAAATGTTTTGTGAGATATTGTTTGTACTTGTTGAGCGAAAGCTCATATGTATGTGTGTTCGTGCTGTAGGTAACGTGGGTAAGCAGCCCATTATTTAGATGTTCTTATGGACAGACGAAGCTGTGCGGAGACAGTGAAAGAAGGGAGTGTGATACCACCACAAATTTAATTTCCGCATTTAGACTTCCTAAATTATTTTGTGACGACTATATTTATGGTTATGTTCCCATGTTTTGGTACTACTAAATTAGTATGAGTACTTTACGAGAAAAAAGACTTTAGAGTCTTTCGTTTTAATCAACATGAAGTATTAGTTTTTTAATTATTATCTAAATACGAATTTGAATGGGGTAATTATTTGCTAGAGGTTTTTAATTTTCTTAGTTAAAAATTTTTAGTAATTCTAACGTTTGTAATATGAATATGATTTTTTTAAAAAAAAATTTATGTACTTTTTTTAGAACCGAATATAAATAAGTGTTAAGACTAAATTAACTAAAAAAATTTATGTACTTTTTTTTAGAACCGAATATAAATAGGTGTTAAGACTAAATTAACTAAGAATAAGTAAGTTAGTTAACGGTCCGAAAAGTCAAGTCGTTGCAATAAGATATTGTTGAAAAAGTCGTCCAGCTCTAAGTAATGTATTTCCTTCATGTAATCGTTATTGAAATTGAAAAGCATAAAAGGATCTCATTGATATTCAATTTCTACGTAACTGTTTACCAGTAAAAATTGGATTCCATTCTATATCAGCTCTATATCCATCTTCTCCATAAGGAAATAATAAGGGATATTGTAATGCCATATAAGATGGTGAAGTTTATTAATTTTTTGTAATTCTCCAGTTTGATTATGAATAATAATATCTCTACCATTCTCATATAAACAAAGTCTCCAACAATTAAACCACATATATTTGTTGAAGTGGGAAGATCATATTGTGTACTATCTGCTTGTCTTCTTCCAATTAATCTTAATTTTATTAATGGTATTTCACTATTTTTATAAATATATCTAATGCTTCTAAAAAGTTGGACTAACTTATTTATTTCATCTAACATCATAATTAATTTTTTAACGATAATCTCATTTAAATTATTTTGATCATTATTATTTGAGAAGGTTGCTATTCTGTTTTGAATTTCATTATCTATATCAAAAATATATAATTGAGCGAATTTTGAAGGATTATTATTAATTGGAAGTAAAGATCCAATTAAATGATGAATTTGTCCACTGATCTTAAAAATATATGGTCCAGATGATTTATTAATATTTGATTGAATATTTGCTTCGAATAAAGTAAAGGTAAACATAAAATTATAAACTCTAATATTTTTTTCTAAAATTTACACTTAAAGGTCTCCATAATAATTTAAAAGTTCATTTAAAATTGCTGGTGTTTTTTTTTCCTTAAAGGTATTATAATTTTTCCATTTTGACAACGTAAAGAAAATTTTGGTGGATATGTATTTTGTATTTGTTCATTTTTCCAAAATGGTGCTCCACAATATTGACATATATAATTACAATCTCCAATATCAATATATTCATTATTTAAATCTATATAAAAATTTGTGTAAAAAAATGAAAAAAAAAAGTTATTAAAAAAATTTTCTTAAATTTTATAATTGAAAAAAAAAAAGAATTTAAGATGAAAAAATTACTTTCTTCAATTGATGATAAGTTATGATCCTTCGAATATGGAATTGATGTTCCTTCGTCAATGTTATGAGTTAAAGATAATTGAATAAATCTATTTCGAGCACCAGTAATAATCTCTGTATTTAATTCTTCAAATTGATTCGTTACAAAATGTATATTTATCGATGTGAATGCTTCATTATCATTTGCACAATTTTGTTTTTTTTATAACGTTTTGAACATTTTGAATAATTGTTATTACTATTTGTTTTTCTTTTCATTTTGCTTAATTTCATTTTTTTAATATAAATTATAAAAACAGTAATCTAAAATATTGTTAACAGATAAATATTATCGATATAAAAAAATATATACAACTTATTTAGAGCCAATAAAAAAAAAGAAACACTAATATAATAATAATATTAAATATTAAAATTAAAAGAAAACATTCAGCATTAGAAATTTTTTTACTGTAATAAAATGTATTAATACATTCTAAATAAAAGACTATAAATAATAAATTAAATAAAAAATTTGAAAATTTAACAGAAAAAAAATTTAATAACTTAAATAAATACAGTTAAAAAAAGTAGAAAAAACTAATTAAATTATAAATAAATATAAAAATATGTTTCATATTTAATAAATTTAATTTTAGAGTACAATATTAATATACAACATTTATAATAATCTACTTACTAAATAAATGTAAAAATATATTACATATTTAATAAATCTATTTTTTTAAAAAATATTTATATACAACATCTATAATAATTTGCATACAATTATTATAAATATTGTTTTATATAATAAAACTTATCACAGGGAGGAAAAAAAGAAAAAAAAAACATATGCAAAAAAATTTATATCTACCTATCTTGTTCTAAATTTATATTTACAAATTTTCATTGGATATTTTTTAATTTAAAATTTTAATTACTATTTGATTTTTTTGATATTATAATTTAATTATGTTAATTTAATTTTTAAATAAGTTAATTTAGTTCCATTTTTTTTCATGTAAATTTTTTTAAAATTTAACATTTTATAATTTCTAGATATTATTTTATTTCTACAATTTTATTTTACATAAAATTAAATGAATAAAATGCTACTCTTTACTTTATAGTTTAATTTATTTAGTTTTTTTTGTTGGTATATATGATATTGTTTTATTAAAAAATTTTATTTATTTGTTAAATTAAAATTTTTTATTATATTAACTCTTGTTTAATTTTTTGGCCCACTCAATTTTTTTCAATTGAGTATTTTGTAATTTCTATATGTTTAATTTTTTTTTGTCTCTAAAATTTTTTCAATTCAGTATTTTGTAATTTCTATATATTGTTATATTTATGTAATGTTATTTTACGTACTTAAAATTAATTGGAGTAAATTATTTTAACTTTTTTAATATATATGTTTGTAATTACAAACTTTTTATCCTTTGTTTTAACCATACGATTCCGTACAGATGGGAAAAAAGTTTTGGTTCAAAATTTACTTGTTGCTAGTATATAATAATTTATGAAAATGTTATGTTGTAACCTTTTTTTTTTTTTTTATAATTTTTGAGAACTTACATTTATTTGATTAAATAATGAATAAATTATGTTTAGTTATGTTCTTTAACAAAATATGAATTTATACTCCATAAAACATTTAATATACATTAATAAAAAAACCTAATTCACTAAATTGTTAAGTAATGCTACCCTTTTTTTTTTCGGAGACCTCCATTTTTTTGACAGATTTAATCTGTTTGATAAAAATTTGCATTAACTAAATCAAATAATGAATAAATTAACTTATGCTAATTAACCATTAAATATTCTATAGGCAAAAAAAAATTTATCCATACAAATAAAAACTATGGAATTACATAATAAAAAAACTTAAACCATACAATTAAAATTACAATAATTTCTAATCATAAAACTATTTAAATACAGAAATTCTTATAATAAATTTAAAGATTACAACAATATACTGGAAAAAAAAAAAAAAAAAACTCCATGGGTAATAGGAAAAAAAAAAGGAAAGGAAAAATTCAAAGTATAGAACAACAAATTAAATAGGAATAATAACAATAATAAAAGATAATGAAAAAACAGAAAGTTAAATATGCATTACACTTTATTATATTTACTAATCTAAATACATAACTAAATATATAAATATACAGAAACATATATACTACAAAAAATAACATAAAAATTTTTATAAAATATTTTATAATATGCTCAGATCTCGTTAATATTATCTATTAATGATAGCCATAATACAATTCAACATCATCTTTCATAGCTACTAAGTATGATGTCTGGAAATGTGTCCCAAAAAAAAAAGGGGGGGGGGTGCAAGCCTTACAAATGTTTTTGCCAAACAGAGAAAGCAAATAGGATGAGAAAAATGGTGATGATAGATAAAAAAGAAAAAAAAAACTTTTAAAATATTATAATAATATGAAAACAGCATTATATAATAAATACTATTATAGGGTGACAAAAACAAAATCAACACAAAGTCCGAAACACCCACGGCAACACTAAAGATGGTCAAATAGTATATGTAACATACGCAATCAATAATACCATATTCAGCATCATATACCAAATTAAAGAAGAAATTTGGTATATGCATTATTGTATAGTTAAATAGAGATTATCATAGGATATAAAAACTGTGATTCAAAACTTTTTGTTAAAAATATTTACACCAACAAAACACGGAAATCAAAATAGGAGAAAGGGAAAAAAAAAAAAAAAAAAAGGAACACAATACAAAACAATCAAGTTATCACATAAAACGGCAAAAAAAAAAAAAAAAAAAAAAAGAGGTAGAAAAACAAAAAACAGAGGGAAAAAAAACCACAATAAAAAAAATTAAATCTGTTTACAATATTATCATCATAATAATAAACATATTGACATAATATATAAATCAATAGGAAAACCGAGAAACAAACTATTAACAATATACAAAATGAAAACAGCAATCAAGACTAATTAAAAGTCTTAAATAAACATAGTATTTGGATAACAGAATAGAGCAGGTTTGGACAGAAGCCAATTAAGATTCAAAGTAAAGCACTTAAGAGAATTTCATAAAAGCATTAATAGTGAAGGAAACGGGTGAAGCAATAAATGAACAGATTTTATTTCGAAAAGAGAGCTAAGTAAATGAAAAGAGTTGGTGCAAGAGAGAGTGGAAAATTTTTTGGGAGATAACAGATAAGGAAAAAAATTTTAGTGTAATTAGTTGCATTAATGACAGAGGTGCAGCTGGAAAAGAGTTCAGTTAAAGTAATGATGAACAGTAACCTACAGACCTCTAACAAATCACAAAATTACAGCAAAAAAAAAAAAAACAGATAATATAAAAGCATTAAATGTCAAAGACATATTTTAGAAACTGTTATTATAAGCACATAACTAAACAGTAGAAAAATTTAAGAATTCGTTCGAATCTAACTATATCATCATATACCATAATTACTAAATTTGTCACCAAATACTTAAAACAGAATAAAAAATCATGATAATAAAACATCACACACATTAAGCCAATTATATCAGAATTGCAAAGAAAATCAGTAAAATATTACCCGGGGAGGAAAAAGGCTAAAAATTACAGATTTAAAAATCAAGAGACAAAAAATCCTCAATGTTCCTCTCCATACGTCCATTTGTCCATTTTCTCAGCATTGTCATCTCAATCTGCAAAAACCATTCAAAAAAAAACAAATAAACAAAAACAAAAACCGGGAAACAATACTGAAATCAAACAAACCCAAGAAAAAAAATTTTCAACATACCCAATATTTTGTTTACGGTTTTTACTCTGCCTTTGTTTCCAAAATTGACAAAAACAGATCAAAAAAATACTCGTAATAAAAAAAGCAAAAAACATTTCAAGAGTAGAGACCCAAACCCAAATCTGATAAACGGAAAAAAACCAAACAAAAACAACAATAAAGCCAAAAACAACATACCAAACACTAATATCTACACCTGCACCACAAAGAATGTACCGAATAGAAACCAAAAAAAAAAAATTAGGATTCCGAGACCAAAAAATCCATAATCTGAAAAAAAAAATTTTACATCTCCACCACAAAAACAGTACCGAGAGAAAAAAAAAAAAACCGGAAAAAATCCCACAATAAAAAATTAGGGTTTCGAAACCAAAAAACCCAAAATCTGAGCCAAAAAAAAAAAATCTAAGGAAAACAATAATGAAACACAAACAACACAATAAAGATTAGAATGTACACTTTCAACATAAAAAATATTTCCCCCACAAAAAAAAAAAAAAATCAACATTCAAAAATTAGGGTTCGGAGATAGGGGAAAAAAAATCAAAAATCAAAACTTACCATTCCAAAAAAAATGAAATAAAAAAAAACCCAATAGAAAAAATCATTCAAAAGTTCCCCCCCCCCCCAGTGAAAAAATTTTTTTTTCAAAAATTAGGGTTTGGAGATAGGGGAAAAAAAAATCAAAAATCAAAACTTACCATTCCAAAAAAATGAAATAAAAAAAAACCCAATAGAAAAAATCATTCAAAAGTTCCCCTTCCCCCCGAAAAATTTTTTTTTTTCAAAAATTAGGGTTCGGAGATAGGGGAAAAAATCAAAAATCAAAACTTACCATTCCAAAAAAATGAAATAAAGAAAACCCAGTAGAAAAAATCATTCAAAAGTTTCCGAAATGAAAAAAATTTCCAAAAAAAAAAAAAGCAAGAACAATGTACAAAAACCAAACTTCCAAATCTAGAGAGAACAAACACAACCAAACGAAAAAAACCATCAACAATACAAACCGAAACCAACAAAAAGAGAATGACCGACCGAGAGTGCAAAACAACCCCAAAATCTAGGGTTTGAATGCCAAAAATCCAAAGAAAAAGAAGAGAGAGAGAAACAAAGCAGTAGAGAGAGAGTGTGGCAAAACATAAAATATAGAGAGAGAAAATTGAGGACCATAATCGGCGGTTAAAAGTAGAAGACAAAAGGGAAAATAGGGTTTAGGAGAGCAAAAATTCGAAGAAGGAGAAAGAGAGAGATAGAACGGTAGAGATAGAAAAAGCCAGAAAAAAAAATAGAGAGAGAAAATAGAAGAGAGAATGGGCGGCAGAAGAGAGAAAAGGAAGGGGAAAATAGGGTTTGGAGGACAATTTCATCAATTCACTGTAAAAACAGTAACCAGCAGGCAAGCAACCGGGGGCTAATCCGTCTTCACAACATTTCAGGGGCAAAATCGCCCATTTACTGTGCGATCACATCTGATAGGCAAAAACAGAAGGGCAAAAAAGTAATTATACTGTATAACACTGTGTATTACTGTAACAGATGCTACGAAAACAAAAAACAAAAAAAAAAAAAAAGCAAAAAAACACTGTTCAAAGAACAGTAAAAAACCCTTTCCTTTTAGTATAATAGTATAATGGAGTATTGACGTAGATTGGTGATGGTTATAGATCAAGGGGATCATGGTATATAAATATAAATATTAATATAAATGATCAAGTGGGGTAGTTAATAAATATAGCACAGTACAACCCCAGAAAGATAAGGAAAGAGAAAGGCCCACACTGGCCGGCCACAATTCAATACATGGGCAGAGAGACCATGCAATTTCAATTTGTAGTTATGGTTCATGATAGCAATGTCCCCTATTAACTAAATTCATTATTTCCATTTTAAGAAACCTTTGAGTAAAAAGAGTAACTCTACATTCATTTTTAACTCCACCCATTTTCCTTCCAGAATCATGAATTGCAGAGAATATATAAAGACCTTTAAAAAAAGGAAGTACTGAAATTTCTTGAAATTGGATACGACATTTGTCTAATTTGAGTCTATCATAATCAAGAAAATTTTAATATTCTTCTGTTTGGGGTAATTTCATTTATAGCACTAAAAAGAAGTTTTCGTATAGAGTAACAGCTTTAATTCTTCGGTTTTATATCATTGGCACATTAATAAACACCGTCTTTATTTTGTTTTATTTTTTCAGAATGCAGTATTATAAGAATAGTACAAGAAAACCAGTGCTATTGAATATATATATATATATATATATATATATATATATATGAAGTATGTAAGCGTGGATAAAATGACTTCTCAGCAAGATGAGAACTATAGAAGGGCATGCCAAAGATTTCAATAGAGCTCCATATTGTACCTATGCGCATATCAGTCCTCCTCCTAAAGGCACTTAAAGCCGATTTGCCTCATAAAATTATATCCATATTTTCACTTATATATATAACTGCAGTTTCAATTGTTATTTTGATATTTACTCATGAATAGGTATCTATTTTAACCGTTAGATATAGATTTAATGAATGTAAAAAAAATTGGATAGTTGACAAAACAATTTAAAGAAAATTAATGAGTATTAAACTTAGGAAGTTTATTAAATATATTTTAGATGAATAACTTGTTATTTACCTCCTTGACATGGTTTTTTAAAGTTTTATTTATTTATTTATTTTTGAATATGTAAAAAAAACTTCCCTTCTTTGCTCAAAAGTTTCCCCCTTACTTGGAAGGAGATGCAGTCATCGTTTTTTTTTTTTTTTTTTTTTACACGTTAGTTTTTCTTTTACGTTGGTTTTCCAAATACAGTGGGTGGAACACACATTTCCTTTTCCTATCTGCAAACTCTATTTATTGTTACTAGACCCAATAGGCCCAGAAGAAGAACCTTCTAGTCTTTAAGTTTTTTTTTTTTTTAATTAATTTTTTTTATACCGTATGATTCCATTTTTCATAATAACAAAACGATATATATATTTTTTCAATCCTAATTAAAAAAAAATCAATTTAATTTAACATATAAGATTAACTTGTTGCTTAACTAGCTATAGCAAGTCACATAACATGTCATATCATTAAGTGTAATTAA
Organism: Ficus microcarpa; assembly: GCA_025413485.1. Taxonomy (NCBI): domain Eukaryota; kingdom Viridiplantae; phylum Streptophyta; class Magnoliopsida; order Rosales; family Moraceae; genus Ficus; species Ficus microcarpa. The sequence continues at coordinate 18,693,769 of CM046383.1, forward strand.
AGCATGCATTTATCTCTACAATTCTGTCTGTAATTACTCATAGTTATAAAAAAAAAAAAAAAAGAATAACTACTGAAAACTCTTATTTGTACACAGTAAATCTGTGATAGAGTCTCATTTATATATAACCTATCAATAAAACTCATTTTTAAACCGTTATGATGTAATCGAACGACTGAGATGTTATTTATGCATGATAACTATCATGTACATTACCTCATAATATTATAGACTAGTTAATAAACTAAACAAATAATAATCATAAAAAAAAAAGAAATTAAAAAATAACTGGATCTGGCCGATAAAAGGTTTTTTTTGGGGGGGGGGGGGGGGGAGCTCCTCACCAGCGGCTCAATGTTGGCAGGGTAGGACTTGTTGCCACCGACGGCATCACAAGGTTGGTCAAAGGTCATCGCCTATGACTATTGAGCTCGTGAGTGGGTAGTCCATCGCTTGGGTCACAAACCATAGGAAGGGAAGGCCTCATCATCGCGGCGGGGGGGGGGGGGGGGGTGTGTGGGTGGTGCAGGGGCAACATTGGGATAGGGGGTATAGATCTGGTTTGTTGGTGTGGAGGAGGGGATGTCTTTGTCGACATTGGCGGGAAACGCAAATCTAGTTGGGGGAGGTCTTCGTCGACATTAGGGAGGTGGAGCACTCGTCATAGGTGTCAAGGGAGAAAGGGGCTCTTCATTGGCATTAGGGAATAAGGGAGGCCACTTGTTGCCGGCATGGGAGAGGTTTGCAGATAAACAGTCGCCAGCCTATTTTTTTTAGTTTCTTTTAATTTCTTTTAATTTCTAAATATATATATTTTAATATATAATAATATGAAGTAATATGCATTACAGATATAATGAACAAAAATATCTCAATCACTCGATTATATCGTCATGGTTTAAAAATAAACTATATCGATAAGATATATAAATAAGATCCCACTACAAATTTACCCATATATAAAAGTATCAACTTTAAGGGGGAGTTTAGTGCATCAATTCAACTCCATTTAACTCAATTTTTTTTTTGTCTTTTTCCTAAAAAATTTTTTGTCTTTTCTGAAAATTCAAAAAAATTTATTATTACAACTAAAATATTTCAACTCAAATTAACGAACCAAACGGACCCTAAATACCAAAATATAAAAGAGATACGTACCCATATATAAAAAGTACAACTTTAAAGACCAAAATATAAAAGAGATTATAACTAATATTTGCCTACCCAATTAATTCAAAACTTCTAAGACTAAATATTACTAATAATTTAACCAAGTTCAACGCATCCAGAATCAAAACAAGAACAAAAGCAGATAGAAGATCTCTCTCAAGTGTGAACTGCATAAAGTACACTTTTCAACAGTCGGATCTGCGACCAAACTAGAACGAAAGGCAAATAGTACCAAACCGGTAGTGTACGACAAAGGAATCAAAGGCAACTGCGAACTGGACCCAGCCTACATACGCGGGTTTTTTTTTTTTTTTTTTAATAAGCCAATCTAGAATTCTCTTAAGGTCCTGTTAATGTTCCAGGCTACGGAAATCATATACTAATAAAAGCATTCAAGGAGAAGACATCCTCTGCAACGGCCAAGAGTTTCCGAGAACATTGCAGACTGTTTCCTCCAATGCAGAGCCAGATACCTTCTTGACTAGGCACATACCTTCAACCTTGAGAGTGAAAAAAGAGACGCATTGTCATTTGTCCCAGTCAAAGGTAAAAGTAAAAAAAAATACTGTGCTACAAGAAAATACTAGAAAGGAAGAGGGCTCACTGAAAATGGCATCGATTGAATATTACGACTCACCATTGTCGAGTAAATTTGAACCAGTCACCGGCAATAAATTGCCTGATCAATATGGGGTGGAATTTGCTTTATCTCGGTGCCAAGTTCCTGCTCGATCCTATACCTGTTGGACAGTTGAAATATTATAAAGCCACCCAAAAGATGGGTATAAACTCCAATGTCAAATTATAGAATACATACAAGTTAAAGCGGTCCTCATATGTGATCAAATTCACAGCTAAACCAAGATGTCCAAACCTTCCTGATCGACCGACCTGCATGAGAAATTACAATTAGGGTGGAAGAAAACTACAAAGAACATCTTAAAGTAGAAGCTATATCACATACCCTGTGCAGATATGTTTCCGAGTTCTTAGGAAAATCAAAGTTGATAACAACATTGACCGCTTGAATGTCTATTCCTCTAGTAAATAAATCTGCACGTCATTCCCCCAAAGGAACAAATTAAGAAGAGTTAACTATTATACAAACGTTTTTAGGATGATTTATAAAGACAGTAAAAGACGATTGAAAAAAGAACCAAGTTGAACACTCTACAACAAACGGAAAACATTTATATAAACGACTAGTTCTCGCTATAAAATGTTTCAAACTAACAAAAATTTGAGATGCCTCCCTGAAAAAAAAAAAAAAAGAAAGGGCACTAAAAATAAACATAGAAACATTTTCATATCTATTGTACAAATAATAATTGAGATGCCTCTCTAAAAAAGGGGCCAAAAAAAAAAAAAAGGCACAAATACATTGATATCCAAAATCTCTATAGGAACAAGAAACTTATCAAATTGACTATTTTAACTCAAACAAATAGGAAATCACCGTGGACACTACGTATTTATTCAAAACAGAACTTTCGGAAATTATTTAAAAAATAAGTTGCAAGAAGAAAAACAGCATCAATAACATACCAGTACAAACAAGATTCCTGCATGCACCATTGCGGAAGTCATGAAAAACTCTGTTACGATGGTCTTGGAGCATCTTTGCGTGAATATAAAAACAAGAATAGCCAAGTTCAGTGATTTTCTTGGCCAACAATTCTACCCGATTAACGGAATTGCAGAAAATAATGGATTGGTTGATTTGAAGCTGGCAACAAAAAAAAAAAAAAATCAAGATGTCACATCCAACGGATATAAGAGAAAATATCATGCATCAGTAGTTCAGTTGAAGACCAAACCTTGGAGAAAAGAGTGTTCAGGCAGTGAACTTTCTGCCTTTCTTCAACAAAAGCATAAAATTGAGTAATACCCTTTAGAGTAAGCTCATCCATAAGGTTAATAACATAAGGCTTTTGGAGATATCTATCCTTGAAGTCCTTAACAGTAACAGGAAATGTAGCTGAAAACATCAAAATTTGACGGGTTTCAGGCAAAAAGCGAATCAGCTGCTCAATTGATGGTTGAAACTCTGGCGACAGTAGCTTATCAGCCTAAGAGAAATGGAAAGTTTCAGTCAGAATTATGGAGTTCATATAATTTCACCAACCAAAATGCAACTACTAGAAGAACCAAACAAGCATATAGAAATTAAAAATGACATGAAATGTCTAATAGAAGAGAGAAAATTACCACTAGGAACTGTCAACTACAAGAATCGAACAAGCATATAGAAACTAGAAATGACATGCAACGACAAACAGTAGAGGTAAAATTCCTACAAGTAACTGTCAACAATACGTTGTTTATAGACATATTCAAGGAAGAATCAAGTATATACCTCATCCATAACAAGCATATTGCAGTCTTTCAAAACGCAAACACCCTTTTTTGCAAGATCTAAGATTCTTCCAGGAGTACCAACAAGTAAATGAACAGGTTGATACAAACGCATGATATCATCCTTTAAGCTGGTTCCTCCAGTTGTAACCATAACTTGAATATCCAAATGCTTCCCGAGCTCCTTACAGACTTGAGATGTTTGAAGAGCCAACTCACGAGTTGGGACAAGTATCACAACTGGATGAAAATGCTATGTGTCATATTGGAAATCGAAATGTGCAAGATAACAGCATTAAACGATGGACCAACCAAGTATTCTCCAATGATGCTTGCTTTAGTCACCAAAACAATAATTATTATAAAGAGAGTGCTGCATGCACTTTCCACATGAGTTTAAACAACATTTTATACCTATTTAATCTTTTTACATTTCTCTTTTCCAAAAGGACCAAGCTTATGATCGAGTTTAATTAAGTTTTAAAAGTTCAAGTCCGAGATTTGATGGATTTAAGTAGTGCAGCTAGGCTATGGTAATTTGGGCTTTTAAATATGAAGAAAACGGGGTATAATTAGAATTCTCTAATGCCAACCAGAGGAATAATTGAACTTCTTCCAACAACTCTATCTAAATTATAAAATTTTTAAGGGGGGGCAACATGGTGGCAAAGTGCCGAAAAAAGATGACATATTGTTTCAAAGAAGCACATTGGGCCAGTAAGACAAACAGTAGAAGATAGCTAACCTTGTATGGCATTTGTATCTTGATCAATTTTCTCCAAGGCCGGGATGCAAAAGGCAGCTGTTTTTCCAGTCCCATTTTTGGCTCTAGCAAGAATATCACTTCCAGTGAGAGCAATTGGAATACTCTCCTCCTGGATAGGTGATGGTCTTTCAAATCCTTTCTCGTATATTCCCATAAGCAGCTCACGTTTCAGAAAATAGTCCTCAAACTCGTTGCCTTTAGTAGCTGTTACATCCTGGAGAAAAAAACAAATAGGAAATCTGACCTTTAGGAAGAAACTGAAGAAAAGGCTACATGTATGAAAATATACAAATCAATACGGTAACAACACATTCCTTTCCATTTTAGTGGTTCATCCAAAACAGGAAAATTAAGGGCAAAAATGTGAGTTTGTTAAGCTGAAACAGAACTGTAACTTATTAACCATCTTAGAAACAGGTAAAGGGGAGAGAGAAAGACTTGTTGTACAGTCTTAGAACAGGAAAAGAGGAGAGAGAAAGACATGCTGTACGGTGTAAAAGAAAACCATTTGATGTTTGATTATACATGATTTCCACAATGCAAAATTTTCCACATTGTTAATGATGTAAGCTAACATCTTATTCTATCCCAAATAAAGCTACAAGGGACGAACTTGCTTTATACATATGCAACTTTAGTAAACACAAATATGAGAACAAATAGCCTAGGAAATACACTCAAAAGTAACATCACCTATCAAATCCGTTCAGTTTTCAGATATAATGCTTGGATATCCAATTCATCCAAAATTTCCCAGATCTCTTATTTGACACAATAGTACTTGTCAGTTTGCCCGCAATGTTTTCAAGTTGTAGTACAGGTTAATACATGCTTATTTACATATAAAAAAAAATGGTCATTTGTCTTAAGTTGCAATGCCAAGTAGAGTCGGAACTAAACCACACCCAGTCATTAATCATTCACATTAGCTTATCCCCTAAAAAGAGTTCACTTCAACCACCGTGCATCCCTAAATTGCTGAACAAGTGAATGCCACTTTAGACGAAGAAAAGGCAGGCAGGACATGATAAAGGAATAAACAACTCAGGCATAAAATTTAGAATCTATGACTTCAAACTATCTCTTAAGAAGCAAGATATCAAATTCAAATGTCAACTATAAAATGCACGTGGCATATTTTGACCATGGAAACAACTCAACCACAAAAAATAATAATAATAATAATAAAAAAAGGGAAAAAAAAAGGGAAAAAAAAAAAAAAAAGGAAAAGAAAGAAACGTGAAACTTGTGATCATTTCTATCCGTAGACCTAAATAAGAAAGTAACCGTTTCATATTGAATGGAACAGTAATGAACAAGCAATGACCAAAAGTTAGACGCAATACCTCTGTTCTGTAGCGGGTATCAGGTGGGGGAATTTTTAACCTCGCTTTCCAGTCTTGTGAACTACAAAAAAAAGAATAGGTAGATTTTTAAACAGTATTAAATTAGAACTCATATACACTACTCAAGGTTGGAATAAAAAACATAGCAAACATGAGACAGGTCTGCAAAACCATTACCTTTTCAGAAAAAGAACAGAAGAAGTAGCACTTATAATCTCTATAGCAGCCAAAAACCATACGCTTTTTAATTACAACTTTCATTTGCAAAATCAATAAAATGGTGGAAACTGTGCCACATAAGAAATAATGGTTGATGTAGATCATCTTGAATATTTAAATTTTAAAAACCTTCTAGGTTCCACAAGACAAAATTAATGAAACACGGAACGAAAATCTCCACAAATAGTGGACTCGACTCCAGAAACAAAACATGTTATGAGACAACCAATACTATTAGCTTCCTGCAATTTTATCCCCCATTTCGAATCAAATTACAAACTAAGACTCTGCAATTTCCTAAACGTCTACATAAAGAATGTACACGGACATGATTTTCTAATTGATAAACTTTCAAAATCCAACCCGGCAATGCTTACACATTCTGCAAAATAAAGCAGTTACACTCCTATTCCGAGACCATCAATATGCAATTATAATCCTTTAAAGTTTTTATTGCAAAATTCTCTCCCTTACCTCGTTAGGGCCAACGGAAAAAATATGCAACCCAATTTCTCGTAAGATGACCTTCCAGCCTAGTAAAACCCACACTACTTCCAAAAAAAAAATAATAATAATAAAATAAAGAACATAAAAAGAGAACCCCGTTGTTGTTCCACATACATGTAAAATGGCAAAAACAATTTACATGTACCACCATTACTATTTCTTCTTATCGGTAACCCCTTCACGTTTCCACTCCAACCTTAATGCTCTCACCTCACTCACTCTAGCAAATGGAACAATACTACAGTCCAACTCCTTAGAAATAGAAAATGAATTCTTTCCAGCATAAGAAACTCATTTCATTCATAAATCGAATACTTGAAAAACACACGAAAACACACAGCAATATAACATGAACATGTAATTCTCTCTCTTCTTCACATTATCTGCATTCCCTAAAGTTTCCATTCCAATCTCAATTCTCTCACAGTCACTTAACCATTTCATCATACAGCAATATTCAACCAAATTTCGTAAAACAAGAAATAGAAAGAGAAATAACTAATCAACACGTAGTTCTCTTTCTTCTTCACATATCTGTAATCCACTTAAGTTAAAGAGCAAAAAATGCCAACAGAATTTCATAAAAAATGAAACTTTTCCAGCATTAAAGCTCAATCTACAATTAATAAATAAATAAATAAACCCCACCACACAAAAGGAAAACCACATCTACTCTTGAAGAAATGCACACACCTCGAGTCCACTGCTTCGGACTGCACGGTCTTCTCGACCTCGTCGACGACACCGGAATCGGCAGGGCCACCCAATTGGCCTCTCCTCAGCCACTGCTGCTGCTGCTGCTGCTGTTGCTGGTGGTGGTGCTGCTGCGGCTGATGATGTTGGTGATGCTGCTGATGCTGAAAATACTGTTGCTGCGTTTGGTTCTGCATCAAATTCCTCTGCACATACTGCTGTTGAGGCGCTCTCGATTGGAACGCCGGGTTCGCGTTCATTCCACCGCCTCGGCCGACACCGATCCCCGGTGGATACCTCCCTCTGTTATTGTTCATCGCCGCCGATTCAAACCTTCCAAAACCCTAGAAATCCCTAAAACCACCGCGCACGGAAAAAATAAACGAAGCAAAGGTACTAGGGTTTGCAAAGATCGCGAATCGGGGAGGGAAGGGGGCCAAAAAAAAAAAAAGAGTAAGCCTTTCTCCGAAGAAAAAAAAAACGAAAACAAATATTTAGAGGCAACAATCCGAAAAATCCGAAACCTAGCAGAGAAAATCTGAAAAAAGTAAAGGAAATTAAGAGAAACGATAGCGAGGATTTTCTAGATAGTATAGCTTCTGAAATGTTAATCAGAGAAAACAAACAAACAATGTTAGGGCTTTGGTTACGGATCTAGAAGGAAAATGAGTTAATTCGTTGTTTTTACAGACTAAGAGAGAGAGGGAAAATTTGCTTTAGAGCTAGTTGGGGAAGGAGAGAAGAAGGAATTAGGGTCTCATGGCGTAAGTTTTTTTATTTTTTATTTTTCTTGGGAAACAAACAGAACGAGAGAGAGAATGCGATAATGTCGAACTCAAAACCGTCTCACAACCTAAGGAAGGCTCCTTTCTTTCGTTCTCCTCTCTACTCCTCACTAGGGCGTCATAAAGATTGTGATTGAATTGCTGAATGAACCCTAATTTTTATGACATTTTATAAAACCAGCAACTTTCTTTTATTTCTTTAATTCTTTCTCCCTTTTTTTGTGGATATTCTCTTAAATTTTTTTGATGGCAGATATTCTCTTAAATTGAAAACACTAATGAACATAATTTTTTTTATAGTAATTTCACGATATAAGATTGTAGTTCTCTGACCTCTAAATTCAAATACTTTTTTCAAAAATTTATACTTTTTTGAAATTGAAGATGGAGATTGATAATATATATATAGATTGAAAATATAGAGTTTGATGTAAAGCTACCGTTAGACTATGTGTAAAATCACAAAAAAAACTTTTTTCTCATTGGTTCTTTTAAGTTTTAATCAACGTTTTTTTTCCTACACATTGGTTTCTTTTCCCTGTCTTGACATAGTATTCTTAAATTAGAAAATTGTTATTTTGTAGTTAGTTTTTTAATTTTTATGGGTACTAGGTTAGGTAAATTGTACTTTTTTAAACTAAATTGTACTTTTTTCATCATGATTTTTTGTCTTTTCTGAAAAAGTTTTTGTCTTTTCTGAAAAATTACTATTGAAACTTAAAAATCTTAAACCAATCTCATTCACCAAACACCCCCAAAGATACAATAATTAAAATTTTGCGAAAACTGATATGAATTTTTTTTCTGATTCTTAAAGAATTCTCATTTTCATTTTCATTTTTCTCTTTTAATGTGAGTTTTTTTTTTTTAGTTTTTTTTTTTATCATGTTGAATAGATTGATTCTAAAAAGTTTTTATTTTAACAATTATGAACGTTTACTTGTAAGATTCATTTTGTTGGAAATGTAGAGTGCACTGCATAATAATAGTGGAATTCTTCTTCAGTGTCCAATAATTGCACAAATCAACTGTTAGCAAGAGAACGGCAGTCTCAAGAAGAAGAAAACACTATTTGTCTTGTTTATTAAAAAAAAAAGTATTTTAAAAAGCTGGGGTTTGTTTGGTATGTTAGTTTGAGTTAAGATTTTTAAGTTGTAATAATAATTTTTATTGACTTTTTAGATAAGATAAAAAACTTTTTGGGAAAATGATAAAAATTTTAGTTCAAACTCATAATTTGAACTATCCATCCAAACAAGTACGAAATGAATAACAATTCATTACAAAAGAGCAATAAGTCCATTTTGAATTATCTTGGGGATGCCTTTGAAATTTTGGACAGGAGATAGGTGACCATAGACAACCAACAAAAAAGTAGAAGAAATGTGGCAAACAGAAAAAAGAGTGTGAAAATATGATGATCACTACCATTTTTGGATAGGAGTAAGGGTGGCAATATGGGTCACGACACGATGACACGAATCGAAAACAACAAGAATTTCGCGGGTTCGGGTTGGGAAAAATAATAGTCGTGTAGATTTTGGGTGACCCGAAATGGACACGGAAAAATTCGTGTCGTGTTCGGGTGGGACCCATAGAACTCGAACACGACACGAATTTTTCCGTGTCAATTCGGGTCCAACCCGAATTCCGTGTCAAATTCGTGTCAATTTCGTGTCACGGGTCAATTTCGATTCGTGTCGTGTCAACCCGTTACGGGTTCGTGTCTTGTTCGTGTCGCGGTTTCGAGTCATTTTCGTGTCACGGGTTGTGTTCGGGTTAGGGAAGAAAAAATTCGACACGACACGAATCCGACACGTGACACGAATTGTCACCCCTAAATAGGAGAACTAGAATCAAGCTCCAACCAATAAGTGGGATTTTCGTACCCAATAAACTTTTAAATCTCTTTTTAATTTATTCTCTTAAAATTTATATTTTTCTCATTTTATTTGCATTTAAAATTGTTTATCTATAACTTCTTTTGAAAACTTTATCCTTTAATATACATTTCACTGAAATAATAGACCGGTTTCGCCGCTCTAGGAATAAAACTATTTCGTTAAATATTAGCATAAAAAATCATTTCATTTAAATAAATAAAAAATCCAGCACCACCTAAGTTTTATTTTCTTTGATCAAAAAGTGCAAAATATATGCAAACATAACTTAATAGTAAGTACATGTATGACTATGATTCTAACAAGAAGTGTAAAATTCAACGTGATACCTCATTTTTAAAAGGGTTAATTTCATTTCTAGTACCTGTGGGATAAATTATATTAAAGACAGTACCATTTTTCCCTTCATTTCTAGCACTGTCACATCATTTATGTGGGGCCCAACTGCATTTAATGAATGTCAAAAGTCAGGTTTACCCTCACCTCCTACCAGCCCAAGAGTCACTCTCCATCGCATGCCCTAAAAAAAATTTTAAACCAGCTTCTACAATATTTTAGAGACAGAAACTGAAATTTAGATAGAGAAAAAGTTGCAACCGGCTGGAACCACTGGAAAACCATCCGAAACCACCACAAAAGCCCTCTATAAACCACTTGGAAGTCTGTAAACGTCGGAAAATCTTAAAAAACTACCTATGTCGAAAGCCACGAAATTTACTGAGAAAAACATTACTCCCGAATGTTTGCTTAAAATACATTAAGTTAGTATTTTTATCTGATTTTATAACATAAACCATCTGTTTATAAAATTTGGTGTTTTGGTTTATATAAATATTTGAGTTTTTATTGATGTTTGTTTAATTGTGGAGATATCGGTGGCTGGTTATTTATTAATGAAATTAACCCTTTATTTATGTTGTGATCATCCTGTAATTTTTGTAATGGTCATTTTTGTAATGACTCTCTGGTCATAATAATAAATCCTCAGTTTTAAGTTATTTCCAGATGGTCATTTTCATGATGACTTATTAGTCATAATAATAATTACTTAGTTTTATGTTATTTTTGGATGGTTATTTTCATTATGACCTGTTGGTCATAATAATAATTACTCACTTATATTATTTTCGGATAGTCAGAACAATTATGACCTCTCTCCATATCGTGAACTAGAGTAACGGTCATAACTGTTATGATCGGGTGTTATGACCTCTCTCCCTATCATGAACTAGAGTAACGGTCATAACTGTTATGACGGGTGGTCATAACTGTTATGACCTCTCTCCCTATAGTAACGGTCATAATTATTATGACCGGGTGGTCATAACAGTTATAACCTCGCTCCATGTTGTGAACTAGAGTAATGGTTATAACTGTTATGACCGGGTGGTCATAACTGTTATAACCTCTCTCTTATCGTAAACTAGAGTAACGGTCATAACTGTTATGACCGGGTGATCATAACAGTTATAACTCTCTCTCTATAGTGACGGTCATAACTGTTATGACTGTCTTTCCTATAGTAATAGTCATAACAGTTATGACATCTCTTCCTATCGTGAACTAGAGTAACGGTCATAACTGTTAGTCATAATGAAAATGACCATATGAAAATACTTAAAATTGAGTCATTTTCATTATGACCAACAAGTCATAATGAAAATGATCATATAAAATTATTAAGAATTGGTCTTTTCATTATGACTAACAACTCATAATGAAAATGACCATCTGAAAATCAAATAAAAATGCTAACTTTATGTATTTTAAGCAAATTTTTTTCAACAAATCATTTAGAAAGTTGGAATCTCATCAAAAACACATATAAAAATGAAAATTTTTGTTTTACATAATCATAAAAACTTTACATTCTTGCTGAAAGATATTAAAAACGTAAACTTTATAAACATAAAAACAAAAATTAACTTTTTCCTTGGCCAATGGGCTTTTAAATGTCGAAGCCGATACTCGGACAGACCTCCTTTTCCGGAGTTGTGTTTTTCTCATACATTTTTGTGGACTTAGACATGGGTAGTTTTTTTGAAGATTTCCGACGTTAACACACTTACAAGTAGTTTATAAAAGGCTTTTTCGTGGTGGTTTATAATGGTTTCCGAGCTGTTATGAAGCGGTACCTGTTGGTTGTAACTCTTTCTCTCTCTAGAATCAGAGTTTCTCTCTCTAAAACATTGTAGAAGCTGGTTTGAAATTTTTTTTAGGACATACGATGGAGAGTGACTCTTGGGCTGGTGGGAGATGAGGGTAAACCTGACTTTTGGCATTCATTAAATTTGGTTGGGCCCCCATAAATAATGTGGCAGTGTTAGAAATGAAGGGAAAAAAATGGTGCTATCTTTAATATAATTTATCCCACAGGTGCTAGAAATGAAATTAACCCTTTTAAAAAAATTGTATATATATATATATATGCAAAATATATAATGTAACAACTTTTTCTTTTTTCCGTGAAAAAGCCAAGAAATAGGATAAAATGATTTTGGGCAAGTGGCAAAAGAAAGGGGGCCTCTTTTAGCCTAGTACAAATCAATACTTGCTATCCGTTGCAAAGCTACAAATAAATAAGTGTACAAATGAATTTAAATAAACAAATATGATTACTTTTCAAAAAAGAAAAAAGATTTAAAGATTTAAAAAGAAAAAAAAAAGTAGTAGTGCTGCTATGTCATTTTTCCACTATACGAATTATAAAGGGGATACCAAAAAAAAAAAAAAAAAGTGCAAAGAATGATTTGCCCCTAAATCTAATCTAATCCCACTTTTTGGCAATTATGGCTAAAGTTGTTTTAGCTTTCTACTTATAACCATTCTCCTTTTTTGCGTGAACGTGTATGTTTTAGCATTTTGCAAAGACATCATACTTGCCCTCATCCTCTTTGTCACTGTTCTGTTCATTCTCTCTGCAAGAGTTTCAAGTTATCTTTTTATCATTTTTGTCACCATTCTTCTTCTTCTTATTCTTCAGTTTTTGACTTCAAATTTCCTCTCAAAAAGTTCCCTTGACCAAGGAAACGGATATTCCAATATAGAAAATTCAAATTAAGTAAAAACCAACCTCACAAAATAGAGATTCAAACATTAAAAATATCAAATCTTTGTAACATACTTACATATATGAATATGAATTTACCAAGTTCTTCAGCCTCCAATCTTGTGTCACAATCTAAAATCTTCCATTTTCCACATCGCGCCTACCTTCTAAATCTGTTTCCTTGGTTGGTGTCGACTCCGGTGTTAGACTCTCAACTTTTTCCTTCAGTTTCTTGCTATCCAAACTAGCAAGAATCTTTTCCTTTAGCTCTGCTTCCACTGTTTCAATGTCTTTTGAACTTAAACCCTTTGCTCTAATAGCCTTCAACTCCTTGATTTTCTCACTAAGTCCGGCTCGGTTTATTACCTTCTCAATCTCCTCATGAATCTCTTTGTTCAAGTGTTCTATCTTAGTGGCTGCTTTTCTCTTGGTCACTCCAACAATCTCCAAGTTTGCAGACTTCAAAACTTCCATCAACTCTTTCTTTGCTCTTTCTACTTCTTCCGCTAGATCGTTATTGAATGGTTCGCCCTTTGATAAGTTTTCCTCTGCCTTCCTCAGAAGCTCCATCTTCGCTTTTACCGCTGAAGGAATTCTCTGATTAATATGTGTTTTCAGTTTCTGACTCTTCTCCTTCTTCTTAATCATCCTGCCAACCATGTTAAGCCTTTCGAGCTTCTGCTTTAAGCTAAGATATGCCCCAGGTCGTGATAAATTTCGTGTGAATTCTTCCATGATTTTGTCCACTTTCTCCTTTAAATCACGGTTCAGAGGCTGGTTAGGTGGAGCTTTAGATATTCCCAACTTTACTGATTTAAGCTTGTCTTGTAAGCCCATTGAAATGAATGCTTCTGTAATCTCCTTGTCTACTTCTTGTTTCAGATTTTCAATCGATTCAATCACAACTGGATCAGCCAATCCCTTCGCGTCAACAATCTTCTTCTTGAGAGTCTCGATCTCTGTCTCTATATGAGCGGTCCTTGGCACGTTAACCTCTGACAGCTTCATGTTCCGTTTTCTCTTAGGCTCCACAGGCACTCCTTCTTGGAAGCCTCCGATGTGTCGGAATTTGAGCATCCGGTGGTGGATCAACACGTCTGTGTCCATCTTTGTCAGTTCCTACATGCATTTGGCATAGCGGTAAGTGGTCAAACGACAGAGAATGCAACTTTAGAAGTCTGCACTGTTAAAAAAATAAAAGTTCTCCGCATTATAAACACAACAGAAATTTTATGTTGCTATTTCTGCATCACGAAAAAAATGTGTAAACTAGTCACCTCCATTGCCTTTTTAATCGTCAACTTCATCTGATGGGAAGTCCATTCAGGATCAGCATGTGCACCACCCAGGGGCTCCTGCAAAATCCAGCAACGGCACATTTATAAATATAGTAAAAGGAGATAAGGGTTTCACTGTTACTTCAATAGTAATATACAGTACATTTTGCTTTTTTTTTTTTTCTCTATTTTCGTCACTTTAGCTACAGACTTAATGTATAGTAATGTACGGTAATCATTTAGCTTTTTTTTCCCTTATTTCACTTCTTTAGCTACAGTAATGTACAGTAATTTTTACTTTTTTCTATAGTGTAATAATTTTTTTACCCTTCATCACTAATTATTTTTTTCATCGCTGCACTGTTATGCCGGTTTTACCCTTTATTTTTTTTGGTCAATTGGAAATTTTGTCCTTGGGTTTTAGTTACTTTTACTTTCGATACAATGTTGGGACAACTTTGTCCTTCTAAAATTATTAATGGACGATTTTGCTTTTCATTTGTAGTTGCTTTTTTCCTTTGCTATAGTGTTATTCTGGTTTTACCCTCTCTCTTTTTTCAATTGACAATTTTACCCTTGGGTTTTAGTTACTTTTACAACTTGCTACAGTGTTAGGACAACTTTGTCCTTCTAAAATTATTTATGGATCACCCTTCCTTTGTAGTTGGTTTTTCTGATAGCTACAATAACTGAATATTGTTACCCTTTTAATGTGCATTTTTGATTTAGTCCATTGAAGATGTGTTAAAGTGCAATGTTTGTATGTATATAATCTAACTGAAATTTATTTATTTTCTTTTCTTTTTTTTTTTTTGTAAAAAACAATAAACAAAAAAAAAATAATAGAATCTGTTTTTGATTTTATTGTTTTTGTTTAATCTTTTTTTTTTCCACTTTTTAGTTTTTTTTTTCCTTTTTTTTTTATTTGTTTTTTTTTCTGCTTTCTAAGATTTAAATTTTAAAGTTTAGTTTTTTATTCATCTTTTCTTCGTATTTTTGTTATTTTATAATTTTTAATGATTTTTGTTTCACATTTCTGATTTTCAAATTTTTTATTCTCTTTTTTCGATTTGTGTTTGGTTTTTTTTTTTTTTTTTTGACTTTTTCATTTGTTGGGTTTTGTTTTTTTAGATGTTATAGTTAATTTTTGTATTTTGCATGTAATAATCTAATAGAAATTTATTTTTTTATTTCTTTTTGTAAAAGCAGTAAATTAAAAAATAATAGAATCTGTTTTTGGTTTTGTTATTTTTCTCCAATCTTTTTTCCCTGCTAAGTTTTTTTCTCCTTTTGTTTTTTTGTTTTTCTATTTTTATTTTTTAATTATCGTGATCATTTTTATTTCTCTATCTTTATTTTTGTATCACCGGAGAAAAGTTTTTTATATTATTATTATTGCTATTATTATTAGTTTACATTTTTATGATCGAGAGAGATCCTGAAAAAAAAAATTAAAGAAAAAAAAATAGAGCAAAATATAGGTATGGTCTGCTTTCTTTTGTTTTGTTTTTGATTTTTATAAGTTATTTCTAGCTTTTTTTTTTCCTTGTATTTATATGTTTTGTTTTTCGCTTTTTGATTTATGTTAATTTGTTTTTTTAGCTTATGGTAATGATAGTTTGGAATGGGAATGCAAAGAGAATTATTAAAGACCTTTTTTTTTTGTTTATATTTTTGGAAACTAATTATAATTATATTATTTATCATAACCCAATATCATTATGAAATGTTATTTAATTTTCTTATTTATTTATCTATTTATTTTCCTCTTCTGTGTAACGCACGGGCATTAAACTAGTTCAAAACTAAAATACAGCTCATAAAGCGAGCTCGGTTGACTTACACAAAGTTATAATCAAAAAGACCTCAAAAACGATAAATTTGCATGGAAGAAACTAGCAAGGACAAGCCCTGTGGAGACGTCGCCCCTATTTGGTTGCCGGCGGACCAAGCCATTCAAAATTGTAGTGTTTATCGTACTATAGTGTTATATATCAATTCCTCAAAACAAGTGACACGGGCTCAGTGGCATGACTAATATGGGATTTGTCTTCAGTCCTTTGAAAAAACCGGTCTTACACTGTAACACTTAGAAATATGGGAATAACATGGCATTTATTTTCATTTAATAGTGATCTTGAAAAGGTGTAAGATTCGTCTGTGAAGTATAAATTTCTTCTAGTTATACCTTTACAAAATTCTTATTCTAGAATAAAAATCTTGTTACGCCCTCTACTTCTACAGGTTTTATGTCAAACGAGTTTGTCGTGAACGACTTAATGTCAAATCCCAAAATTGTCGCTAACAATAAAAGGTAAGAAAAATGTCTAGTGATCCTCTATGATTGCATAAAACTGATTTCCGTGGCACATGAAATTGCAAACCATATCAATTGCAGAAGAAAAGGGAGATAAAACTTACAGGAACTATACCATCAGCGATTTTGAGTCTGTAATGCTCTTGAGACGTGATCCTCAACTTTTCAGCCGCCTAAACAAAGTTTTGAACTCTTGCTAAACATAAGTGGTCAAAGTGCAGAATAACGCCGACATATTGTAATCATTTTGTTACCTTAGGAGCTGCTTGAGATGATTTCCATAAAATTGCAGCACATGCTTCAGGGCTGCTCCAATAAACAGAGCCACAATAGATAAATTACACAAATAACAAGTGTCCCAATGTGAAGCGATTTTAGGGGGCCTGCAAACGAAATTTTACAAACCTTGCAACATAAAAAGCGGAGTTCTCTAGCATAAAGAGTTTATTTGCACAAGCGATGGCAAGAGCTCCACCGGAACCGCCTTCCCCAGTCACAACGGTCACAATTGGCACTTTCAGGCCAAACATGGCTCTCAAATTATGGGCTATTGCTTCACCCTGCATCAAGCATAGAAGGAATTTGATCCGTGAGAATGTTTAACCAAACAAGATGAAGCAACAATGGCACTATCAAAGTTGAGGAAGTTTAATACTTACTTGACCAAGTTCCTCAGATTTAAGATCAGCAAAGGCCCCGGGAGTGTCAACAAATGTAACTATTGGAAGATTGTGGTGATCCGCGTATTTCATCATTCGCAAAGCCTTCCGATGGCTGTTTACAAAACAACGCATTCAATAGAAGAGCAGCTTTTTTTCATCTAAATCTAAATCAAGATGCATAAAGCTAATGATGGAGAACAAATTTTTTTTTTTTTTTTTCCTATGCTTTATGCATTCACAACGTTACATAAGGAAAACTTCCAATATTTTTTCAACTCAAACATAAGCGAAATTATTAGATTTTGCCTTAAAAGTACTACAGTTAAACAAAACTTGATAAAAATCTAACGGGAACTTTTGCTTACGGTGGAGTTGTTTTAATACCGTGCCAGAGATTTCTCATAACACTTAATGGCTTGACGTTATTGATTATGATTAAAGGTTCTTACAAACTTACCCGTGTGGGGTTGGCATAGCGAAGTTGCGAGCAATATTCTCCTTCGTATTTCGACCTTTTTGATGGCCGATGAACATGTAACTCTTGCCATCTATGCTTCCAATACCCGTCACAATAGCTGGATCATCATAGCCCGCACGATCGCCATGCAGTTCCACCCACTATAACATCAATTGCTAAAATAGTGAACCAAAACCATTTGCATAACTATCCAACCTTGCAACAAATTAAAAAATCTGATTTAAAAAAAATGAGCTTACTTTTTCCGTGATGTTTAATATGTGATCTAGAACTGTTGGCCTGTTAGGATGTCGAGCAATTGTTAGCCGTTGAATCGGTGTCAAATGTGTGTATAGATCTTTCAGAGCCTGAACTTGAAGAAGAGAAAATTTTCAAGTTAAATTACATTTTTCTGTTTGACATTACAAATTTGAGTTTGGTTAGTTAGTTCATAAAATTTAAGTTCACTTTTATGTTTTTTCTCCTTTCCCTTCTCCCTTAATCATTCTTATAACATCTAAAAAATTAGAGTCTTCATTTGCTTTGACTGGTCAATCTGAAACTAACAGTTTAGAAGTGAATTTATTTCCATTGAAATTTCGGTTTCTTGAAAAAATAAGTTTGACATGAAATAGGAAGTCCAGAACCGAAGAACTCACCAGTTGGTATTTGCGCTCTAAAGCACCAATTTGATCACTGAAATCAAGACCAGTTTCATCTGCCATTCTTCTCACCTTAAACGACATAAACATGTACAATATAAAAACAAGAAGCTTAATTTCAAGGCCTAAAATGTCAACCGCTATGAGTAAATGATGAAAAACTAGGAACGCCTAATAAGTATCACAACAACATTAACGAATCAGAATTTTTTAGTACAGTGTGAAAAGATACCATACAGTAGGGCTCCATTTTAAACCGTCAGTTCTGTATTAGATTATGTTAGTTTTATGTACTTTGTTTTGATGTGATTTTGACCACGGATACCTTATCGTAAAAAGTTCATTAAACTAAAATGCTCATTAAACTAAAACAGTGAGACAACATCAAAATCTGATCATTTAACCTTTAAGATTACACTAACTAACAAGAATTGTGAATATGCAAAAGCGAAAGAAAAACAACTTGCCTCGATAATTTTCTGTTCAAGATCAACAAGTGGCTTCTCAAAAGCAAGTGTAACTGGTTTTGGCTTTTCAGTGAGAGGCTTGAAATGAGACAAGTAAGTCAAATGACCACTGCTGAGATTCGGATCAATGTCATCCGGCCACGGATAATCGTGCTTCTTCCCCTTTCTAATTTTGGCATCAACGAAAAACATTCTTCCGTTTCTAACCTTATAACCTGCCGAATTTTTCGACCAAATCCCATTTTCCCTTCTTGAGGAAATGCTCAGCAAGTCTCTAGCAAATATATCCTTCCCAGAATACAGATGGGGCTGTGCAAAGCCATCAAGATTGGTTCCGCTCCTTCCGCAATTTCCAACATTGAATGATTGAGTACTCATCTCAACCGAAAAACCATCAGATTGCACATCAGATTTAAATCCTGTGGCAGCAATTAAAAAAAACACATCTAAAGTTATAGACATTGGCACCTGTTAAATGGGCTTAAGTAGAACTTATCCTCAAAAGCTAGTCAACGGAAGAGTGAGCTCAATCAACATATAAACACTACAACAGCCAAGTAACTTAACAATGTTGGACAACTTTGCAATCTAATAGCACCAAACAAATTAGTTAAAATAAGTATTAGACAGAAAACTCTTAAAAAGGATTTTAGACAAAATGCCCATGAGCAGTTCCAGCACACATTTTTCCCAAATTCTACTTGTAGAGTTCAGACGTTTTCACTTTTTCATGAAATATATATTGAGTGGCCTTTATATATCTATATATATATATTTCAACATTGAAAAAGAACAGAAAGTGAATGACAGAAAACACAAATGATGAGTAAGAACTTGGATTAACCACAAAAGTTCTAATTCTGACAATAATTCCAAATATCTTTTCCAGAATTTTCTCAAGAAAAGAACAGAAAGTAAGTTTTTGGGTTACCTCAGAAACAGAGATGCTGAAGCTCAGAACGGGGCACAAGCTGAAAAGTTTCTAACACCAACGGATTAGATTATTAGCTTTGGCTTAAAAAAAAAAAACATAGAAGAGAGCCAAAAAAATAAAATTGTTTTGTCTGGAATTTGGTGCTCCTACTTGTTTGGACCGCAGGCAACGAAGTTGGAAGAAACTCGGCGCGTGAAAATGACGAGTTGCAAAAGGGTGTTGTGGAAACGAAGATACTTGATTGGGCAATGACAGTAACGCGCCACTTTTGCGGGTGGAATTGATTTTGTAGAATTTTCAGAAGATAAACACGCAGTCACCGATTGGGATAAACCTCATCTAAACTCAACGAACACGGTCCTACCATGCACGTGGTTTCCGAGTAACGGTCAATTGAACTTTTTTGCTTGAAGAATTTCGATTTTGATTTTGGTTTTGGTTTTATTTTTTTTATTTTTTATTTTTTATTTTATTTTTCCTCTTGTACATATTAAAAAAAAAAATAGGTGAAAAAAATAGCATTTTCAAATAAAATCATTTTCGGAAGAAAAATATTTGAGATACCAATTGTAAGAATAACTTTTGAGTATTACTTATATGGTGTGGAATGTAAGTTATCATTCATTCATTACTATAATATCATATTAATTAAAAATATTTACTATAACTCAATATCATGTGAATTGGTATTCAAAAGTTAATATTAGAGTTAATATCCTTAATATTACTCTTTTTAGAAATATCAATTGAAGTATCATAGATGAATATGGTCACTGTAAGCATTGGCCTCACGAAGCCCGAAGCGTGAAGCTTGAGCTTTTCACTCCATCACAATTGGCTGTGATGAGAGACCGCGATTCCCTTGCCATCCTTCTCCCCCTTTGACACGAGATCATTATATCATGAATTCCTCCGTCACGGTTTCACAAATCTCTTCTTCATGGGTGGCTGATGTGTTGAGTCTTTAGTGGGAATGGGGGACATTTTGGGCAATGAAGGTGCAGGTGGTTTTGTGATTTGAGCGGTGGTGGATCGTGATTCTCCGTGAGCTGATTTTTGGATACTTTTAGCTTGGTTAGGGGTTTGGGGAGAAAATAGGCCATTTTTAATATTTAAAGTAAACAGTATATTTTAAAAAAGTATTAACTTAAAAAACATATGTATAGTAAGTTGTTTAGTTACGAAGATTTTTTTAGGTAATTTTATCATAAATATGTTTTGTTAATGAATTATTTATCATAAATATGATATTTATTAGAAACGCTTATTTATAATAATATTTTGAAGATAATTTGTTCGCAAATATGCTTCGTAAATATATTATTTATCATCACCCAAAAAATTTTGACCTATTTATTTTTAAAGTCCAGATTTGTTGTCCTATTTTACTGTCTCAAAGGTTATCCCCTAAAATGGCTTTTGACAAATCATCAATTTGTTCAAAATTTTTTAATATTTTGCATTTTTTATGTAGCTAAATTCTTAAATTCAGATGATATGACAAAACACAATTAGAAGGATAGTTAATGAGACAGGAAATTTGGGACAACAAATCTTGATTCTTACTTTTATTACTAGAGGTTTTTAGCTTTTTTCCCTCATTCTCTCTTTCCTCCTTTCTCTCAAATTTCTCATAAACTAGGGTTTCCCTTTACATGAGACTTCTGCTACCGCTGTGGTTGGCAAAGGTGATCGCGGTACAGTAATCTCGACTGGGATGGAGTCGGAGGGTCCTAATTGAGAGTTTCTTGACCAAATCTAACCTAGCGAGCTTTTAGCAGTTTGGAATCCAGCAAGACCTTAGTGATTTGATGGTTGGTGCAACGATCTCTTACCTCTAATCGAGCTGATTGATTTCCTCTGAGTTGTGGCGCTAGAGTGGTTATTCCACGTGGGGCAATATTATTTTATATTGTTTTTGTGTTTAAGTTCTCTTTGGTATTTTCATGAGCAGAACCATCTTAACAGCCATGAGTGGCTCTCTTACATAAATATATATTTAAAAATTGAGAGAGAGAGAGGCGGCAGAGGTAGCAGAGGAGGATGTAGAAGAAAGTCGCCATTGACGAGAGCAGCAAAAATGAGGTTCTCGGAGGGATGGAATTCTATATCGAATGAAAGTTTCCATCGAAACATTAAATCTCTAGATCTGCTGCTTGGAGAAGAAGATTAGACCATCCAAACCTCACATCATGTGAGGAGAAAGGCGGCGACTCCAGCGACCAACTCTAGGATCTCCTTGCCGGGGAGTAAATGAACAACAGGAAGATCGACTTCCTCATATCTGCAGTGGCAAGGTAGGATTGTTTCTTCCTTGAGATCCCCTTTTCGAAGTGCCACTAGAGATCGTGCAACAAAGCTTTGACTAGAAGGACTGTAGACAGCCCCTATTGTCATTCACGACCTCCAATCTCCATCATCTAAGATCACCTAGAGTCCGATGACAAAGAACATGTGATAGAAAGATTGCGAACTTTGATGGCGCATGGTTGAAATGCCGGCCATGATTCAAAGCGCCGGTTGCAAGGTTTTGTAGATCGAAGCCTTCTGAGAAAACTGGTGTGGGAGGTGTCACCGAAGAGTGATGACAAAGGCTCACTGGAGGGCGACGATGAAGGCTTGCCGGATGTAGGATGTGACAGGATGAGAGAGAGAGAGAGAGAGAGAGATAGGGCGCAAGGGAAAGGAAAAAAGCGGAGATAGAGAGAGAGATAAGAGAGATAAGGGGGCAAAAAAAAAAAAAAAAGAAATGGATGATCTAAGATTTTGCTGTGAAAAAAAAATGAAATTCAAATATAAACTTAGTGTATTTAAACAAAGGTAAAACCAGAAATTTAAATAAGTAAATAAATAAATACGAAATGATAAAATTATTGATTTTAATATAAAAGTGAGTAATATTATAAGAAGGCGTCCCAAAGTGGTTGTTTTCCTAATTTTCTCTTATATTTTTTAAATAAGACTTGATAATTACTTAAGATTTAAATTAATAGAATTTCAAAAAATAAAAATAAAAATAAAATAATAGAACTCAATTCTAATCTAACCAATCAATTTTCTTAATAATAATATATACAATATAATAATAACATTTATAAAAGAGCCAAAACTCCTCTTTTTTTTCTTTTTGATACATTTCTTTCCCTCCTTTTTTTTATATATTTTTTTATTCTCTTTCATTCTTTCCCATTTCTTTTTCTCTCTTCATTTTTCTTTAACTGCTAAATTTTTTTCTCCTTTACCTCATTCAAAAACTTCTCTTAAATAAATGCATACTTATTATTATTTCTTTTTTCATGACCATTTCAGATTATGAATTACTATTTTTTCATAATATTTGGCCCTAAGTTGAATATCGATTCAAATTGTGTGAAAATTTTGATAAATATATATTTTGTTCTTTTTACTCTTTGATAAATATATAATTTTGATAAATATATATTTCTCATAATAACCTTTTAATTAATTTTTTATTTAACAAATTGATTAAACACGTGCGTGCTTACAACTATTTTCTTAATAAAAGTGGCGGCTAGGGTTTCAACCTACCATCACCGACGCCTAGCCCATCAAAGCTGAGCAGTGTGCCTGTGCCATGGCGCAAGGAAGTAC
Source organism: Ficus microcarpa (assembly GCA_025413485.1). Lineage (NCBI taxonomy): Eukaryota > Viridiplantae > Streptophyta > Magnoliopsida > Rosales > Moraceae > Ficus > Ficus microcarpa. The sequence continues at coordinate 18,716,948 of CM046383.1, forward strand.
TTATAAGGTTGCTCACAACACGTATGAAAAAGCTGTTATAAGAGCGCGCGCGTATGTGTGTGTGTGTGAAGAATTACAACATCTATACAATTACGGGCTAATTAAATTAAAAACTATCCCCGTTTGTCTAGACCTGCATGCATCCTGCTAAGTCTTTAATTATATATAATGTATATGTGTGTATGTGTGTTTGTGTCCACAAATACTGTAACTATATATAAAAATAGGAGGCATAACGCAATAGATGAATGAAAAATATAACATATGGGAATATATATTTATATATATCGGGAAAAAAGAAGAAGAATACATACTGATTTTTGAATTCTGTGGAGTAGTGGAAGTGATTAAGTTCCCATGACGAGGTTCACATATAACGGTAGTGTATGTATTTTTAGGTCTCTACTCATCTTAGCATCAGAGTTTAAATTCCCTTGCTTTGAGTTCTATTCTTGAAAGTTACCGCCATTGTGATTACTATCTGTTGAAGGATTAAAAAAAAAAAAAAATCTTAGTTTCATATCATATTGTAAAAATACAACAACAATAATAAACATAGGGATAATAAGGCAAATGTCAAAATTGGGGAAATAATTAAACAAAATAACAAGAATATACAGTCGTTGAAATAATTTAACGGTAATTTCACATCTAATTATATCATAAGATGTAATTCAAACCCCTACACCCTCAAATTCAAAAAAAAAAAAAAAAAAAAAGTCAATTGAGGATGCTCCTCAAATTTCAAAAGTAGTCTGACGGTCCAGGGATTTTTCCCCGAATTTCAAATTTGAGGATACTCCTCAAATTTCTCCAAAAGCTTTTGTTTTGTTTTGTTTTTTTTTTTTTTGGGTATAATTTGATGTACCAAAAGTAAATTTATGTTAAATATATCCATCTCTTCCCTTTCTCTCTCTATATCTATCTTATACTACAAGAATCATGACTTTAAGGGACCAAATTTTTTGGTACCAAAATAATTTTGATAGCAAAAAATAGACTTTTCATTACCAAATTTTGGTAGCTAAAAAGTATTTGGTAGCAAAAACAACACAATTCGTTACCAAATATAATTTGGTAACAAATGACTTGGCAAGAACAAAAATTCGGTTCTGCAGAAAACTTTTTACTACCAAAACACAATTTGGTAACAAAAGGTCAACATTCTACCACCAAGATTTGGTAGCGAATTATAACCTTTTGCTACTAAAAATATTTTACTACTAATGTCATTTGTGGGAAGCCAAAATTTTTACTACTAATGTCATTTGCTACCAAATTTTTTTTACATTTTGCTACCAAACTTTGGTAGCGAAATATCACATTTTGCTACCAAACCTGTTTTGGTAGCAAAAATGTTGGCGGGAAGTCAAAAATATTCTCGCTCAACTCATTTACAACCAAATTTTGTTCAGTAGCAAAATGGTACTTTTTGCTACCAAAGTTTATAAGTAGAATATGAATTTTTGTCACCAAATTTTGGTAGCAAAATTTCATATTTTGCTACAAAACTTGTTTTGGTAGCAAAATATTGGCGGGAATCCAAAATTTTTCTCGCGGATGGTATTTGCTATCAAATTAAATTTGGTGACAAAATGATATTTTTTGCTACCAAAATTTGGTAGCAAAATATACTTTTTTGGCTACCAAACTATAATTTGGTAGCAAAATATATGATTTTTTGCTATCAAAATTACTATCAAATTTTGATAGCAGAAAGTAATAATCCATTATCAAACTTATACTTTAGTGGTGGAAAGTCATTTTTTGCTACTAAAAGCTACGTTTGGTAGCAAATCTCCAAGAAATTTCATAACATCATATTTTGTGCTTGTAATTTTTTTTAATAGTTTTTCATGAATATGTTCGATATGAAGTTTGTAACAATAATATATTTTCTACAATCAAATATATTTGATGATTTAACTCTTTCTTGTAGGACATATAGGTTTATATGATATGTATTTAGTTTGTAATATGTAAAGTAGACAATATACTTATAATAATATTTTATTACTTTATTATATAGAATAAGGTGTACCATTTTTAAAAATATATTTTATGTTATATTGTGATTAAAAAATAGTTTTTATTATCAAATTATAATTTTTTTCATTTTTGAAAATTTGTTTTTTGGCTACTAAACTAAAATTTGATAGCAAAATATATGTTTTTGGGTACTAAATTAAAATTTGGTAGTAAAACGTAAGAATCTGCTACTAAACTTATATTTTGGTGGCGGAAAGTCATTTTTTGCTACTAGAAGCTACGATTGATAGCAAATCTTTAAAAAAACTTTATAATATTATATTTTGTGTTTGTAATTTTTTTTTTATAATTTTTCATAAATATGTTCGATACGAAATTTGTAACAATAATATGTTATTTATAAACAAATATATTTAGCTATTTCTTGTAGGACATATAGGTTTTTATGATATATATTAAGTTTATTATACATAAAGTAGACAATGAATTTGTAGTAGTATTTTATTACTTTACTATATAGAATAAGGTGTACCATTTTTAAACTTCTATTTTATGTTATAATATGATTAATAAAATGGTTTTAACTAAACTATTGTTGTCAAATTATAATATTTTTCATTTTTTGAAAATTTGTTTTTCGGCTACCAAGCCAATATATGGCAGCAAAATATATGTTTTTAGGTACCAAACTAAAATTTGGTTGCAAAATATATGATTTTTTGCTATCAAATTTTAGTAGCAAAAAGTAAGAATCCGCTACCAAACTTCTATATGGTGGCGGAAAGTTATTTTTTGCTATCAAAAGCTATATTCGATTACAAATCTTCAAAAAACTTTATAACCTCATATTTTGTACTTGTAGTTTTTTTATATAGTTTTTCATGAATATATTCGATACAAAGTTTGTAACAATAATATGTTTTTTATAAACAAATATATTTGATGATTTAACTCTTTTTTATAAGACATATATGTTTGTATGGTGTGTATGTTATACATAAAGTAGACAATATACTTATAGTAGTATTTTATTACTTTAATATATAGAATAAGATATATCATCTTGAAATTTATATTTTCTATCATAATGTGACTAAAATATGATTTTAAATAAAATTTAATTACAATTTTTTTTATTTTAAAAAAAAATTTTCTTTTGGCCACCAAATCAAAATTTGGTGGCAAAATACGTACTTTTAGCTACCAAACTAATATTGGTAGCTAAATATATGATTTTTTACTACCAAATTTTGGTGGCAAAAAACAAGAATTCACTATAAAACTTATAATTTGGTTGTGAAAAGGCATTTTTTGTTACCAATAATTACATTTGGAAACAACTCTTCAATAAAATTTATAACCTTTTATTTTGTACTTGTAATTTTTTTTTTATTTTTTCATGAATATATTCCATATGAAGTTTGAAACGATAATATTTTTTTATATTAACAAATATATTTAGTAATTTAGCTCTTTCTTGTATAGGACATATAAGTTTATATGATATGTATTAAGTACATTATACATAAAGTAGACAATGAACTTATAGTAGTATTTTATTATTTTAATATAGAGAATAATATATAATTATCTTGAAATCTATACTTTATGTTATAGAGTGGCTAAAAAATGGTTTTAAATAATTTTTATTATCAAATTATAATTTTTTTCTTTCATTTTTAAAAATTTGTCTTTCTACTACGAAACAAAAATTTGGTAACAAAATACGTATTTTTGGCTACCAAATTTTGGTGGAAAAAAGCACGAATCCGTTATCAAATTTATATCTTGGTAGCAGAAAGGCATTTTTTGCTACCAAAAGTTACATTTGATAGTAAATCTTCAAAAACCTTTATAATCTCATATTTTATATTTGTAATTTTTTTAATTTTCTTTTATAGTTTTTCATAAATATGTTCGATTCGAAGTTTGTAATAATTATCCTAGTATGTTTTATATAATAAATATATTTGGTAATTTAGCTATTTCTTGTAGGTATAACAAGAGATATATGTTTGTATGATATATGCTAAGTATATTATATATAAAGTAGACAATTTACTTATAGCAGTATTTTATTAGTTTAATATATAGAATAAGGTAGACTATTTTTAAATTTATATTTTATCTTATAATGTGGCGAAAAAATGGTTTTAAATAAACTTTTGTTATCAAATTACAAATTTTTTTTTCATTTGTTAAAAATTTGTCTTTTGACTACCAAACTAAAATTTGATAGCAAAATATATTTTTTTTTGCAGCCAAATTTTAGTGGCAAAAAGAAGTATCCACTGCCAAACATATATTTTGGTGGCGGAAAGATAATTTTTGCTCCCAAAAGTTATATTTGGTAGCAAACTTCAAGAAACTTTATAGCCTCATATTTTATGTTGTAATTGTTTTTTTTTTTTTTTTTCCTTTAACATACTTTTTTATGAATATAATCAATATGAAGTTTGTAATAATCATCATAGTATGTTTTATATAATAAATATATTTGGTGATTCACCTCTCTCTTGTAGTGTAATAAGACATCTAAGTTTGCATGATATTTGCTAAGTATGTTATGCATAAAATAGAAAATGTACTCCAAATAATATTTTATTACTTTAATATACAAAATCAGGTATATCATCTTTAAATCTATATTTTATGTTATAATATAGCCAATAATTGTTTTAAATAAATTTTATTATCAAATTATAATTTTTTTTATTTTTTAAAATTTTGTCTTTTGACTATTAAATCAAAATTTAATAGCAAAATATATATTTTTTTAATATTAAATTTTGATGTCAAAAATTAAGTACCTGTTACTAAACATATGATTTGGGGACGGAAAGACATTTCAACTTGTTTTTCGGTACTAAAATTTGGTATCAAATTATTCATTTTGACTACCAATAGTAACTAAATATAATGTATACAATAAAACTTAACACTCAACCATTTAAAAAAACACTTGACACTTTCTCACATTCTCTTCTTGTACCCTAGCGGGATGTTTGGTATGGGGTAATCTTTTATAAACGAATAGAAATCTTAAGATTATCATGTTTGTTATGAGGTTATCTTATTTTAAGATATCTGGGAATCTGAACCCATGGGTTTCAGATACCCTTACAAAAGGGTAATCTGAAACCTACGTCCTCCCTTAGGTTTCAGATTACCCCTATCTAAAAATCATAGTAATTTTAAAATTTAAATAATTTAGACACAACTATCATTTTAACTTTTAATTTAAATAATCTACAGATTTAGAGAGATGAAAAAAAAAACCCTACGGAACTACATATATATATATATAATATTTTCATCCCATCCCAGCCTCCTCCTTTTCATCGCAGCACCTCCCCTGGGTAACCATTATATTTTCATCTCAGCCTTCTCCTATTCATCAATCACCTCCTCCACCGAGTAATCATTATTCATCCTTTTTGTTTTTTGTTTTCTAATACGTGTGTGTGTATATATATATATATATATATAAGGCACCTGATGTTTTGTTTTGTTTTTTGTTTTTTGTTTTTTTTTTCCTAATACGTATATATATATATATATATATAAGTCACCTGTTGTTTTGTTGTTTTGTTTTCTTTTTTCTTTTTTCTTTTTTGTTTTTTGTTTCCTAATATGTGTGTATATATATAAGTCACCTGTTGTTTTGTTTTGTTTTTTCTTTATTCTTTTTTGTTTTTTTTTTCCTAATACGTGTCTGTGTATATAAAAGTCACCACCTCCTTTTAGCTCCACGCTAATTTCCAGTTAAACTTTATTCTTCGTTTTAAGAATTTATGTTCTTTTTTTTTTCAACTATTTTCCGTTACTCTATAAGTTTTTTTTTAAACCTTTTATGTTCTTGGATTTTATTTTTGAATTTTTATATGTATAAGTCAGTCTTATTTATTTTTGTTAAAACTTTTGTAGTTCTATTTCAATATTATAATAATGTGCTCAATATGTTTTTATGGCTGTAGTGAAGATTAATAAAAAAAAAAATCATAAATCTTGAGTTTTTTTGTTTTTGAACAAAAGATGAATATTGATGTAATGTCGTATATTAACTTCCTAAATTTTATCTATGTTTTTTATTTCTTTCTAAATATGTCTAATTATAATTACAGATATGGATCGTGTTACTGCAATCAATATAAATTTAAGAGTTGTTACTGCTCTTATTCAACATATACAGATATTAAATGATATGTCAATGTTGTTTATGCTAATATTACTTGTACTGATCATTAGTAAGAAGCATTTATTAAGAGCTAATAGTCGTTGTAAATTAAGAAGTTTTTATAGGAGTCAAATTCGTCAAATAAATTATCATACACTGATACACGAAAGTGACCTAGTCTGTTTAGAGACCACTCGTATGGATAGGAAAGCATTTTCCATTCTTTGTGGACTTCTTAGAACTCGTGGAAATTTGAGTGGAACCAAGAATATGAATGTCGAGGAGATGGTAGCTATGTTTCTTCATATTTTAACACATGATCTAAAAAATAGAATGATGAAACATCTCTATGCATGTTTTGGTGAAACAATTAGTAGACATTTTAATGCTGTGCTAAACGCGGTTTTACGACTTCATGAGCTCTTACTTAAGAAACCAAAATCAATCCCAGAAAATTCAATAGATGAAAGATGGAAGTGGTTTAAGGTGACTATTAAACTCTTATATGAGTTATAATTTTTTATTCAAAATTATGGCTTAGATGTTAACTTGAATTTTCGTTTGTCATAGAACTGCTTAGGAGCACTGATGGAACATACATCAAGGTCAATGTGCCTGCGGCAGATAGACCAAAGTACAGATCTAGAAAGAATGAGATTGCTACTAATGTGTTAGGAGTGTGTTCACTAGATATGCAATTTATTTATGTGTTGCTTGGATGGGAGGGTTCTGCAGCTGACTCAAGAGTCTTGCGGGATGCAATTTCTAGGCCAAATGGATTGAAAGTTCCACAAGATAAATTCAATGCCTTATTGATACAGAAAAATTATCAAATTATGCAAGATCTTAATTAGTATATCATACATGCATGCAATTACTTCTTGTGTGATGCTGGATATCTTAGTGACGAAGGCTTTTTGACATCATATAGAGGGCAACAATATCATTTAAATGATTGGGAGCTTCCACCTGAAACTCTTGAAGAGTTTTTTAATATGAAACATTCATCCCGTACGAATATAATTGAGAGGGCATTTGGACTTTTTAAGGGTCGGTGGGCGATTTTAAGAGGAAAGTCGTATTATCCGGTCAAAATATAATGTAGGATTATTGCAGCATGCTGTCTTCTTCACAATTTCATTTGAAGGGAGATGCATGTAGATCTTTTCGAACAAATTTTTAAAATAGAATCTATTGAAGATGACAAAGATGAGGAGGAAGAGGAAGTGCTTGACATTATACTCATATAGCAACATCTACTGTTTGGAGTGCTTGGCGAGATAATTTAGCTAGAGAGATGTTTAATCAATGGAGAAGAAATCGACATGCATAGTTGATTAGTTTATGTTGTTGGTCATAAAGTTAGTTATTTAGTTATATTTAAGATTTCGATTGAGTTGATGAAGATAAATTATTCTTCATTGTTTAGGGTGGATACTTGAGTATTATTATTTAAAGTTATAGTTTATTATTATTTTTTATTTATTTGTCTCTCTCTTTCTTGCTACATTACTTATGTGTGTTAGTAACAAATGGATTCTAGTGAGAATACTTCATCATTTAGTATTTTAAAACATCAATGGACTTCAGCTGAAGATGCAAAGTTGGTTAAGTGCTTGTTCGATATCACTACAAGTGAGAACACTTATATGCGTTAGTAACAGATAGATTCGAGTAAGAACACTTCATCATCTAGTGTTTCAAAACATCAATGGACTTTAGCTGAAGATGCAAAGTTGGTTGAGTACTTGTTCGATATCACTACAAGTGGGAAGTGGAAAGCAGAGACAAGTTCATTCAAGCTGGGCTACTTGCAACAGTTGGAGAAAATGATCAATGAAAAGCTTCATGGATGTGGAATTAGAGCACAACCGCATATTGATTCTCATGTTAAGTTATGGAAAAAAACAATATTATGCTATCTCTGAAATGTTGGGACCAAATGCCAGTGGTTTTGGTTGGAACGATGTGGATAAGTGTATTACTGCTGAAAAGGATGTCTTCGATGAATGTGTTAAGGTTAGTTGAATACTTAATCATTTGAATCATAAATGTTTCTTTAAAAGTTTATAAGTCTATCATTTTGAAATGTCTATTTATTGTTTACAGAGTCACCTTACAGCAAAAGGTTTAAGGAACAAACCTTTTCGGTATTATGATAAGTTATCTGTTATATTCGGAAAAGATCGTGCTAATGGACATGGTGCAAGGGGGTTGGGCGATATGATTGATGATATAGATATAGAAGTTCTGAATGGTGAAACAAATCTGGTTGAAGAAGAAAACAATAACGAGTAAGAGCCCAAGGATGATACCCAGACAAATACACCATCACCCCCGGTGCAAAAAGACAAAAAGAGGAAAAAGAAATCTAAGTCTGAAGATAATTTGGTTGAAACCTTAATTAAAACAATTAGCAAATTCTCAGATATGTATGTCCTTTCTACTGATAATATGAGTAAAATTGCTAATTGCTTTCAGAATAAGGCTGAATCACATACACGGAGGATGAATGTATTTGCTGAGTTGAAGAAGATAGATGGATTGTCACAGGAACAAGTTTTGCAAGCCGGTTAAATTCTTGTCGAAAGTCATGACAAGACCAACTTCTTCTATACTTTGGATGATGAATATAAGTTAGGTTATATTCTCATGTTATTGGGATGATGAAATAGAAGTAGGGCAATTAGACTTTTTTCTTTTGTCACTTTCGTTTGCTACCCGTGGACTAGTAATTTTAGTCAATGAGTTTTATTTATTTAATTATCTGTTATAATTTGAATTTAAATAAAATTAGGATTAGAACCAAAGAATTGCTATTTAAAATATTTTTTGTTATTTTGTTAATAAAATCTCTTTAAGAGTTCTCTCAATTTGTCATATATATATTTTCATATTCTTAAAGAATTAATGAATTTGTGTTTTAAAATGAGCATTTTAATTCTACTAATTCTTGAATTTCAATTTTTATTTGTGTTGTTATAATTTGATTTGGCCGAATTATAAAGTTATGTTATTGTCCTTATATTTGTAATTAATTACTATTAAAAGTATATATTAATTTAGTAAAGGATAATTTTGTTTATTTATTAAGAAAAAAACAACAATCATATTTATAATCAAACATAATAATTTAACATTTTCAAGATTCTTACTAAAATTGTTTATGTACAAACCAAACATTATAATCTAATATCTTTAGGAATTTGATTACTTTAAAAAGATTGTTAGATATTTGATTACATTTGATTACCTTCAACTAAACACATCCTAAGTCTCGCTACCTCTCTCTCTCTACTCGGACACCCTTCACCACCGTCCCTTTGCCATGCCATCACCATCCCTTCGCCGTTCCATTGCTGCGCCGTCACCAGCGATGGGACCCTCTCAAAGGAATAAGGGAAAAGAAGTTCATTCTCAGACATATCGAAAACCAACGAGAAATTGACAATGGCGTCGGCTTTGGAATCAGAAACTACCTCATCCTCTGTTTCTTCCCACGATTCCCCCTCTTAGACAAGGCAAAAGTAAGGGTTTTTTTATTTTATTTTATTTGTTTACGAATTCCCTATCTTTTCCAAACCCCAATTCGCAACAGTTCAGAAACGCAATCGCTAATCAATTTCTGGGCTCTTTGATTTCCGGATTCTTGTTTCTGGGCTTTCGCAATGCTTTTTAGTGGATAATTGGTGATTTCTTGGATGCCCATGTCTAGGAATTTGTCTAATTTACGAGGCCGGAAAAGAAATCCTAATTTTGGAAATTGTTGAAGGAAGAGAGGAAAGGAAAATGGAAACCATAAACTTTTTGGCAATTGTTATAGGAAGAAGAGAAAATGGGATCAGCCTGCAGAGTCCTTAGCTTCTGCTGGGACTGCAGTGCCTGGAGTTGTCTCATTAGGTGCCCTTGAGTGGTTTCAGTACTTGTTGTAACTCCTGTGTCTCTTTAATGAATCGTCTTTCGGCAAACTCCAGTAATGTGTCCTTGGTGATTCCAGCTCTTTTTTTGCTGCAACGTGCTGCTGCAATGGTCTCAAAGCTAAACCAAGTGAGATCCCTTTATGGGTTTTCCTTCATTTTTGATAGCTTCATGATACACCAATGTTGCTTGAGTTTTTCGATTTTGGAATATATATATATATATATATATATATATATATATATTTGGTTTTTTCTTATAGATTTGTTTTGTATAAAATCGTTTGTGCTATTTAGCCAAGATCCAAGATGAATTGATAGCTTCATGGTTGTTTGGCAAGCTTTTTTATTATATATATGTGTGTGTGTGTATATATATATATATATAATCGGTATATGCAAGAAAGCTTATGTCTTATGTGTTCTTTCTAATTTGTTTTACCATGATCGTCAGAGCAAATTGTGTTAATAGTTAATCAATTTCATAGGTTTCTTTATTCTTATATGCATTTGTATGAGTTATTAGCTTGTGATTGTATTTTTTTCCATGACAACTTTAATTTTGTATTATGTAGAGTTCTTGGAATTCCAACCGGAGTGCAGGTGCTGATGGATAACAATCAAGTTGGATAACAATCAAGTAGTAAACAGAGTAATAGGATATGCATGAATAGGTAGGTAGAATAGGGTTGATATTTTTTCTGCTTTAATATTGGTTAGATTGCTCTTTATCTGAATGTTGATCTCAAGGGTGATAGACATATTTGTTACCAAAGAGTGTTACAGGGTTTATATGTTGCTTTCCACATTGTTTCTCTACTCCAGCCTTGAAAACTTTAAAGGCGTTCAATGCTTCATTCTTGTTATGAAGCAAGTAGATATACATGTATCGTGAGTAATCATCTATGAAAGAGATGAAATATTTCAGACCACTTATGTCCATGTCTGGACAACAAATATCTGAATGTATGATCTCTAGTAAGTCCGAACTCCTCTTTGCACCTTTCATAGACTTGTTAGTTTGCTTTCCCTTAATGCAGTCTACACAAGTGTTAAAATCAGTAAAATCTAAAGTACTAAGTACTCCATCATTTACTAATCTCTTAATTCTCTGTATGGAGATATGTCCCAATCTCCGGTGCCACAACATAGAGGATTCTTCATTTATAACACATCGTTTCATACCAGTGTGAACATGCATAGTATCATAAGTAGTATTATTTTGCAAATTAATAGAGAAAAGACTATCAGACAATGTACTATTCCCAACAAGATCAGATTTATAAAATAAACTGAAAGATGTTTCATAAAAATTAGGTACAAGTCTTGAAACTGAAATCAAATTCCTAGAGAAACTTGGAATATAAAATGTCATTTCTAGATTCAAAATAAAACCATTACTTAAAACTAAAGTACATGTTCCAACAGCCTCCACATGTGAGCGCATCTTGTTTCCTGAATAAATGCTCTGCTCACTTTGCACTGGCTTCCTTAGATTTCGCATACCCTGCAAGGTATTCGAAATATGGATTGTAGAACCAGAATCAATTCACCATGTGTTATAAATAACATCAACCATATTAGATTCATAACAGACAAATGAGATTGGTTTACCTTTCTTCTCAAGCCATTTCTGGAATTTAGTGCAATCCTCCTTCATGTGCCCTTTATTCTTGCAGAAAAAACACTTGGATTCCTTCTTAATTCCACCTTGGGGCGGTATTTTACCTTTCCCTTTCTTTTTGGCTTGGTTTTCATCTTTTCCTTGCGTTGCCAATAATGCACTTTCACCCATTTCCATTATCAATCTCCCTTCTTCTTGAACACACATGGTCAGAAGTTCATTAATTGACTATTTATCCTTATATGTGTTATAGGATATCTTGAAGGGTCCATATTGAACTGGAAGAGTGTTCAAAATATAGTGCACAAGGAAAGACGCAGACATATCAACCTCAAGTGTCTTCAATTGAGCTGCAATATCCCTCATCTGCATGATATGTTCACGCACACCTTTGACAGTAGTGAGCCTCATGGATGAAAACTTCATAATTAAGGTGCTAGCAAGTGCTTTATCCGAAGACTCAAATTGCTCATCAATAGCCTTCAGTAGTGGCTTGACTTTGACATGCTGTTCGACAGAACCACGAATACCAGCAGAAATTTTAGTCTTTATGAACATAACTGAGAGGCGATTAGATCGCTCCCACTTTTCATATCGATCAACTTCATCTGGAATGCTGGTCTCATTGATAGGAGGTGGTTCGTCTTTCCTAATAGCATAATCAATGTCCATCCACCCTAAATGAAGAAGAATTCTCTCCTTCCACACCTTATAGTTATCACCATTTAGTTCGGGAATATCACACTTAATATCAGAAAAATTCACAGGTTGCATAACTACATAAATAAAATTCACATGCTTATAATTAAAATTGAGACTAATAAACATAAATCATGTTTTATCAATGTAAATCATATCTCAAAATATGAATCTAATGACATAAAACTTGCCTGTGGGTTAGAGTCCTACTCAATTAGATTCATTTATAACTTTATAATAAAACTATCAGATTATGTTCCTTTTCCTAATTCCTGTGGATAAGTTAAAAAATATAATTTGACATTCTATCCTAATTAATCATACAAATATAATAAAAATTCATGTGGAATAAAATCGATCATATTATGTACGATTAACTACAACTAATGTTATAATGTGATCCTAAAAGACTTAATATATAATTTCAATTAATTAAAGATGCTGTGGCTACTCTCTAATTAATTACAATTATATGGATCACTCAACGTTAAATAATTCACAATAAAGGTTCATATAATTGTATAAAACCATAAGTAATATTTACACACAAAAAATGGAACAACAATGTACTAATATTATTTAACTTAATTTTGCATGTATAACAAAACAATAAATTATACACACAAATAACAAAATAATATAAATACATAATAGTATCCATAATGAAATTCATAAAGAACCTTTAAAATTAACTTTAATGTGTAAAAATTATTAACTCAATATTATATGTATAATAAATATTAAAATTATACATACAAAATAACTAAAATAAATAATTTAAACACAAAAATTTTCCTCACAAAAACGACATGTCGTTTCTCAATGTTGAAGTTTCATCTTCCAACAAAAACGACATGTCATTTTTAGCTTTATAAAACGACTTGTCGTTTTTACCAAACGGCAGCAATCCTGCATGACAAAAATGACATGTCGTTTTTGTCATCTTCAACTTCCAGCCGGGTCAACCCAACCCATTTACGACCCGAATGGAAAACCGATGGTTTCTCATCATTCCGACGTCCAAAATTTACGTTTCAAATGACAGAAATGCTAGAAATCTAATATCTTAACGATTCCTAACAATACTTCACATCAAAAACGTCCAAAATTCAAACTTGAAATCTCAAAAAAAATTTTGAATTGAAACACGGTAAAAACGACAAGGCAGAGGCAAGAAAGGCTCTGATACCAACTGTTAGAATTTTCTTAATGATCTAAACATGCTCTTAATAATCCTAAATAGCAATTAGATCAATGCGGAATAAAAATTGGACCAAAATACATACCTCCCACCATTGCCGGTTTTCAACACTCAAGGTTATGGATAAGTGTTTCTTTTGGGTTTTTGGTTCTTCTAAACCCTCACTCTCTCTCGACTAATGGTGTATTCTGATTCTAAATGAGAAAGCAGGCTTAGGGTACCAAAACCGAATTGCTACATCCCCTTTTTATAGATTCTTTCCATCAAAGAATCAATTTCGGATGTACAGATTTAGTGGGCGAGAATCTCGACTGATGGTGTTTTCCGATTCTAAATGAGAAAGCAGGCTTAGGGTACTAAAACCGAATTGCTACGTCCCCTTTTTATAGATTATTTCCATCAAAGAATCAATTTCGGATGTACAGATTTAGTTGGCGAGAATCTCGGAACAATTACAAAGGTTCCAAAACGGATAGAATGAATAAGGACCACATAATGGGTGTGTTTCGGTTGTTATCGAGATTTTCAAAAAATCCATTCAGAAATCCGGAAACGGAAAAAATCTCCCGAAACAGAAAAAATATAACATAAAGCTCCTCCAGCTTCTCTTTTTTCTTTAGGGTCCGAGTTGTTTTGGAGTAGAATGGAAGAATTTAACTTCAAAGTTTTAGCGAGAAAAAGTATGCGCTAACCAGCAACGGCCACGGGAACTGATGAAGGGAAAAAGGCATGCAAATTCACGCATCTTCCGCAGAGTACTAGAAAATCCCTATGAGCTCACTTTCCATTCGACGGCAACAAGCAAGTGGACCTGTGAAATTTAGGTAGGTAAAAGCGTAGGAACCGTTGTTGGGCACGGAGAATGCACAAGCATGAAGACCGAAAGCTGATCAACCTTACCTTGCAATTCAGTGACATGCTTCCACTCGCGTTCAAGAGTTGGGTATATCTTGCATCGCCAGACATAGTAATCACAGAACAAGAAGACAATGTCCTCATCGTTTGGATAAAGCGACACCACGCACATCTCATTAACCCTCAAGTTTCTAAAGCTAGTGTTGTGCACCAATGACCACATGTGCATCTGTGCGTCTCGGTCCTCCTTGGAAAATCTCAGTTCTCAAATCTTCAAATGAAAGCTGTTGGAGAATTTAAAAAGCCGTAATATCCGCAGCCGCCCTTGACATACTCCGAGGCAGATGTTGCCTATATAAGAACGCCATGACCGGCCCAAGTCAGAAGGCTAACCAAGGAAAAGAAACCTTTTTGCATCGGTGGAGGCAAAAGGATAAAAAACAACAAGCCGATCTGGTATGAGGCCCTTGCCCTCTATCTAGTGCAGCATTCCATTGCAGGCAACCACTGCACTAGACCAAGCCCAACAAAGTCTTTACCGTGTCAAAACAGCACAATTTGACCACATTCCCGTCTCAGAGGAAAAGATCGCAACATCGAACAGATAATAATCCTTACACAGCTCTCGCTGATTATACAAATCAAATAGCACCACTTTGAACTGTAACTAATATTGTTCGTACATCCAAGCTTCTTGTCGCAGATGTCAAGCTTGCATACTAGTGCGTACTCATCATATTTATTCGCCTGTGGTAAATTGAAAAGAGTCAACCACTCCCTTGTGAGGGGATTGCAGAGGTACAAAGCTGCGCCTGAAGGTTCCGAGACTAGTAATAAATCGTTGACGGAAGCTTTAATTTTAACGGGCCATCTCGGGAGGAATTTTAAGTAAGCTGGTCCTAATAGTTCTCCATGAGGAATCTTATAACTCTTGAAACATATAGATCGAGTCTACATCATTTCATTTCTTTTGATGTCTTCTGAATTAAAATATTATACGGCTGTGAGATAAAGGAATCACAATCGCGGAAAACTTGCTTGTGACGGTGGCGAGTGAAGTAACGTATGAACTGGGGATCCGAAATTATGTTACACAGTGCTTCCAAACATTGATACATTTGATTACCGATTAAGCGTTTGGCAACCGAATCAAGTGTTAGAAATATTTCTTATTATTTCAAATCAAGTTTTGAAATATTTCTTTTTTAGTTCAAATTTCTTTATGAAAGATTTAATGGAATCTTTTTATTCAATCTGTTGGAGAGTCCAACGTTTCTTCCAAAGGAAAAGCTCTTAATTATTTCTTTTTATTAGCCATAAAAATCTGATGCATTTGAACGTTGACCAACGTTTCTAAAGTTTTAGAATTAAATGTACATAAACGTAAAAAAGCTCTATTTTAAGTTATTGTTGTATACGTTGGGAGAATAAATGATTTGTTTTGCCAAATTGAATACTGGTTGCATCAGATGAACCATAAAGAGAGGACTTTTTCTTATTTTTAAAGTACGTAGAAAAAATTATTTGTTTTGCTCTGTGATCTTATTTACAACAGTCCTTATTCATTCTCACCTTTTTAATCCCACTTTCAAAAATTTGCTTCTGTTTTGCTTTATTCCAATCAACTGAAAAACTTTAGTTGGGTGCTTGAAAGAGTCTACTGCGACCTGCTATTTGAGAGTGCACTCTTAGCAGCGTTTCACCGGTTGTCATATCTTGGAAGCCGGCTGCCACCACCCTGTTGCACCGGATACATCATCCCGAGGGCGCAAAATTGGTTTTAAGGACAGCGATCTTCGCACTTCAACCATATTCCTATTGGCTGAGTATTCTTTTATTTCTATTATTAAGTTTCGAGTTAAGTTTCTAGTTTCTTGTTTGTAATATTTGGCACATTTATTAACTAAAATTATTTTAATTTCATTCATTAGTGTATTTCTTTACCAATCGTAAAACCGATTTGTACTATGGATGAAATTGTTTCTCAAGTGCCTGATATTACAAAACTTGAACAATTTGATGGTACAAATTACAAAAGATGGAGTTCAAAACTTCTTTTTATTTTGGAAACCATGAATGTTGCTTTTGCGCTCACTGAAACGGAATCTAATAATGAAATGGAAGAACCTGCACGTAGTGCAGTAGCTAAGAGATGGAATAAAGCTATTCATTTGTGCAAGGGTTATATTTTAAATAGTATGGCTAATCAGTTTTATGATGTGTATGCAAATTATAAAAGTGCAAAGGAAATTTGGGATGTCATGAAGAAGAAATATGTAACTGAAGATGGACGTGTCAAACTTTTTGCTGCTAATAATCTTTTTGATTTCCAAATGGAGGAAGACAAGAGTGTTTCTTCTCAAATCTATGTCTTTCAAGAATTGGTGAATGAAGTTCTCAAAGAAGGTTTCAAGATTTGCGAGAAAACTCATGCTGTACTTCTCTTGAAAAGTCTACCGCCTACATGGAAGGAATACAAGGCTGGTGTCAAGCACAAGTGGAAGGAGACTACCTTGGAAGATCTAAACATTCACATCCGAATAGAAGAAGCAAATCGAATGCGTGAAAACAAAGAAAAGGCCAAGGAAACAACTACTAAAGCACACTTTGTGGAGACCACTCCTCAAAAGCATGGAAAGAAGAATTTCACGAAAAAAGATAAACATGCTCATGAGAAGCTGAAGAAGCCATTCAATAAAGCTTCAAGAAGAAGAAAGGAAATTGTTTCTTTTGTGACAAACCTGGTCATCATATAAACCAAAGTAGACTTCGCAAGGTACAAAATTCTAAGCAAGGGGCGAATGTTGTTGAAGAAGAAGAAGAAGTTGACACTGCAGTTGTTTCTGAGTTTAATTTCATTACTAGAGTGACAGAGAGTGGTTGCTTGATTCTGGAGCTGCAAAGCTTGTGTGCTTTGATAAAAGCATGTTTAGTTCATATGCACCATTGAAAGAAGGCAAGAAGATCTACATGGGCGACTCTCACACCTCTCCGGTGGTAGGCAAGGGTAAGTTGGAGCTAAAACTTACCTCTGGTAAGACACGCCAACTCAACGATGTTTATCATGTACCTAAATTTAGAAGGAACTTGATTTCTTTGAGTGTTCTTAACAAGGTGCGCCTCAAAATTGTTTTCGAATCAAATGCTTTCATTATTACAAAAAAAAAAAAAAAAAGGGGGGGGGGAATTTATTGGGAAAGGGTATTGTTGTGAGAATCTCTATGTGCTCAATGTTGCTTCTGTTATGAATGAAAATGCATCTCCCTCAGCTTTTGTTTACTTGACTGACTCTTTAAGTGTTTGGCGTGAAAGGTTAGGTCATGTAAATGTTGCTTCTATCAAAGGAATGGAAAAACTTGGGCTTATATCTTATTTTTCAAAGACTGAATGAAATTTGTGTTGCAGCAAGAACAAAGAAAAAAACCTTTTGACTCTGTTTCTAATTGAGAGTCACACTTACTAAGTTTGGTTCATACCGATTTGGGTGTTTTTAATAATCATCTAACACGTGGGGGAAAATGCTATTATATTACCTTTGCGGATGATTATTCAAGATACACCAAATTGTTTTTATTAAGAACAAAAGATGAAGCTCCAGACACTTTCATCGAATATAAAGCTGAGGTGGAAAATCAATTGGACAGAAGAATTAAGAGATTGAGATCTGACCAAGGAGGCGAGTATGACTCATCTCTATTTTCAGAAATATGCAGCAAACATGGTATTATACATGAGGTGACTGCTCCTTATTGCCTTGAATAAAATGGAATTGCTGAAATAAAAAATAGAACATTGAAAGAAATGGGGTAAGGCTATCTGTACTACAGGTCATATTTTGAACAGAGTTCCTAGTAAAAAATCAAATATGTCTCCATATGAATTGTGGAAGGGATATAAACCAAACCTTGCATATCTCAAAGTGTGGGGGTGTCTAGCTAAGGTTCCATTTCCGGAAATGAAAAGAAAGAAAATTGGCCCTAGAACTTCTGATTGTATTTTTATTGGTTATGCACTTAATAGTGCAGCTTACAGATTTTTAGTTATAAAGTCAAAAGTCCTAGAACCGAATACAATAATAGAAGCTCGACAAGAAAAATTTTTTGAAAATATTTTTCCAAAAATGATTGTTTTAGAAAAACATATTTGTCAAGCTTCTACAATAAGACTTTCAGTAATGTTGAACCTGAGCTTCGGCGAGGTAAAAGAATTAGAATTGAAAAATCTTCTGGAGATGATTTTATCACTGCATTGCTTGTAGAAGATGATCCCACAACTTATCAAGAGGCTATTTCTTCATCTGATGCTGTTTTTTGGAGAGATGCAATTAACAGCGAATTGGACTCTATCATGGCTAATCATACATGGGAGTTAGTTGACCTACCTCCTGGAACGAAGACCATGGGATGTAAATGGATCTTCAAGAAAAAGTTAAAACCAGATGGTTCTATCGACAAGTTCAAAGCCAGGTTAGTAGCCAAATGATATACACAGAAAAAGGGCATTGATTATTTTGACATGTAGTCTTTTGTTGCCAGAATCACTACGATTAGAGTTTTGCTTGCTCTTGCATCCATTCATAAACTCGTAATCCATCAAATGGACGTCAAGATGGCATTTCTGAATGGTGATTTAGATGAAGAGATTTACACGGACCAACCTGAAGGGTTTGAAGTTTATGGATAAGAACACAAGGCATGTAGATTGGTTAAATTTCTTTACGGTTTAAAACAGGCCCCAAAGCAGTGGAATGAGAAGTTCAATAGTGTCCTTATTGGAAATGGGTATTCTGTATGTGATCCTGACACTTGTTTGTAGTACAAATTCTCCCATTCTTGTGATGTCATTATTTGTCTTTATGTGGATGATATGCTAATTTTGGGCAGCGATTTAAAAATTGTTGAATTGACTAAAGGTTTTTTGGCATCAAAATTTGACATGAAAGATCTTGGAGAGACTAATGTTATTTTGGGAATGAGGATTGTAAAAACTGAAAATGGTTTGGCACTTCACAGTCACATTTTGTTGAAAAATTGTTGAAAAAGTTTGACTATGAAAATTGTGTTCCTGTGAAAACACCTTATGATCCTAGCATACATCTTGTTAAAAATTAAAATGATATTGTTTCTCAACAACTTTATGCAAGGATCATAGGGAGCTTATTATATCTTATGAACTCTACCAGACCTGATATTGCCTATGCAGTTCACAGACTAAGTAGATATACTCACAATCCGAGCAGAGAACATTGGACTGCAATCTCTAGAGTGATGAGATATTTAAAGGGAACTAGTAATTTTGCCCTTCATTATTGTGGATATCCAACTGTAGTGGAAGGTTATTGTGATGCTAATTGGAATTCTGATACTGACCAAAAAAATTCCACCAGTGGATATGAGTTTACTTTGGCAGGAGGAGCCGTTTCTTGGAAATCTTGGAAACAAACCTGCAAGGCGAGATCCACTATGGAGTCAGAATTTATTGTTTTGGATCTAGCCGGTGGAGAAGCAGATTGGTTAAGAAATCTCCTAGCTGATATAACTCTTTGTGAAAGGCCAGTTTTTTCAGTGGCAATACATTGTGACTATCAAGCTGCAATAGCTCGAGCAAAGAGCAAAGTGTATAACGGCAAGAGTAGGCATATTCGCCTCCGGCATAATATTGTGAAGCAATTGCTTAGAGATGGAGTGATATCACTTGAGTTTGTATAGTCAAGGGAAAATTTGGCCGACCCTTTGACAAAAGGATTGGCTAGAAAGCTAATCGAAGATACATCGAGGGGGATGGGATTAAAAGCCATTTGAATGAGTTATCTGTGGTGGCAACCCAACCTACGTGAATGAAGATCCTATGCATTAGGTTCAATGGGTAAAAACAAACCACTTGAGTAGCTAGAGAGCACTATCATGTGGGGTTATTCCCATTTGCTCATCCCTATGGTGTAGATAGTCTACATGTGGTAGGTCGAGTTGAAAGCTCTTAATGGATCTATAGCCCTATTTTGGGTGGCATGTTTATACGTAGTTACGTGCTTGATAGAATCCACCTTTATGGATGTGAAGATGAGGCAGCCTTCTATGAGAAACATGGCTACTTTCTCTAGAGCATCCATGAATATCCAGGTAGGGCGCATGGCCTTAACGTGCCAACCCGAGGACTCAATTGAGTTTGAAATTGTAATTTATGTGACATGTGTAGTGATTTATATTCTAAAAGTTTGGTTCAAGAAACAAATTCACCGTACTTTGTAAATCCTATCTGTTTACACTAAGTGTTGATTCAAGTCGAAAGACATCAAAACATTGACGCATTTCAATTACTTCAACCCAACTAAAGCTACCTTCTATACATTTCCTCTGAAATTTGTATTATGTGGGGGTTGTTAGAAATATTTCTTATTATTTTAAATCTGTTTTGAAATATTTCTTTTTTAATTCAAATTTCTTTATGAAAGATTTAATGGAATCTTTTTATTCAATCTGTTGGACTCCAACGTTTCTTGTAATAATCAAAAATTTTACAGATTCATGATTTCCCTAAAAGCAAAGGAAATCCAAGTCTGTATTATGTATGTTAATATAAATGCATGTTCTAATTTATCAGTATATGTTTGAGTTCTCGTTTAAATTAGCTATGAGACTCAATAATAAATTCATTATGTCAAAAATGAGGCATTCTAGTAAAAAGGCAGAATCATGATGTATGTTTTTATTCTAGCCTAAGTATGACCAGGATAACTCATGATCGGTATGAGACGATATTACAGTATAATAAGCAGTTTTGAAATTATATTGTCGCTAACCGTCATTATGGATGCAAAGTTAAGAATAAGGTATGGGACCCCTCTAGAATTATCAAGAATAATATTTGGAGCAATGAGGACTTAGTAGCTTCAAATCCTAAGAAAAACCTATACGCGGTCCAATTAAGTGTAAATGAATTTTGGACTGCCGTTCAGTATTACAGTACTGTTAATAGTTAAAATAGTATTTGTAATATCTAGATTATTAAGAAAATGGACTGCATATTATAAGAAAGTGTCAAACGGAGCCCTATTTGGAGGACACCTCATCCAAGATAAATATGTGAATTTTGGGATTTTTGGAAATTATGAAAAGAATTAAGTGGATAATTATGAAGATATTTCTTAACCTAAAATGTCTACACATGGCCGGCCACCTAAAAGGGTTTTTGGGCAAATATTTTGTTTTTAAGCCCAAATGTGCAATTTTTAGGAAAAAAAAAATAATTGTTAGAAATTTTGAAATTTTCACCTATAAATAGGTGATGTTTGGTTGTTGGTAAACCATTTAGTTGAGCCTTAAAACTTTTAGTTCTTTTCCAACTTCTCCTCTAACCCTTAGGAACCAGAAAAAAAAAAAAAAAAAAAAAAAAAAAAAAAAAAAGGAGGAGTGAACAAGAATGGCCGGTTGTGTTAGTAGAGTGAAGAGGAAAATTTTTTCTCATCCCAAAGTCTAGATCCACCCCTCAAGCTTTAGAGGTATTCCTCTTAACCCTCTAAGAATTTCATTAAGTTTTGATTAAGGATGTATGTGTATTTCAAGTTTGGATTGTAAGAGTATAAGCTAATGTCTCTTATTTTGCCCTATGTTTTGATTTTTTTATGCCTAGATCTATGCTTAGGTTAATTTGATTTCTAGATCTAAGCATGGGTTTGAATTTTGCTCTAAAATAAGTGTTATAGTTATGGTTGCTTACCAAGTATTTGTAAATATGTTTTCACATGTTTGAATATGGTTATTTGGTGAATGATGGATATTGGTATACCACATGTGTGTTGGTTAAAGAATTAACCTAAAAACATAATTTGGCAAACTTGAAAGTTATCAAATATTGTGTTTTCATAAAGATGAAACAAGCATATGATTGAATGTTAAGAATGAATCAAACGCACTACATGTTGATGTAGGCTTACGGCTTTGTCTGTTTGAGGTAGTGTGCACGGATTTTTAAACAAAAACCAACAAATTTCAAAACTGTCAATTTTCTGATTAAACTGGATAGTTTTCTGAAAACTAAATTTTGTACCCCTTAGAGACCGAATTTGGAAAAAGTCATAACCGCAAAGTTGTAGAAAATTGAAAATCCTATCATAAATAGTTTTTAAAAATAAGGTTCCCAAAGCTTTTGTTTTTATCAAAATCCGAGACTGGCCCGTATAGACAGTGTACACGACTAGAATTTTTCAAAAGGAGAAACGAGCAAGTTAAATGCAGATTCAGGTTTTTGACAAAAAACAAAAGTTGTAGGTTTCGATGAGATCTATAATTTCATGAGAAAACTTTTTCAAATTCTAAATCGATTTAAAGATAAAATTGGATTTTCAAAACTATGCAGGGTACAGGAAATTCCTGCACATGATTTTTAAAACTGTGCATGGTACAAGCAATTCCTGCACATGCACCTTCAGTCAAACTACAAGGCTATTTTCAAAAGCAGTTTTCAAAGTTTTATGATTTTATAATTCCGATTAAAAAGAAATCACGGTTTTACAAAGAAAATAGTTTTAAAAGGGTTTTAAAATTTTACAAGTGGTTTTAAAATGTAATTTCAAGTATTAAATCAAGATAATACTTGAAATTATGAAAACAATGTATTTTTTAAGAAAATGGGTATAGGCCCAAGTTAATTAAATGTAAGTAACAATTTTATATCGAATAGTAGTCAGGTTGGAGACCAACTTATTAATCGATATGTATGTGTTAAGTTTTGTTGAGGAATGTGGTAAGAAGTATTCTTACGCTTGGTTTGAAAACAGGAGTATAACTTATTGTCCTGCCGTGATTGGACGATAGACCAAGGGCGTAGAACAACTTGTAAGTACAACTCCGCCTACAGTATAAGTAAAATGTTTTTTTTTTTTAAAACTGTTTTGCATGTTTTCAAAGCTCATGCATTAATATATGCAATGCATATGTTCTATGTTTTATTAATGTGGCATCATGATAGCATGCTCACCAATAATAAATAATATGACAAGAACAAAGACCAAGGTTTCAAGTTTGAAACAATAAAGATTCAAGTTTTCAAGTATGAAAGGGTTTTCAAGTATGAAATGGATTTCAAGTCTGAAAAGGTTTTTCAAGTATGAATTGGTTTCTCAAGTATGTTCAAGGCAAGAAGAAGTTTTAAGATTTTAAAGCAAGTTTTCAAGTATGATGGCAAGCAAGTTGCTTTGTGTCATACCAACCTGCCACGATGGCAACTTTAGTCCATGGTTTGAGTTGGATTGGATTGGCCACCCCAACCACTCCATGGCTACGCGCCACGGTACGTACACTATGTTATGTAAGGGGTCCAAAAAGATGCTAACATCAGAAAGCATAATTGATTTGATAAGAAAGCATAATTGGTTCATGCATTTTTTATTAAGATTGTTTTGCAAAATGAAAAATTGTACTTGTTGAGCAAAAGCTCATAACTTACGTTTATGTTGTATGTAAGCAGTCTACCAGTGATGTATGATTGATGAGGACATTAAGACTGCCAAGAATACTCATGAATCAATTCAAGTTCTAGTTGATCCGGTGATGAAGGCTCAAGCTAAAAGACTTAAAGAAATGCTAAATAACTTAGTTCGGAGGGTTCTACAACACAAAGAGAGTGTTTTCACTACTGAGGGTGAACAAAGGCTCGTCTTACTCATTCAAGTGGATCCGAGCCAATCAGCCATACACGTCCATTGAGCCATCATGTGGATAAACGTGTAAGGAGGACTCAAGTTGATGGGGGCACGTTCCAATAAAGAATCAAGTCAAAAGATTACATTTTCAAGTTTTGAAGAAGTTCAAAATTCAAAACAAGATTAAAGAAGTTTAAAAGATCTGATCAAGATTTAATTTCTTTGTAATCTTGTTTAGTTTAAGTTTTAACTTAAATTTTGAATTTTAGTATCTGATTCTTTCTAGATTATGTTGGCCATTTTTTTTTTTATGTTATGGGTAGATTAGGAATTTTACAAATTGTAACTTTGCCTATATGAGGCTGATTTCAGATGATGGAAATAAGATTTTGGTGTATATTCATATTGTGAGTTATTCTTCTTGAGTTCTTGAAAAAACTTATCCGAACTTATCAAGGTTTTCTTGTGGTGTTCAAATCGACTTATCAAATAGACTTCTATAACCGTTTGTGGTGCTTTCACCATACCAAGGTTTTTGCTTCGCTAAGCAATGGGTCGCGGTTTGTAACGACCTAACTTTTTGAACAATTAACTAACTTACTTATTCTTATTTAATTTAGTCTTAATACTTATTAATATTCGGTTCTAAAAAAAAGTACATAAAATTTTTTTTAAATCATATTCATACTACAAAAGTTAGAATTGCTAAAAAATTTTAATTAAGGAAATTAAAAACCTCTAGCAGATAATTATCCTATTCAAATTCGTATTTAGATAATAATTAAAAAGCTATAACTTCATGTTGATTAAAACGAAAGAGTTTAAAGTCTTTTTCTCGTAAAGTACTCATGCTAATTTAGTAGTACTAAAACATTAAAACATAACTATAAATATAGTCGTTACAAAATAATTTAGGAAGTCTAGCGAAATTTAAATTCGTGGTGGTATCCCACTCCATTCCTTTACCGCCTCCACACAGCTTCATCTGTCTATAAGAACATCTAAGTAATGGGCTGCTTACCCGCGTTACCTACAGCACGAACACACATACGTATAAGCTTTCACTCAGCAAGTACAAACAATATCTCACAAAACATTTTATAAAGTCATATCATCACACGTAACATCAAGAATGTTCGAAAGTACATATTATCATGTGTGTTCATTTATGTTTTATTATATACATGTCTTGTTTACTTAAAGGCTCATATGTCGTACCCATATGCGCACAACCAATAGGGAGTTAGGGGAACGACCCTCCAACAGCCTCCAAAGTCATATCTTATAACTTTCGTTCTTATCATATCCTCTTACTAATTAGATGTTGGTACGATACTTAATCATATTTTTTATTTGCTTTATTCTCATTAATTGTGACAATGTGTAGATTTACATGTCACTATATATTTATTATTATGGCATAATTATATGTGAGGCATGCCAATCATGTCAATGCAAGAGAAATTATGCAGATCAAATACTTAATCGAAGCAATACGTATAATTCATATACTCCTTACATCATCAAGTCAAGTTATAGCAAATATAGAGTATCAATAAAAATAAAAAAAAAAAACATTTTATTCCATGCTGTAGGTGACATTTGTACTTACTTATCTTATGTGCTTAAACTTCCGGAGTTGTATCTCCTACTATACAAATTTGAGAAATTATCCTGATTTAACAATATCCCATTATTAGATAGAATTATAGTTATATTACTTTATTCAATTATTCAATTATTTTATAAACTATAATGAACTTAATTTACTTATATCATAATTAAGCTTAACAATTACTTCTTATTAATTATTAAGTGTTAAAATAAATTTCTACTAATTATTATTTAATTAATTTAATTTCATTAATTATTTTGATTAATTAATTAATCAATCAATTAATTGATTGATTAACTAATTAATTAAGTAATAGTTAATTATTACTTTAATTAATTGAGTAATTATAATTAAATTATATAATTTTAATTGACTTATTAATAATTATCTTGTTAATAATTTAATTATGTTTTTTAAATATTCTTTCTTATATAATAATTAATAATTATTAATTCTAATAGTAATAATTAATAATTTGAATAACATAATAATTAATGTAAATACATTTTTAATTCTTGCTTTTCTCATAAATTTTTCAAAATATTAAATGTTTCATATATATTCTTCTAAAAAAAAATGTTTCATCCACGTAAATGTATTTATCAGATAGGGTAAAACTGCGGTAAAATCTTTTTTTATACTCTATCAATAGAGTTCATTTTTAAACCGTTAAGATGTAATCGAACAATTAAGATGTTATTTTATATCATAATTATCATATACCTTATCTTATATTAGTATATATTAATAAATAAAAAATTATAAAGAAAAAACCCCACCCCTTCCCTTATCCAACACCAATGACTCCCCCTGGACGCTAACGACGGACACCCCCAACATCAACCAAACCCCCTCCCCCTTTAGCGCTCGAACCCCCCACCCCCGACGCTGACCAAACTCCCCACCTGGAGCTCTAGTCCCCCCATCCCCGACGTCAACCAGACCCCAATCCCACCCGCGCTTGAGCCCCCCTCCCCCTACCCCCGACGCCGACTAGACCCCCATCCTTCCCTACCCCACCCCCAACACCGACCAGTCCCCCCCACCTTAGCACTCAAGCCCCCCATTCCACCAACCCTCGATGCCGATCAAAACCTCTCCCACCCCCCTCCCAAAACACTGACCAGACCCCCCCAGCTCCAGGTCCCTCGTCCTGACCCAGTGACGGAAATTTTTAATTTTTCTTTTTTTTTAATTTTTTTAATCAAATATTACTGTAAAAGTAAAGTATTTGATAATTATCATAAACAAAGAATAACTCAGCTGTTCGATTATATCTAAATGGTTTAAAAATTAACTTTATCAATAGAATATAAAAAAAGAATTTTACTGCAATTTTACCCTAGCAAATATTTTATATATTTATTGTAAATATTGTTTTCCAATGCTGTAACCCTTTTTTTTTTTTTTTTTGAAAAGGCAATACTCTAACTATTGGATTTGCACAAAATTTAACAAATTAATTAATTCTTATAATTCAGTAAATGCATATATTTACAAAGCAATATATATGATTACCGTAATTATAATATTAACAATACTGTAAGTATTGTTAAGAATTTAGTAAATACATGTATTTACCAAACAATATTTATATTTACCGTAAATAGTATTATTGGATTTACACAAAAATAACAAATTCATTAATTCTTAAAATTTAGTAAATACATGTATTTACCAAACAATATTTATATTTACAGTAAATATAACACTGTAAATATTATGAGTCTGTTTAGTAACAAAGTTTAACTTCAATTAAACTCTATTTTTTTATCTTAATTTTTATCTTTTTCTAAAAAATCAATAAAGTTTATAATTATTTTTTAAAAAATCAACTCAACTCAAATTTAAAAATTTTAACTCACCTCAAACCCAGCTCATTCACCAAACGGATCCTATATTTAACACGAGGATAAACATTAAGCAATTCTTATCATTTAGTAAATACATGTATATACCAAGCTATACGTACATTTACCGTAAACATAACATCACCAATATTGCAAATATTAGATTTATACAAAAAAAAAAAATAATAACAAATAAAGTAATTATTGCAATTATTAAGAAACTCCTACACAAAAAAATTGATTATTACAAAATCGCCTTAAACCCCAAATCAACCCATACCCAAAACCTAAACAAAAATGCCCAGCCTCGCCGCCAACCCTCGTCGCCATCGGAGCAACGCCGACTGAAGAAGGCGCCAACCGAAGCAACACCGATGGACGGAGTCATCGTTAGCAAAAAAAAAAAACGACGACGATGAAGCCGCGGGCTCTCAACCCGATAACGGCATCGAGATCTCATCACCGGCTTCGCGAACGTCGCGCGATCTACTGGAGAGTGCGACAGCTCACCGGCGCGGCATCCTCAAAAAACGGCCAGAAAGCGATTTCGCCACCACGCGACGCCGAGGTCGTGGCAGTCACTCCGTCGCAGTTTCGCTAACACTCGTTGACAGAAAAAACCACCTTCCGGCGACGGCGCTGTTTGACAAGAGAAGAAAGAGGATAGAGAGAGAGAGAGAGAGGAATGAGAAAACCGAGAGAAATTGGGAGGAGAGAAAAGGGTAAGAGAAAAAGAGATGATAAATGAGGAAAGAGAAAACACCTAGTTAAGAAAGGTAAAATAGGAAAATGATAATTCATTTTAAAAGTAAAAGTTAACCTATGCTATTACTCATCATATTTTATTTCATTTGTAAGTTTTAAATATGTCATATGGTATAATTTTTTTAATTTTTAATGCATCTATTAAAAAGAAAAATATTTAAAATATAAATAATAATGTTTAATATTTTAACTTTGAACTAACTTATAATGATATTATTTGGCACTAGCAATCAACTCACAGCACACTTGGTTCCTTTCTAATATTAAACGTGACGTAATAACTATTAAGGTATTCTAGTCGTAAGATGTGTCACAAAATGGCAATAATTACTCCAAGTTTTTCTCTTTATTTAGCTTCATAAAAAGGAAAAATCTCTACAACCACACTCAGGACTCCAGCGGCCAAGGAATACTCCTCCATTACCGCCGGTAGTTTCTATTTAGAATCTGTGATACTTTTTTCCATAAGAAACCTAAAAAAGCACACTAGCCACAACACAAAACAAACTCAGCATTAACAATCCAAATCCAAATGAACACCAAGTGGAATATCAAGCTTCTGCATTTCTTAAGGAAAAAGAATAATCAAAAGAGAGAAAATTAGTCTTATTTTATTAAACCAACAAAGTTTCGGGTTAGAGTTATTATACCTTTCTACCCTTCCCATGAACTCAATTGAAACAAAAATAACTAATTCTTCAAAGTAATCGCGTTTGCAAAATCACTGAGACAGAGTCTACAACCTGCATGCCTTCAGATCTAAGATTCCATTTCTCAAGTTTTCCCTTCGCTCTCGAGGGGGGTGCCTCTATTGGGCTCACAAAATGACGGGCTCGAAAAGTGGTTGCATTGGCGGAGGGAGGCCGGCTCACGAGAAGGGGCCCATTCGTGATGGCACGGTGGTAACCACGGATGTCTTGCAACGACGACCATTGAGACTTGAAGAGACAATATATTTCTGTTTTAGGCTGTTTCCTTATTTTTTATTTAAAAAAAATAAAAAAGTAAAAAAAGTGTCAAGTATTTAAGTGGAGGATACGTACGAATCGTGAGTTGAAGTGTTCAGGTTAAAAAGCATTATTCACACATATGTTATCGTTTTTTAATTAAATCTATCAATAAAAATATAACACGTGAGTTGGAATTTAAAAAATTGAGATTAGAAATTTCCCTAGTACTATGCCTTAAAAAAAGTTCATAATCAAACTTTTTTTTTAATCAATATTACTGTAATTTTATTTTATTTTCTTATTTGCCCTCATTCAAATTTGATCATTCTTACATAAGTTCTAATTATATTGGTGCTCTTTAGTCTTTACTGAATTTTCCTGGTTATAGAAAGAATTTTTCAATTGTTGGAAATGAAGATATTATGCAGAGGTTTCGAAAAAATAAAAAATCCTCGTCACCAATTGTTTTGTAATTTCTTTTCATTTTCATTTCGGTACTTCATCTCCGTGAGATAGAAAGTGGAAACTTCTGGGAGAGAAAGATAGAAGAAGAGAGAGGAGGAGAGAGAATAGATTGCTCAATTGCATCCCAACTAATGTTCTCAAAAAGCCTGCAAATTGGGATAGAGAAATGGCGAGATCATTAGAACTACAAGAACAAGAACTTCGTATGAACCTTAAGTTTTTTACCAAATGGAGAACCTTTTTTAAAAAATAATAGGCTCATCTTTCAACACCACAAAATATAAGCAGTTCACTATCCTAATACTTTTTTGGCAGAATCTCGCCCATCAGCTCTTTCCAATTGATCTATAATTGTCCAAGATACCATTAAATGGAGTCATTTTGATTCCATTGCATTTACAAGATTGTGTCATTCCTCGTCATCTAGTTGTTCCATTAGTCAGCATTGTCCAAGTAATAAGCTTCGTCAAATACAAATTGCAGGGCGTGTCGATGGAAAAGAAATTACACATATTGAATGGATCAGAGAAGGTAGGGTCCCTCTACAAACCATTAAGGTAAAAATTGATCACTATTCCTATACAGTTCGAATTATCTATGGGGCTTTATTTCCCTCTTTTAATCTATATACATCATATCCTCCATTACTTCTTCGCCATTACCTTTTAGTTTTCCTTTAGCTGCTACTTTTTCCCAGTCCACACCCGATCAAAGTAGTCAGTGTGCCTGCGTAGTCCCAAGTCCTCCTCACCTTGATAAATGGCATCTTGGACTTCTTCTTGCGCGAAAAACTATTATGATAGACAACTTCTTGCATCTTGTGGTGTTGAAAGATCAACTTATCATTCTCATAAAAGGTTCTCCATTTGGTGAAAACTGAGGTTGATACAAATTTCTCTTAGCTCTAAAGATCTCGCTATTTCTCTATCCCATTCTGCAGACCTTTCAAGCAAATTAGTTGGATGTCTTTAGTTTGAATATTTTACATTTTGGTATTAAGCTCATTGCTTGGGCAATTACTTGTGAACGACACTTTTTTTTTTTTTTTCACACTTTTGTTTTCGGTTTCCGCTCTCGAGTTTGGACTTGTTTAGGAGCTATGAACTCTGCCAAAACTCTAAACCTAGCTTGGCTAATATAAAAAGTGCAGAAGGAGCTAGGATATCAACAACCAGCGTCAAAATTAACGCTGTTGGAAGGAAAGATGGGCACAAATACTGTAGGATTACCTGCTAATGCCTGTTGGCACAATCTACGCTGTTGGAAATGAGATTTGTTTTCGACTTATGGTGTTTGTTTTCCAAATTCTGGTCGATTCATTTGGAGAATCTGGGACACCAAAGAAGTTCTTCCTAAAGTCTCAAGTTCAACGCCTTTTTTTTTTTTTTTTTTTTTTGGGCTAGTGAGGGATAAGTTCTCTGTTCAGGCAGTTTATGGGGACGGACTGTAAATTTGTTCACAATATGTCAACAAAAGAAAAGAAGAAGCAAGCCTCATGTATGCAAAGACATTAATTAAAAATACATACATACATGTATATTTAGAGGAAATACAACGGCTTCTTTGATATGGAGACAACACTGGCGAACTAATTGAGAGGATAGGAGATTCTGTGCTCATCCAAGATGCAATGGAAGAAAAGGTGTCACATGTGCAACAAAAAATCCTTCACTAATCCCACTAATTGTTCGAATCAAATGATAATATGGTAAATCTGAATCTAAGACGTCTAGTGCTAATTGCTACTTTCTCTGTTTTTGATATTGCAGGTAGGAAAGTTCGTCCAATCAGTCGCGACATTCTAAGGATGGCTTCTCACCCTTGCCATGCTATCCTTAATTCCCGCTCTTATTTACCTAGAGCACGGCCATGATCATGACAAAAGGGAAGCTGTCAAGCTGTGAACAGATGGATTATTAACAAGCTGCAGTCGTGGTGGAGCAAACAATAGGTCTGATCAGAACCATACATGCATTCGTCATAAAATATGCCTATTCGGGTTGCTCCTTTCACAGGGGAGGAGCTAGAAATAGACAAGTACAACAAGAGGACTTGGCAAGTGGTTTGGGAATGGGGTTATTTCTCTGTTGCACTCAAATTTTACCTTCCACAGTCTACACTTTCGAAAATGGAAATTCAATGATATGTCCTATGGAACAATCTTATAACAGACAGAAATAGCTAGTAACCCTGCTAGTCAAGCTAATTAAAGCAGAAATAATTATCTAGTTTCACAACCACTTTCTTTGAAATTCAAAATGCCATAAAACCAAGCAAGTGAAAACTAGTATCTGCTACAATGGCCATGTAAATGCAACTAATACTCTCGCTTAGCATCCATTTTAAACCCACTTCAAACAAAAAAAAATTTCCTTTATATGATGTTTGAATTATGGGTTTGAACATATAATCTAGACCCAAAACAATAATGACAGAATCATCATCAAAAACCAAAACGCCACTCCCTATGAAGTGAAATCCCATGTTTTATAAAACTTGAGATTAATGAGCAACACATGCAACACAAAGATAACAACTACTTTTGAAATATAGAATTTTGCATTAAAACATCACAAAAACCACATCTCAAAGAGAGACATTATCAGTTTTCGGACACATAAAAAGTTCTAAAATACAAAAATATTGAACGAAATGAAACATCAGAAAAACCTAATTGAATTCCTTCAATCGACGCTCCGCATGATGTCCTCGGCAAGGGAAAACTAGTATCCATTAAAATGACCATCTAAACGCAACTATATACATCTAACTCCCGTTTAGCATCCCGTTTTAAACCCATTACCCACTTTTCAAATTTTTTTCAATATCTACCGTTTTGAATTGTGAGTTCGAACCTATGATCCAATTGGACCTTTCGAATCCAATCAAGGCAATTGCCCAATGAAGTGAAATCCCATCTTTTGAACAAACAAAGAAGACATTTCACATGTAAACCCTAATATATATATATATATGTATATATACATATATATATCTCAATTGCAATGTACTCCATAAGCAGAAAAACAACAACAATTTTTAGGAATAGAGAATATTGCATTAAAACGTCACAAAATCAACATCTCAAACAGAGACATTATCAGTTTTTCAGAGAGAAAAAAAGATATAAAATATAAAAATCTCGAACAAAACGAAACATCGGAAAAACCTAATCGAATTCCTTCACTTCAGTCAACGGTCTGCATGATGTCCTCGGCGGTGAACTTGGTGCCCTTGTCCTTGTCGGCGGCGGCGCGGCCCTTGGCCTTGCGGTCGAGGAGGGACTTGCGGTCCTTGTCGAGCCGGAGCTTGGTGATGACGACCTTGGAGGGGTTGATTCCGACGTTGACGGTGGAGCCATTGACCTTCTCGCGGGTGATGCGCTCTATGTGGATGACCCACTTGCGCCGGTAGACCTGTACGACCTTGCCCTCGCGGCCCTTGTAGGTCCCCCGTACGACCTGGACCTCGTCGTCCTTGCGGACGGGGACCGACCGGACGTTGTACTTGGAGCGGAGGTCGCCGGAGAGAGGCGCGCTCATCAGCACGCGGCGGACACTCGACGGCGCCGTGAAATGGGCCTTCCGGTTTTTGCGGCGGGAGCTTGAGACTCTCGGATTGTACTTCATTTTCGCCTCTCTCTCTCCCTCTCTCTATGTGACTGCTCTGCTGCTGCTAGGGTTTGCTCTTAAAGCTCAAGCCTCAAATGCTCCTTTGGCTAATCAAGGGATGTCCTTTCTAAATATATTTTTAAATAATAATAAAATAACAATAATAAGAATAAGATTAATAATTATAATTATTAAATATTTACGTAAGATTACAAAATTATACCTCCCAGTTTTTTATCATTTCTCAATATATCTTTACATTTATTAAAACTGTAAATGTGTTTTTTTAAATTAAATCTTTATAAATTGTGTAGGAAAAAAAAGTTATTTTTGTTTTTATATGTTTTTATTTAAAAAAAAAAAAACTATACTATGTATTTTGAAGTTTTGTAATTTTATATGTTCAATAGACATTTAGTACATAATTTTACACATTTTTGTAGGTTAACAGTGTTGGGGTTAGACTTCGTCTTCCCATTGTACCGTTAGGCTTTGGGTTCACATTTAACGGACATTCGATTTTTCGATGGATTATATTTGGGCCATGGCCCAAGTTACGGACTTGCTCCTCTATAACAATCCATCGTTCGATTAATTGGGCTGGACCCAGTCCGTTTTTTTTACCTATTTTCATATGATCGAACGTCGGACTGAACGTTCATACGAACATTATAACATAACGGATGATGGATGACACATGAATCATACGACGAACGGTCATTCCTTATCCATCACTCGTCGTTCGATCATACGAAAGGCTTTTCGAAGGAAATACCCCTTTACCTTTGACTCATGCTTGTCGATGACATATCAGATTATTCCTAATAACTGACGGCTTATGAGTATTATACTTCAACCGCTGAGCCCACGATTCTGTTTGATAACTGTCGAAGTCAACCGCACGACTTAACTATTGACACGTGTCCCATCAAACAAGAACGATAACCGTTCACTAAAACTTCGGTTTCAGACCTGATTCCTTCCTTTATAAATAGAGGAAGACCCCTCCTTCTACAGGGATCGAGAATATTTGCCTTAAACACACACATCGAAAATCCTTTATTTACGCCTACTGTTACTCTGTCAAAAGATTTCCAGAAAGTCATCATTATATTGTCCATCTTCATTAATACAAAAATTACTATCTCAGAAGACGTAGCACCTTCTTCGGGCGAACCTCTTTATTTCTTGGTGTTCATTTAATTTCTGTTCATTTCAAATTCAAGCATTTACTTTCATTCCATTGTCTGATACAATTATCTCAGTTCTTCAGTTTGCTTTATGAATTTCATCAACGGTCGCCAGGGGCCCAATTTATCATTTAATCTGTTCAATTTCACTAACTTCTGTTAAATTTTTGACTGTAGTAATCCAGCATCTACAGTTTGGCGCCCACCGTGGGGCTCTTGGCCATCTTACTTCGGAAATTCATAAAGCGACAATGGCAGCAGAACATGAACGTCAGGAAAAACTTCCCCAGGGAAGCCCAGTTGGTCATCAAGAAGCTTCAACCTCGAATGCAGATTCCCAGGTCGCTAATCTGACCCGGATGGTTGAAGAATTAACCAAGAAACATGATAGCCAGCAAAGCCAAATGGAGAGCATTGCTGCAGAAAACCAGATTCTTAAGAACCAGTTGATGTCCATTAACTCTCAGGCCGCTTATTCGTATTACTACCCATACTACGGGTACTCGACAGGAGCGAACGCTGGGGGCTGGCAAACGTCCACGTCCCAATTTCCTCGAGGTCAAAACAGTGGGGGCTGACAACAGACCACCCCACACTATCCTCAAGGGACGAGGAACTTTGCACACAGTCCCGTGGCTCCGATGCAGCCTTTGACTACGCCAAGGAATATAACCGCAGCGGACGAAAGGCAAGCACCACGGCCGCAGCAGCATCAGCCGTATCAGCACCCGCAACACCAGTTCCAACAACAGCAGCAATATCGAACGCGAGAGTTCGATCCCATCCAGCGCAACACTCCAATCCGGCGTTCGACGCCCGACTTGCCACCATCTCCAGAAGGTCCCGTTCATCAAGGGACAACGGACGTCGAGGACATGATGAAAAGCATCATGGCCGAAGAATTGAGAACGTTAGAAGCCCAGATGGAACAACGTTTCTCCTCCCAAATACACCGAGCCACTACATCTACTCCCGGGTTCGATGACCTTGCTCGTGGAGTCAGAGAAACGCCGCTTTCCAGCCGTATCACCAACACCATTACACCGAAATTCAGCAGCATTTCGTTTCCAAAATTTGACGGAATGTCAGACCCACATGACCATCTACTGCAGTATAAGCACATTGTGCAGTCAACAAACATTCCGACAGGAATGCTCGACGACATGATGTGCAAGTTATTTGCTCAGAGCTTGAAGGGAGCAGCACTGAGATGGTTTTGCAATCTTCCTCCAGAGTCAATCGACTCGTTCGATGAGTTGTCTCTCGAATTCATGAAGAGTTACTTCGTCCACATTAGATCCGGAAAGACGACGAAGGATATATGGAGTGTCGTCCAAGGACCACAAGAGTCACTTCGCCCTTACATCAAGCGCTTCAGCAAAACTATTCTGAAATCTCTGGACTAAACGACAGGACTGCCAGGGAGGCTCTGAAGAAAGGTTTAAGGCATAGATCTCTGTTTAAAAATGAGATTTGTGCCCGATACCCCCCAATGATTCAAGATGCTCTACATCGAGCAAAGGGGTTCATCGAGCTGGAAGTAGAGAACGAACGAATCGAGCGAGACTTAGCTCGGACAAGGGAGGAGGTGGCAAAGACACGTGAAAACCGAGAAAAGACCTTCAGACGAGAACGCCCAGGCCCATCACGACGAACAGAACGCCGCACAGAACGAACGACAAGGCATGATCACAAGCGTCCCCTCTCACCGCCAAAATACGCCCTCGGTATCAGCCCATCCGAACTCATTGCTCATCTCAAGCGCCAGGATTTCGTTACTTGGCTGAAGAAGTTGCCAGAGAACCCAGCAAAAGACACGAGCAAATACTGCGAGTTCCACAGAGATCACGGTCACTTCACTGTCGACTGTCGAGCTCTAAGGGCGGAGGTGTCAGAATTACTAAAGAAGGGCCACTTGCGAGAATTCTTGACTGAAAAGGGGAGGGAGACCTATGGACTTGGAGGCGAGTCCAAAGAGCGAAGAATTGTTCAACAGGTCGAAGACTCACCTTCTCCGCCGCCAGTTCGGAAGACAGTGGGAGTTATTTGCGGAGGATTAGTTTATAGCGGCGAGACCATAACGGCAATCAAGTCCCACCGAAGGAGAGCGACCCAACCAGTTGCAGATATTCTTCCCAATGACCCAGGCGAACACTCAATCAGCTTCCACAGCAGCGAAGCCACAAGTCTGAGCCGCCCCCATGATGACGCGTTGGTCCTAACTTTGAACGTGTCAAATTGCAAAGTTAGTCGAATCCTTGTCGACAACGGAAGTTCGGCGGCCGTCCTTTTCCTCTCAACATTGAGAGAAATGGAACTTTTAGAGTCAGATATTGAAAGTTCGACGTCCGTTCTGACTGGATTCAACGGGGAGTCAACCGCGGCCATCGGCAAGATTAAACTTCATGTTTTTGCAGCAGGAGTGAACAAGTTAACCAATTTTTTAATTTTGGATTGTCCATCGGCTTACAATATCATTCTTGGTAGGCCATGGATTCATGATATGCAGGCTGTACCATCTACATACCACCAGCGTATCAGGTTTCCCACCAGGAGAGGAGTGAAAGAAATTAAGGGGAATCAAGAGGTAGCCAGAACTTGCTACCTTCACGCTCTAAAAATGAAAAAGGCCGAACGATTATAGCAATTAGAAGAGGGAGATAAATCGAACGGTCAAGTACAGCCTGACATGGAAAAACTGGATGAAATTCAGACAGACCCAGCTCAACCAGATCGAGTCATCAACATTGGCTCTCTGCTCGGAGACGCTATACGTCACCAACTGCTAAGTTTTCTTCACGACAACCAAGACTGCTTCGCATGGTTGCATAAAGACATGCCAGGCATTGACCCAGAGGTAACGACACATCGACTTAATGTTGATCCAAGCCATAAGCCTGTTAAGCAGAAGCGAAGGAAACTTGGTATCGAGCGGAACATGATCATCAACGATGAAGTGCGAAAGTTGATCGAAGCTGGATTCATCAAGGAGGTGCAGTACCCAGACTGGCTAGCGAACGCTATAATTGTTAAAAAGAAGAACAGAAAGTGGAAAGTCTGCATTGACTTCACAGATTTGAACAAGGCTTGCCCAAAGGATAGTTTTCCTCTTCCACATATCGATCGTTTGGTTGATGCCACGGCAGGACATGAATTGCTCTCATTCATGGACGCATTCTTTGGATACAACCAGATCCTAATGCATCCCGACGATCAGGAGAAGACCGCATTCATTACAGAAAGGGGAATTTACTGTTACAAGGTCATGCCTTTCGGACTCAAGAACGCAGGAGCCACTTACCAAAGACTCGTTAACGCAATGTTCGCAGATCAACTCGGTCGAACGATGGAGGTTTATATAGATGACATGCTGGTCAAATCACTGAAGGCTGCTGATCACATTGGACACCTATCAGAATGTTTTGCAGTACTTAGACAACATAACATGCGTTTAAATCCCTCTAAATGCTCGTTTGGTGTTTCATCTGGTAAATTCTTAGGTTACATTGTGACGCAACGAGGAATAGAAGCAAATCCTGACCAGATTCGAGCGATAATGAACATGCCTCCACCAAAGAACAAGCGAGAAATCCAGAAGCTGACTGGAAGAATAGCTGCTCTGAACTGATTCATCTCTCGCTCGACCGATAAATGCCAGCCCTTTTTCAAGCTTCTCAAAGGCAACAAGAAGTTCGAGTGGAATGAACAATGCCAACAAGCCTTCGAGGAGCTAAAAAGGTATCTGTCCACCCCTCCAGTTTTATCCAAACCCCAGACTAGGGAAAGTTTGTTTTTGTACCTTTCAGTAACAGAAGTTGCAGTCAGTGCCGTTCTCGTACGAGATGCGAACGGTGAACAACCAGTCTACTATGTTAGCAAGACATTACTTGATGCAGAGACTAGATATCCGGTGGTTGAGAAATTAGCCCTTGCCCTCGTTACTGCTGCCAGAAAGTTAAGGCCATATTTCTAATCACATTCGATATTCGTTTTGTCAACCTATCCTTTACGAGCCATTCTTCACAGTCCGAATTTATCTGGACGATTAACAAAATGGGCGGTAGAGTTGAGCGAATTCGACATTGAATACCGGGTTCGAACTAGTCTTAAGTCACAAATACTTGCTGACTTCGTAGCTGAATTCACTCCCGATCCTTTCATGCCAAAAACTCAAGTAGAATGCTGCTGGACGCTCATGGTGGACGGAGCATCAAATGTCAAAGGATCAGGAGTGGGAGTAATTTGCCAGTTTCCAGATGGCGAGGTGATTGAGCAATCATTCAGATTGGGATTTAAAGCATCAAACAATGAAGCAGAGTATGAAGCCTTGATTGCTGGTTTACACTTAGCCATAGCACTGGGGACTCGACGTTTGAAAATTCATAGCGACTCACAACTCGTTGTGAATCAAGTGTTGGGGGAATATACAGCTAAGGATGCAAGGATGGAAGCTTACTTGAACATGGTACGTTCGCTGTTGCAACAGTTCGAGGAATACTCGATACAACAAGTATCGAGAAACCATAACACACAAGCGGACGCCTTAGCTTCTTTCGGATCGACATCAGAACCCAACATACGTCGCAGCATCCCGATCGGCTGCATTGAAGAACCAAGCATTCGGATTGAATCCTCGATCCTCGAAGTCGAAGCCACTGAAGACTGACGAACACCAATCAAGGAATACTTGAAAGATGGAATTCTACTGGACGATAAGCAGGAAGCTCGGAAGCTCAAGACCAAAGCTGTAAGATTTTTAATGATCAGCGACATCCTTTACCGACGTTCATGCAACGGCCCATATGCTCGATGCCTCGATGACAAAGAATCCACTTACGTTCTGAAGGAAGTTCATGAAGGAGAATGTGGAAACCACTCCGGAGGACGATCTTTGTGCAACAAAGTCAAGCGACAAGGCTTTTTCTGACCTACGATGCTTCAAGACAGCGAAGACTTTGTCAAACGATGCGACAAATGCCAAAGACATTCCCCAGTATTCCACCAGCCAGCAGAACGATTGTCGAGCATCACAGCACCTTATCCATTCATGAAATACTCAATGGATATTGTGGGCCCATTACCGAGAGCAAGCGGTCAACGCAAATACCTGCTTGTGCTTACCGATTATTTCACTAAGTGGGTGGAAGCAGAGGCCTTTGCTGAGGTTAAAGATTCGGACGTCGAAAAATTCGTCTGGAAGAACATAATTTGTAGATTTGGTGTGCCCCAAGAGATTGTAATAGATAATGGGTCGCAGTTCATTTCGAGTAACTTCAGAAAATTCTGCCACAACTGGAACATCGAAATTAGCTTTTCCACCCCGAGGTATCCACAAGGAAATGGACAAGCTGAAGCAACTAACAAGACGATCGTTCAGAATTTGAAGAAGAAGCTCAAAGCTCGGAAGGGGCGATGGACAGACGAACTTCATGGCATACTTTAGGCATACAGGACCACTCCAAGAAGAGCGAACGGTGAATCTCCTTTTTCACTGATCTTCGGTGCAGAAGCTGTTGTCCCAGCAGAAATTGGAGTCCCAACACTTCGGCGTCAATTGGCTTTCGAGAACGAATGACAGAATCAAGAAATGCTCAACGACAGTCTGGACATTCTTGACGAACGACGAGATCAGGCTCTGATTCGCATGGCAAACTACCAACAATCAGTAGTCAAGTACTACAATTCGAAGGTTCGACCAAGAACTTTCAACGAAGGAGATCTCGTTCTTCGTAAAATGTTCCAGAACACAGCCGAACCAAACGCTGGAAAGCTGGGAGCAAACTGGGAAGGTCCTTACAGGATATTGAAGATCATTCGACCAGGTGTTTACCGTCTCGAGACTCTCGATGGAGTTGAAGTTCTGCGCAGTTGGAATTCTCATCACCTTCGCAAGTATTACTTGTGAAAACTTAACCATCATTTTCTTTTTTCTAACTTAGCCAAATTTTTTGTATATACTTGTTTTGGCTAATTTTTCGAACAATCGCTCTGTATAATTTATTTGTAACAGGTCAGATCCTTTATAGTTGATCGTTCGATCCTATAGGTCTATAGCTAAAACTATCATTGCTTTGCCCTCCGAGGCCTGAACTACGTTCGACTTGATCCTTAAACACTGGGTACGTAGGCAGCTCGTGTACATTTATACGAGTCCAGTCATAATATCATTCAACAATCTGACGAACTACGACTGGCTTGATCCCTAATCATTGGGTACGTAGGCAGCTCATCACACTTGAATGAGTTCAGCTATTGATGTAATTCAATACATTACATTACTTCGAATTTTTTGCAAGTAAATTCACTATGATTAATGATTGTTTTGTTCACAGCGATTCATGATCGTTGAATAATTCTATCAGCCGCTTAAACGCTCGAGTCATAATTCAGCGTTCTCTACGCGATCGTTCGATCCTACTTTAACACTTGGATCATCATTTAACGTTCGACGTATGACTCAGCACTCGAATTATCATTTGGCATTCATATGCAATTTCGAAACATGAAGAAAAAATCCAAAGTCTTCATTAAAATCAAAATTTATCTTAATGTTTCGACAATTACAAAAATGATTCTAAAACTACCAAAACTATTACAAAAATCATTCCCGCACATCGCGGTCTTCGATTTGATCCTTTCCAGCTGGGGGCTCGCCGCTCGCATTCTCCTGCTGAGTCGATGAAGGTTGGGGATCTGACGTTGCAGCTACGTCTCCTTCCAACTGCTCAAAAATTTCGATCTCCTCATCGACATCAGCTTCGACGAGGAGACCTTGCTTATATTGCTTTAAAAGCTCATATCAAGCCCTCATTGTCGATTCTTCATGAATACTCAACACACTCTCAGCAAGCGAAGAATTCTCCTCGGAAAGAACAGCTTTCTCAGCCTCAAGGGCAGCTTTCTCCATCTCGAGAGCTTTGATCCTTGCCTGAGCTTCATCATAACGGCTTGCAATGACCTCTGATACTTGGACATTTTCCTTCGAAGTCTTTATTGTGTACTGGAGATCAGCAATCAGGCTCTCAGCGCTCGTCTTGACATCCTTGAAATTTTTGTCGATGTCATTGAGCCTTCCCTCGCGCTCGTTATCCCTCTTCTCGAGCTCTTTGATCTTATTGTTCATTGCTGCAACTCTATTAGTTGTCCGATAGAATAGCCCCATCGCTCGAATATTGGCCTACAAAAACACAAAAGGACAAGTGTTAACGAAAATTCATCGTTCGATTAACTAAATTCACCATATCAACTAAGTTACTATCTTCAAGCTATCCCAGAGGAAATCATCAAATTGGTTATGAACTTGGCCACTATTCACTTTGTCTTCATCTGCTTCAGACAAAAGTTGGCGCATCAGCGTAACGCTCGCCTCCTTATCATCGAGGAAACTGATGTCCGAAGGCAAATTCAATTTCAACTTCTTCTGCCCTTCCTTCGAAGTTTGAGGTTCGTCATCTGATGCGGGCGTTGCAATCTTTGACGATTTGATCCTATTAGCAGGGACTTTCTTCTTGCCCTTCGCCACGATTTTCCTCTTCTTCGTGGGAGGTTGAGATGGCTCAACGAGGGGATCGGTTGTCTGGACAGTTTGTTCAACTGGATCAGCTGAAGGAGGTTCTGGAGAAGACTCCAAAATTGGGAAAGCAGCAGGAGCACTGCTCGCAGCCTTTGCTGCTGCTGCAACAGCCTTCTTAGCTTCCATTGCAGCTTTCGCTGCAGCCCTTCTCTTTGCCTTGAGCTCTTCTGAAGAAGGGAGTTGAAACTTCATCTTGTCTAAAACTGACTCTGCGACCAAAGCTTCTTCGTCAGTTAAAGGTTCGATGAAAAGCGGAGCACCAAAAAGTCGTCTTAATGCTCCCCTGATCACGAACGACCAATCGACCCAGGAAAGAAGACTCTGAATCTTACCTGTCGGAATTTCAACAAATTCCTTCCAAAGGCTCGATGCTCGAAATCTATTGGGAGTATTGATCTCGTCCCACTCTCGGTTTGGTAGAGCAAGCAACCGTTCGAGCTTCTCTTCAAAGATGATAGCTTTCGGTGGAGGTTTCTTTAGTTCTTTGCCTGCAAAAAGAACAAACAAACAAACAAACAAATATTAAACTTCGATATAATTCAGAAGTACTTTCGGCCTTTTTGTTCTTCGATCGATACTTACGAAAAGCTCCCCACAAAGGGTAAAAAGCGTTTGCAAGACCTCCCATCGAGCGCTCGTTCACATGCATGAAGAAGTAGTGGTCCTGCCAATAACGGTCGGCGTTTTTCATTTCTCCCACTACTTGCTTCTTTCTCCTTGGATACATGGAGAACCTTCCATGATCCTTCGCGTTCTCTTGGGGATAGTAAATTGCAAGAATATCGTCAACTGTTAGCTCGATCTTCGCTTCATCGGCCAACACGATCAACCCAAGGAAGACCCTCATACCGTTCGGCATCAGCTGAGGAATTGCCAACTGGTAATGATGCATCGTCTGGACGAGGAGAGGAGGAAGCGGAAGTCGAAGTCCACACTCAAAATATATCGTATACATGCAGAT
Source organism: Ficus microcarpa (assembly GCA_025413485.1). Lineage (NCBI taxonomy): Eukaryota > Viridiplantae > Streptophyta > Magnoliopsida > Rosales > Moraceae > Ficus > Ficus microcarpa. The sequence continues at coordinate 18,760,030 of CM046383.1, forward strand.
CCACCCTTCTGACAACGGTGTCTGCTCGTTCGTTCGGAAGAGGCAAACGAAGCTAAACCTCATTTGGAAAACCATATCTGCCTCTGATCTCTAACAAGTCTTCTTCCGTCAGGACGGATCTAGGGTTCGACGGTCGGAGGAACGATTCCGAACTTAAACATCGTGGCGCCTTGGTTAATCGAGCGATTGGAGGAATGGACAAAACTCCAGCTCTTGATGTCATCGCTGGTCGGTTCCTCTCTTGTCCAGCGTCGCTCGTCCCAGCACCGTTTTGATTTTGTGAAAACTCGTTGTCGAACTTCGAACGACGCAGAGCTTCGGCTAACTCTTCATCATCCGAGCTATTGTCACTCGAATCAGTGTTCGTCCACTCGACAGTAACATCCTCGATAACTTGTTTTTCCTTGTCCATTGGTTATAAACTAATTCGATACGAACGATGAGAAAATTTTCGATCTAAAAGAACCCTATGGAGAAAATCCTATGGAGAAAATTCTATGGAGATGACTATGAACACTAAGAACAGTAGGCTAAAACCCAAGGAAAAACCCAGAAAATCCTCTCCCAGAATCTCTCAATCAAATTACTCGGTGAAATGCAGAAAAACAACCCGAAAGACTCAAAAATAAAACAAGAAACACTTCGCTAAAACTAAAAATTACATAGAGAAGGAGAAGAGGGAAAGGGATCTTGCCTGGAAATGAAGTTCTTGAGAAAATTCTGGGCTCTGAAAATGCAAAATGCTCCAAGTACGAGTTATAGGCAAAAGAGAGAATGCGAAAAGTTATATAACTTCAAAGAGCTCATCAGACGGTTCTGATCTCTTGATAACGCCTGATCAAACGGCATAAATTTCGCAACCATTCGAATTCTCTCTCTCGTACGAATCATTATGACACTTCGTACCATTGCAACGGTTCGAATTCTGAAAAACTGAGACGTCGTTTCGAGACACCCATTCAGCACAAGCCACGTATACCACACGTTTTCCTCTTCATTGGAATCGATGCGTTTCATTAATGATGACAGCTTTTTCGGATTTCGAAAATCTGAAATACCAGAGTTCGACATCATTATACATAAACGTTACGCAAACACTCTATCGAGGATTCATCGCTCGATAGAGTGGGGGGCTATCTGTTGGGGTTAGACTTTGTCTTCCCATTGTACCGTTAGGCTTTGGGTTCACATTTAACGGACATTCGATTCTTCGATGGATTATATTTGGGCCATGGCCCAAGTTACGGACCTGCTCCTCTATAACAATCCATCGTTCGATTAATTGGGCCGGACCCAGTCCGTTTTTTTAACCTATTTTCATATGATCGAACGTCGGACTGAACGTTCATACGAACATTATAACATAACGGATGATGGATGACACATGAATCATACGACGAATGGTCATTCCTTATCCATCACTCGTCGTTCGATTATACGAAAGGCTTTTCGAAGGAAATACCCCTTTACCTTTGACTCATGCTTATCGATGACATGTCAGATTATTCCTAATAACTGACGGCTTATGAGTATTATACTTTAACCGCTGAGCCCACGATTCTGTTTGATAACTGTCGAAGTCAACCGCACGACTTAACTATTGACACGTGTCCCATCAGACAAGAACGATAACCGTTCACTAAAACTTCGGTTTCAGACCTGATTCATTCCTCTATAAATAGAGGAAGACCCCTCCTTCTACAGGGATCGAGAATATTTGCCTTAAACACACACATCAAAAATCCTTTATTTACGCCTACTGTTACTCTGTCAAAAGATTTCCAGAAAGTCATCATTATATTGTCCATCTTCATTAATATAAAAATTACTATCTCAGAGGACGTAGCACCTTCTTCGGGCGAACCTCTTTATTTCTTGGTGTTCATTTAATTTCTGTTCATTTCAGATTCAAGCATTTACTTTCATTCCATTGTCTGATACAATTATCTCAGTTCTTCAGTTTGCTTTATGAATTTCATCAATGGTCGCTAGGGGCCCAATTTATCATTTAATCCGTTCAATTTCACTAACTTCTGTTAAATTTTTGACTGTAGTAATCCAGCATCTACAAACAGTTTCTTTTTGTTTTTTTTTTGGGCTGGTTTTCTAGGTTAATAGTTAATTTTGAATTAAAAAATGAAAAATATTTGTAAAAAGAAAAACTAAAAATATCACCTGTTTACATTATGTATTTGTTTCTAGTAAGAAAGTGCATCTTATATTTTAAATTCATAAATTTTTTACCATTTCTTTCTTTTTTTTAAGGGAAAGTTTCATTACTCTCACTAATAAGATAAACAAAAAAAAAAAAAAAAAAAAAAACACACCAAACATAATAAACCCCGTATTATATGAGACAAAAACCTTCAATAAAAATGAATCAACTAATAAAATATGATGATGCTAAAAGGGAAAGATGAATTCTTGAGGACTGATAACAGGTATATAACTTGGCACACTGAAATCGAGTACATGTAAAGCTCTTTTTGATAAGACCACGACAATCGATAGAATTTCCCTGATCAATTGAAGGCCAAGGCTCAGTAACACTAGGATTACTACTAACTCCATATAAAAGTAACTCTAGCATGACTAAAACACCGTCAAGACTTCGATCTGATGCATAAACAACCAACGTGAAAGGTAGAGAAACCACATTTGTTATTAGAAATAATAAACAAAAATAAAACATCCAAAAAAAGAGAATGAAGACATCGTCATTATTACACACAAACTTACATACCGTAAAACAAAAAACAAGAAAAAAAAAAAACCAATCACATAGAAAAAGTCATTGCCGATAAAACGAACCGCATTGTTAAAAGAAACTGGGTTGTCAAAGTCGAGCTGTTGCCGGACCTCTTCAGTCTGTAACAACCACGCACCTCCACCAACTATCTAATTCTTGCTTTACTCCTTCCCACAATGCCCATCCTCTTGCCACGAGCTCGCCTCTGCCAAGACTCTCACCGTATGATTTCCACATTCATCTCTAGAGCTGAGAAACCAAAGTCCGGCCAAAGGCCACCATCATAATTCGACCTCAAGAAAGAAAAACAATTGAGAAACCCTAGTCCTCATGTGTTAGAAAAAGAAAGAAAAGAGAGAGAGAGAGAGGAAAGTTTCCAGCATTATACCCTTCTAATATATATTTAATACCCAAATCTATTCCATTTTCTCGATTAACTTTTGATTTTGACCTTTAAATCCCAAAAAAAATAAAAAATGACAAAATTTCTAATTTTCTCAACAAAAGATTCAAACTTCTTACCTTCACCACATAATGACCCAGCCCCTGACCCCATTTCCTATCTTGCCTCAATTCACTTCTAATGTTGAGCATCTTTTTTTTCTTCGCCCGGCAAGAGTTGTATATATGCCTAAATGTAGTGGAATGGAAAGGGATAGGATGAGAACAAGGTCTAGATTTTCATATTTCCATCGACGAATATGTGAAAGACAATGCTTGGCAGAGTTGGGTTCGCAAGAAACACTTAGGGATGAGCTTGGGGGGTTCTTGGCATGCAAGACGATGGGATGAAATGGTTTAAGTCTATAATTTTGAGGAAGAAAAACACAATTTCTTCTTATTGAATAAAATTAGAAATTACAAAATAGATACAAGTACATACGATTCCGAATATCTACCTGACTTCCTAAAGTTTAGGACCTAACCTAACTGAGTTTATTTAACTTTAAAACTTATAATTCAAATGAACAGAATCTTGACATGCAAACTAGATCCTAATCGAACCTATCTAACTTTTTGACACTCCCCGTCAAGTTGGTGAGTAGAAATAGATCAATCCCAACTTGCTAACAAGAGACGCAAAGTTCAGTTTGAATAACCCCTTAATAAGGATGTCAGCTATCTGCTATGATGTTGGAATGAATGGCATATAGATAATCCCTGCCTTAAGCTTTTCCTTGATAAAATGTCAGTCAATCTCAACGTATTTGGTTTTATGGTGTTGTATAGTATTAGTTGCTATGCTTATCACTGCCTTGTTATGACAATATAGCTTCATTGGATACTTTACATGCTTCTGTAGCTCTACTAAGATTTGTTACAGCCATATTAACTCACAACACGGTTAGTCATACTTATACTTTGCCTCCGCACTACTTCAGGCTACCATATGTTGTTTTTTGCTCCTCCAAGTCACAAGGTTGCCCCACACATAGGTACAATACCTTGTTGTTGATCTTCTATCAGTCACCGAACCTGCCTAATCAAAATCAGTAAACTCTTCAACATCACGCCCTTCGATTTTTTGGAAAAACAGTCCCTTTCCCAGACAACTCTTCAAGTACCTTAAAATTCAACAAGTAGCCTCTAGGTGTTGCTTTTTCGGTGAGTGCAAAAACTATTTTACCAAACTAACTGCAAATGCTATGTCGAGTTGAGTATGGGATAAGTAAATTAGTTTTCCCACTAGTTTCTGGTACCATGACACATCAATAGGTTCTCCGTCTTTGTCTTCTTTGAATTTAACATTCGGATCAATCAGAGTCTCTATGGGTCTACACTCACTCATTCTGATCTTATTGATTAGATCTAGGATGTACTTTCTTTGAGTCACAACAATTCCCCTTTTTGATCTTGCAACCACCAACCCAATAATATACTTGAGATCTCCTAAGTCTTTAATCTTGAATTCACCAACTGATTCTTCTTTAGCTAGGTCATCTCCTTCAAGGCATTACCTATTAAGATGATATCATCCATGTACATGATCAAAACTGTTGTCTTCCTGCTATCCAAGTGTTTCACAAACATTGTATGGTCGATGTGCACTTATTTGGATCCTTGGTTCTTCACATACTAGGTGAACTTCTCAAACTGAGCCGTCGGCGATTGTTTAAGACCATATAGTGATTTTCACAACTGGCAAACTCTCAAACCAAATTTTTCACCAAATCCCGGATATGTATCCATATAAACTTCTTCTTCCAAATCTCCATTAAGAAATGCATTCTTGACATCGAGTTACTGCAGAGGCCAATCAAGATTTAGCTACAATAGATAGCAAAACTCTTACTGTGTTAAGTTTTATTACCAGGGCAAATGTCTCCGTGTAGTCGATGCCATAAGTTTGAGTAAATCCTTTGGACACCAAGTGAGCCTTGTATCTTTCAAGGGTCCTGTCCAAGTGGAACTTCACGGTAAAAACCCATTTGCATCCAACAATAATTTTCCCTATGGGCAAGGTCACTACCTCCCATCTTCCATTCTTCTCTAAAGCTCTTGTCTCCTCAAAGTATGTTTCCTTCCACTCAGGCACCTGTAAAATATCTTGTACATTTTTGGGAATCTCCACACTTGAAAGTTTTGAGGTAAAGGCTAAAAAAGACAATGACAAACTATCATCTGACACAAACTTTGACATTGGATGATTTGTACACGACCTAACACCCTTACGAATGGCTATGGGAATATTTAAATCTTTGGGCAAACTCTGAGATGGTGAACACAACTGAAAGGTAGACATGACTGAGGCAAACCTTGTGAGTCTTGGACTTGCTGCAGGTTGAATTCTCGGCTATATAGAGAACTCAGGACTCTTTCTCACTAGTCAGATGTTCTTTTGTGTAAACCTGTCCAAAATTTTTTTTCCATGTTCACGTTCCCTCCTTTTCCAGTGGGGTCGTGAACCTGTGATGAGATTATAGGCAACCTAGGAGATTCTTCAGTATCTAAAACATTTGAATTTTCAGTTTCAACATTTCCTTGTTTGGAATTTGAATTTGTTTCCTTTTGAGAAGAAATTAAATTTGAAATTTGTTCAAAGTGAATAAAATCATCTTGAAAAAATTCAGATTCAAATTTTTTGAATTTTGTTGAAGTAAATCCGATTCCTGTTGTGAGGTTTGTTGAAACAAATCTGATTTAAGCAAATTTGATTCATTTTGTGGGGGGTTTTAAATTTTGAACCAAAGCAGAATCTTAATTTCAAAAATCCACACATTGAAAAAAAGTCGAATCTTCGTGTTTGTTCTGCCCCCCAAGATAAGACCCAAAAAACATTTTTGTTCCAAAAAAGTACACAACCATGGTAACAAACAGTTTTTTGGAAACTGGATCAAAGCATTTGTAGCGTTACTGCGTTGGTGCGTAACCTAAAAAACATACTTGCGTGCCCTAGGATCAAGTTTTCCACGATTTCGATCAGGATTATGAACAACATAGTGCAACCAAAAATATTAATTGGTATATTTGCTGAGATATGGGAAGTTGGAAAAATAGTTTGAAAAACATGCAAAGGAGTTTGGAAATTCAAATTTTTGGAAGGCATTCTATTGATGAGATAAGTGGCTATAAGAATTGTTTTACCCAAAAATATTTCAGAACATTGTTTGTAAAGAGTAAAGCTCTTGCCACTTCTAAGAGATGTTTATTTTTTCTTTTAGCCATCCCGTTTTGTTGAGGGGTGTCAATGTAAGAACTATGATGAATAATCCCTTTTTCAATGAAAAAATGCCCCAAAATAGTGTTGAAAAATTCCTTGCTATTGTAACTATGAATATTTTTAATTTTTTAATGAAATTGTGTTTGTATCATAATGTACAAATTTTGGAAAATCCCTTCAACCTCTAATTTTTCTTTTAATAAATAAACCCAACTAACCCTAGTGTGATCATTGATAAACGTGACAGAAATTTTTTTTCAAGAAATTGTAGGAGTCCTCGAGGGTCCCCAAACATCATTAAGAATCAATGAAAACAGTTGACTAGGTTTATATGGTTGTGGAGGGTAAGAAACACGATGTTGTTTAGCCAAAACCAAATTTCACACTTAAAGGAAGATGGATTTTTATTACGAAACAAATGTTTTAAATACTGAAAATTAGGGTGGCCAAGCCTATAGTCACAACATGATTTCATCACTATTAGAAATTGAAATAAACTCAAAACATGAACTTTGAACTAAATTACACATTTTTGATCCATCTTCAAGAAAATAGAGTCTCTCATTCTTTCTAGCACTGTCAATCATCCTCTCCGAGGCAAGTCCCTAAACTCACAATAGGAAGAATAGAAGTTAACAAGATAATTGTGATCAAGGGTTAACTTACTAATGGACAAGAGGTTACATGATAGGTTAGGAACATGAAGTACGTTATGAAAGGTTAAGAAAAGAGAGATTTTGATCGAACCCATTCCGACTATAGCTGAAAGAGATCCATTTGCGATTTTGATATTTTTATTTCCTACACATGGACTATAGGAAGAAAATAATTGTGAACTTGTCATATGATTGGTTGCTCCCTAATCAACAATTTGAAAACACCGAGGCTTAGTTTTAATACTAGAAAAGGCTATAACTAAAGGAATACCTTGGTGTACAAGGAAACATGAGGGATTGATAGGGAATTGTGGAGACTTAAAGAGTTTGTACAGGTGCTCTAATTGTTCCTTTGTGAAAAGAGATGATTCTGAATTGACTGAACACTCTTGAGAAACCTCGGACATGGTTTGAAGTGCTCACCATTCTTTTTCAAGTACGCCGGCTTCCCATGAATTTTCCAGCAAGTCTCCCTAGTGTGCCATGGTTTTTTGCAATGATTGCACCACAGCTTTTTCTTCTTGTCACCACCACCATCAAAGCCACAAGAAACAAGGGCGGAGCGCTCGGTTTCCGAATGGTTGTTGGATATCGACTTGCTCAACATAATTCTCTTATGGCATTCTTCTTATCTGACCTCAGAGAAAACCTCACGAATGGATGGTAGAGCTTTCTGACTGAGGATCCTTCCCTTCACATCATCCAAACTACGCTTAACCTCGGCAAGAACATATAAACACGATCATTCTTATCCCGCGTCATGAATTATGCACAATCATACGCATTTTCCTACACATCCTCATAGCATTGATCCAACTTCTGCTATAAGGTTACCATCCCAATATAATAGATAGTAACCTCCCGATCACCTTTCTTGGATTGCCAAAGCTTGGATTTTAATCCAAAGATTTGAGAAGAATTCTCCAAATCTAAATAGGTTTCGGAAAAAAAACCCAGATGTCTTTTGCCATCAGTAAGAACATATTTGGCTTTACAATCGTTGCCTCCATAGAGTTGGGGAGCCAGGCCGTGACTAAAGAATTCTTGGACCACCATGTTGGAAAGGTCGGATCATTGGCTGCAGGCTTCTTGACATCACTAGTTAGGTAGCCCAATTTTCCCCGGCCATCAATGGCTAGTTTGACCAATTGAGACCACTCCAAATAGTTTTCACCATTCCATTTGTGAATAGTAATTTGAAAGAAGGATCTAGAGGAAAGATCAACACTGCCATTGCCAGTAGCTACATCTGAGGTAGGGACAGTCGTGGTATGACCAGAAACAACATCTGAGAAGGAAAGAAAGTCACCAACGCCAGACATCGTCGTCCTCGAACTAGTCATCTTCGCCATTAGGGTTTAGTTTCTCCCCATTGGCTCTGATACCATGTAATTTTGTGAAAGAAAAACATAATTTCTTTCTTATTGAATAAAATCAGAGATTACAAAATATATAAAAGTATATAAGATATCTGATATCTACTTGACTTTCTAAAGTTTAGGACCTAGCCTATCTAAGTATCTTTAACTTTAAAACTTCAAATTCAAATTAACAAAATCTTAACACACAAACTAGATCCTAACCGAACCTACCTAACTTTCTAACAAAGTCATTCTAGAGTTCTAGTGAAATTTTAAATTTGTCGTTAAGATGTAAAATTTCTGAATCTTATTTCTATTTTTGTGTAGTTGATTTGTTTGATTTGATACGTAAAACATTCTCAAACATTATTAAGACATGAGTGAAGGTGGTATTAGAGGTGGGACAAGATAGTATAAATGTTGGTGGCAAGTCAATATTGGGCGGCGTGAAGGATAGAGTGAGATAAGTTAGAAATAATTACACAAAAGTCCATTTTTAAGGTCCCGTTTAAAAAATGTCGGTTAGCACTATTATGTAAATGTATATTTTTAAAGAAACAAATGTCTATAATATCTATTTCGTCATTTTACTCTAATTGACATAATTTCTCTTTTGTACTTTTTTTTCTTTTTTGTTTTTTTGACTTTAATGATGAATATTGTTTTGGTGATATGTGAATTACTTTTAAAGTAATTGACCTAAATAGTCCTTGAACTCTTTCCAAGGTGACGGTTTAGTCCTTTTTTTTTTGGGTCCAAGATGACCCTGAACGTCTATTTTCTTGGCTGTTTCAGTCCTCTCCGTCAAACTATATTAGATATTTAATAAAATATTACTCAAATGATCATTTTGTAGTGAAATAACTAAAATACCCTCAAATCTCCCAAAAGTCCCTCCCCCCCCTCTCTCTCCTTTCTCCCTCTCTCTTCCATCCCTCTCCCTATCTATTTCGCTTTCGCCCCGCCCTTGGCTATTGAGTTCGGCCTCTACTCAAATGATCATTTTGTAGTAAAATAACTAAAATACCTCAAATCTCCCAAAAGTCCCTCCCCCCCTCTCTCTCCTTTCTCCCTCTCTCTTCCATCCCTCTCCCTATCTATTTCGCTTTCGCCCCGCCCTTGGCTATTGAGTTCGGCCTCTCCTCCCTTTGCGACTGGGTCCGGCCCTCGTAGCGACTGGGTCCGGCCCTCGTAGCGACTGGGTTTGGCCCCCCCACTACTCAATTCAACCCCTTATGCCCCCTATAATGACCAACTTTTTAACGGACTCATGATTTCCTTTGATACCAAGGAAACCTAAGTTTGTGCTATGTATGCCTATGTGAAACGTATGATCTAATTTATCAGAATATGTTTGAGTTCTTATAAGTTATAAGACTCAATGATATTATGAGGCTTTTTGATAAGGAGGCAGAATCATGATTTATGACTTTGTTCTGACCTATGTATGATCAGGATAACTCATGACTTGAATAAGATGGTATTGCAGTGTAATAAGTAGCATAGGAATTATACTATGTCTGACCGTCATTGCGGATACAGAATGAAGAATAAGGAATGAAATTACTTTAGAAAAATCAGGAATAATATTTGGAGCAAGGAAGACTAAGTAGTTTTGAGTCCCAAGAAAAATCCATACGCAATCCAGTTAAGTGCAAATGAATTATGGACTGCAGTCTAGTATTACAGTACTGTTAATAATTAAAATAGTATTGATATTATCTGGATTATTAAGAAAATGGACTGCATAATAGGAGCGAGTGCCAAAAATGGCCCTAGTTGGAGGACACCTCATCAAAGACAATTATCCAATTTTAAAAATTTTTGGTAATTATGGAAATTAGGGGATAATCATGAAGAGATTTTTGTTGCTCAAGCTTACACATGACCGGCCATTGAGGGGCATAGAAGGCAAAAACTTTGTATTTAAGGCCAATTAAGTAATTCAAGGGGAATTTTAGAAAATAATAATGATAATAATTGTGAAAATTTAAGGAATTTTCACCTATAAATAAGGGGGTAGTAGAAGTAAAATCATTTAGTTGAACCCCTAAGTTTTTGATTCTCTTTCAACTTTCCTCTCTAGCCCTAAAAAAAAAAAAAAAAAAAAAAGGAGAGAGAAGAGCGAGTTGGCCGATTGTGGTATAGTGGTGGTAGAGCAAAATTGTTCTCATTCCAAAATCTAGAACAACCTTCCAAGCTTTCGTTAAGCTTTTGATTAAGCATTTATGTGTATTTCAAGTTTGGATTGTAAGAGTATAAGTTCATGTCTTTTTTTTAGGTTATGATTTTAATATGGTTGGTGATGATAGATTTATGCTTTGGATATCTTGAATGCTAGTCCTAAGCATGAATTTAATTTTTATGCTCTAGAATGGGTTTTATGATTGCATGTGCTCACCAAGTATTTGTGGATATGTCTTCACATGTTTGAATATGGATGATTTATGAATGATGATGATGATGATAATGTGTATATGTTGGTTAAGAAATTAACCTAAAAGCACAACTTGGTAAGTTAGTAAGATTATCCATATTGTGTTTTTCAAGTAAGAAGATAAGTGTATGGTTGAATGTTAAGAACAAATCTAATGCACTGCATGTTGATGTAGGCTCACAGTTTCAATCGTTTGAGATAGTGTGTGTGAAATTTTAAACGAAAACCAACCAACTATAAAACTGTCAATTTTCAGATTTAACTGAACAGTTTTTTGGAAACCCGATTTTAAGCCCTTTAGAGGTAAAATATGAAAAAAGTCAAAATCGCAAAGTTGTAAAAAATGGAAAACCCTAAGGGGCAGCATAAACAGTTTTTAAAAAAGAGGTTCCAAAGGCCTTTGTTTTATTGAGTTTTCAAACCTAGCTAGTCCTAGTTTTTTACACGGCCAGTAACTTTCAAATAGAAAAATGAATGAGTTAAAGAAAGAATTGAGTTTCGGGTAAAGAACAAAAGTTGTAGGTTTCAATGAGATCTACAACTTTAATGAGAAAACTTTTTTCAAATTCTCAATCAATTTAAAGAAAAAACTAAAATTTTAAAACTATGTAGGATACAGGAAATTCCTACACACAAATTAGAAAGCAGTTTTCAAAGTTTTACAACTTCTTTTACAAAGAATCTATGGTTTTAAGAAAAACAGTTTTAAAGAGTTTTAATCCATTGGAAAGTTCACAAGTAATTTTTAAAAGAAAATTTTAAGTAATAAATCAAGATAATACTTGATTTATGAAATCAAGATATTTTGCAAGAAAACAAGGTCATAAGATGGGCCAAAGTTACTTAAAAATATAAATAACAATTCTATGACGAATAGTATTCAATTTGGAGACCAAACCAAGATCCAAGGAAATGAAATAGTAAACCCAAATCACTTGGAATATGGTAATAATTATATAATTAAAGGTAATCGGATAGAATACCAATTTATTATAATAAGGTTTGTATATATGATTATTGAGAGTAATTGAATTGGATACCAATTAAGTATGTCATGGTTTATGTTAACAAGAGTGTAACCAGTTGTTGTGCTTCGTTGAACGATAGACCAAGAACATAGGACAACTTGTAAGTACAACTCCGCCTACAGCATAGGTAAAATATTTTACTGCTTTGCATGTTTTTCAAAGCTTATGCATTAATGTATGTGATGCATATGATTTATGTTTTATTATTATGACATCATGTAAGCATGCTCACTAATAATAAATTACATGGTAAGAATAAGATCAAGTTTCACGTAAGAAACTGTTTTTAAGAAATTGTTTTCAAGAACGAAACTGTTTTCAAGTATGATGTTAAGCAAGTTTTCCCGTGTTGTACCGACCTGCCATGATAGCGGGTTTGGTCCATGGTTTGAGTTAGAATTGGACTGGCCGTCCTAACCACTTCATGACTGTGCGCCATGGTACGTACACTTATGTTATGTAAGGACCCAAAAATATGTTAACCTAAGAACGTATAAAGAAAGCATAATTAATTCATACATTCTTCTATTAGAAATGTTTTGCGGAAGAAAAATTGTACTTGCTGAGTGAAAGGTCATAACTTATGTCTATACTGTAGGTAAGCAGCCAACTGATAATGTGTGATGCAAGACTGTGCAAGAAGACACAATGGACTGTGAAACTCTGGACTAGATACCGCCACGCGTTTTGAAAAAAAATATATATATAGATAGAAATGTCGATATTATGTTGTGATAGTTTGATGGTACTAATATCTAGTAATTAGTATACTTTGTAAATGTGTTAAGATGATTTAAAAACTTAATACTTGCCTTGATCGAGTACATAAATATGAGTATAAAATTAAATTGAGATCTAAAGTAAGTTTAAAAAAAATAAATATTGAAAAATATATATATAGATAGAAATGTCGATATTATGCTGTGATAGTTTGATGGTACTAATATGTAGTAATTAGTATACTTTGTAAATGTGTTAAGATGATTTAAAAACTTAGTACTTGTCTTGATCGAGTACATAAATATGAGTATAAGATTAAATTGAGATCTAAAGTAAGTTTAAAAAAAAATAAATAAATATTTTCGTATTTTTACATAAGATGAGAGTAAGTTTCTAAGTGAGGTAGGTATGGTAACAACCTACATAAGGCGAGTTGCTACACCCCCTTGGCAACTGGGTTCGGTCCTAACCCTTGCCTGCCCCCACGACTGGATTCTGCCCCCTTTCTAACCGACGGGTTCCCCCTTCACCCTTTACTCCCCGTGATTGGGTTCAACCCCTCACCCCCACCGTTTATTGTAGGGTTTAATTTCTCAAAAAATTGGGGGAAAAAACCTAGGAAATCACCTATTTGACTTTCAAAAATCATGAAGCATGTTTCTCACATGATCAATTCGTTAGTTTTTTACGAAAAGGATTGAAATGCCCCCCCTAAGAAAATAGATGTTTAAGGTCATCTCGGCAGAAAGAGAGAGAGAGAGAGAGAGAGAATTAAATTGTCGCATTTGAAAGAGTTCAGAGACTATTTAGACCAATAACTCTTACTTTTAATAAAATGAAATAAGTTTTTCCCTCATTTTTTTTAAATTTTGAAATGATTATGAAATAACCTCATTTATATTCCTTTTTTGTGGTATTTATTTTTCATCATTCACATTTTGTATTTTGTATTCCTGTTAGTCAAGAACACTTATGGTTTTTTTTTTTTTTTTTGGGTTATTGATTGAATGTGATTTTTTTTTTTATAAGCATTTCATGATTATTTTCTTTCATGTTTTGCCGTTCATGATATATATATTTTTTGTTTTATATGTGATCAGATTACATTCTTTTTAATTCTGAATAAATGTTTTGTTGTGTTTCAATATTTCATGAGTAAAATGTTTTTTAACATAATTTTTCCTCATTATGATTCAAATTATTTTCCTTATTTTTCTAATCATTGTTGTATATTTATCTTCATGTCAATTATTTATTATAATGATTACTTGTTAGTATGTTTTTGCTTTTTAGATTATTTGATGAACATATTTTTTAAGTATGAGTTTGATTTCTTAAAAACCTTTTTTTCGTATGATTTAAATTACTTGTGATAATTGTAATGTTATAATGATAATTTTTCTCTTATTGTTATTGATCATGTTTTAGATGTGGTATGAAATAGTTGGTCTAAATCTTCAATTGGTAGAGTCCAAGTGCATTGAAATAGGCCAAGCTTTGAAGATTTTTTTTTTTTTTTTAATGAGTTTGAACTTATATTGGCAAATGTGCCTAACTTGTTATCTTTCTTTCTTTCCTTTTTTTTCCCCCTCCTTTCACGAGCTAAGTTATATCATGTGTATTGGGAAGCTAAAATAGCTGCCTATTTCTTAGCTACTTATGCTCTTAATATAGATGACGAGTTTATTTGATTGAATGACTCACCTTCAATTATAGAAATTGTTAGTATTAGATGCTTCAAATTTATAATAACAGACACTTATGATCTCCAATTTATACATCTATGTAAATAATCCAAAAAATAACTAAGGTTTTCTTAAAAAATGCTTAGGACTTTATTTAGTTTTTTTAATTTAAATTTAATTTAAATTTTAAATTTTCAGAATATCTTAAGTATATCGTTAAGTCATAACTAAGTTTTCATTTAAATCGCCAGTTATAGTTAAAATTTTTAAGTTAAAGTTTATTAACTTTTAAAAAATTAGTCATAATTTTTATTGATTTTTTTAAAAAAAGACAATCCAACTGAAAAAAAAATGAAATTTAATTGGAGTTAAACTAAAACATTAAATAAATCATAAGTGTTGATTGAGAATAATTTAAGGACAAAATTATATTTTTTTGAGTAAGTTGAATCATGAGTTGAGTTAGAGTGGAAAATATTTGTTTTTAATAACTTAGATTTTTAACGAATGTTATGTGTATTTTTAGTTAAAAATTTAATTAAGTAGGGAATTTCTCAAATATTTTTAAAATTTAAACAGAAAGAATGTTATAAATTGAAGTTCATGAAATATTTTTTGAATTAAAAAAAATATATACATATATATATCGGGTGTATATTGCTAAGAATGAATTTCAACGAATTCTTAATTCAAACTTCAACCTTTTGAATTACGTTGCTAAGAACGAATTTTAAATATATATATATATATATATATATATATAGTATATATTGCTAAGAACGAATTTCAACGAATTCTTAATTCAAACTTCAACAGTGAAACTTGGGGACTCGCCAGGTACAACGATCATCTTGTTCAAACAAATTTTGTATTTTTTTTCCTAAGAAAAATTTTCCATCATTTTTTTTTTTTTTTTGCTCTTAAAGGCTACGCTGTTAATTTCAATTTCTTACTAATTTCTAGCAAATATTCCAATTTCTTATCTGATAAACTGCCTTTTCTAGAAGCATGAATTTATGGGTTTTTGCAAACATGGCTCATTTATTTAACAATAGTTTGATTCTGATGAAACTTGAGATTCTGGGTTTAGTTTATCTGCTATTATAGCCGTATTGGTTTTTATAGGCATTTTAGTTAATACTAATTCTAAATTTCTTGCCTTCTCAGGGACAATTAGAGTGAAAAAATGGAAACCCGTTACAAGGATGATATTCATAATTGTATGATTAAGCTGGTAAACATTTTTGATAATTCATTCATTTTCAGCCTTCTTTGAATTTTAAGCAAATTTAGAAGAGAAATTGGAGTGATGAGCAATTTGAGGGTGAATTTGAACTGCAGAGAGAAAATCCCCGAAAACGAAGGGAGAAGGTGTACATTGGATGTGGAGCTGGTTTCGGAGGTGATAGGCCATTGGCAGCTCTGAAGTTGCTCCAAAGAGTGAAAGAGTTGAACTATCTTGTACTCGAATGCCTAGCCGAGCGCACCCTTGCCGATCGGTATCAGGTTATGGTGTCGGGTGGCGACAGTTTCGATTCACAGAGTATGTCGCTTTTATTGTGGAAAGTTATTGACATGCTTTTCTTTTAGACAAAGCAAATGAAGATTAAGTGTGTTGTGAGTTGGTCTTTGTTGTGCTAACCAAAGATGCCTTCTGGTGATTTTCGACGAATGTGCAGTTTCGGATTGGATGCGCTTGCTTTTACCTTTGGCCGTAGAGAGACGAACTTGCATAATCACCAACATGGGTGCAAGTAAGAATTACAAGCTAAATTAACATTTAATCTGCAAAGAAAGTGTTTTCATTTGATTGTCTACGGATCATATGCATTTTATCACGTTGTTTGAATATATTTTTTTTTTTCTTTTCTGGGTAGTGGATCCATCTGGTGCACAGGAAAAGGTTATCGAAATAGCCCGCAGCCTTGGACTTGATGTTTATGTTGGTGTGGCTCATGAGGTTTCTGTAAGATATACAGGTATTTCAAATCACCTCTTGGACTCCACAAAATTGAAACGTTTCTCAATTTTAGTTTTATATCATTAAACCGAACAGACGGACATTTTGTTGTCCTTGAATAGGGTTTGGATCCTCTCATGAGAAACCGTACATCTTGGAAGGTGTAAGATTCTAGTACCTACTAAATAATTTTGTATTTCAAGAACTTGATATTATTCTGCATGCATATCAATTTTTGCTATCTTTTGCTCGGGCATTCCTCTTGAGAAGGCGGGTCTTATCTTTTCTGGTGTAATTGATGAAGGGTATTAGCACGTATCTTGGAGCTGCTCCCATTGTTGAATGTCTGGAAAAGTATCAACCTGATGTTGTGATAACTTCGCGCGTAGCAGATGCTGCCTTATTTTTGGCGCCAATGGTATGTAAATTGGTTAACGTATTGCACTCAGTGCTTACTTTTATATATTACAGTACATCTTTTGATTAAACACGACCTGATTATAACTTTTCTTTGTTGATTGCTGTGATTTAATTCTGATAGGATGATTTCTGAAATACTCTGCTGGTGTATGAACAGATATATGAATTAGGATGGAACTGGGACAGCTTAGAACTTTTAGCACAGGGGTCTCTGGCTGGCCACCTTTTGGAGTGTGGTTGTCAACTTACAGGGGGATACTTCATGCATCCAGGTGAACTTTGTTTTTAAAAGTGCTTTTGAAGGTCGAAATGAAGCTCTTTTTTGCTGTGTTTCTACTTTTTCTCTCCCTTTTGACGAAGACCCTAGTGTTATGTATTTATTTTAATGCAGGGGACAAGTATCGAGACATATCTTTCTCTCAGCTTCTTGATGTGTCTCTTCCTTATGCTGAAATCAGTTCTGATGGAGTTGTATGCGTAGCAAAGGCGGAAGGTAGTGGCGGGGTCTTAAATTTCAGTACATGTGCTCAACAACTTCTTTATGAAGTTGGGGATCCCAGTGCCTATGTCACTCCTGATGTGGTAACTTTATGCGCCTATATTTCAATTGGAAAAAGAAAGACGAGAAAAGGGGAAAAAGATAAAAGACTTAAATCTTCATCTATTTGTCCCTGATTGCAGATTATTGATCTTCGAGATGTTTCATTCACCCCTACTTCAAGTTGGAAGGTTCTGTGTTTTGGAGCAAAACATGCAACTGGATTAGCTCCTGATAAACTCTTGCAGTTGATTCCAAAGGTAATATTTTTAATGTTTTGTGCTGATTGATATGTAAAAATAGAAGTAGAAATATGAAACGTCTAGTGGGAGGTCTTGGAGCATATGCAGTCACTTCATACTCAAGTAGAACTCTTTCGTCTAAATAAACTTGTCTCTTTGTGACAAGTGGGTGCAGTTCCTTAACCTCCCTATCTTTATCACTTTCATCGGTCAAGAATTTAGAGTCCTCAGTGAATCAAGATTCTCTGAAATTGTATTGTAATACTAACATGAGCCCGTGTTTTGTTTGTTGTAAACGAGGTTTACCAATGTCGCTTAACGTGATAGTTTCTATACTCAAATGGAGTTATTCTGGGGTAATAAGGGAGATTGAAACGGATAATTGGTGAGATGTTGCGTTTGTCTGGTGGCATGTATTAAATTTGAACATCTTATCCGTTTCGACCTTCCTTGTTTCATCTGATATGAGCAGTTGTGGAAAATCTATCCTGAATCTCATGTTATGTGGAATTACGTATTCGAGCTCTGGTTTTCTTGTTGGGAATCTTTCTTTGTTGTCTAGATTTATGTTATTTGACATGCTTAAGGAAACATGTTTTTCTTGTGTAATCCAACATGGATTGTACTTCCCAAGATAGATGACTATATTCAGTGTAACTTACATTTTATCATGACAATTTCAGCATGTAGCTATGCGGTAAATCATGAAATTTCCCTCCCCTAACTTTCAATCTAGTGTTTCGAATGAACTTTGGACCATATTCATTGGCGGGTTAGGGGTTACGCTAATGCTCTGTTTTTTTAGCTTACAGGACTGTGGTTGGAAAGGATGGGGCGAGATATCATATGGAGGACATGAATGTGTTAAACGTGCCAAGGCCGCTGAATTTCTGGTAGATAAGTCTTAATTTCGGCAATATTACTACTTGTCAAGTAAGGCTGTTCAAAGGAGGAAAGAAGTTATCGACTGGACTGACTGTCAACATGTCAATTCTTTTAATACTTTCTATTCTAATATATATTAGGTCAGATCATGGTTGGAAGAAACACTGCCTGGCATTAACAGTCACGTAATTTCTTATATAATTGGAGTTGACAGTCTGAAAGCAAGTAGCACTGGTGCTGACCCTTCATCTCCGACGGGTAAAGAAGATATAAGGCTACGTATGGATGGCATGTTCGAGCTGAAGGAGCATGCGGTCCAATTTACGAGGGATTTTATGGCATTATATACTAATGGACCGGCTGGTGGTGGTGGTATCAGGTCAAGTTCTTATCAACTTTTCCACCCATTCTTTTTTTTTTATTTCATGATCTTCTTGACGTTATGGATTCACCCTGGTTAAAGCAATATGACCTAACCCTTAAAACCTCAAATTTATGGTTTTTAACCTTTTTATACCCTGCATTTTAGGGTTAGTCACAAAGTATACTCTTGATTTTTTGTCATTGCGAACTATAATACTCTATTTTATATGATAGAAAAATGTATACCTTCTCTCAGGGGCATAGAATCGTGCATTTGACTTTTGACGTGGTGAACGAGATTGAGTTTTGAGGGGGTTTATGATATTTATTTTCTCATTTGAATTCTCTATAAAGACGTTTTATTTGTTCCTTTTTCTTCATCCCTCTCTCCCATTTTGTTTCTTTTTGCTTGAGCCTGACCAACTTCAAGTCCCACTGTCTGATGTTATTATTTTTGTCATTGCTGAATGCAGTGTCGGCCACAAGAAAGAGGTCATTCTTGAAAAACAATTGGTACCCTCTGTCTCCATCCAAAACTTTCCATCTTCGTTATTGTGTATTATTTGCCATTAGATGTCTTCTTGCTCTTAGCAGTGACGTACAACAAGTTACCATCTCGCCATCGGTTTTTAAAACAACTCCTTATGATTTGCTCTCCTCCATGGTTTCCTAGTTCTTTTTACTTTACACCTTATAATAACTTCAATGTTCACTTCGAACCAAATTATTATAGTAGTCTCTGTCATGGGCATTCAGGTCTGTCGTGAAAATGTTTCGTGGAGGATTGCAGTGAAGAGCTCTACGGTGACAAGACCAAATAACTTGAGAATCAACCGCGAAGAGCTCACCCCGCTTCCTGATTTGCAAGAACCTATAGAAGATAGTTCATTTTCCAAAGGTGACATCACTCCTGCTCCCTCCGACAAAAAGATTCCGCTTTATGATGTGGCTCATAGCAGGGCTGGAGACAAAGGGAATGACTTGAACTTTTCTCTCATCCCGCATTTCCCTTCTGATATTGAAAGATTGAAGTTGATCATAACACCTCAGTGGGTAAGGGAAGTGGTCTCGGCTCTCCTAAACAATTCTTCATTTCTCAAATCCGACACCATCAGCGAGAGAGACAAATGGGCCAATGAGCATGTCAAAGTAGAAATTTATGAAGTTAGAGGAATCAAGGCGTTGAATGTTGTGGTTCGGAACATTCTAGACGGGGGCGTCAACTGCTCTAGGAGGATCGATCGCCATGGAAAGACCATCTCGGATCTGATATTGTGCCAGCAGGTGGTGTTGCCTCCATAATTTAGTTTTTCAGCACTTTATTGCCATGGTTGGAATGGTCCTTGTGTGTAAATTACGCAACAATAAGATTTGCAACTGCAATATAAAAACCTCAAGGAAAAATATGCAACGAAAAATCATGTATGATTTCCTGCAGGTATAATAATCCTACTTGCATTTATTCTTTTTGGGCTAGAACTGCTCTAGACCTATTATTTATAATTAAGGCTATTTTCATCCATGCCCCTGACCTTTATGGTCATTTCCACTTTTTTCCTGGAATTTTAAAAACTCACTTTATCCATTAAACTTTGAATTTAACCCCATTTTACTCCTATCACAATTTCCATGAAAAACAGATGGAAAAAAAAAAAAAAAAAGTGAGTTAAGTGGTTTTTTTTTTTTTTTTTTTGTCAGAAATCCTAACAAAATGAGCTTATTAAATATGAGTCATACAATAACATACAGTATCCAAA
This sequence comes from Ficus microcarpa, assembly GCA_025413485.1. NCBI lineage: Eukaryota > Viridiplantae > Streptophyta > Magnoliopsida > Rosales > Moraceae > Ficus > Ficus microcarpa. Next base: position 18,780,492 of record CM046383.1, read on the forward strand.
TTTATTGTCCTAATTTTTCCCGCTCCTTGAATATCCCTCCCTTCTTTATTTGTGTCTCATCTAAAATTGACAACTTGATAACAAAAATAAGAGCTGAATACTAAAAATATAATTACATAATTCTGTTAATCGGATATCAAAATGTAATTAGAGGAACAGTCGGGAAGACGTGAAAATGGGACAAGAGGTAACTCCAGCATTTATCAAATTTTTTCTTCCTTGAAATGGTAAAATACACAAGCCTTCATTTACTCGAATTGAAATGAATAACGTCCACAATTAAGAGCATTCACTTCTCATAGTTTTTTTTTTTTTGGTGGATTCACTTCTCATATTTACTTCACATTTTGAATCTCCCTTGTCCTTCATTTTCTGGCGTTTATTAAATGCGTTACAAAATTAATAGGCTGCTTTTATACGGGTCCAATACTTTGTTCAATAAATCCCTTTTGTATCAAAGTCGCAACCCTCTTTATTTTTCGTGCCATGTTCGTAATTTATAAGACATCTTATCAAAGAATGTTTTTTTATTTTTTTTATTTTAATTACAGTTGAGCTATACCTGCAGTTATATTTATGAATACGTATCAATATTTTAATTTTGTGATCGCAGATATAGCCCTTCTATACCTAACTCCACCAAAAGGTGAAGAATCAAATCCTCCCAAACCCCAATTAAAAAAAATGAGTTTTTTTTTTCTTCTTGCTTTTAAACGAAAGAAACGTTTAAAAGATCTATAGTCAATTGTTAGAGGACGTTAAGAATTACCATTGAGTTAAAAAAATAAAAAATAAAAAATAAAAAAAAACCCCCCTCTTTTAATATTAGTTCTTGTCATATGAGTTTTACGCAATCAAATTAACACCTAAGTAATTAGATTTAAAAAAAGAAGAAGAAAATAATTAAATGTTGATGAATATTTTGAGGTGTAAAGGTAATTAGTTAACGGTGTCTAACAAAACTTGAGGTGTAAAAGGTTAGATCCTAATAATAAGGGACCTTGATTTAAGGAGAGCCTCTTACGCACTTGACTTCTTTGTCCTTTACCGTTCAACCAACATTCATTCTCACACACCTGAAATAAATCAGAAAATCACACACACATTTATATCTTACATTTAAAAAAATTCAAAGTCTTTTTTTTACTTTTTTCTTTGCATTTCTGGAGAAGAAGAAAGAAAAAAGTAATGGCATTTACAGGAACATTGGATAAATGCAAGGCTTGTGACAAGACTGTTTATGTCGTTGATATGATGTCTCTTGAAGGAGTGCCTTACCATAAATCCTGCTTCAAATGCAGCCATTGCAAAGGAACTCTCTCGGTATTTATTATTTTTATTTATTTATTTATTTATTTTTTGTGTATTTTAAGTTTTTCTCTTAAAAGGAAACAGAAATTCCAAGATTTAGATAAATTGTATGATGATATATAGATTTAAATTGGACCTTGTTATGTCGGATAAGATGGTGCCATCTCACTTCGAGTTCCTTCCTTTACAGTTAAATCCGATGATACACTACGGCAATGTTACCTTAGATCTAATTATAAGAATCAAGTTTTCTTTTCTTTTCTTTTGACATTTTCTCCCTAGAGAGTTGTATACTTAATTGATCTAATAGGCTCATGAACACAATATATATATATATATATATATATATAGTTATGTTTTTTTTTTGTCGAATATATTTATATTTATGTTTTACATATATATGTTTGATAGATGAGCAGCTACTCCTGGATGGATGGAGTCCTCTATTGCAAGCCTCATTTTGAGCAACTTTTCAAGGAATCTGGAAATTTTAGCAAGAATTTTCAGACAGGTATATATAACATTTTCCTCTCTTCCTTTAAAAAAAAAAAAAAATCTACTCTTTCCTTTAATTTCTCTTTTTGATACATTTAACAATCAAAACTGCATTTTTTGCTATTTTCTTCTTGGATTTCTTTTATTTAATTTTTGCTTTTTTTTTTTTTTTTCTATTTTTTGCTAACAACGTTATATGGTGAAAAATTGTCACAGCAAAGTCTTCTGAGCGACAAAATGAACTGCTGGTATATCTACTTATCCAAATTCTCTTTCTATTTATTCATTTATTTATGTCTCAATATGGATATGAAAACAATATTCCAACAGATGGATCTTTTTGCCTTTATATATATATGGAATATATAAATAGTTATCGTCCATATTTCCATATATCGCATTACTCTTTCTTTCATTAAATCAAATTTTAATTATGACACATATTTATATATATACCAAAAATTTTTTTCACAGGCAAGGGCCCCAAGCAAGCTCTCTTCCTTATTCTCTGGAACCCTAGACAAATGTGCCACTTGCTCAAAAACGGTCTATCCTCTCGAAAAGGTTTGTGATTTTTTTTAAAGTATCGTTCCTTCCATTACTAAGAGGTAGTTTAGGGTGACATTTGAAGACGGAGTGTTAAAATTTGGTTTGAGATGTGTACGTGTTTAAGAAAAGTGTGAATTAAAAATAAAATGTAATATAAAAAATAGTGTAAAAATTTGAAATGTGTTTTCAGGATCATGATTTGTGTTTAATTGATCTTTTTTCTTTCCTAATTTCCTAACATTTAATTTCTTGGTGAAATATTCTTCTTTTAATGCATCAAACAGGTTTCACTGGAAGGAGAGTGTTATCACAAGTCGTGCTTCAGGTGTGCTCACGGAGGGTGTCCCCTAACACACTCCTCCTATGCTGCCCTTGATGGAGTTCTCTACTGCAAGCACCACTTTCAGCAGCTCTTCATGGAGAAAGGCAACTACAGCCATGTCCTCAAAGCCGCCGCTCATAGGAAGAACGCCACTCCACCCCCTGAACCAGCTGACTAGTCATCATCATCCTCATCATACCCTCGCGGTTTCCGGAAAAACCTAGAGACACAAGGCTAATCTTAAAATCAGCAAGGACTTGAATCCTAAAAATTAATCTTTAATTTTTTTTATTTTTTTTTTTATTTTTGCTCTGGAAAATTTAATCTGTAATTTCCATGAGAGAGTTACTGAAATTTTTTTTTTTTTTTATTGCATGCAGAATGTGATACATGCTACTAGCTCTTTGATATATTTCTTCTCCAAATTCATGTCTAAGTTGTTCAGCAAAATGAATTTTTGAGCTTCCTTAGTTAATAGTTGAGAGAATGTTTAATTAATTATGTCACTTATACTTGGATTAATATATTACTCTCTTTTTTTTTTTTTTTTTTTTGGCTGATCATTATCAGGGCCGCTTAAGTTTTGCCACGCGTCCCATTTTACCTTGTTCTTTGAAGTTGGTGATTCGTTTATGCAATCCTTTGCGTGAACTATTGCATTTAAATATTTATTTAAATTGGCTGTTTGCATTCAAAATGAGAATTTGTATTGTGTATTCAAATAAAACATATGTGTGAATAGTTTTTGTTAAAAGTAATGTTAGAAATACTAACTCTAATTCTAAATTTTTAAGTTCCAACTCACTTGTCATCTTTTTATTAGTAGAAGTAATCAATTGTTGTGATAATGTTTTAACCACTTACTAATAAAATAATGACAACTCATATATCATGTAGATTGAAACTTAAAAATTGGAATTAGAGTTGGTGTTCTTAACTTTTTTTTTGGTTAAATATAACATTTGAATTGTGTAAAAAATAGAAAAATAAATATGATACGGATTTTTAAAAAGTGAATTTGATATTTACAATTGAGTTGTGGTTTTTTTTTTTTTTTTGGAAAGATTTATAATTAAGTTGAATTATGGTGAAGTATTAATTCAAATGTTTGCATTCGACAACAGCCTCTGGCCCCTCAAAAGAGGGATCCCCAATTGCTTGGATAACATTACTTGCATCCGACTCCACCCAAGCCACTTGTAAATTGCAAGCAAGGACAAACTTAATACCTTCGCGAAGAGCAATACGCTCTACTAAAAAATGAGAGCAAAAACCTGTCCATTTCTTAGCCAAACAAGCGATAACCATGCCAGAACTATCGCGAATCACTACCCTAATCCCAATAAAACAAGCCCTTCTAGAACAGCTGCATCCACATTTAACTTCAGATCGCCAGACGGAGGAGACTGCCAACGGTTGCACCTGAAAATACGAGGGCCTATAGGAGTTGTCACAACACCACAGCCTTGAAACAACCCCAACGAGCGACCAATCGAAGAAACTGTCTCCAAAGCCGAGAGAACTGTGCGCTTATGAACCAAGAAATTGTAAGCACCCTAAATGCTCCAAGCAAGCATGCTGAAGACTTCCAAATCCTGCCTAGAACAAAACTGGGCTACAAACAAAACAAGCAGCTTTAAAAGTAGGGCCTTTAAACTTCAGAAAACACTGCCAAACTGCCGACTCCATCCAAACCTCTTTTGACAAGGGGGCAATGCCAAAGCACATGAGAGACCAATTCTAGCTCCTCCCCACACCTCGAACAAGTCGAAATGCATTTAATATCCTTTTTCACCAAGTTGCCAAAAGAAGGTAGGATGCCCTAAAAAGATCTCCAAAGGAAAACTTTAACCTTATTGGGAATATTAAGACTCCAAAGCAAACCCCACCATCTCCTATCCCTACCGCCGCTTGAAGAAGTTACTAGACTCCTTTTAGTCATAGCCACCCGGTAGCCCGATTTCACCATATGTTGACCCCAGTGCTCAAAATGCTAAATCATCCTATCAACATAAGATCCTCGCCCAAGAGGAATATTAAGAATGGCTTCATGATCAATTGGTAAGAAGTTCAAACTAGTAACATCTCGGTCCCTAGAGCTCTTCAACTCTCCTATCATCTTCACCCGAACCAGTAGCAGTGATGGGATGAAACGTAGATGGGCGTGGCTACCATGGTGATGAAAAAATGTTAATGCCCCTGCCATTGCCAACCCTCCATCTAAGTGCCGTAAGCAACAAATCTCTGCCCCACATAAGACTCCTCCAAGTATAGGATGGATTGTGACCAACTGTCGCCTCTAAAAGAGAAATGTGAGGGAAGTACTTAGCTTTATAAACACAAGCCAAGAGAGATTGAGGATATTGAAGCACACGCCAGACCTACTTTGCTAGCAACACTTGATTGAAAACCGACAAATCACGGAAATCCATGCCCCCCCCCCCACCAACGAACCCAATTGATTTTCTTCTCATTATTGAAACCACCTTAGCAAAACTTCACAATGAGAGAGTGCAACTCATCACATAAGGAGGAAGGACCATAAATACACTAAGTAAATAGGTCAAGGTGGCTTGCACCATTGCTTTGATCAAAATTTCCCGCCCTGCCATCGAGAAGAGCTTCCCCTTCCAAGCGTGAATCTTATTCACAATACGCTTCTTAACGTAATTGAAAGTGCGCCTTTTGCTCTTACCAACAAAAGAAAGGAGACCAAGATATTTTTCATGATTTGGCCCTTGGGTATTCAATCCCAACTTCCTACAGATTTCATCTCGCCTACCGCCTATCGGTCCTAACAGTAGGGCTAAAAGTAATCAAGGACTTTACAAAATTCACCATTTGTCTCGAAACCTTCTCTTAAAGTCCGAGAATTTCCCCAATTGCTTCACAATCGGTCAAGGAAGTTTCGCCAAAAACAATGGTGTCATCCGCAAATAAGAGGTGATTCACCCAAGGCGCATTCCTAGAAATTCCCACACCCCAGAGAGAACCCAAAGTCTCAGCTCTCCTGAATGCCGCCAAAAGACCTTCAACAAAAAAAAAAAAAAGAAACAATTAAGGGGATAAAGGGCATTCTTGGCGAAGACCTCTTCTAGGTTTGACAAACCCAGCGACTCTACCATTAATAATGAAGGAAAAGCTTGATGTTGACATGTAATCCTCCATAGTGCGAACCCAATGACTCTCGAAACCCATCTATTGCATTATAGCAATAAAAAAAGGCCATTCGATTCCATCATAGGCCTTGCTCCTATCCAACTTTAATCCCAGAAGACCTTCTCGGCCACTAGTCTTTTGGCGAATCAAATGGAGAAATTCAAAAGCAATCAAGACATTATTCGTAATTAACCTCCCCGGAACAAAAGTGCTTTGCTCAGGGGAGATCGAAGCCAGAAGTAAACTTTTAAGTCTATTCACCAAGGCTTTTTGTAATAACTTTGTACGCCACATTACACAAGCTTATCGGCCGAAAATCCGCAATCTTTTTGGGATCTTTGACCTAAGGAATAAGAACCTTGTGAGTCTCATTGAGAGCTTCCACTGATCTCCCTTCATTTAGAACTCTCAAACATACTGCCGACAAATCTCCCCCATAATATCCCAATTACGCTGGAAAAAAAGATCGTGAAAACCATCTGGCCATGGAGACTTAATAGATCCCATACCAAAAAGCACTGTTTTAATATCCTCCTTTGAAAAAGGTGCCTCTAAAATCCCATTCTTAGTAGCCGAGATATTCTACAAAATCTAATATTGAATCCATGTCCTCTCTACTAGGAGAATTTGACTTAAAGATGCGTCAAAAATAATCCACAATGACATCCACGACCTATTCCTCCTTAACCACCTATTAGAAAATAATATAGCATAAACAATAAACAAGTGAACTAGTATAATATAAAGAAAATTGTTACAACCAAAATTCAACCTTAACGTGAATTAGACAACACAAAAAAGAAGATCGTTCAGGCACGTGAGACATGCTTTTCTTAAAACAGATTCATTCCCTTCAGTCTCAGGATACAACGACGAGCAACGATAGTCTAGCACAATTAAAAACTGTTTTCGGCGAACTTGAAACCAAAGCTGAAATTCAACCTTAACCTGAGGTTTAAACAAACGTCTATCTCCCAGCATAAAATGATGAACAACGATTGTCTAGCACAATTGAAAACTGCTTCCGACAAACTTGAAACCAAAGCCTTCTTTCTATCACCAAAAACTAAAAGAACTGACTATAAGAGAAAACGCAAACAAGAAAGAATTGTGTGTGTTCATCATACTTGTGTAGGCCTCCGCTTCCGACGAACTTGAAACCAAAGCCTTCCTTTTATCACCAAAAACTAAAAGAACCGACTACAAGAGAAAACACAAACAAGAAAGAATTGTGTGTGTTCATCATGCTTGTGTAGGCCTCCGCCTCCTTTTATAGGCTTCAAAAGGAGATGGTTTTTTTGCATTGCCCATGTCATGTGGGTGCACACACTTGTGTTGTGAGTGTTCATCATGCTTGTGGAGGCCTCCACCTCCTTTTATAGGCTTCAAAAGGAGATGGTTTTTTTGCATTAGGCCCCTTACCCACTAGGACGGTGATCTACACCCCCACTACACATGAGAGACTTCTTGGGTACACCATCTTACCCACCCAAGTCCACAAGTGCAAATTCTTATAAAGTCCATTAAGCTTTTATGCTTAAACAATGTGGGACTCCACAATTTTTCAACAAAATTCTATTCCATTAGACATAATTTGAGCATCAATTTATCATTTACCCAAATACCATTTTGAGCGTATGAATATATGATTTTGATCTCCTCACGACGGAGAACGCAAATCCTCAAAGATCTGTTACTTTTACTAAGTAGGTCCCACTCAAGTTTGACCTCAAAATGGCTCTTCAAGATGGTTTTAAACCATTTTTCCAACATCACCTAGTTACCATTCCTATCCTCCAAACCTTTGATGGAATATTGACACCAATAGTATTCCTCAAGAGCGAGAAGAATACGGTGGCTCACCTCCTTGCTAGTATTGGTCCTCGCTCCTCTTCTGATTTTGTTGGCACTGATGTTGTGCCTTTATCAGTTTCTGAAGTAATACAAGCCGACTTGGCTAGTTCTCAATAAAAGTGGCTTGCTTTTCCTAAAAATATATATATATATATACATATATATATATGTTTGCATTCTAATAACTTTATTATCAAATTCACATTACTAATTTCCAATGCAATAATGAACTACTCTAGTAGTTCATCTAAACGAATACCAAAATCGGGAAATTACATGCCATTTTGCGAAGGAATAATAACAAAGTCCTCTATTGTGCTTGACCGAAATATAAAAATCTAACCTGTATTTTTTAAAGATTGAGATTATTTGATGTGTGTTTTTTTATATATAAATTGGGCAAAATCCATTCTCTTGTTTTTATGATCACAAAAAATCCACCTTGATGACAAATTTAGACAAAAACATGTGAAAAGATTTACTTACCCTTTATAAAAGAAATGATGGTGTTCCGAGAAAGAAATCTTGAAAGAGTAAATTTGATCTTTAATTTTCTTGCATTGAAGAATAATCAACTTTGATTTTTTTTTTTTATGAGTTTTATTTTTTTTTGCTAAGACTCAAGTTGTTGTTTTTAAAGCCAAAATGCACAATTTCATGTAAAAATATTTTTGCATTGTTAATTTTGATTAATTAAAGGTGGATTTTGTGTAATTTAAAAGATTCAAAGAGGAATTTTATTTAATTAGAAAAATATAAAGAACAATCTGAATATTTTAAAAACACATGATAAACTCTAGCATTTATGATGCATGGAGTTTTGTATGTATCATTTGAAACAGCATGTTGTTTTTGTTGGGATCTATAGGTGCCCTAAGGATAGAAAATCTTAGGGATTTTCTGTAAATATGACATTTTGATATTAATAAGAGGAAATTATTCATGTTTAATAAGTTGTGTCCTATTTACTTTCATTTGTTGATTGTATAATTATTTTGAGCAAACATAAAATACTCCTAGGCTGTTGGAAATATATCGAATTACCATATGTATACGGGGTATGCATAGAAGACGTGGTAATTTGATAACAGTCTAAATAAATAGTCCGCAATCAACGGAATAAGATTTGGGGATCTTATTCATGATAAGATTGTAAAGGTTGTCTACTTCCTTGGAGGGATGGTTTGTCTTGACCATCGGATAGGTTCCGAGTAGAAACTTTAATGTATACCAGTATTGAGGTATGACATTGGACTGGACCTAAAGTGTTAATTGATTCGGTTTAATAATTCCGTTTATAAGAATCAATGATACTTTGATTATCATCCTGCATTAATCTTAATCCTGAAATGATTACTTGAGTTCGCATCCATGACTTATGTACTTTGATGCACTAAAGGTGAGACACTGTTAATTCATGGTCAACATACTTGTGTTTTGGGTGCATGACTTATGGATGGAGAAATCAAGATTCATAGATACGGAATCCATAGCTATCTTAATGATAGTAAATGTTATCTACTTAAAGGTATTATTCGGGGATTGAAAGATAGAATAACAAGATCTTGGCCATCGGTTTACTTTGTGTTCTCTGGTGGTTTTCCAATTGTATGGTTTTACAATTGGTGGTTCTTTCAATGGAGAATAATTGAACTTTAAGTTAAAATGATTGAAAAGGTAAAACGGAAAAAGTCCTTAATTCAATCATGGATAACATATGGGGATTAAGCAAGCGATGAATAAATCATGGAAGAAGCACTACGTGAGAGAGCTTTCGTAATACGGTATGTAAACAGGAGTTCAGCTTCAAACTTTTAGTGGAATAGTTTTGAAGTTGATAATTGATGGATAATTAATCTGGGATTAATTTTTCACAATTATAGGAGCCTCTTTACATATTTCCATCGGGTCCCTCTATTAGCTCATATAGTTCCACGAAGCGTCTCGGGATTTGTTCCTAATGAGATCGGTAAATTGTAAATGGAATTTTGTAATGTCTATTAAGACATGGTACTCTCTAACATGCAATCCAGAAAGGATTGGACATGTGAAATTTGTAGACAAATGATTTGTCAACATTTGATTGGTTAATTTGAATTTTGAAAATAAGATTGTATTTGAATTTTGGAAAACAAAATTTTTCTCTCCTAATTAAAAGTGGTGCACGTTTTTTAATTGTATGGAGGGAAGAAAATTTTATTTCAAAATTATTTAAATATATTCCTAACATTTAATTATTAATTGGTTTAAATAATGGAGATTATTTCATGAATTTTTCTTTCCTAATTAAAGAGGTGCATGGTTTTTGTGAGGAAAGAAAATTTGAAATATTTCATTAATTTAAATTAATTAATATGGATAATGTTTATGGAAAATATTTATTCAAATATGTGAATCCTATTTAAATTCGAAAAGGTTTAAAAGAAGTTTGAATCTAGATAGGACTAGGATCTTTTGACTAGTCTAGATTCTTGATTTAAAATTTAAACCACCAATCAAGATTTCTCTCACTTTGTGGCCGAATTTTAAAGGGGATTTCCTCTTGAAATTTGTTTTTAGGTTCAATGAATCTAGCCCTAAAGTTGTATGATCTTTTGGTTCAAGATTTATCCGGAAAATAATTATTAATTATTTTTCAAGTAGGAGATAAATTTTGAAAAGGATTGGAATACTATATAAAGGCTAGGAGTTCTTGAAAAACCAATTTTTGATAATTTTAAAAGGGAAAAACGTTTTTTTTAATAAAAAAAAATTTTTTTTTTCTTCCACATCAAAAATTCGGCTTTCTTGTGAGAGAGAAAAAGAAAGAAAATTCCATTGAATCAAAACTGCGAGAAAGGTTAAACCGAGTGATTATTTTCATAGGAGGTTAACCGGTTTCTGTTTTGTAGTTTTGAAGAAAGAAGTTGGATCAAATTCTCAACGAGGATCATCGGAATTGAGAAGGAGGGATCTAGACTTCGGAAAGAAATACCGGTCACTTGGATTCATAGAACGTGTGCCCACACACACTTTGAGACGTGGAACTCGAGAATAGTAGAGAAGACACGTTGGTCAAACGCTCTAGCAATTCCGGAATCCAAGAAATAAGGTACGCTTGATCATGAATTAATTTATTGTTATATGCATCATGAGCTTCTTTTCCGGAAACGGCATAAAATTTTTAAAACTTCCGCTGCGCCGTAACTCCAATACCGGATCCGATTTTTCCAACAACTGGTATCAGAGCCAACTCATGATCATGCATATAATATAAATTATTTGATCAAATAAATTTCTCTCCATGCATTAATGAAATATTTTAGAGAGTTGGCACTCTAGGTTTTATTTTGAGTATGTTAAATATATTATGAATGGATGTATGGATGAATGCTTTATATTATTTTGATAATATATGATGCTTGTTCAATTTTGCCGGTCATGATTCCATAGAGGTTAGAATTTGTATCTAGGTTTTTCAAGTGTAATAGATGCGGTCTATAATCACCGCTAGGTCGTTCTTTCAATTCCTAGAAATTTTGTAAGCCGGAAACGGCGTAGGAATTTTTTTGTAAAATTCGGGCTACAATGGATTCAAGGAGATTGAAGATGAACGAAGGTATGGAAATTTTCAAAGGATGTGATTTTTTTATTTTTGGAAATTTTTTTAATTAAAAAAAAATTTTTTTTTTGTATTAAAAAAAAAAAAAATAACAAGAATCTTTTGAAAATTTAATTTCCAATGATATGTGATTTTGATAATTTGGAAATCAAAATTGAAAATTTAAATTTAAATTTAATGGATATTATTATGAATTTTAAAATTTTGTGATTTAAATTTGAAATTTGGAAATTTCAAATTTTAAATTTGGAAATTTCAAATTTTAAATTTTAAAATTTAATAAACCGGATTTTTAATTTAAATTTTGATATTTTGTAATTTTGATTAAAATTAAAAATCACATATAATCTTTTTTGAAATTTAAATTTAATTTTAAATTTAAAAAGATGTGACATTGGAGAAGGAAGACACATTGAAGAAGGATACACGGCGTGGATCTACAAATGAAGGCCGATATATGTTTCGGTTAATTTTTGTAAATTTTGCAATTTTCTTTTCTCTAGGATGGAATCATGATCCACGGCTATTTACATATTTTGCAAACCATGGATGATGACTTGCTATATGAATATGTTATACTATTTCATGATGTATTGATAACATGCCATATAGACTAGGGAGTGCCACTCAATAAATATTGTTTATGCATAAAAAACAAAAACCCTAATTTAAAAGATTGAGTGGGAGAAGGTTTTACACACTAAGACCTACGGCCTCCATCGTTGGTCCAATAGTTACGCATGGTAGTGCCTACTACTCGGTTTCGATCCGAGAATTCCCTTCGGATAGGTATCTTACCTAAAGCGCACACTGATTTGGATTTCCGAAAGGATAACAATTTTGGGCATATTTTATGTTTAGATCACCCCTCGGTGGCGGATGTAAAATATGGATTCAAAATTGGAAACGATGGTTACACACTCATACTACTTTATTTATTAACCCTCCCTCGAGGCTCTGTTATGTAAATTAGTGGCCAAATAAACGATAGTTAATATATATTTAATGGAGTTTGTTCCATGGATGAATATGTATTAATCGGAAGGGATCCGTGTTCTTGGCTAGTTATTCTATGACTACCCCTCGGTAGCTTAGAAAGCGGTAGCTAGGAATTATCGTTGTAAGGTATGTGTTTTAAGGGTTTTACACATGAACATTTAGATTGCATATAGATCTTTTTGTTTCATTACAAAATCATATTTTATAAACTGATAGGATGTTTGCTCATACTTATTACATGTTTTCTTATTATAGATCAAAATGTCAAGCCCTTTATCTGTGATACTTACGCAAAACAAATTAACTGGCGAGAATTTTAATGACTGGAAAAGGAACTTGCTAATCGTCCTAAACTTTGAGAAACACAGTTTTGTCCAACCCAACCTCGACCACCTACGCCTACGATCGATGCTCCTGATAGGGATTTTGTAGCGCTTGAGCGCTGGGACAATTCCAACCTTAGTGCCATGTGCTATATTCGGGCGAGCATGTCTAACGTGCTCCAGAAACAGCATGAGGAACATCAAACTGCTAGGCAGATCATGGATAACCTGGAGGAAATGTTTGGTGAACAAACTATCCAGGCTAAGACCGATGCTATCAAAGGTCTCATGAACTGCAGGCAGAAGGTTGGAACTCCCATCAAGGAGCACATGATGACAGTCATGGCTTATTTGTCTGAAGCTCAGGCAAATGGGGCTGAGATCGATGCTGCAACTCAACTGGTTATGGTTTTTCAAACCTTATCCAAGGATTTCGATTTGTTTCAGGCATCCTACAACCTTAACCGGAAGGAGATGTCTTTAACGGAATTGATGAAAGAGTTGCAAGCCTTTGAGAACATTTTTAAGGGTTCTGGATCTAAGGCTGAGGCAAATTTGGCTGAACCTAGTTCGTCTGTTCCTAATCCCAAAAGGAAGAAGGAAAAAGGGAAGAACAAGGGGAATAAGCCTGCGGTGAATGCACTTGCTTCTAAGAAGTCTACCAAGACTAAGAAGCAAAAGGTGGACCCCAAAAAGGTTAAGTGCTTTCACTGTGGGAAGAAAGGACATTTCAAGAAGGATTGCCGAGATTTCCTGGCTTTGCAAAAGCAGAAAGGTAATTTTAATGTCCTGTATCTTGAGGGTTGTTTAGTGGAAGAATCTAAGGACAATTGGGTTATAGATTCTGGAGCTACTAACCATGTTTGTATTTCTCTACAGGGGTTCAAGGTAACGAGAAGTCTGCATGAGGAGGACTTTACGTTAAGAACCGGCGATGGGACGTTGGTGCGAGCTGAAGCAGTGGGAGAAGTGCATCTTTATTTTGATGAATTTAGGTTTATTGTTTTGAGACATTGTTTTTATGTTCCTAATTTTAAGAGGAACCTAATTTCGGTAGCTTGTTTAATTAAAGATTCTTATTCAGTTTCTTTTAATAATAAAGTTGTTATTAGGAAAAACAATTCTCTTATCTGTAATGGATGGATGCATGGAAATCTTTATTTTATCAAACCTAAGATGCACTCACTGCTTGATACAGAATTGGAAAAGAACTCTAAAAGACATAAGTCTTCTCACTCTAACAAATCATATCTTTGGCATTTACGACTTGGTCACATAAGCCTTAACAGAATTCAAAGGATGGTAAAAGATGAATGCCTCGACTCGTACGAGGTTGAACCTTGGCCACAATGCGAATCCTGTTTGGAGGGCAAGATGACTAAACGGCACTTTGCTGCCAAGGATGGTCGTGCCGAGAAACTTTTAGAACTTGTGCATACAGATGTTTGTGGTCCCATGAACATAGAAGCACGTGATGGGTATGAGTATTATATCACTTTTATTGATGATTACTCAATGTATAGATATGTCTATTTAATAACCCGCAAAAGCGAAGCCTTTGACAAGTTCAAAGAGTTTCGGGCTGAAGCGGAGAAACAATTAGGCAAGTCCATTAAGACACTTCGATCGGATCGAGGTGGGGAATACCTATCGGATGAGTTCTTAGGATATTTAATAGAGAATGGGATACAATCCCAGTTGACTGCACCTGGTACTCCTCAACAGAATGGTGTAGCTGAGAGAAGAAATAGGACCCTATTGGATATGGTCCGGTCTATGATGAGTTATTCCACTTTACCTTTATCATTTTGGGGGCACGCCATACAAACTGCATGCTATCTTCTGAATAACGTTCCCTCCAAATCGGTTCCTAAAACTCCTTATGAGTTATGGACGAGTAGGAAACCTAATTTGAATCATATTCGAATTTGGGGTTGTCCGGCACACGTCCTGGATAAGGAAGCGAAGAAATTGGAGTCACGATCAGAAGTGTGCTTGTTTGTTGGCTATCCAAAAGGGACAAAAGGTGGTCTGTTCTATAATCCAAAGTAAAATAAAGTCTTTGTTTCAACACATGCAACATTCCTTGAGGAAAGTTACATGGAAGACTTTAAACCTCGTAGCAAAGTAGTGCTTGAGGAGATGACTTCGGGTTTGGATGTTCCTAAAGTCACAGAAAACCCTGCGGAAAAATCACTAAAGAATCAACAACCACAGGAGCTTCGTCGTAGTGGGAGGATTATCGGGAGCCTGAAAGGTACATGTTCAGTGGTGAAGTTTATGAAGCAGAATCCATAGAACATATTGATGATCCGGCTACGTACAAGGAAGCTATGGAGGATGTTGATTCTAGTCTTTGGCAAAAGGCTATGAACGCCGAGATGGAATCTATGGATTCCAACGGAGTCTGGAAACTTGTAGACTTACCCCAAGGCATAAAACCGATTGGGTGTAAGTGGGTATACAAGAGGAAGAGAGGTGTGGATGGGAAAGTGGAAACTTTCAAGGCAAGACTTGTAGCGAAGGGCTATACGCAGAAAGAAGGAATCGACTATGAAGAAACCTTCTCGCCTGTAGCAATGCTTAAGTCAATCCGCATTCTTTTATCCATTGCGGCTGCTCTCGATTATGAGATCTGGCAAATGGATGTCAAGACAGCTTTCTTAAATGGCTCTCTTGAGGAAGATATCTATATGATACAACCAGACGGATTCAAGGCAAAAGGCCAAGAAGACAAAGTATGCAAGTTGCTTAAATCCATTTATGGATTAAAGCAAGCATCTCGTTCTTGGAATATTAGGTTTGATCAAGCGATCAAAACTTATGGATTCAAACAAAACATTGATGAACCATGTGTTTATAAATGTATCAAGAACGAGAAAGTGGTGTTCCTTGTACTCTATGTGGATGATATATTGCTTATTGGAAACGATGTGGCAATACTATCATCTGTCAAAGTTTGGTTAGCCAAACAGTTTGACATGAAGGACTTAGGAGAAGCTAGTTATGTTCTTGGTATTCAACTCTTTAGAGATAGAAAGAACAAAACGATAGCACTCTCCCAAGCTTTATACATTGATAAAGTACTTGAGAGGTTTTCTATGAAGGATTCCAAGAAAGGTGCTCAACCTTTCAGGATTGGAATCAAACTTTCTAAAGATGACTGTCCCAAGACATCGGAAGAAAGGGAGCGTATGAAAAATGTACCTTATGCATCAGCAGTAGGTAGTCTTATGTACGCTATGTTATGCACTAGGCCTGACATTTGTTTTGCGGTTGGTATGGTAAGTCGATATCAGTCGAATCCGGGACCGAACCATTGGGCTGCGGTCAAGCATATACTCAAGTATCTACGGAGAACGAGGGATTATATGCTAGTGTATTCCGGTCAGGACCTTGTTCCTATAGGATATACTGATTCTGATTTTCAATCAGATCAGGATTCAAGGAAATCGACTTCAGGATCTGTCTTCACCCTTGGAGGTGGTGCCGTTGTGTGGAGGAGTGTTAAGCAATCTTGTATTGCTGACTCGACCATGGAAGCCGAGTATGTGGCAGCCAGTGAGGCATCAAAGGAAGCGGTTTGGCTCCGCAGGTTCCTTAGTGACCTTGAGGTCGTTCCTGGTATGGATAAAGCTATGGTGCTCTACTGTGACAACAGTGCAGCAGTAGCTAATACCAAGGATCCTAGGCATCATAAGAGGAGTAAGCACATTGACAGAAAATATCACATTATCAGAGGCTTTGTTGAGAGTGGAAATGTGACGGTTTGCAAAATCGCATCGGAGGACAATCTTGCTGACCCGTTCACGAAGACTTTGGTGGCCAGAAGATTCGAAGAACACGTCGAAGGCATGGGGATGCGTAATATGTCACATTTACTCGCTTAGGGCAAGTGGGAGATTGTTGGGATCTATAGGTGCCCTAAGGATAGAAAATCTTAGGGATTTTCTGTAAATATGACATTTTGATATTAATAAGAGGAAATTATTCATGTTTAATAAGTTGTGTCCTATTTACTTTCATTTGTTGATTGTATAATTATTTTGAGCAAACATAAAATACTCCTAGGCTGTTGGAAATATATCGAATTACCATATGTATACGGGGTATGCATAGAAGACGTGGTAATTTGATAACAGTCTAAATAAATAGTCCGCAATCAACGGAATAAGATTTGGGGATCTTATTCATGATAAGATTGTAAAGGTTGTCTACTTCCTTGGAGGGATGGTTTGTCTTGACCATCGGATAGGTTCCGAGTAGAAACTTTAATGTATACCAGTATTGAGGTATGACATTGGACTGGACCTAAAGTGTTAATTGATTCGGTTTAATAATTCCGTTTATAAGAATCAATGATACTTTGATTATCATCCTGCATTAATCTTAATCCTGAAATGATTACTTGAGTTCGCATCCATGACTTATGTACTTTGATGCACTAAAGGTGAGACACTGTTAATTCATGGTCAACATACTTGTGTTTTGGGTGCATGACTTATGGATGGAGAAATCAAGATTCATAGATACGGAATCCATAGCTATCTTAATGATAGTAAATGTTATCTACTTAAAGGTATTATTCGGGGATTGAAAGATAGAATAACAAGATCTTGGCCATCGGTTTACTTTGTGTTCTCTGGTGGTTTTCCAATTGTATGGTTTTACAATTGGTGGTTCTTTCAATGGAGAATAATTGAACTTTAAGTTAAAATGATTGAAAAGGTAAAACGGAAAAAGTTCTTAATTCAATCATGGATAACATATGGGGATTAAGCAAGCGATGAATAAATCATGGAAGAAGCACTACGTGAGAGAGCTTTCGTAATACGGTATGTAAACAGGAGTTCAGCTTCAAACTTTTAGTGGAATAGTTTTGAAGTTGATAATTGATGGATAATTAATCTGGGATTAATTTTTCACAATTATAGGAGCCTCTTTACATATTTCCATCGGGTCCCTCTATTAGCTCATATAGTTCCACGAAGCGTCTCGGGATTTGTTCCTAATGAGATCGGTAAATTGTAAATGGAATTTTGTAATGTCTATTAAGACATGGTACTCTCTAACATGCAATCCAGAAAGGATTGGACATGTGAAATTTGTAGACAAATGATTTGTCAACATTTGATTGGTTAATTTGAATTTTGAAAATAAGATTGTATTTGAATTTTGGAAAACAAAATTTTTCTCTCCTAATTAAAAGTGGTGCACGTTTTTTAATTGTATGGAGGGAAGAAAATTTTATTTCAAAATTATTTAAATATATTCCTAACATTTAATTATTAATTGGTTTAAATAATGGAGATTATTTCATGAATTTTTCTTTCCTAATTAAAGAGGTGCATGGTTTTTGTGAGGAAAGAAAATTTGAAATATTTCATTAATTTAAATTAATTAATATGGATAATGTTTATGGAAAATATTTATTCAAATATGTGAATCCTATTTAAATTCGAAAAGGTTTAAAAGAAGTTTGAATCTAGATAGGACTAGGATCTTTTGACTAGTCTAGATTCTTGATTTAAAATTTAAACCACCAATCAAGATTTCTCTCACTTTGTGGCCGAATTTTAAAGGGGATTTCCTCTTGAAATTTGTTTTTAGGTTCAATGAATCTAGCCCTAAAGTTGTATGATCTTTTGGTTCAAGATTTATCCGGAAAATAATTATTAATTATTTTTCAAGTAGGAGATAAATTTTGAAAAGGATTGGAATACTATATAAAGGCTAGGAGTTCTTGAAAAACCAATTTTTGATAATTTTAAAAGGGAAAAACGTTTTTTTTAATAAAAAAAAATTTTTTTTTCTTCCACATCAAAAATTCGGCTTTCTTGTGAGAGAGAAAAAGAAAGAAAATTCCATTGAATCAAAACTGCGAGAAAGGTTAAACCGAGTGATTATTTTCATAGGAGGTTAACCGGTTTCTGTTTTGTAGTTTTGAAGAAAGAAGTTGGATCAAATTCTCAACGAGGATCATCGGAATTGAGAAGGAGGGATCTAGACTTCGGAAAGAAATACCGGTCACTTGGATTCATAGAACGTGTGCCCACACACACTTTGAGACGTGGAACTCGAGAATAGTAGAGAAGACACGTTGGTCAAACGCTCTAGCAATTCCGGAATCCAAGAAATAAGGTACGCTTGATCATGAATTAATTTATTGTTATATGCATCATGAGCTTCTTTTCCGGAAACGGCATAAAATTTTTAAAACTTCCGCTGCGCCGTAACTCCAATACCGGATCCGATTTTTCCAACAGTTTTTAGAAGAAGTTGTAATTTAGTGAGGGTCCATTTATTGGCTTATTATTCATTTTTCTGAAGATTGTTGTGATCGATCTACTTCGTAAAATTATATGCGTGTCACTTGTTTGTGTGAATTAAAAAAAAAAAAAAAAAGAAAAAAAGAGACGTATCCAGAGGAAATGTAATGTGACCAATTTTCCTTACTTTAATCACATTGGAAATTTCCTACCCATTTATATTATGGAAATTCGAATATTATTTTAGTTTTTTTCAGAAAACTTACCAGCCAGCTATCGTGTATTATTTTATCTTTCTTTTTTGAAAGCTGTATTATTTTATCTTTCAGTATCATGAAGATCCACGTGTTTTTTAAAATATTATATTGGAACCAAAAATTATATGAATATGTCACCCGAATGCCATGATGTGGATTTCATTTTTCTATTCCTTTTTTTTTTAAACTGAAAATGTCCAAATTGCCCTTTAAGTTAATTAATTATGAAATTATTTGGGTTTTTTTTTTTTTTTTTCATCATTAGTTTCCTTGCACATTTCAGACTTCGACAACTTGTGGCATAAACATTAATTTGACAATTTATCCCTCCAACTTGTTATATTGTTGCAATATAGCACATTTTGATAGCGGCCAGTTACACTAATGATGGAAAAGTATTTTCAATTACAAAATCCCCAAATCCCATTTGAAACCCCAACACAAAACTCTCAAATCCCAAAATTCGAATCCTCCAAACTTGAATAAAACTCGAACAAAATTAGAGTGCAAGTGTTGAGGAAAGTCTCCCCCTTAATCAGATATGGTGCAATACCAAGAGGGGGTTCACAATGGAAGGTCCGGTGTCACCGCCGATTTATTGGCATTTTGGAGGTTTGGTGTGGTGGAATCAGGTCTTAGGATGAACGTTCTAAGGTTAACGAGTTTTGCTATCAATTGAGAGGGAATATTGTTGATTTTTCCGTTAGTGATTTAACCACCGTTAGTCTTTTAGCCATTAGAAAGCGAGTCCAAAAGCTAGATTTTCGGGATTTTGGATATAAAAGGTTCTATTTTTTACCATGCACGGAGCTTTTAGAACCTTGACACAAACATCCAACCTAATTTAAGCCTCTCAAACTCTTACATTGATTAAAAATATTTTTTGGAAAGAAAAATCACAAATAGTGCGAAACTGCTCTTACATCTTCAAGACCTAAAGCATATCAAATTTTTAGGAGAAAATCTTTGAGCCTAAATTTCTCATTTTTCATCATTATTGTGAGTGTATCAATTCATTATTGTGAATGTTTGAGTTCGAGTCGTCACAACTACGTTAGTTGCTAAATACCCCTCGCGTGATATATAGATCTCTCATGAAATGAATTGTCCATTTACCCCAATTAACGCGGTGGTGACGACTCGAACTCAAGTATTTAATGAAGCAGACAAGCGTCGTACCATTGAAATTCAATGTTGATAGGTTGCATCCATATACTTGATGGTCAAAGGTTTGCCAATTTCCTTTGAAAGATTGGGCGTTTGTAAAGGTTGTGGTGAGCCTCGGATAGAAAAATTCTCTAGTTGATATGGTGTAATTATTGAGCCCACAGATGTTTGAATAGCAAAAGAGGCTAGTGTTGGTAGTTGATTATAACAAAATATAAGTGATTTTGTTGGACTACCATAATTTACACACGTATTCTCTTTTTACTATTTTTTTTTAATATTTCTTTGTCTATTTGCTTATCATGAAACATATTGTTATTTGGCATCTTTGTGATGTGTTTGTTTTCATGGATTGTTATTTCATGCTATAAATATTTTATTTTGCTTATGCTATTGAGTTGAGATTTTTAAGTTTTAATAATAAATTTTTTTGAATTTTCAGAAAAGACAAAAAACTTTTTGAGAAAAAGACAAAAAAAATTTTGAGATGAGATGAGATGAACCAATGTACCAAACGCCCCACTCCATTTTGTAGGAAGGAAAGAAAATAGAAAGGAGAGAAAATTAATAAAAGATGAAAAATTGGAATAATAGAAAAGAAAACAGTTTTCTTTTATATTGTTTAGTAGATAGGAGGGAAAAAAAATATGAAATAATTGTACAATTATTATTTTATCCATATACTTATATTGTTTCTCTTTAAAGATTGGGATAAAAAATAATATTTGTTATGATGGGTGGATTTTGGTTTCCTCCCACTTTTGGATGGCTTAAAATGAGCGCGTTCTATGCATGTAATTTTTTTCACCCTATTTTGTTTTCCTTCCTCTTTTTCTTCCTACCAAACATATTTAGGCTATGCTTGGTTGGAGGGAGAGATGGAGGGAGGGAGGGCGAAGGGGAGAGGGAAAGTAACGGAGGGAGAGATCCAATCCCTTGTTTGGTTGAAAAGAAGGGGAAAGGGAGAGGAGAGGTTGTCTCTCTCCAAATCCATTAAATTGAATCCTTCCATTAGTGGAAGGATCCATAAAAAAATCCATCAATTTTTAGGTAAAAAGTCTATTTTACTCTTAAAAAGAATTATAGAAAATATTGTATCAATAGAAAATATATTAATTAAATACTTAACTATCATCCATTTTTTTAATTCTCCCTTTTTACTACTAAATAACATAAATGATTCTTATAATCCTCTCTGTCCTTCATATTTCTCATCATTCTTACCTTCTCCATCCTTCCAACCAAACGTAGGCTTAGCTTTTGAGATTTGAAGTATTGCTTACTATTAACTTTCTTACTATTTATATTTCATACTGTTAAACTTTTTATTTTGCTTATGCTACATTATTAGATTAAGCGATTTTAGAGAGTTGAGACTTAACCTCACAACTTTTTTTTTTAAATGAAAATATGAATTATGGACTATTATTGGCTTTAAATATTAGGCTCATTACGTTTTTAACAGTCTCATATATATTATTTTTTTCACACATGTGTCGACTTCTAAATTTTTTATGACAGGTTGATCAATTAAATTAATATAAAGTTCCAAGATTAAAATAAATCTGGTGGAAAACAGTTTATAAAAGAAGGGGAAAAAAAAACTAACTAAAGGCTCACAATTTGATCTCAAAATTCTCTATCCATTGTGGTTACAGACATAATATTACGATAATACTACACCTAATTCCACTTAAAAATGTAAAATTTGAATCCCTCAATTTTAAATTAAAAAAAAAAAAATCTATATCCACTCGCCATATTGCTTGTCCAACCCGTCTACACTACTGAACAGTTTTAATTTGGATTTTGAAAAACTATTATCTTTCAATCACCTGTCACCGGTCCAATGCTCATGCACACCCTAGTTCAAATACACACATATCCCCATTTTCTTACGTTTTGTAAGATTCCATTTGGTGAAACGGTTTGAGTTGAAATTTTTAAATTTGAGTTAGTTGATTTTTTAAAAACTAGTTATAATTTTTGTTGACTTTTTAGAAAAAAAAAAAAAACAAAAATTGAAATGAAAATTTTAAGTTTAAGGGTCCGTTTGGTGAATGAGTTTGAGTTAGAAATTTTAAGTTTCAATAGTAATTTTTGTTGACTTTTCAGAAAAGATAAAAAACTTTTTTCAGAAAAAGATAAAAATTAAGATGAAAATTTTGAGTTTGAACTCAAATCCGAAATACCCCATAAAATGGTTTGTCAAACGGAAGCTAATTCTTAAAAAAAAAAACATGAAATCCAAAATTGGGTTGCTCGGATTATACGATTTAAAAGTTTTTAGATAAATTTTTAAAGAAATATTTGAAATACAATTTAATATTTAAAAAAACGCAGGAAATTTCGTGACATTAAGGGAAAAAAAAAAAAAAAACTAATATCAAAATCAAATAATTTCTCTGATCTTTTTAATGAAATATTCAGTTGGGCTGCTAGCTGTGGACGTGAAAGTGTCCCTTGAGTCTTTGACCAGCCACTACAATTTTTGTAGCAACCACCGTACAAGTACGGACAAAATTTATTTATTTGTTTGTTTGTTCATTTTCACTGAGGATGGAGAAAATTTGTTTAGCAAAAATTAAAAAAAGAAAAATACAATTATAAAAAATAAACGAAAAATACTCATTTATCAAAAGGGGAATCCTACTAGCTACTACATCCTTTCACTTTACTCCATTAGTGAGGTAAAAATTTTTGATCACCAGATGATTTTTTGTAATTGAGATCAAAAGACCATAGCAAATAACCCTAAAAACATTTACACCTGATAATTTCAAACCATTTCGAAAAAAATTTTAAAATAAAAAAAAATCATCCCCGGCTGCATCTTCGACCGGCGAGCCGTCCTTCCCTCCTTCCCATCGATGATCCGGGGTTATTTCTGACGAGGCCATAGTCGATGGCGACGGCGACGGCGTCCTCGATCCTCAGCCGTCCATCCTATGTCGCAAATGGCGAAGAACACTCTCGATCTCGGTCTCACTCTCGATCGCGATCTTGGTGGAGGCGCTTAAAGCTATTACGCCGGTGTTTGGGCGGAGCCGCGGAGGAGAGCGAGGTTCACCGATCTTCCAGATCCGGCAGAGGGCTCGCCTCTGTTGCCGCTTCAAGCTGGTTGGTTTTCGCCGAAGGTAGGGAGCGGGGTGAGTGGGTTTCGCTGTGGAAGGGGGGTTCGCGTGGACGTGGTTCGCCGTTCCGTTCCGGGAGGGGGGGCGGCTGGGTCGCCGTCCGGGGGTGGGGGGGGCCGGGCCCTGCAAAGTTGGGTGACCGGAATCTCGCCGCTGGTTTTTTGGAGGTCCGAGGGTTTGTTTGGTTGGTTGTTTGAGTTGATATTTTTAGTTGTATAGTAATTTTTTGAATTTTTTAGAAAAAGACAAAATTTTGAGAAAAGATAAAAAAGTACAGTTGAGTTAAATGAACGACGAGCAATATAGCCTAAAGTTGATGTTGTTGGAGCATCTAAACTTTTAGGGGTGTTTGATGAATGATTTGGTTTAAGATTTATGAGTTTTAATAGTAATTTTTATTATTTTTTAAAAAAATAAAATTTTTTTCAAAAAAACAAAAATTAAAAAAAGATAAAAATTATAATAAAAAATACAGTTTAGTTTAAAATGAACCTTAAAGTCAAATAGGCCCTTAAATTTCTAAGTGCATCTCAAACTCATAATTTAAACTAAAGTTTTTTTTTTTCTAAAAAATTTTTTTATTTTTTCTGAAAAAGATTTTTGTCTTATATAAAAAATTAATAAAAATTACTATTACAACTTAAAAATCTTAACTCCAACTAACATACTAAACAAATCCTAAATTTTTACCCATTAAGAAAGTGAAAAAGATAATATCTCCCTTATCAAAAAAATAAAGAAAAAGGAAATTAAAAAAAAAATGAAATGTAACTTAAAAAAAAAAAGATGAATATCATTGAAATTTAACTTAAATTATTATTTTATTTTATTTTTTATTTTTTTTTAATTTTTTTTTTTTTAAAAAAATTAATAAAAATTTTCAAATTATTAAATTAAAAAATGATCGCATATTATTTTCCTCTGACCCAATCCGACAAAGCCAATTTGGCTTCTATTCCAGTGGAGCGTGTTTAACACGAGCTCTTTCCGCGAGTGAGAAAAATCTCAGCTTGAAAAAAGAATATCCCTAGCATATATTACGTGGACTAATAATATCATCCACTCAAAGGCCATTTTAGTAACTTCACTCAAAAACAAAATCCACAAATTTCCTTTTTTATTCTTTTTTTATATTTTATGTTTAGAAATTATTTTTGTCTTAAAGCTAATTATTTGTATTTTCCCCCTTGTCAAGCAGAGAGAGAAAAAAGTCTGAAAGAAGGGGAGAGAGAGAGAGAGAGCAGAGCTGAATTTATTTCTCTCACTCTCTCCGGAACCAAACAGACGGAACCGGACTTACGAAATAGGTCACGTCGATTCTGTTTTCAGTTCCGTCATTTTCCATCCGACTTTCTCGAACTGCGTCTTCGATTTCTCAGCTCCTCTTCCATTTCACCTTGCGCTGATCGGTTCGTCCGTCTCATTCACAGACTTACAAGATGCATGCAGTTGCAATAATCGCTTCAATCTATATATATATATATATTCAAAAAATATATATACATATATATATATTTTGCACACACACACACACACGATTGTTAGAGCTTGTTATTCACACGAATGATTTCATATGCGTGTTTATTGAATGCACGTACCAATCGTTCTAGGGTTAAAGATTTATATTTGTTTTGGTTTAGTATTTTCTTTTCCGCATATTTCATGATTGGTTTGGGCGTATATAGAGTTGACTACAGATTTGTGCGTTTCAGGTGTTTGATTTAATGCTACTGAGAAATGAGAGTTTGTGAAATGGGTTTCAGATAGTTTTACTTTGTAAGTTTGTTGTTGGGAGGTTGTTCTTTCTTAGGCCTGGGACATTATGGATCTCGCGTGTAATCTTCTGCAGCCAAATGTGTTGCGCGGTGGTGAGGGGACGAGTCGGAAAAAAATTGACCGTTTTGATTCACATATGTTGTTGAGGAGTAGATATTTTAGATGCAATGTTTGGGCAAATTCGAGGACCGTTTTGAAAACGAGTACTGGTAAGAAGACAAAGAAGATTACGGGTTTCAGTGGTTTTGAGAATGCAAGTTTAGATTGTAGAACATCGTTATTTTGTGGCTTCCGTAATGGTTTTAGAGGGAGAAGAGCGGTTTTGTCACAGTGTCAGAACAATGATTCTTTAGCATATGTAAATGGAAATGGGCCAAATGCAGAGTTCTTGGAAAGTAATGATGAATTGGGGAGGGAGCTCGAGAGTGGTGCCGAGTCGAGTGGTTCTAGAGAAGAAGGGGTAGAACAAGTAGGAGAGAAGGAGGCACCTAGTTTGGATGAATTGAGGGAACTGCTGCAAAAGGCCATTACAGAATTGGAGGTTGCACGGCTTAACAGTACGATGTTTGAGGAAAAGGCCCAGAAAATATCAGAAGCTGCAATAGCCCTGCAGGATGAGGCTACAAATGCTTGGGCTAATGTTAATTACACTCTTGAAAACGTTCAGCAGATTGTGAATGAAGAATCTGTTGCAAAAGAAGCTGTCCAGAAAGCGACAATGGCTCTTTCATTTGCAGAGGCAAGGCGTCAGGTGGCCGTAGAATCTTTAGATGCTGCAAAAGGTGGGACTGAATCTCCAGACGCTTCAGGAGAGAGAGATGTTGCCGAAGATGAAAAGGCTCCTTTGATTGCTCAGGAAGATATCAGCGAATGCCAGGTGAACTTGGAAAATTGTGAGGCAGAGCTGAGGCGATTACAGAGTAAAAAGGAGGAGTTGCAGAAAGAAGTTGACAGGTTGAATGAGATTGCAGAGAAAACGCAACTGGATGCTTTAAAAGCTGAGGAAGATGTGGCAAACATAATGCTTTTGGCTGAGCAAGCTGTTGCATTTGAGCTGGAGGCTACACAACGTGTGAACGATGCAGAAATTGCACTGCTAAAGGCAGAGAAGACTCTTTCCAGCTCTAATGTTGATACCACAGAAACAGCTCAAGGGCAATTGTTAAGTGAAGATACTACTGCTCAGGAAGATGAAAGAGTGGCTCAAGGAAAATCGGAAGATATATCTGTTGAATGGGACAGAGATGTGATGATAGACGGTGATTCTTTGGTTGTCAAGCCTTTACCTGATAGCCTATCTGAGAAAACCAGCCAGAGTTCTGAAGACTCAGATCAAACTCAATATTTGAGTGATAATGAGAACGGAAAGTTAACTTTGGAGGCACAGAAAGAAGCTGACGCAGAAGTAGAAAAGTCAAAGAGCATCATTCAATCTAAAAAGCAGGAAACTCAAAAAGATCTCACCAAGGAGAGTTCATCCTCAAATGCTCCCAAAGCATTGTTGAAGAAATCTTCACGTTTCTTTTCTGCATCATTTTTCTCTTTTACTGTAGATGGGACAGAGTTCACACCAGTATCAGTCTTTAATGGTGTAATGGAGTCTATGAAGAAGCAATTGCCCAAGCTCATTTTTGGGCTCGTGCTATTTGGAGCAGGGTATGTGTTATTATTGCTACTTTTTATTTATTAGTTACTAGTTTTCCAATTTTTAAGAGGAATATGAAAACAATAGAAGAAAGAGATGCTAGATTTATTTGCTGAATTGAGTTCATTTTGTGCTCCAATAAACCTATTCATAAAGCTGTGCCAAATATGGAGTTATCCTAGATCTAGGAGAGAGAGTTTATTCTTCTTGATATTGCATAGTGTTTGCTTTGTTCTGCGAGGTGCATCAAACATATTCGAAGACTGAATAAACATGACATAAAAACTGGGTAACGTAGAATTATGAAGTTCCAATACCTTCCCTCTCCTTAAGATCCCGTTCTAAGAAATTAAGCATGAAATGGTCTGAAGGTATAATATCATAAATTAGCCCTGCTAAACAACCTTTTGTTATTTTGCTTTCTTTTTAGTCCTCCCCTGTCCTCTGTTGTACACCTAAACAAGTTTTTTTTCTTTTGAAAAAAAAGTGTTTACTTTTCTTGCTAAATCAATTAAGAAGCTACTAGCTTTCCTCCGTTTACACTTTGTCTAGGATTTATTTGCCTTAGTTCAGAAAGGCTTTCTGTAATTTTTTCCCTTTTCGTGAAGCTCTTAAGTATTTGAATGTTGTAATGGTTTTTAAGATTTGACTTAAATTATCCAAGATGCTGAAATTTGCGACAGGGTCACCTTTTATGCCAATCGAGTGGAACAAGGTGCTCTGCCACTGCAGCAGCCAGATGTCATCACCACTGGCTTTGAAGAAGTCTCATCAAGTGCAAAGCCCATAGTTCGGCAATTACGGAAGATTCCTAAAAGAATAAAAAAATTAATTAAGATGATTCCTCATCAAGAGGTATGCTGTCTGTTACTTAATTGTTTCTACATTTTTCTTCATTATATTGTGTCCTGTCTATTCTCTTCTAATTTCTATTGCATTATCTCAGTTGAATGAGGAGGAAGCTTCCCTTTTTGACGTGTTATGGTTATTGCTAGCAAGTGTAATATTTGTGCCTATATTTCAGAAACTTCCTGGGGGTGAGTGATTTTATCTTTGCTGACTGTATAATTTTAATCTAGACCCTCCATTGTACCCAGTCAATCAATGCGAGGGCTGTATGCGTCTTAACTGATGTAGAGTTGGTTTCTTTAGGAGCCCAATGTTCTGTTTTGTTGAAGAAAATGTTCTTCTACCTTTGTGAACATGCAATCTGCATCTAGGAAATTGGTTTAAAATTTTCTTTTCAAGTCCAGAGCTATAATTTTTCCTTTCATTTTTTTTTTTTTTAATGGGAAACATCAAAACCTTTATTGAAAACGAATGGAAAAGATGATATCAAGGGGCAAGTAGTCTACCTAAGACATAAAAATGAAAAAATTGAGCTGCTTAATCATCTGATCATTGCAAAATGAAATTCCAGCCCCTTAACAAGCCCGAAAAATGAAAGCAAATCAAAGCCTTGACCTTGAGAAATCTATAAAGCTATTCAATATTGAATTCTGACCCAAACTTCGCTACTATCTGCTTCTTCATCCTCAAAAAGTCGATTATTCCTCTCTATTGATAATTTTTTCTTTCACTGATGGTGTATCTTGTGTCTACTGCAATTTGTAGGCAGTCCTGTTCTTGGGTATCTTGCTGCTGGCATTTTAATTGGGCCTTATGGCCTTTCCATAATTCGTCATGTACACGGGACAAAAGCAATTGCTGAATTTGGAGTTGTCTTTCTTCTGTTCAATATTGGCCTTGAGGTTGAGTCTATTCTATTTAGACATGCTTCTGTAACTTTTCTTTTGAATTTGACATGCATATCTTTGAAAAGAATTATGTACCTTATTTGAATTTGGTTGAACAGTTTGAGCGCTAGCTACTAATATTTTTTGTTTCATTTTTTAGCTCTCTGTTGAAAGGTTGAGTTCCATGAAGAAATATGTTTTTGGATTAGGCTCTGCCCAGGTGATTGTTAACCTTGCAATCTATTTTAATTTTTTTTTTTCTAGCAATTATTGAGCTATTTTTTCCCTATGTTTTTTGTTTCAATTTTGGTATCTTAAGATTCCCCTAAATGCAGGTTTTGGTGACAGCTGTGGTGGTTGGCTTGGTTACTCATTATGTTTGTGGACAGCCTGGTCCTGCTGCAATTGTCATTGGCAATGGCTTGGCTTTATCATCCACTGCAGTCGTGTTGCAGGTACTGGCTATAAGCAATTTTACCAATTATTTCTTCAGTCTGATTTAAATCCACTCTTTAACTGCATTAAACTCCTTTTCTCTAGCGAGAAACTTGTCACTTAGCTTGGTTTTTGTTGTGGGGTCCAGAGGTCAGGCTATTAACATCCTTGTTGAGGCAAAATGAATTACTTTGCATGTCTTATTCTGCAGGTGCTGCAAGAACGGGGTGAAAGCACATCACGTCATGGACGCGCTACATTTTCTGTGTTACTTTTCCAGGTTACTATTGTATTTTAAACAAATGGTTTAAGAGGCTACAAATTCTGTAGGTAGCACAAAATGTGGTTATTACATGTCACACTCAGTGCCATTATTGTTTATTGTCCTGCTTCGTGCACTTTGTATCTCTTTATGCTTGAATTGATATGATATAATCAGTATTTAGGTTTAATACTCTATAGTAATCTTAATTATCGATAGGAATGTGTTAAGCTTCCCTTTTCGCCTTTCATAAAGTTTTGTTAGTTATCTTCTGCTGCAAATCCTGGAGCTAGAATTAATCAAATTTACTTATATTTGGTTCTGCTTATATTTCAGGATTTGGCAGTCGTGGTTCTGCTTATACTTATACCTCTTATCTCGCCAAATTCATCCAAAGGAGGGGTAATATCGCTTTAAAGTTTGTGTTTCAAGTGAGGAATTTGACGAGCAAGCACAGTGTTAATATAATCATATTAGTTCAGGGAAGTTGCCCTTTAGTTTGTTAATTAGATCAGCATTAAGGCAGTGTCATGTCCCCAGATTGTCTTATAAGTGCTTTTTTCATAGTATGAACAACTACGAAACATTGATTGAAAACTGAGTAGTTATATAGCAAGGCAAAGCCTCTGTGGTATGGTGAAAAGTGGATGTCAATGCAAGAAGTCATCCTTCAAAATCAACCCTTATCTTAATCTCCTGCTTTTCAGGTTGGTTTTCAAGCTATTGCTGAAGCTCTTGGACTTGCTGCTGTAAAAGCTGTAGTAGCCATCAGTGCGATTATTGCTGGTGGACGCTTGGTATGTCTTTGTATATATCAAAGGCATTCATAATCATGGGTTTAAAAGTATCAATTGGTAGTGTGTCTAATTATGTCATTAAATTTTGTATTCCACATGTTCCATCTTCCTAAGATGAGGTAGCCGGAGTTTTCAGTCTAGGTTTATATGGATGGTTTTAACTTTTAAGCAATACTTCTGATTATATCTATCATGATATATATGATTATCGTGATTATATGGATGGTTTAATTAATACTACTGATCAGCTAATAGCATGTCTTCCAAATACTCACACTAATTGTTCATAAATAAGTTTATTGTGCTATGCGGAAGTAATTTTGGTACTTGTCACTAATATATTGGAATATTTTCCAAGAAAACAACAATAGTGGTATATTTGCAAAACTTCTTTTGCATTTCTATTGATTAGATCCACTGTTTAAAATTGTGCGATCAATTGCCTGCTTTGAGGCCCGCCTCACTGAAGGGCTATAAAAAATGGCCTTGATGCCTACACCTCACGGGGGAAAAAAATTGCTTACGCCTCTCCCACTTGAGGAACAGGAATTTGCGCGCAATATTGCGCAATAGCTGGGGCTTTTTTCTAAAGGCCTAAGGCCGAAGTTTAAGTTTTTGGAAAAACAAAATTACCAGGCCCTTTTTTGTCCTTTTAAGTTCGTGGGCCCATCTATGCTGCTTAAAAAGCTTGAAAAAAGGACATTTTTCATGGCTGCTCGAGCAATATACATGAGGATGGGGTTCGACTTGTGAATTAGGAGTTACGGCTAGTTCATTTTAGGGTCTGTTTCTTTTAGACTTCTTGTTGGACTAATTTCTTTTAGGCTTATTACTTGTGAAATTTGTTTATTTTAGACTATTTATAATGTTAAGTATTGATTTATAACTACTACTAAATTTTTATATTTTTTGAATTATTTTATGGTGTAATGTTGAGGCTTATGCCTCAAAACACGTTAAGGCTTACTCCTCAACTCACAAAATGAAAATGCCTTAATGCCCGATTGCGCAATTTTAAACATAGATTAGATCTAGCAAGTAATAGGTTAATTAGTTCCTTTAGTTCTAGGCTGAAACTTGTGTAATACCTGAGTCACCCTCATGAGTGCTCTGAAAGTTGATGAGGATGGTGGATAAATCTTCGATGAAAATACTACTTGTTACTTATCTTACAAGGACTTTAAATGATGACCTTTGATTTTTAATCGCATTAACTTTTATTCATGAATTAGGTTTTATGCCACGCACTTAACTTTGTTCTGTGTGTTTTTGCAGCTGCTTCGACCAATTTATAAGCAAATTGCAGAAAATCAAAATGCGGAGATCTTCTCTGCCAACACGTTGCTTGTTATTCTGGGAACTAGTCTCCTTACAGCGAGGGTACTGGCATTTTGTGAAGTTCTATTCTGTTTATACTTTTTACTTAATTCCTTGGGAGTAACATAATTGTTCTCTCTCTCTCTCTCTCGAACAGGCTGGACTTTCTATGGCATTGGGAGCATTTTTGGCTGGTTTGCTCCTTGCAGAAACTGAGTTTTCCTTGCAGGTGGAATCAGATATTGCTCCATATCGTGGCCTTTTATTGGGCCTCTTTTTCATGACGGTATTTACCTTATGTTGGAAAGTTTTTAATTGTGAATTTCACTGAGTCTGATCTTTTCGGACCATCTCTTGTATATATTTCTTGGATGAAATTTTGATTACGTGATGTAGAGTATAGACCTTAGTAAGAGATAGAGATTCTTTATCACATTTGTTAATTGTTGAATTAATTATCTTGGCACTTAATTTCAAATTTACGTATTTGTAAACCTACTTTAATTTTTCATCTGCTTTTTTGCAAAAGCCAGGTTAGGATTGCTGTGTCATGAATGATTATTTAGCCTTTAGGATTGCTGTCTGCAACTGCCATTATTAGATCATGGACTTTTAGTCAAATCAACTACATAATGTCCTTACTATGAAAAAAATGAGGATGTTTGTACTTGTCGCTGTATTTACGTGGAGTAATGCAAAAAATGAGTCTGAATATTTGCAACTGATAGGTACTTGTTCACTTGCAGGTTGGAATGTCCATTGATCCCAAACTTCTTGTTTCAAACTTCCCTCTTATTTCTGGAACATTGGGACTCCTAATTGGTGGAAAAACTATATTGGTTGCTTTAGTTGGTAGATTATTTGGCATTTCCATTATATCGGCAGTAAGAGTTGGTCTCCTACTTGCACCGGGCGGAGAATTTGCATTTGTTGCTTTTGGTGAAGCTGTGAATCAGGTTCGTACTGTTTTATTGACTGTGTTTCACATGTGGAAGTTGCTGGTAAAGGTTGGAAATTATTTGTGTATATTTTATCATTTCTATGGCCTCTTGGGTGTTTGGGCAGGGGTGCTAATTTTGATATCAATAGGAAGCCGTTCTGATTTTAATATCTTCTTGATGTTACACGTCTTTGGTCATATTTTTTAAGGAAAGTACAATTTATATGTAAGGCTAGTAATTTTCTTTTGGTAATCCTCTCAAACACACCCAACCCTTCTCCCAAAAATAAGAATTTTCTTTTTAGTAATGTTGGGAAGACCAAACAAGATTCAAGCTGCTTAATCAAATGTCAAAACCGTTGGGCAGAAGAAATTTTGATTATTCTAATTATCTAAATGGTTTCGCTAGTTCGTTTTAATATTATTGGTTGGTAATTTGCTATTGATGTTGATTTGAACATTGAAATAAAAAAAAAAAAAAAGCACAACAATATATCTCTATTGCTAATATTACCTAGCTAAATTGTTTCCTGTCCAGGCAATAATGTCTCCTCAGCTTTCTTCTTTACTGTTTCTTGTGGTGGGTATTTCAATGGCCCTCACTCCATGGCTAGCTGCTGGAGGACAGTTAATTGCTTCTCGTTTTGAGCAGCATGATGTGCGAAGTTTACTACCTGTTGAGAGTGAGGTAAAATAGTTTAACATCAGAAATCACTGCTATATGCTAAAGTTTGGATCAGTGTTCATAGATTCACCTTTTCTTTGTTTCATGTTCTATAATTAACTTCAATGCTTTAAGTCTCAGAAGCTGCAGAAATTAATGATCTGTCTGGATATTAATCAGTTTATCTACTTTACTTTGTGATATTCCTAACTTTTATAGAGGACTTTACTGAATGTTCATTGCCTACTGGTGTTCAAAGGACCAAAAGTCTAGCTTAGCTCTTTCTAAAGCTTTTTTTTTTTTTTTTTTTTTTTTCTTGAAGCTATTTGGTTTTGACAACTTTATCTTTGGTGTGTTACCATAATTTGGAACTAAGTACCCTTAAATGGGTTTGTGTGAAACATTGACTTGCTGTGCGTTGATCCATTTTTTCCCCATGTCATTGTCCTTTTCCACTAAGAAGTACTGGTAAAAAGTTCAGAGATCTTTCAGCTTGTATTACCATTACATGTGAAGCAATTTATCATATAATGTTTCAATTGATATCTGCCAGGGATTTGTGATTGATATGGAAATTATGCTGATATCTGTTAACCAAAATTATTCTTGCTAATCTTTGAAGAAAAATTACCGGTTAAGATTCTGATGAGTTGACTAAATTTGTAGACAGATGATTTGCAAGATCATATTATTATTTGTGGATTTGGACGAGTTGGCCAGGTATTTTAATTTGAGTTTTGTTTCTCCACTTTATTAAAATCATTCTGATCAAATTTATATTAATGCATATATTTGCAATTTGTAATTTAATGGTTGTACTTTTCCATTGTTCCAGATAATTGCTCAGCTTCTCTCAGAGCGACTAATTCCATTTGTAGCTCTTGATGTGAGGAGGTAACTGCTAAGATACCAAGTGCTAAAAAAACAATGGCTGTCAAAGCTGCATACAGAATTAATTTTCAATTGTTTGGTATCGTTTTTGTTTTTGTTGGATGAGTCCATTGAAAAAATAGTGAAAAAAATAAACACAGAATGACATATTATGTGTTGACATACGTAAGTAATCCGTCTATGTGTTGATCGTATAAGCGTGATATTTTCATAAATAGTGTCTTGAGATAATAAGAGGAGTAAGTTTCATGATTTTTTTTTACTTCACTGTATATCGGCTTAGTTTAAATAATTAATTAATGAAGTAGATAACCAGGCCTGACAACCAATTGTATGCTTGTTTTCCTTTCTTTTTCCTTTTTCATCATTTGCACATTTTCTTAGTAATCTCCGTCACTTTCTTCAGTGATAGAGTGGCAGTTGGACGTGCATTGGACCTTCCTGTCTATTTTGGAGACGCTGGCAGTCGAGAGGTAATGCGATGGAAATCGCGAAGTTCTTTTGCGTGTTTTTGCATAAATGATCTGACAAATTTCTCTACTGGATAACTAGGTACTCCATAAAGTTGGTGCTGAAAGAGCATGTGCTGCAGCAATAACGCTGGACACACCTGGTGCGAATTATAGAACTGTTTGGGCTCTGAGCAAGTACTTCCCAAATGTAAAAACTTTTGTCCGGGCTCATGACGTTGATCATGGCCTTAATTTGGAAAAGGCTGGTGCTACAGCGGTAATGCTCGAGATACCTTGTATAATTGTTTCCTTTGTTGATTATTCCTGTGAAGCTGAAGGCAGTTCCATCGTACAAAGATTTGTGGTCATGTTGTCTTTGGGTTTATTGGTGGTTGGATTCTTTGTCCGTACAATTAGCTAAAATCAATAAATTCACTGTTTTCGTCTCTAATGAATTGCATAGTTGAGTTTACTCATTTGGTAAACCTACAGGTAGTCCCTGAGACCTTGGAACCCAGTCTACAGTTGGCAGCTGCTGTTCTTGCTCAGGTAAATAATTTATTTTCCGGTGTTGTCAACTTGTAAGCCTAACAATTAAACAAACCACTACTCATTAATCGTTTTCTTAAAATGACACGCTACTTGTATTCGTATTTGCTTCGACATCATAATAACAACTCTAACAACAAGAATCAGAGTGAACTAGGTATTCTATTTAGAACTTCAACACGCTGTTCTTCGAAAAGATGCATACTTGAAGAAGTACAGAAAACATAGCAAAAGACTAGAAGATTATCACTGCATCACTGCATCACTGCCTTATATTTTTATCTGCTTTTTGGGTCTGCTTTTCATCTTTATTTTTTGTTGTTTAGGCTAAACTTCCAATGTCAGAGATCGCAGCAACTATCAATGAATTTAGGTCCCGCCACCTGGCTGAGCTAGCCGAGGTACTGAATAACAAGCTGTTTCTTTCTTTAGCCAAAACCTTCATATGGCAACAATTACTTTCTTTCTGTAGTTCTTGTAATTTTTCATCTGAAATGTTGCCCAACGATATTTCTGTCTCCAGCTGTGTCAAACCAGTGGAAGTTCGCTCGGCTATGGGTTTTCTCGGGTCATGACTAAACCCAAACCTCAACTATCAGATTCTTCGGATGAGGGTGTGACTGAAGGAACACTGGCTATATAAGCATGCCAAATACAAACGTAGATGAGATTATTTAAAAAAAAAAAAAAAAATGAAGCTGCAAAATTAGAACTGTATAGGAGATTAACATCTTCCCGTGGTACAAATTGTACAGAAACATACTGAAATAAGAATACAGCAAACTTTTTGACTGATCACAATTTTGTTTTTCTTTGTGTGATCTTTTTTTTTTTTTTGGCACCAAAACCAACACCCCCCCCCCCCCCCCACCCCGGGTTCTTTTTGGGGTAAAATTTTTAATTCTAGCGATTATGACCATTCATAAAATGTAATTTTTCCCCCAAAACAGATGCCCTTTCTGTTTCGTTTTCGGGGGATCTGGTGTGGAGATGATGAAGACAATGCTGTATTTTCTTTCTTATTTTTTCATGGCAACGAGTGGAGTCTTGTTTTTATATTTTACAAAAGTGTATTACTACATCTACGTGCCATCGGCTGTAAGTAGTGCAGACAAACTATGTTTGGATGACATCCAATTTTTGAAACTGGAAAATTTTTGTAAAAAAGTGTTTGTTGCAATTTTTTCCATCATTCCCTTATCTTGAAAAAGAAAAATAATCTCATTTTTAAATTAACTTTGTACGGTACTCTTTAAGAAAAAGAAAAAAAACCTTTTTAATATATTTTCACAATGTATTATTTTAAATATCATTTTTTTTTTCATTTTAAACAACTTTGTGTTTTTAAAAGAAATTTTTTTTTATATATCCAAACACAATCATATTCTTAAAAAGAAAAGACGTTTTCATTTAAAATAATAAAATTTTCTTTTTTAAAATAGACACGTGATTCAAATGAAGTCTCTTCCCCTATTGAAATTGGTGCATTAACAAATCATGAAAAGCTCACGTGCTCTTGGATTTGCTCCGGCTTTTTCACTTGCACAACTCACGTACAATAAAAATAATTGTTCTTGTATTCATTATAGTCGTCAAAGTAAACCCCTACACGTCATCGGCATGTGAATCAAGGGAATGAGGTTGTTCTTAAAGAGCATTTACGTGATCGATTCTTGACAGGTAGTTGAGACAGTTTATGACGCCTACGATGCCTTCATCAGATCAAGTGTTTATTTCAATCACAGCATCCCTCGTTATTCAAACACAAGGTCATGATTCTGGAAAGATCAAGTTTGTTGATTCAAAATTGCATTGGTGATAAGATCAAGCCCGTTTAAATCTAGGATAAGGGTTCCCTCCTAGATTATGCATATTTAATTATACAAGAATCGTCCATCCATTAAACTAGGTATATTTAATCTCGAATAAAGAGATTATAAACAAGCATGTAAATCTCTAAAGAGCCTTGAATGTCTTTTTGTCAATTACACATTCACTACCCTTGTGTAATTGATCTTCATAGTGAAAAATCTCCCTACACTAAAGAAGATATAACATTCCACAAGGATGAACCATTATAAATCTCAGTGTTTCTTGTTTATGACACTCAATTTTTTAATTATTTTGGTTTTCATGCTCTTGTGAATGATTTCAAAATTCATGACCCTTATTTCTTGTTAGGCGGATTCTCACCGTCTACAATTCTATTCAATTCCATCAACTCGCGAAGAACCTCATGAACTTCCAAATCTAATTGGAAGTTCAGAAGGAGCCACCAAATATAGTCGTCAAAACATCCGTCTCCCAAGGTGGAACACGCATAAACAGATAAGGTATTGAGCTACAACTATGCCATTATCCATATGTGACAAAACCCTTGGGGCCCCGTGAGCATGACCACTCGGCAAACCTTGAACAAGACCTAGCCTGCGAGTTGGGCCACTAAACCGGCCACAGGTAGGACCAATACCTTGCCCGTGGCCACGAGCTGGGCTTCCCAACCAGTCTTGAGTGGGGCCACGGCCATCTCATCCTCGTCTCTGCTTGCTTAGTATCAAGGCTGTAAGATTGTCTTTGGTTCCAGCCCTACTTCTCCGGTTCTCCCCTTTTATCTTATTTTACTTGTTGGGACTTCTCTAACTTGAATTGTAATAAGCTTCATTTGGCCACTCTCCCACGATCTCCGGATTATCCGGGGTAACTACTTGAATATTGATCCACATTCCGAAGTCACGCTTGCAAGAGTGGAACATGGTGGTAGGCATGGAAAGAGGAATGTGGTTCACGACATGTTGGACGGTTATCATCACCAGCATCTCTATATGTAGAGGAGAAGGCAAACGAAGAAGAGGAGACGAAGTTTTTAGACAATGTCATTACACTGTCAAATTGTATTTTGAGCCACATTACAAGAGATAGAGTGTGTAATCTTCACTAACAAATTATAATGCATCACACATAGAGAAAATGTAGCTCATATTGAAGTGAAAATCTATAAATCTCCGGTATTTTTTTCTTTTACCTTATTTGATGTATGAATTTATTGCTCTTTAATTTGTTTCAACCAAGTTTGAGTTTTTGAGTACCGTTACAAACACCCACACATATACATATACATATACATACACATATACATATATTTTATAAGATAGATAAAACTACGATTTTTAGAAATTTTAAAGGACAATTTTTTTGGACAAATCTAAATTCTAAAATGGAAAATGTAAAAAATAATAATTCTTAATAAAAAAATGGAAAATTAAGGTGGTGGTCTAAGTTTACTATCATATCTAATAAATAGTCCAATTTCTTTTTATTTAGTTAAATGACTTAACGTATATACATTTTATTTAATTAATTTTTATATTTTTCCAAACACTTCCCCTCTTTCTCTCTCCTCCCTCTACCTTTTTCTCTCTTCCCCCTCCGATGACGCCAAATCCTCCGCCACTAGCTCCGATCTTATCGCTGAGTTCCATTCTTCGCTAGCAAGATCGACGAGATATCTGAGCTTCGAGCTCCATTCTCCGCAACTCTGGTTCCTTCATGCTAGAATATGGATGTCTTCGTGATTCCAACAAAATCAACAGCTTCTTTTTCCTCAACAATGACTATGAGGCGTGGAGACCTATATCCATGGCTGCAAATTTCTCCTCTCCCTTCGCAATCCAGCTTCGGCGGTGAACTCGCAATTTAGCTCTGACGGCGAACTTGCGATCTAACATCTTCAAGATCCAACCGGCCTCGTGAGCGCTGGAAAGAGAGTTCACGACTTGTCAGATCGGGGGAGGGTGGGGGGGGGGGGGAGAGGGTTGGCCGATTGCAATCATGTCTATGGGATAAGGGTGGTAATTCGTGTCGCGTGTTGGATTTGTGTCGTGTTAGAGCCGTGTCGAATTTTTTCTTCCCCAACCCGAACACGACCCATGACACGAAAACAACTCAAAACCGCGACACAAACACGCCATGAACCTGTAACGGGTTGACACGACACGAACCAAAATTGACCGCAACACGAAATTGACCAGCGACACGAAATTGACCCGAAATTGACACGAAATTCGGGTTGGACCTGAAATTGACACGAAATTTGGGTTGGACCCGAAATTGACACGAAATTTGACCTGAAATTGACACGGAAAAATTCGTGTCGTGTTCGGGTTGGACCCATCCAACCCGAACACGACACGAATTTTTCCGTGTCAATTTCGGGTAACCCGAAATCGACACGACCACTATTTTTCCCAACCCGAATCCGCAAAATTCATGTCATTTTTGATTCGTGTCATTGTGTCGTGATCCATATTGCCACCCCTACTATGGGAGAGAGAAGGGGGCCTATTGTGAGGGAAGAGAGAGTTTTTTTTTTAATTTTTTGAATTTTTTAATGATAAATAAGTGATTTATCCATTATTAATTACTGATTGATTAAAAAATTGAAAAATCTTCGTTAAAGAATGTATTTATGAACCAGGTAAATATTTCTATTTACTAATAAATATTAATATTTACTTGTAAATATTATTATTTACTAGTTAATATGATTTTTT
The DNA here is from genome assembly GCA_025413485.1 of Ficus microcarpa. Taxonomy (NCBI): domain Eukaryota; kingdom Viridiplantae; phylum Streptophyta; class Magnoliopsida; order Rosales; family Moraceae; genus Ficus; species Ficus microcarpa. The sequence goes on from CM046383.1 coordinate 18,819,946, forward strand.
TTTGTTGCAGTAGTTTTTTTATTTACTTGTTGATAAACTAGTTAATGAAGTAAATAATAATTTTTTTATTTTTATTTCATTAATTACAATTTCTACTCTTAATTAAAAAAAAAAAAAAGCCAAAAAAACCCAAAATCTCAAATTAGAAGAAAAAAAAAACCACAAAACCGTAGATCTAACGTAGATTTAATTCCATGTCACCACTAGAGAAGGCTTGATGAATTTGGTGACATAGACAGTCGGCGATCTCATGACGGGTTATTATTGCTTGTCACTCAGGGGGATTCAACGAGGAGATCAAAGCTTCGGCGAGGTCATGAAATCCCGATGGCAAGGCCTTAACCAAAAAGCCACTAGAGAAGAATCCGTCATTAGAGAAGACGATGACATCGGCGAGTTGGAGGAAGCAGGCATATGCGGGATGGCTGATGACGCTGAGTAGATGCCACTAAGGAAGATCGCGATTTTGGATCACGATTCCCATGATTTGGGCTCGATATGGATGACGGCAAGGATGGCGGCGACCTTGACTTTTTTCGACTTGGGGAGAGAATGATCGACGATGCAATTCTCAGGCGAAGGGTGGCAGAGAAAGAGTTAGAGAAGAGAGATTAGTGGGGAGAGAAATTTCGGGGTATTTTTTATTTTTTTGCGTGTTATTTTATCCTAATTATGCTATTTGGTAGCAATAGTTTAGCTTGTACTATTATTTTAAAAGCTTATATTATATTATGGTATTTTGACTAATCACTCTTCAAATTTGAACTTACTAATGGGTTAATTTTATTAATAGCACCTCTGAAATAAATTATATTAAATACAACACCATTTTTTCCCCTTCATTTCTAGTACTGCCACGTCAGTTTTGTAGGGCCCAGCAGTATTAAATGAATGCCAAAAGTCAGGTTTACTCTCATCTCTCTCGCAGGCCCTAAAAAAATTTTCAAACCAGCATCTACAGTATTTTAGAGAGAGAAACTGAAATCTAGAGAGAGAAAGAGTTGCAACCGGCCGAAATCCCTCGGAAACCGTCCGAAACCAGCACGAAATCCCTCTATAAACCGCTTGGAAGTCTGTGAAAGTCGGAAAATCTTCAAAAACCGTTAAATGTCCAGAGCCACGAAATTGACTGAGAAGAACATTACTGTTATGACAAGGTGGTCATACCGGTTATAACCACCACCCTATACCGTGAACAACAGTAACGGTCATAACCGTTATGACCAGCCAACCGTTTTGACTGGCTGGTCATAACTGTTATAACCACTGTTACTCTTGTACACGATATCGACTACCCGGTCATAACCGTTATGACCGGCTGGTCAAAACTGTTATGATCGGGTAGTCGATATCGTGTACAAGAGTAACAGTCATAACCGTTATGACCGCTACTTTATACCGTTAACAAGAGTAACGGTCATAACGGTTATGACCGTGTGGTCATAACGGTTATGACCTCTACCCTATATCGTGAACAAGAGTAACGATCAGAATGGTTATGACCGGGTGGTCATAATGGTTATGACTGCTACCCTATATCGGTCATAACTGTTATGACTGGCTGGTCATAACGGTTATGACCTAGTTCTATATCGTGAATAAGAGTAACAGTCATAATCGTTATGACCACTCGGTCATAACGATCATGACCGCTACCCATACCGTGAACAAGAGTAACGGTCATAACCGTTATGACTGTCTGGTCATAACGGTTATGACCTCTACTCTTGTTCAGGTCATAACTGTCGGTCATAACCGTTATGACCGGGTGTTCATAACCGTTATAACCACAACTCTATACCGTGAACAAGAGTAACGATCATAACTGTTATTATCGGATGGTCATAACGGTTGTGACCGCTACTCTATATCGTGAACAAGAGTAACAGTCATCACCGTTATGACCACCTGGTTATAACGGTGATGACCTCTCCCCCTATGTCAAACTCCTCGAATTAATGACCACTTTTTTCCTATATAATGGTGTATCTATATTTAAAATATGAGTTAATTGCTACAACATGTCATTGAATTATCAAATTTTAAATTAAAATAAAAATTTATGCATCTTACACTTATGACCAACAATTTAGAGACCTGGTCATAATTATTATGACCGGGTGGTCATAACAGTTATGAGCTCTCTCCCTATATCAAACTCCTCGAATTAATAACCACTTTTTTCCTAGATAATGGTGTATCTATATTTAAAATATGACTTAATTACTATAACAATTTATGCATCTTTAAAATAAAAATTTATGCATCTTACACTTATGGGCATTTTAAAAACCTGGTCATAACTGTTATGATCACCTGGTCATAACAGTTATGACCTCTATCCCTATACTTATTTTGTCATGTGAACTTTTACAGTTTACAACAAATACCATATAGATTATCAAATTATAAATTATAATAAAAATTTATGCATCTTACACTTATTGGCATTTTAGAGACCTGGTCATAATTGTTATGACCACCTGGTCATAATAGTTATGACCTCTGTCCCTATGCTAATTTTGTCATGTGAACTTTCACAGTTTACAACAAATATCATATAAAAATCACAACAAAATAATTTGCTATACAATGAATTAAAAAATGTTCCTATTTATAGTCTGTTAAATGGAAAGACAAAATTTTGGTGTGGCTCCATGCTCTTAGTCCATATCCTGCTCTTCATCACTTTTATACTCTCTTGCAAGCTTGCGCTTCGCATGACCCCACAAGTAACATGTTAGCCACTCCCAAAACATTTCCATCCGTCCATGAATCACCCAATACCTGACATCCCTCCCTTCTATCAAGCATTCAGCATATTTAATTGTAAACATGCCACAATCACCCCTGTTGCACGAATGAAAAATGACAAAATTCACATAAGCATCACAGGCAACATTAAATAATCAAAACATTTGCAACAATTGTACTAACCCATTTGCTTTTTAATGGATATCTTTCATGATGGTGATCGGTATTTGGTGCATTCTGGGAGGTTGTCGTGGTTTAAAATCGAACAAACCGAGATGACCAGCCAGCAATGGAATGAACATTGATAAACATTCCACTCCCTCTTGGATCTGCTGATTGTGAGGGCCTTCATGCTACATAGAGTCATACACCTCAATTGTCCAATCTGTTAGTTCGAGCTTTACTAATACCCAATGTTTCAGCTGACCCAAGTTTAATAGTATTAGCAAAGTGTTCACATCAAACCACGACGACCCATTCTGGACAGACAAGTCAAGCATGATCTTGAGTAAAGTTTCACAGGTCCCCCAATCAAACGTATCTGGTGAACCCCGGTAGACAGGCTACATTGCACCAACCTTTGTACTGAAAAATGTGTCTACAATTGTCACCTTTCATTGTTCCAAGTTGGGATACTGCTTGATCTTCTTCCTCAAGTAGTAAAAGGCTACGTCAATGTGCTTCAAACACAAAACAAAAGCAATGTATTGTAAATATAGTTGCTCATCAAACAATGTACCTTCTTCACGTTAAAATTGACTTAAAAATCACGACATTGATTACAATACAATTAATAAAACCACTTACTTCATCCCAGAGCCAAACAGGGGAGGTAACCAATTCATAAAACCAACTCTTTTTTTCCACCGTCATGATTCCGAGTTCATGGTGTCTGTCCAATGTGTCATGCTTGGCATTGTATCGGGGAGGCCGTTTACTAAAAAACAAATATTTGTTGTGGTGATGACATTATTAACATATTATTTACTTTAATATATTTCAATTTGAACGGACAATTATGAGTTATAAACAAATTACCCTAGAGGAGTCTTCTTCAACACCCCTTCATTGATCCACTCCCTGAACTCCTATAGCGTGTCAAGCGGAGGTTCATCTACTAGACCTGGTGGGAGGGCACAAATAATCTGACTCGGTTCACGCGCCGGGGAGCCAACCTCGGTTAAAATTAAGGGTTACTCTAATGAATATGTTTTTTAGTTTATGGATCTTCGTAATAACCACATCACTGGTAGTGGCCTCCTTGGCTGGGCCTGTAGGCTGTACAACATCCTGTCCACTGATGATGATTTTATCATCTTTATCCTCTTTTTTTTCCTTGTCCGGGTGAGGCATGCTCTCCTCCTTGATTTCATCAAGTGGATTAGATTGTACCATCTCTTCTCCCACATTTCCTTGTAAAATTGCTTCCAACTTTTCCTGTGTGGATTCACAATATGTCATATAATAAAAACTATCTTGTTTCTGTTTTAAACAAAAATTATCATTTGCATCTATATATAGTAGACTCAATTTTAAAATACAAGCTTACCTTATTACTTTCCTCCTCTACATGTTGATGGGAGACAATAACCTTATTGCCGTAAGGAACTCCATGGCTGCTTGCAGCCCAATATTAGCAGTGGCACCGATGTCATCGGATGTCGTCTTTAAAGCATCCGACTCATTCGTTGGAACATTAATCGGCTGCCTGCTGGTGGCTGGAGTTCCGGACTGTGCCTTTCCCTGGCCCTGCTGATGCATGTTGTCGGTCAACATTTTGAGAACCCGTCGCAACAGTTTGTTGGACTTTTCTAGTCCTTTTTAAGAACCCGAAGACTTTTGTTAATTGAGTCAACCTATGCTCGGATCTCTTCTTTAAACTCCTGCCACTCGGAGTTTGTACCGGAGCTCGATCGAGGTACAAAAGGCTTGGGAAGTAATTGAGGCACACCCTTTGGGTTCTTCAAAAATAACTGCGCAACCCATGGGTCCTTCAACTCTTCTTCGGTGGGCATTATCCCAAAACATTTCGGCTGCACACATAACAACAATGAGGTTTTCAGATAACTGTATAAGGTATACGGTCATTCCTGGAATGACCATCCGTCATTAGGTTGATGACTAGGACGAATAGTAGCATAAACAGGGGTGGTCAGAACTGTTATGATCACCCGGTCAGTACTATTATGACCAACAGGTCATTACTGTTATGACAGGGTGGTCATAACAGTTATGACTCCGAGGTCATTACTGTTATGATCGCCCGGTCAATAATGTAATGACCACCCGGTCATAACAGTCATGACCAGGTCCTAATTGTAATTGACCAACTACGGCATGATCAACATGTAAATAACGACCAACAATTTGTAATTGACACGACTTAGAAAGATAAATTACCTGATTTTCGCCAACCGTGGTAAAAGCCCACATAACATCATCAAACTTGACATTATCCGCGGTGATCCACAACAATATACACGGAATGGCCTACTCGTAATTGATGGTGAATTTGGATGCTATATTTGGGATGCTCTCATATGCTCAAACCAGTAAGGTATGGGGGAAGCCCGCAATACTGTAATGAACTTGCTGAGTTTTTTTCAATGGTCTTCTCTTCGAAGACGTCCTGTTGTCAACTGTGGCATAGATTGCAGCCCGGGTTGCCTCCCATGAGAGCACGCCCCAAGGGAAATCATTGAACTCATCCAATTTATAGGTGATGGCAAAAAACTTCGGGTCTATCTTGACGGAATTTGCATTTGATAACGGAATGCAAAATATGATGTATAGTAGACTAAGCTTGACAGCATCTTCGTCGTTATCAAATTTCGCATTCGACATTTATAACTCCAAATTTTCCCTCAAAACACATCTTACAGTCGGGAAATACCTTCTAATTAATCTGGGTTCGGCCATCGGTGGGATATGAGTAGACCCAACACATTTCATTCCGGTTATTAGGTCAAATTCGTTGATGGAAAACCTACCCAGTTTTTCACCAATCTGAAACCAAAGAGCATCACCCTTGTCACTATGATCTGTCAGGCGCATTAAAATGTTAAGGAACAGTTGGCCAGCCCAACCAAGTGTATTTAAGTTCAAAAAGTGTTGAATGCATTGCTGATGGATGACCAACTCATACTGTCGAGGAGACAACCAGTTTCTCAAATTATTACATGTCTCCTTAATATTAACGAATGTATTTATTTTTGCCCTGATAATTTCACCATCAGATATGCGTCGATTGTACTGAACCTATATTAATGGTAACATCAAAGAGTAATTATATATGTATGCCAGTGAAGTGATCAGTTTATGTTAGTATAAAATAACATAAATATGAAAATTAACAATTTGATCCCCACTAAGTCAACATGGAAATGACCAACGAGTCATAATAAAAATGAGTAACGCAGAAAGTACAAAAAATTTAGTAAATATTATTATAACCAACAAGTCATAATAAAAATGACCGACCGAAATAGCAAATAACCCAGATCATTTTCATTATGACCACCATGTCATAATGAAAATGACCATCTCGAAATAGCTTAAAACTCAGTAATATATGACCAGACAAACTTCCAGGAAAATATTTACATGAAACTAACCCTATCTAGATAAACCAAAATATTAAAATTTATATATAAACCAAAACACTAAAATTTACAAAAAACAGATTAAAAAAAAACTAAATTTATATATTTTAAGCAAATTCTTTTCAACAGATCAAATACAAAGGTGGGATATCATCAAAAACACACTTAAAAAATGAAAAAAAAAAATTTCCTCATAAGCATTAAAAAACGCACATTTGTAATGAGAAATATTAAAAATGTCTACTTTATAAATATAAATGAACTTTTTTACCTCTTCAGCTTCGGATGTCTTCTCTTCTACGGCACATGTCAACTTCTTTGAGTCGTCTGAGTCGTGCATGTCGATTTCTCCATGCTTTTTCTTCAACCCTTCATCAGACACCATTCTCTCGATCTCTGAGGACTGGTTTTTAGAAGTTTTTACTCTGGCTTCGGATTTCTCCATGTTTTTCTTAGACATTTGCGTGGGCATAGACATGGCTTATTTTTTGAGATTAAACGACATTGACAGAGTATAGTGCAATTTATAAAAGGCTTCGATGGCGGTTTAGGATGGTTTTCCGAGCAGTTATAGGGTGGTACAAGAAATTGCAACTCTTTCTTTCTCTATAACCAGATTTTCTCTCTAAAAAACTGTAGAATGTGGTTTCAGTATTTTTTAGGGCATTCGAGGGGAAGGTTAATTTTGGGCGGGTGAGAGAAGATGGAAAATCTGGATTTCGGCTACATTAAATGTGAGGGGCCCATCGTAAATGACTGTTGATATACCTACAGAAACAGTCACTTTAATAATGACCAGGCGGTTATAACGGTTATGACCGCTACTCTATAACTTGAGTAACGGTCATAACTGTTATGACTGAGTGGTCATAACCGTTATGACCGCTTCTTTATATCGTGAATAAATGACTGTTGGTATTCCTACAAAAACGGTCATAACCGTTATGACCGCCCGGTCATAACAGTTATGTCTGTGGTTCTTATTGACGATATAGAACCCAGTCATAACCGTTTTGACCGCCTGGTCATAACGGTTATGACCGTGGTGATTTTTATTGACGATATAGAACCCGATCATAACTGTTATGACCGCCCGGTCATAACGGTTATGACCGTGGTTCTTGTTGACGATATACCACCCGGTCATAACCGTTTTGACCGCCCGATCATAACGGTTATGACCTTGATTCTTGTTGACGATATAGCACTCGTTCATAATCGTTAGGACCACCCAGTCATAACCGTTATGACCGTTACGTTAAAATCCAACGTCACGTGAAAATTGCATGCTTCTTATGTAGATATCTGGAAAGAAAATAATATAAATGTGCTAAAATGTGCTAATAACATACATGCTTCTTTAAAGAATATAAACGTGCAGAATGGCAAATGTCCATAAACACCCATTACACGTACAAGGAATAAAGAACATAAATGCTTCTTTAATGTCAAATGTGCTAAATTTAGTATACAACATAAAAGTAAAATGGCTGGAAAAATCAACACATTTACGAACAGGGAGTTGTGACCGATGTCTGGGACCTTTTTGTTTGATGTATTCGTAAAGGTACTGAGTTAGTACAGGTTTGTCGGTTGTGTCCATAACCATTACATCTACCACACCAAATGGGATCAAGTTCTTCACCCTGGGACAAAATCCTACGAACTCGTGGCCTTCCAGGCCCACACTTTGGCTTGGGAGGATTGACAATTTGTGATCTGACTTCTTTAGAAACATCCCAGCCCTCTGCGCTGCCAATCGGATGGACTACATGTACATAGCATGCATATAGATAATCTTTAGTGTAACAATTATAGCAATAATTGTATGGATCAATTCGTTGGTGGTTACACACGGCCATTGCATGAGCGCAAGGAATTTGATCGACCTGAAATCGTCTACAGATACAGGTCCGTTCGCTCATATCGACAATAAATATTTGGGTTGCGTTGTTCGTGACGGAGTACTCAAACTGATCGGCTGGCCGTGGCTGTAATAAATGGGATTTTAAGCCATTAGTTTATTCAATCTAATATAGTTTAAGACAAAAAATTGAGCAAACCGTATGTCATGATTTGGTCTTTATCATATACCGTTACTGTTAGACCTAACAAGAAGTTTGTTCGAATCAATTTCTCTACATTTGGGGCCAGTTTTGATGTTATTTTCAGGGCCTCTTCACGTCTTTGGACAAACCATCTTTGTAGTAGTTCCCTCAACCATTCTACCAAAAATCCAACTGGCATCAGCCTGGCTTTCCGATCCACACTGTTTAATGACTCTGTAATGTTGGTTGTCATGATTGCATACCTCCATTCGCTGAAGTATGTGCGTGACCATTTTGTAGGATCGGTCTGTAGAAGATATCGGTGCATGTCGACGTTACGAGTAAAGATGGATTCCATATGTCGATTGTGCTCACTTAAAAGATACGACCTCGATGCACCGTCAAAATAGGTCTTCAGAGGGCCTTTGAAATCTTTGTACCTAGTCTTCAGGTTTGCAGCCAAGTATTGGACGCATATCCCGAAGGCAGCATCTGGAAACACGAGGTTGGTTGCATATTCGATACCCTTATGCCTATCCGCCATAATAGCAAGGGACTATCGCGTGCCGATTGAATCCCTTAGCTTCTCGAAGAACCATTGCCATGATTCTTTGCTTTCCAACGGAACGATACCAAATGCAAGTGGAAATATGGAGCCATTTGCATCGTGACCGCATACAGCAAGCACATTCCTTCGAACCTGGTCTTCAGTGCTGATCCATCAACCACAATTACTGGACGACAATAAGGCCACCCATGCTTTGAAGCAGCTAAGCACACGAAAAAGTATTTGAAACAATTTTCTGAGTCTGTCTCAATGTGAAGGTCGGATCCAGGATTTTTCCTCTTAACCATTTCAGCCCACGCGGGTAGACCTGTAATTATTAAGAAATCAATATCATGTTGTAAATATATAAGTTATAATGCCAGTCAGGGGAATTACTGTGATGCCCTAGAAATTCATAAGCTTAATTAATGAATTATTATTATGGATTTTATTCATTAATATGCTTTTAGTGAATTATTTTGATGAATATCAAATTTCAAGATCATGACTGATAATATATGTATCATCGGTGTGAGGATGTCGATGATTTAATAATGTTGAGTTTCTCTATTTAAATGAGAAATTTTAAATATATAAAATGTGTGATGAACGACATAAAAATTTATACAAAAAAAAAATAGGTTATGTCGTATTAGAGGTATAGCGATAATTTTTCGGAAGGACCCCGATTTTTATTAGTAGATTGATTTAATGATCTTAGTATTTATTTTGATCATATTAATAGTCAAGCTTTGAGAGCATGTTTGGGAATTAATGTGTCACATGGATAGAAATGAATTATTAGTATTTACTCTTAGGAAATCCAAAGGTGGGAGATTAATCAAGAATTGTGCTTGATTTGAAATCAATGGTGTAGATTTGATGCTAGAGAATCCTAGGCAAATCAATGGCCAAAATTTGGATGATAAGTGACCAATGAGAACTTAGATTAAGGATTAGTGTGATGGAAGATCCAATGGGTGAGAATAAGGATGATAACTTTGGATCAAGGGTGGATATTGAAAGAAAAAAAAAAAAAAAGAAGGAAGCAATGGGGGGGTCGGTTTTGTTGGTTCAAGAAACAAGGAAAAAAATGTGAACAAAAGAGAAATGAGGAAAGTGGTGCATGCATGCAACCACAAGTAAGAAATGACATGGTCTCTTTGGGCAATTTGACCTAGAGAAGAAGCAAGTGATAGTGACCTTTCATCTCAACTTTTTGAACCAAATTTCACCTAATTTTGCTCCCAAAACAGCCGGCCATTGAAGGGGCTAATTCAGCCAATATTTTTCAAATTTCATCTCCCAAAAGACAACTCTCTCAAGGCCAAAGTTGGCTAAACACAAACCCCTAACACCCCATTTTCTTTCTCACACAAATCAAGCTCTAAACAAAACCAAGAACCACCAACACTATTCTCCATCTCCAACACTCCTCAAGCACCTCCTCCATCCATTTTCAAGGTCTAAGGAACCCCAACACCAAGATCGAAGAAGTGCGAGACGGAGTTAGAGGACGTTTTACTAGAGGTAACCTAGTGGTGCTATTCGGGTTTTAGTTATTTTTGGAGAAAAAAAAATATGATGTTTAGTTATGATCTTAATATTAGATTTTTCTTACCTAGGAAAAAGTTTTGAGAAGAACTCGGGAGGTTCGAGATCTTGAAGGATCCCCGGAGCATTTCGGTAAGATTTGTGAACTTTGTTGAAGGTCGTAGTTGTTGTGGTGATATAGCATGCATTAGAAGCTTTGGTATGAAAAATAAATTATATATTAAGATTCTACAGAGGATAAGCTCCATTTTAGGCTTTGGAATCACTTGATTTGCTTTTATATGTATAAAGTTATGTGCATTTGAAGTTGTGACAAAAAAACTAGGGAAGAAATGAACCTCCGAGCCACTGACCAGCCACGGGTTTTTAATACTCCGAACCATTTAGACTCAAAATTTTGGTTTACAAGTTGGAGAACTAAAAACTAGATTCTTTAAGCTTTTGAACAAGGTATCATACACCTTGAATGGATAAATTTACAATTTTTGGTGAATTTTACAAGTTTGGTCTACGAACCGAAAAACCTTGCTGGATCCCGGTACTAGCTACGGGTTTTGTTGATTTTGACTTAGCAAACCATGACGTTTTATAAAACTGTTTTTACCATACAAAATAGACATTATAAGCTTTCCAATGACATATCTTTTGTCTTATTTGGACTTATAAGTAAATTGTTATGGATTTTCAAATCTTACTCATGAATCTGGGCTGGTGGTGCAAACGTGGGACCAACAGTTACAAAACCTAAGTTTATGGTATGAAATGCTTAAGTACTAAAAGAAATAACTTTACCACTGTAAAGTAGACATCTTAAACTTCAAATGAGATGTCATGTGTTTAAAACGGTTATATATATGAATTTTAATAAATCCTTAAAGATTGTATTGAAATCTGGAAATCTGAGATTTTACCATAAGACACTTAAGAAAACGTCCACATTAATATTTGAAATGCTTGGAATCTGAGGAAACAAATTATAAAGACAGAAACTAGATGTTTCAAGCTTTCCAACAAGTTATCAAGTGTCCAAAACGGAATTATACTCAAATTTAAATAAATCTTACAAATTAAAGCCCTACACCGATAAAATGATTAAACATTAAAATATGACATATGGGTAAGCATAACATAATAATAAATTTAGTTATGAAATGAGTTGATTTTAAGTGTATGATCTAATGATTTGAAAAACCCTAAGTTTTTAAAGTTGAATCATAAGTTTTAATGGGCTAAGATAAAGTATACTAGAAGGTTACTGGGCCTATTCCATGAGATTACCTTGGCCCAACTAAATGAACATAACTAAGGGAATTGGACTAGCCCAATAGTAAAATAGAGGTATACCCTTATGTGACTTCTTATCACCTCGATTGATTAATTAATAAATTAATTAATTAATTAATTAATTAATTAATTCATAACCAAATGTAATTTAATAAATTTATTTATTTATTTATTGATTATTAATTAATTAATTAATTATAAGAGTTAATATATGATTAATTATAAATTAATTAATCATTAATCATTAATCATTGATATAATCATCAAAATAATTAGGGATGATTAACTAGAGATTAATCAAACATTAATTATCAGATTAATCAAATTATTAATTATTAATATTAGAATTAATAATTATTAATTATTATATGAGAAAGAATATTTAAGTAACAATTATTAATAATTTAATTATTATCAAGTCAACTAAAATTATATGATTTAATTTTAATAACTCAATTAATTAATGTAATAATTAAATATTATTTAATTATTTATTTAATCAATTCTATTAATTAATATAATTAATTAATTAAATTAAATTAATTAATTAACAATAATTAGTAGAAATTTATTTTAGCGTTTAATAATTAATAAGAATTAATTATTAATGTTAATTATGATATAAGTAAATTAAGTTCACTCTAGTTTATAAAATAAATGAATAATTGAATAAAGAAATATAACCATGATTTTATCTAATAATGAGTTATTGTTAAATCAGGACAATTTCTCAAATCCGCATAGTAGGAGATATAACTCCCGAAGTTAAGCACATAAGACAAGTAAGTACAAACCTCACCTACAACATGAAACAAAATGTTTTTTTTTTTTTTTATGATGCTCTACAGTTGCTATGATTTGACTGGATGATGTGATGAGTCTATAAATTATACGTATTGCTTTGACTAAGTATTTGATTTGCATAAATTCTCTTGCACTGATATGACTTACATGCCTCTCAGATATGTATGCCGTAATGATAGATGCATAGTGACATGTAAATATACACATTGTCACAAATAATAATAAGAATGAGGCTAATGAAAGATAGGATTAAGTGTCGTACCAACCTCCAACTAGTGAGAGGATATGATAAGAACGAAGTTATAAGATATGACCTTGGAGGTTGTTAGAGGGTCGCTCCCCTAACTCCCCATTGATTGCGCGCATATGGGTACGACATATGGGCCCTTAAGTAGACAAGATATGTATATAATGAAGCATAATTAAACACACATGATTCCATGCAGTTTGAACATTCTTGATAATTACATGTGATGATATGATTTATGAAAATGTTTTGTGAGATATTGTTTGTACTTGCTGAGCGAAAGCTCATACGTGTGTGTTCGTGCTGTAGGTAACGCAGGTAAGCAGCCTATTACTTAAATGTTTTTATGGACAGGCGAAGCTATGCGGAGGCGGTGAAGGAAGGGAGTGGGATACCACCACGAAATTAATTTCCGCATTTAGACTTCGTAATTTATTTTGTAACGACCATAATTATAGTTATGTCCTAATGTTTTGGTATTACTAAATTAGTATGAGTACTCTATGAGAAAAATACCTTTGACTCTTTTGCTTTAATCAACATGAAGTTATAGCTTTTTAAATATTATTTAAACATGAATTTAAATAGGATAATTATTTACTAGTGGTTTTTAATTTCCACATATAAAAATATTAATAATTCTAATTTTTATAGTATGATTATGATGTAAAAAAAAAAAAAATTTAGTATTTTTTTTAGAACCGAATTTAAATAAGTGTTAAGACTTAAGTAAGTTTGTTAACGGTCCGAAAAGTCGGATCGTTACACGTGAGACTAAGTTCAAGAGCCAAGAAATTACCATTGAGTTGCAGCGAACCCAAACACCGTGAAGAAGATCGCCGACGGGAGGACGAGGAAGGCTTCCGTCGATGAAGGCGAGCTTGTTTTTGGCTGTGAGAGCCATCTCCATAGATCGACTCCAAGTGTTGTAATTAGATCCAGTGAGCTGGTGAGAAACCAGATTCAGACCTAGATGATCTCCACTATGAAGAAAATATGGATTGCCTGAATCCTCCATTGCTACGACGGACTGGGCGTTAACCACGGCGCGGTTGCTAGTGTTGGAATTACCACCGCGAGCCATTGAGCAGGAAAATGGGGGACGATCAGATACAGCTAAGAGAAAATCGCTCTGATACCATTTCAGAGATATTTCTAGAATAATGGAGATTTTCTGATTACTTGCTCAACCAACAAAAACAGAACGTATTTATATGAGGCTAGAAACAGACAAAGGGATTTCCCCAATTCTAGCTCTCTGAACAAAAGAAAAACGACAACAAACAAGGAAAGAAACAGTATGTCGTTACAGCACTCAGTTTTGACAAAATAACCAAAACGACCCCTATAATTCTAATAAGTAGAAAAGTTGCTTTGTCTTGTTTCTTTCGGTTCCTCATAATTTACAGCATTTACAGTAAATGGGAAAATATACCATCACCATACATGGCTGCTACACTGGCTTCAAAATAAACCGATTTTCGAAATTTAGGTTCATAAGCTAATCCAAAACATAGCATAGGAACAAAAATCTTTGGAGACTCGATCAACTTCAAATCATGTACATCCTCATCTGCAGCACAAGAAACTCGATCAACTTCAAATCATGTGCATCCTCATCTGCAGCACACGAATCTAATGAGCAAAAGAATAAATAAGTAGAAACTTATGCGTGAATACACACACATATATATATGTTGTATGAGATACTATTAAATAACTTATTATATCATTTTCCCTTGAAGATTAAAATTCTCTTTTTTAAATTCATTCTAATTTCAAAAACACTTGGCTTCTACTTGGAACGTGGGTTTAGATGAAATCTTCAGGTTGCAGTTGGTTAACTTTTCAAAAACTAGTTATAATTTTTATTGACTTTTCAGAAAAAGACAAATTGAAATAAAAGCCTTAGGTTCACACCTGAGAATCAAACGAAGCACAAACTGTAGTACTTATAATATAATGATAGGTTGTACTTATTTGGAACCTGTTT
>CM046383.1:18834878-18852497 GCA_025413485.1 Ficus microcarpa
CGCCGTCTTCGGAACATCTCCTTCCTTGATTCGGAGCTGGTGATATCCCGATCGTAGATCAATCTTCGAAAAGACTGAGGCTCCTTTCAGTTGGTCGAACAATCGTCGATCCTGGGCAACGGATACTTGTTCTTGATGGTGATCTTGTTCAACTCCCGATAGTCGATGCACATTCTTAGAGTGCCGTCCTTCTTCTTAACAAACAACACCGGGGCTCCCCATGGTGAATAGCTTTGTCTGATGAATCCTTTATCTAGGAGCTCATTCAACTGGATTTGTAATTCCTTGAGTTCGGCAGGCGCCATCCTATAAGGTGCCTTGGATACGGGTGCCGATCCTGGAAGTAACTCAATCTCAAAAGAGATTTCTCGTTCTGGTGGCAATCCTGGCAATTCTTCAGGAAAAACGTCACAAATTCCTTGACGATCGTACATCTTCCGGCTTACTTCGTCTCTAGCGTCTTATCCACCATATTGGCTAGAAATCCCGTGCATCCTTCAGCCAATAACTTTCTAGCCTTTAATGCCGAAATAAACATCTTCGGCTGCTTCGGGGTCGATCCTCTAAAGTGAATTCCTTATCCCAACTGGCTTGAACGTAACGGCACGACGCTGGCAGTCGATAACCGCGTTGTACTTTCCAGGAAGTCCATACCCAGGATGACGTCGTAGTCGTATAAATCGATGACGATTAGGTTGACGTACATCTCTCTACCGCATATGATTATTGGAACATGGCGTATCCAATAATCAGACAACAAGATTTCCCCGGAGGGTAATGCAGTACGAAAGGTTCTTCCAATTTTCTCATTATCTCTACCTAGTTTCTTAGCAAACCTAGGTGATGTGAATGAATGCGTAGCTCCAGAATCAATCAACACATAAGCATCTTGTTGGGCAAAAGGAAGCTGACCTGTCACCACCGTGGACGGTCCAGCTTGAGCATCCTCCTTTGTGTAGGCATAGATGCGCCCTTGCGGTTCTGGAGCTTCAGCTCGGCCTTGAGGAACTGCAGGTCCTTCAAGCTTCATCTGTACAGCATGTAACTGACTTCCCTGCCCCGCTGGTAATTCTGTTGGTGTTGGACATTGGCATTGCAATTCTTGGCAAAGTGGCCTTCCTTGCCACACAGTAACAGCGGTTCGTTCCTGCCCGGCAGTCTCCCGGGTGCTTTCTCCACATTTCTGGCAAGGGAGTTCCACTGTTGTCAGGGGCGTTCTTCTTCTGGGGAGGATTCTGTTGCTCCCTTGCCCTCCAGCATTCCATTTTCTTTTCTGCTGGGGTTGCCATACGGCTTGTTGCCGCCGCGTTGGCCAGAAGGTCCTCCTTGACCTTTCTGCTGTGATGGTTGGCCGGGCTTGGTCTGATTTGCCTGGCTAGTGCCCTCTCTTCATTCCTTTCCTTAAAGAACTGGGCCCGATGCGTCTTGTTCTGGCCGACCCAATATTCGGCTCGAACTGCTCGACTGACGCACTCGGCAACAGTGAGCGGTGGTTGAGGGCCACTGCTGATAAGCACGGTTAATTCTGGCCGGAACATTTCATCATCTTCTTCACTTTGTCCTTCTCAGAACTGATGAGTTGAGGGCAGAGACGGGCGAGCTGTTCAAACCTTCTACAGCTTCAGCCACTGACAAATTTCCCTGACGGAAATTGGTGAACTCATCCTGTTGGTTTCCATTACTTCCGTGTTGAAGTACTTCTCACGGAACTCTTCCACGAAGTCTTCCCATGTCATCTGGGTGACGTCCCGTCTAATCTGAACTGTCTCCCACCATAATCGGGCGTCCTTCTTCAGCATGAATGACGCACAGAGGACTCTTTCTCTATCATCGAGTCCGAGGAAGTTCAGAGAAACTTGGAGATCGATGAGCCAGTTGTCGGCTTCGATCGGGTCCGTTGATCCTTCGAATTCTGGCGCCTTCATGCGCCGAAATTCATGGTACAGCTCTGCCGGTGTTCGAGCTCGATGAGCTGGCGGAGCAGCTACCGGCGCCATTGGTGCTTTGGGCCTCAGGGTGTTCCGGAATTACTGGTTCCTCTCGGGAATTCCGGTACCGCGGTTGCTCTCAGGTGCCGGTGGTACCCTGACCTCAGGTGGTCCTTGGTTCTGTTGGGCTATTTGAGCCCTAAGCCCACCTATTTCTCGCTGTTGGGCGAGCATCATCTCTCTCAGCTCGTTCAGTTGGGCTGTGAGATCGACATTTTGGACCGGTGCCGTTCGACGTCTTGGTGGCATGGTTCTGTATAGAAGCAACAAAACAGGCTTCTTATTTTCAAAACTTTCATAAAATCGTATCTTTTATACAGAACCATAATCTTCATTTCATAATCATAGTTTTTAGGAAAATACATAATTTCCTCATCATGGGCATACATTACTTGCTTTACCACCACCGAACTAGGGCACAATCCAACGTCATTCTCACAACCAACCTTTCCATTGCAAAACATCGTTATGCGTTGAATACGAAAATCTAATTCTAAGCGTAAGAAAATAATTTAACTTACTTGGGCTATTGCAGAACGATGCGGAGCGAGACGAGGTAGGCTGGCAGGATACCGCTCTGATACCAACTCTGTGACGCCCCCTTACTACGTAGGGCCGTCACTCCTTATCTTACATTACTTACTTACTTTACTTGAAAATTTGGGGATATATTTTTTTTTTGACTTTCTTAAAACTCCTATCTTTTTTTTTTTTGAAACTTACTTATAAAACATTTGTCTTTAGTAATACTTCATTACTACTCAAGTAAACGATTACTTAAGGTATTTAGTTCCAAATTATCATGAAGCATAATTTGTCTTTATCATACATGCTTATATACAAAAACTTCTTTACATCAAAAGATTTGCGGAAACTATGCGTAGTGGTATCCATACCGCCTTCGTCTGCCGCCACATCGCTCCAACAATGCCCAGCATTAAGCTGCGGGTTTCTTACCTACAGTATGAAATATAACTGAATGAGCTTTCGCCCAGTAAGCACAAACATAATCTCACAAAACATTTAAACATCATAAAAACATTCATCATCATATGCATATGCATGAACCAATTATGTTCCATTTATGCATTTCTTTTTAACATTCTTACTTTCTTATGGGCCCCTTAGTGTACGTACCCTTAAATATAGCGCGCCTCTGAGTACAGTTAGATGGGGTTGCAAGTCCCTAACTGCACCAGGAAACACAAGTGATCACCCTCTTACATCAGCGCGAGGGGAATCCATAACTTGTATATAAAAATCCTCCACCTTGGTGAGGTTGGTACGACACTTTACTTGTGACTTCTTACCATGTTATTTATCTTTAGTGAACATACCATATGATGTCACTACATGATAACATACTTTATATCTCATTAATAACATGGCATGGCATTCTTTTCATTCATGGCAATTGCAAACATGACATTTTCATAAACATGACATTTTGCAAATATAGCACTATTATAATCTTTTACAAAATAGCACTTTTTATCAACATAGCATTTTACGAAAATAGCACCTTTATAAACATGGCATTTCGCAAAAATAGCACTTTTCATAAACATAGCATTTTACGAAAATAGCGCATTTTATAAACATGGCATTTCGCAAAAATAGCACTTTTCATAAAACATGGCATTTCATAGATATAGCACACAACATATTGCAGTATATTTGAAAACCACATACTTGAACATAATTTACTAGTTTTCATACTGCAGGTGAGGTTTGTACTTACCTCTAGTGCCGTGTTCCTTAGAATCGCGTTCCGTAACTCGTCGGCAACGGCAATTTACTTTCCTGATATACCAAAAATATAGGATCAGGATCCTTTCGTAAGGTATTGGTGACCTACCAACACTCATATTTACTTTTGGTTGTATGTCCCCTATACATGTTATCCATCTAGGCCATTTTTATCCCTATTCTTTATTGAACTTGGATAATCCTTATGAGGTTACATTGGGTAACCCTTTTTTTTTGTTAGGGTCTTGTTCTCTTATTGGGCTTTGCTCATATATCCTTGTTATTGGGTTATATCCTTTAACCCATTTAATCTTAGCCCAATATTCATGTGGGTATCCCTTAGGGTTATGTTGGGTAACCCTTAAGGTTAACCTTAATTAACCTTGGGTCAACCTCTTGTCAACCCTTGGGTATGTAACTCGGATCTAATATCCGGTTACCGTTCGTAATCGGCTTGTTCACCAATTTTACCATAAAATTCCTCTTCATTATTTTTGGAAAATCTTGTGCAATTTACTTCCCAAAAATCCTTCATTCTTCTTATAAAAATTCTAACTCCTTTTAGTTAGAAAATTCATTAGCTTAATTTTATTATTTCCTTCAACTTGCAAATGTTTGGTTGAAACCCTTTTTTTTCTTTTCTTTATGGAAAATGTGAATTTCAAACCCGAGCCCTTTAAAATTTATGGTTTTCGAAACAAATCTTTTATAAAATCATTTGGGGTCGGAAACCACCTTTGGAATGGTTTCCGATGCTAAAAAGACCATTTTGGAACACTTCATGATTTTTCTAGAAAAGATTTTCGTGAGATTCATTTGCTAGTTTTCGGACTCTCTGCGCGTCTCTCACAAAACGCGCCCAGTTTAAAAATCGGCTCGGAATCTGAAAAACTTTTCTTCACGAAAGTTGTAGCTAACGAAAAATGCTAGAACTTTCATGTTTTGCACAAAATCTAGTTCGGCCTAGATCAGTACCAGTTTTTATTTGAAAACGGGTTAGTTCTGGAAAACTGTGTGGAGAACGTCCCAGGGTTCAGCCACGGGTTTCGAGCAAAACGAAGGCCTTTGGAGCCTTATTTCGAGATTCTGTCGCGTTGTCCTCTAGGAAAAGTTGTTCCGAACAACTTTCGTGTTTTAACTTTTACCTCATTCGGCCTCTAAGGGCATGATATTTCATTTTCCCGAAACTGCTCAGGTTCGAACCCGAACTGGCAGTGTTGAGGGTTGTGTTCGGTTTACGTCTTGAGCTAGCATGCAATAAGTGGACTGCCTTGGCAGATTTTTGGCCTAGTCTTATGGGACATATAACCTATCTTCTAGCATGAAAAATCCATCATTTTCATGCACAAATTTTTAAAGCAACAAGCATAGAAAAATCAGCCAACCAACCCTAACCTATCAAGCACATACACACCATAAATAGGGCCGAAAATTAAATGGACTTATGTCCTTACAAATCTCTTGACCAACCTTAAAAACACTTAAATAAAGCTTAGATCCAAGGGGTTTAAGAGATTTACCTCAACCCAAGTTAGGGTTTTGAAATCCCAAAATCTTCCTTGGTTCCTTGACTTGCTCTAGCCCTCGGTTTCTTCATGAAGAATGCATCCAAAATTTTATTTTTGTTAGCTCTTTGGCTGCCTCCAAAACCGACCATTTACAAGAGGAAAATCCAAGATCACAAAAAGAAAAATCAAATTTTTCCTCACCTTTTCTCCTCTTGCTTGGTTCGGCTACCTCCTTGAAGAATCACCAAAAAATTTTCTCTCAATCTCCTCCTTGCTTGGCTCACGGGTTTGACACAAAAAAATGAGATCCAAGAGATCTTTTTGTTAGCTTTTTCTTGTCTCAAAACCGTGCATGAACAAGGTTGAAAACCTCCAAAAATTTTCAAGAGTTACTCACCTCTTTTTCCTCTTTCTCTCTTGCTCTTGGTCGGCTTCCTCTTGGTGGATTCACCAAAATTTTCTGCTCACTTTTCTCTCTCAAATCCGTGCACTCCAAATGGGTTCTTCAGAATTTTTCTAGCTCTCAAACTCTCCTATTCTCTTCCTCTCTCTCTCCCACGGTTTTGGCTTCAAAATTTCTGAAGAAAGAGTAGTGGTTTGGCTGCATTGAGAAGAGAAAAAGGTGGGTTTGCTTGCCTTGAATCAAGGCTTTAAGTCTTGTCTTTCTTGTCCAAGCTTTTAGCCAAAATCTAGGGGATTTTGAGGGGTGTTGAATCCGGATTTTTGGGAGAGAAAAGGGGCTGCTAGTGGGGTGGTTGGCAGCTGAAAAAGTGGGGGAGTGGAAGCCATGTGCAAGTGTCCTTGTTTGGTTGAACTTTGGTTAGACATTTAGTCACCAAAACCAAACTAGTTTCCTTTCTTTTCCTTGCTAGTTGGCCGAATTTAAAGGGGGAGTTAGGGCTGCCATTGCATTCCAATTTTTTGGTTAGGGAATGGTGATGTGGTTTCAAAAATACCATCTTCCACTAACTCTTCTAAGGCCTCGTTTGGCCATTTCGGTCTTACACAGCTCCTTTCGCGTTCTACCGTTATTTTCAATATTGTGATGAGCATTCTTATTTTATATTTTGGTCTAAAAATTTATTCCATGTAAATTTAGACCGAAACTCTCTTTCTCCAATTTTTCGGAGACCTTTTTGCCCTTAATTCTTTTTCGGTGTGCTTGATTTTTCTAGGGTGGATTTACGGCTTATAAAACTCCATTTTCGGAGATTCTTTCCATATTCCTTCATCATACTTGTAAAGTCGACGTTGTGATCCGTCCCGGTCAAACTTTGACTTTTTGGTCAACCCTTTGACTTTTTGGTCAACCCTTTGACTTTTGGTCAACCCTTTGACTTTTGTCAAATTTCATCCTTTTTCGTTCTTTTTTCTTTAAAAACTTCATTCTTGACTAGTAAAACATTAATTGAGTCTCAAAATCATTAAATGAGGACTCGAACATCGTTTAGATAAAATTATGAATTTTTCATTATTATTCATAATTTTTCATCTAACACATCATTGATACATAAATTAGACTTTAATTCCTTATGAACAAGGAGATTATAAGTCTTCAAAATTTTGGGTCTTACATTTTATTAATTCATATTATGGGCTTACATATTAAATAACAATTATATTATGAGCTATCTAATTTAATAGGGCTAAATAAGTGATCTATTAATTGGGCTCTAAAAATATTTATTGGGTATGGGCTTTAATGTGTAGAAACCCAATACTAATTAAATTAGGGTTGATGGGAACCTAATTTGAGTTAGTATATAAGGGTCATTATAAGGGTTGTGATCCCCAAGTCATATCATAATATGTAATATTTGCTCTCCTCTTCCTTCCCTATTAAGAAAGAGAATCTATAAAGCACCTAAGGAAACTAAAGAGATTTGACTGTGGAAGACTCCATCCTTCTTTAATTTGTCCTCGTGGATTCATATACACTTCTGAATAATTTTTCTTGATGAATTAATATAAGATCTTGATTTAGTGATAGTTTTCATCAATTAAAGTTTTCCCTAACAAGATATTGACTAATAACATAATTTTAAGGGAAACTTTATAATTGCACATTCAATACCCCAACTCCTACTACAAACAAGCGCCACCTTTTATTTTCAATTAATAATTTAACAAAAGAGAAAAATTTGCAAGAGTACAAATTGAAATTTGGGAGGAAAACGTGACAATTGTCATTATTATTTCGAAAAAAAAATTATAGGACTCATGCCATTAAACTATAATGGATTTAGATTTGTACCCCAGCATATTAGTGTACAGATTCGTGCTCAATTGACCATTCAAATTATTATTTCCTTTGAATTTTGCTTCAACGGATAAAACCCCAAAATTAATTCACATTTCCTGTCTCTTTCTTTGTCATCTTTTCTTCTCCCTGCCCGTCTCGAAATTTCTTTTTTCCAAATGCCAAAACAAAGCCCCCGACAACTTCGTTCCTCACGCACCAATAACAGATCTGAGTTGTGCTGTCGTTGTTGGGATTCCCTCTGTCCCCCACCACCCGAGCAGTGGATTTGGAGTCTTCCCAAACTTGCATGACAGATTCAACTCGTGACTCCTCGTAATAATGGCAACAGTGCACTAACCTTTACAACGTTGGAGTTCAATCATGTTAGAAAAATATGGTAGCGTTGCACAACAAAATTCATTTTTTTTTAAATTTACTAAGAGCTTAACTTGTGATGTCATATACATTAATTATCACTATGATATACATACCGAGCTTATCGCACAATACTTTTAATAGAACAAATGGCTTCAGCCACAAGGCCTTCTTTCCATTCTCTTCTGTCCATGAACTGGTGCGTGTGTGGACTCACATTGTTAGATTTTAAAAGCGACTACATATGAAACTTCTTCCAACTATAACTGGACGAAAAATATTATTTCTATAAAAGGGAGAGCTTAATAATTTTATCTATTGCCACCGACAATTTAAGGGGATATTTGGGGACAGGAAAAGTGTTCTCCAAGAGTTCTTTTTGTCATTTTCTCTAATTTTACTACTATTTTTTCAAATATTTTTAAAAAATTTAAATTTTAAAAATTCATAATTTTATCATTCTAAATCGAAATAATATGATTTTTTTTGTTTCAAATTGTATAGAATTTTAAGAGAAATGAAACAAGATCCGTATTACTAATTTTTTTTTCTCAACACGTTTCAAGTTTTTACACATTTTTACTCAAAATAGTTCATTTTCACTAAACACACATTTCTAAAACTCAAAGCATCTCCCATTTTTAAAACACCGTCTCCAAATGATACACCAAATGGGCCCAAAAATGATAAAGAGCATTTAAGTTTCCGTTCATAAAGTAGGTTGAGTTGTTTCAGTTGGTAGCTATTTTTGGATTTTTTTTTTTTTGAAATCTATTAACACCCCTCCGTCTTCTCTTTCCACCATCGTATTTAATACATTTTATTGTTATTAAATTACATATGAGTAAAATTACTTTTAAGGATAGAAGTATTCTTAAAGATACTATGCACACTCCACTCTTGTAATTAAAAAATAAAAATATATACTTTTCAATACAATAAATATTAATCTTTTAAAGCAATTTTGTAAAGAAATATATAAAGTTTGCGTTGTGATGCAAAGGAATTTAACAAAAATTAATTTCTCTAAAATACATGATTATCATTTTCTTTCCATAATTTTTCTTTTTCTTTTTAAATAAAGATGGTGATGTAAAATACGAGGAAATTTGACATAAATTATGTTTGCAGAAAAATATTTTTTTAATAGCAATATATTGAAACAAGTGATTTAAAACAACTCAGAACAAAGAAAACAAAGGAGAAGATTTAAAATCAAAGTTTGGTTTGAAAAGAATATTTTTACTATAAAAAAATGACTTTAAGGGAAAAAAAAAAGGTTAAATCACATAAAAAAAAGAAATTATATACCGATATAAAAGAGAAAACTATGTGCATGTACATATAACTCTATTAATTCTCAAAACAAAATAACAAAATTATGAATAAATCTTATGACGTTGGTTAATTAAAATGAAAACCTAATACCGTGGAAAACAATAAAATTGAAAAAAAAAAAACTTTTGATTAAAAAAAAAAGAAGAAGAAGGAAAGGTTAATTGTTGATTGGTGGGTAAAAAAAGGATTAAAAATACAAATTAGTTATAGGTACTTTTTTGAAAAAAAAAATAGAAGGGTATATAGTAAATAATAATTATAATTTCTTTGTCAATAGACTTTTCTTTCTCTCTCTCTTCCCACCAGTAAAAATCACCCACTCCGGGTAAATTGTCATGTGAAAAAATGTATCATAGATAAGATTTCTTAAAAAGTTTTCCACTTTATTTAAAATAACATAATAGGAGTAATTATTTCGTTTATATATCTTGTGAGCGGAAATTATAGTATGAAACATATTTCATAAGTGTTAATAAAATATATAGTAGGTTTTTTTTTTTTGAAAGATGATAAATGATAACATATTAAAAAATTATGGGTGTTTGTGTTTAAGTGAGAAGCCTAGGAAGGATCTCTACTTTGTGACCACGAAAAGGAATAAAGCAAATTACAAAAAACTTTACCTTTAAAGAAGAGAAGGAAGCAAAGAACAAACATTAAGGGGGTGTTTGGTGGAGTAGTTTGAGTTGAGATTTTTAATTTTCAATAGTAAATTTTTTTGAATTTTCAGAAAAGACAAAAAAATTTTTGGGAAAAGACAAAAACTTTTTGGAAAAAAGACAAAAAAAATTTTAAGATAAGATGAGATGAATCAAATCACCAAACGCCCCCTAATATACGAAACTGTGTGGGCAAGCCAATTATATTCCATGTTTTCCTCTACCTAGTGACTTTGGATCCTCATAGTTCTCCATAAAAGCAAGGTGAAGAGAATAGTAGTAATATCACACCTAATCATTTTCATCTGTTTCTTTCAAATCCCACACTGTTCCCTTTGTCCTCTAAACTCAAAACCCCCGTTTCTCCTTTCGTCCGTTGACTCGTTGATCCGGTCGGTTCCCGACGATGGCTGACGCACTGCTTTCAGCATTCTTGGACCCGCTGGTCTCTGCCATTAGCAAGATGGCCGTGCACGAGGTGGAACTGTTTACGGGAGTTGATGACGCAATTGAGAACCTGAAAAAGAATCTCGGAGCCATTAAGGCGGTGCTTAAGGATGCAGAGAGGAGGCAATGGCAAGATGATGCTGTGAAGCTGTGGATGGATGAGCTCAACGACATATCCTGCGACATGGACGACGTCTTGGAGGAGTGGGGCACCGCCGTTCTCAAGACGGAAATTGAGAAGGAAGAGAGAAAGAATGCTGATCATGAAAATGCTTCCTTTGTTAGGAAGATTAAGGTACGCTTCTCCGCCCTGTGTCGCTGCTTTCAGTCTGGGCCTCTTTGTCGTATGCATCGTAGTCTTGACATTGCTCACAAGATAGAAAAGCTAAATGGGAGGCTAGATATCATTACAAGTAGAAAGGATACGTTCGGTTTTAGCTTGACTACAGCTAGAACTGATGAACCTATACGATCTGCTGTTACTACCTCTATAATTGATGTGTCTAAAGTGTTTGGTCAAGATACGTATAAAAAAGATCTGATAGACCGATTGTTGTGTGGGGTAGCGAAGAAGGTGGAGAACTCCGCATCATCCCCGTTGTGGGGATGGGAGGAATCGGAAAGACCACCCTTGCCAAAATGGCGTACAATGACGATCGAGTCAAAAGCCATTTTGGTAAGAGAATTTGGATATGTGTTTCAGACCCATTTGACATGGTCATGATTGCTGGTGCAATCATTGAACAACTCACTGGTGAAGCTCCGCGCGTTTCTGGGCTGGAAGCTTTGATGCAGAAATTAGTTGAGTCTATTAAGGACGCAAAGTTCCTACTTGTTCTAGACGATGTCTGGACTGATGAATATCAGCAATGGGAGCAGCTGGAAAAACCGCTTCTATGTGGTGCTATAGGGAGTAGAGTTGTAGTAACCACACGGAAGGTTGAAGTTGCGAGAATGATGGGAGTGAGTGAGCACATGATGATTCGCGTGAAGGAGTTGTCTGAAACGGATTGTTGGTCGCTATTTAGTGAAATAGCTTTTGCGGGGAGGACAAAAGAAGATCAACTGGAGCAAATTGGACGGGAAATTGCACTTAAGTGCGATGGCTTGCCTCTTGCGGCGAAAACCTTAGGGAGCCTCTTACGAATTAAGAGGACGAGAAAAGAGTGGTCAGATGTGTTGCAAAGTGAAATATGGAGGTTAGAAAAGGTTATAGAGAACCTTTTCTATCCTTTGTTGCTAAGTTATTTTGATTTGTCTCCCGTCGAGAAGCGTTGCTTTTCACATTGCGCGTTGTTTCCAAAAGATCACGAGATAGATCGAGATGATCTGATTTACTTGTGGATGGCGCAAGGGCTTTTTAGTTTGCAGAAAAATGTGGAGGAGGAAGCTGTTTTAGCGGAAAGATGTTTCGAGAACTTAGCAATGCGGTCATTTTTTCAAGATTTTGATTATCCTTGGGAAGGGTATATTCAGACATGCAAGATGCATGACATAGTGCATGATTTTGCACGATTTGTCACGTCAAACGAATGTGCCACTTTAGTACCCGTTTGGTACATTAGTTCATTTCCGTTCAAACCAAAATTTTTTTTGTCTTTTCCCAAAAAGTTTTTGTCTTTTTCCCAAAAAGTTTTTGTCTTTTCTGAAAATTCAAAAAAATTTACTATTACAACTAAAATATTTTAACTCAAACTAGCAAACCAAACAGGCCCTTAGTAATAGATAATATTCAGGAAAAGGAAAAGGATGACCTTAGTGCTAGGCATTTAACCATTTTAAATCCATCCTATGATGGCCCTGCCACTCCACTCTCAATTTCAAACAAGAAGAATTTGCAGAGCCTTATGTTTGTGGGTCATGATATTGTCGACAATGGTGTAGTTGATTGTTGTTTATCTTTTACATATCTTCGGACGTTGATTCTGAGAATTCGTTCGGAAAAAAGCATCCCAGAGAGTATTGGTGATCTGCTACATTTGAGGTATCTTAAGTTATCGAGGTCTCAAACTGATGCTAACGATTTTAGGGAGTTGCCCAAAACGTTAGTTAATCTGTGTAATCTGCAAACCTTGATCCTTGAAAATTTTTTGGTACCTAAGGAGGCCGCGAAACTAATTAATCTAAGAAACCTGAATTTTTCTAATGATTTGGATCTTGATGATGATTTTGAGAGGTTGCCGAAAGGAGTTGGTAGAATCAGAAATTTGCAAATGCTGATCGCAAAGTTATGTTCGTCGGCTGAGAACAATGTCAACGAAAAGTTTCAGCTACAAGATTTGCGTAGCTTAAACTATCTTCGTAGGCTTCTTCTTCAGGGTGTGGGTACTGATCAGGGGCATGTTGGAGGGGCCACACAAGCACGACTATATCAAAAATCATATCTTACCATGTTGGGTCTTTTGTTTGGTGAAGATGATCACACAACAAGGGATTATGAAACCCATCAGGCTGTCCTCGAAGCTTTTCAGCCACCTCCAAACCTCGAAGTTTTGTTAATTAAACAATACAGCGGTGCTGCTATTCCCCCAGTTGGTTGAACTTAAAACATTTGAAATTCTTACGTTTGGTGTCTTGCTTAAACTGTGAAACTCTGCCTCCATTAGGAAATCTCCAATCACTTGAGATTCTCCAAATAGAAGATTTTGGAAAGGTAAAGAAGGTGGGACCTGAATTTCTGGGAATATTGGAAGAAGATTGCAACAGTATTATGGGCCAACAAGCTACAATTACTCTATTCCCAAAACTCAAAGAACTCTCCTTTGTCTGCATGAAGTCGTGGTGTGAATGGGTTGGCATACCTGGGTGGAACAAGGAGAGTACCAATATCAGAATAATGCCGTGCCTAGTATCCCTGGAAATTAAGCATTGCGATCAACTGCAAGCACTGCCTGAGTTTCTCGAGACGGCACCATTGAAGGAAATGGATGTGTCAGGGTCACCGCTTCTCGTTGAGGAGATAGAAAACAATTGGGACAAGCACAAGTTTCGGCATGTCCCAATCATCAGACTTGAAAGAGAACAACCGCTGGAAGTTATCATCTTGGGTGGAAAAAGGAGAGTATCACTATCAGAATAATGCCGTGCCTAGAATACCTGGAAATTGAGAATTGCGATCAACTGCAAGCACTGCCCGAGTTTCTCGAGACGGCACCATTGAAGGAATTGGATGTGTCAGGGTCACCGCTTCTCGTTGAGGAGATAGGAAACAATTGTGCCAAGACCAAGTTTCGGCATGTCCCAATCATCAGCCTTGAAAGAAAACAACCGCTGGAAGTTATCATCTTCAGGTAACTACTGTAACACCTTTTTTTTTTTAATAAATTTTCCTCCCAGGTTTTCTGTTCTCATCAATCGCATTGTACGGTCCGGCAGAGCAAAAATTTTACATTAAGCGAATTCTATGTAATTATATTTGCCACTTTTAACTTATTTTCAACTTGTTCTTTAATTCATTTTTCGGATTCAAATGGCTTTTTCAGGGCACGACCGAAACAATAGAGCTTTCTCATATACTGTCATGCTTTTGGATTGCCTAGTTCAAGAAATCAATTCCCATTGTTCAAGTAGATTATTAGACATTCAGTACGTTGTGTTGTCATCAGAAGCGAGTAAGTTTCTTATTGAAAGTATGTTTTCTTCCTCTTTTTCATGTCATCCCCCGGCTTTGTATCTAGTTCTCTCATTTTGTTTCCTAGCCAATACTCGAAGAAAATTTACTGATCAAATTGATTGCTTTCAAATTAACAGTCAAGCACAATTCTAGAAAATATTTATATTTTTTCTTTTTCCGTTTTTATTTTTAATGTTTGAATCACCAAAAAAGTTTTGGTACTTGGCAGAAAATTAATTTACAAAATAATTGTGTTCAAGAGTTAAACCATTCGAAGTCTGACAATGAAAAAGCCTATTTTGCAGAAGAGCAAGCGCTGAAGGCAAATATTGAAGTTCAGTTTATTAGAAAGTCAAAGAGCTCGCTTGGAATGTACGTTTGTATCGGTAGAACTTGTGTAAAAATGAGGTAAGAATATTATATAGAAGCTTCTTATTTTTTCTGTTTGAGCATATTTTTTATTCTAGCGAACAATTTAAGGTTCATAAAAAGACGTTTAACATGTTAAACAATCTCGTGATGCAGAACTCCCTTCATGAGCATCACTTTTATGTGCAAAATTCTTATTGTTGGTTAGTCACGATTTTCTTGAATTTTCTCTTTCAAAATCTATTTTTATACACATTATATTCTGCATATGTTTGTTTTTGTCCTACATTCGTCGACATATTCATGACTAGTCTTAATCAATTTGCAGTTAACTCGATGCGTTGGGACAAGTAAGAAGATGAGTTTACCAGGGGACTATAAGGTAAAGAGTTATTTTTCCTTCTGTAATTTTTTTTCCCTCACAATGTGCCTGCAAAGATTTTCTAGTTCTGTGGTTCATCAAACATTTCTTGCTCTCTAGGTTTGCGAAAGATCTACCAAAGTCAGATGTGACGTCATACAGGTTACTCCTTTTTTTTTTGTGGCCAATAGGAGCATTTGAATATTATCTTTAGACTAAGCCAAATCCAAAAATTTTTTTCAAAAGGAGATATTGAAGGAGAAAATATCATGACGCGTAATTAGAAGTTGTCCTGTCATAAACTGTTTTATGATATTCAGACTGATCTATGGGAAATATACTTCTCCAGCATTTTGGACAGAGGCACCTAGCAATGATGGGAGATCAGTCAGCTTAATTTTAACAGATTCGACATCGAGCGGGAGATCAACTTTAAGGCATGGTTTTCTTGGTAATTGCTTCCATTTATCAAATATTCTTGAATTCTGTTTGATTATATATGGAAACTTGATCACTACATCTTTCTTAATTTGTTTACGTCTATTCAATCTTACTCGTTCGTTAAGTAAGCGATCTATCAAATTAATGCCTCTCTGTCAAAGTGATCAAAGTTTTTCCCGAACTTCCTCTGAATTAGCTCATGTGGAAGTTAGTCATATCTCCGATTAAAAGTTAAGGGCTAACCTATTGCAATATTGTGCTTCTTTCATTAGTTTCCTTCAAGCTATTAATATTAGTCTATAAACTGTATAGGATCCCAAAATCTAGCTTTGTCCACACTTGGCTTGGAAAAATGAAGATTTTACAAAGTTACAGGAGCAGAGTTTGATTCGTAGGTGCCAGTGTGAAATTTGCAAAACTGAAAAAAAGAGGTAGGAAGAAAATTTTCAATAATAAAATTTTATTATTACTTTACCACAAACGATTCAATCTTTGAACTCATATGATGCAGTAGTTGCGGAGCTTGAAGAGGATTGGTGCAATATTTCTTGCATGAGCATAGTCCCAAGAACTTATCAGAAACAACCCGAGCGGATACCAACTTTTATCCTAATATCAGTTGATGATTTGTCGAAGCGGAGGAGGACGGAAATTTTTCACCATGTTATTGTTCTAGGTTGGTGGTCGAAATATTTTTTCAATTCTCTATTTGGAATTCCAGTTTTATCAACATGGTTTTTAATTATGCTTGCTCTTGTCACAGGTTTGCCTCTGTTTTCAGTTGGCTGGACTGTAAGACCAAATTCCAAGGGAATTGCCTATTTTTCGGGGAAGTTGCCTAAAGCATTGGATGCTCGGAATGGTTCTGAAGGAGACCAAGTGTACGGTTTTCCAATTCAGACAGATGAACTTTGTTGTTTATCCGAGATTGTAGTTTATCTTGGTGATTGTGAGTCTCTAGTTATATCTAGAGAAACTTTGTAAGCTCATTATTATAGACGTAGTGGAAGTTGATATCGGACTACGGTCCCGTGGTTTTTCCCTTCGCATTGGAGGGTTTTCCACGTAAAAAATTGGTGTCTATTGCATGGTTGATTACTTTGATTTTCTTGTTGCGTTGATTGATTTATTTGCTTTGTTGAAACTTGTTTCGAAGCGCCATTTTGTCACACAAAGAGGGAACGGTTTAATTATAATTTTCCCAACAAGAGCCACTCTAGCATGATCTGGTTTCTGGAGCAAGTCCATGAACGGTAGATAGTGGCCAGGCTAAGTGTTGAGAATTAGTTCACGGCCTAATTCACGATAATATTGAGAGCAAATAAATGGAAGACAATAAAATATACAAAAACCCCAATAATTTTTATACAAGTTCGTCTAATTGATGACTACTTCCTGTGATGAAGTTGTTACAAGAGATTCATTCACACACTCCTGAAGATTGTGTTTATCTCTCTCACACCCTTTGGGCTTCTTCGCCCTCTTCAATGAATCAAACGCCAATAATGATGCCCCCTTTTACAAAGAAAATCTAAAGCATCTGAAAATATGTGTGAAATCTCTAAAATACCCAAAGTTACAAGGTCGATTTGTATGCTGACTCTGCATAAGGCGTTTTTTCGTAAGGCATTAATTAGGCTCCATAGCTTAACACTAACACCCATTGCACGTTCTCTTTAAATAGGAGATAACACATTGTAAAAGGGATCAAGGATTTATGACCTGTTCCCTTGCTATTTAGATATTTACATTTAGATTCTTATCTTAAAACACTAGTATTATTTTCATCAGACTAGTGAAGGACTCGGACACAATGGACATTGCTCATTTTAGGATGAACCACTATAAATTTCAGTGTGATTATTTGCTTTTAATATCTCTTATTTGATTATTTCTGTTTATGTTACCATTTAACTTAATAACTGAAGATTATTGATGATCAACGGCCCTATCTTTTAAACATTATGACTTGCTTTACTATTCTGATTTTCTTTTGACCTTAGATCTCCACGTCTACAATGTGCCGATGGATGAAAAAGCTCTGAATATGAATTTTAATAAAATTAGAAGTAGAAAAGGAGAGATTGCTAACTCCAAGCCACAAGCTTTGGGACCAACTCGAAAATCATCCACCTTATTTATTTTTTCTGAATAAAGCTCTAGTGGTGGTCCATTTATCGTCCCAATTTCAGTCCTACAAGCGAGATTTAATTCCCTAGGTATAGCAAGAAAGAGATGGACCTTTAACCCAGCTTCTTTTGGTTATCAACCCAGGTCCTAGCTAGAAAATCATCTGCCTTATTGCTATTTAGAATTTAGTAATAAAGAATAGCTCATTTGCGATTGAGAAGAGTTGTTTCCGTACTTATGCCCTACTTCATATTATATAAGTGGAATATAAGTGGCATTTCGTGACTTTTATTTTTCAATTTTTGATTGAGTGCTACGTTTCATGTGTGGCATACATTTCGAAGACTTGGTTTCTTTGATCTCTTCGACACTGTTCTTCTCATGTATTATCGAAAACTA
>CM046383.1:18852597-18881597 GCA_025413485.1 Ficus microcarpa
GCCTGTGGAACTTCCGGTACCGCCCAAGATTCCCTCCTCACATGAACACGAGGATCTCCTATGCGGATGTGGTGCATCCTGACGAATTAGATGAGGAATTCGACACTTTCCCGACATCCCGAGGCTCTGATTTAGTCCGGATGAGGTATGACCGGTTAAGAAGCGTTGCAGGAAGGATTCAAACCGTGGTCGGCGACATAGCCTCTCAAGGAGAGCGGGTTCAGGCGCTACTCAGCTGGAGGGACTCACGCGCCACAATGATATTCATAATGTTCTGCCTCGTCACCGCTGTCGTGCTGTACGTCACGCCATTCCAGGTTCTGGCTCTCATCACTGGGTTTTACGTCATGAGGCACCCGAGGTTTAGGCGGAAGATGCCGTCAGTGCCGCTTAATTTCTTCCGCCGGCTTCCTGCGAGAACAGATAGCATGTTGTAGATGGTGAAATTGCTCTGTTTTTTTTTAGGTCCTGCCAATGTTTTTTGAACTGGGGGTTTGTTTGGCAGTGCATTTGTGAAATCTATGCTGTATCTGCTGCTGTTTTTGGTGTTTATTATGTTTAAATTATGGAAAGAAGTTGATAAAGTGCAATGTAATTGTAGTAGTTTTGTTCCATAATTTTGTCTTGATAATCTTGTTTTAGGGGCTGGGACCGGATTATAATGTTGGTAATTTTATTCTTCTAAAACAATTAAGAAGTATGTCAAATATATCCAATGTTTTTTTTTTTTTTTTCAATGCACTTGTGATAACCACAAGTGCTGCATGTAGCATTTATATTATTTAATATTTTTTAACAAAGTTTACTAATATCCTCACTCATGCTTTTGAAAGTGTTGCTAGCATTTTTTCATTAAAAATTTAATTGAGGGAGTGGATTCATAAACTTTTTCAAAATTTGAGACAACGAATGTTAGAAATTAATGTTTGGGGGACATTTTGTGACAATGTTTCAAATTTAAGAGAAAAAATAAAATTTATCCCTTTTTCTCATTGTTACATCTCTTTCCCACATATAATATCACTTTAATCATTGACCTTCTTGATGTAATCTTTGGTAATAATACATCTATGTTCATTTGTTTCAGGTCTGTTGAAATCCTACGTATATGGAGGTAGTCGCTTGCATTGTTTTTGTAAAGCTTACATGGTTTAGAACTATGAACCTATTTATATACTTAGAAACCGTCCAACAGGTGCATTTCATGGAATTATTTTAGAAAAAACAAATTTTATGCCAAACAATTTACGTAGTTACTAGACATGTCATTTAAATACTGAAAAAATGCAAAATATTTTATGCAAGCCTCTGGCATAAATCTTTAAATACTTTTAAATGTGTCAATAACCAAAGTGTTTATTCACCACCCATGTGGGACTTAAAATGCCATAAAACAAAAGTAATACGAGTTAATTTGAACAAATGTATGTATATCTTGTTTATTAGTCATGGGGGCGGGATTATTATTTCTATTATTTTTTGCTCGGGGGAGGCTAATACAGATATGCAGAACACACCAATCAAGGTTGGCTATACAATTTCACTACTCGATCCAGCATAATTTTACCAGTTCCAAAGTATTGATTTCTGAATGTTTGAACTA
Organism: Ficus microcarpa; assembly: GCA_025413485.1. Lineage (NCBI taxonomy): Eukaryota > Viridiplantae > Streptophyta > Magnoliopsida > Rosales > Moraceae > Ficus > Ficus microcarpa. The sequence continues at coordinate 18,854,201 of CM046383.1, forward strand.
CTTTCTAACCTTCCCTTCTGGGTGCTAAAGTATAAGGGATTTATAAGATTGTGACGAAAAATTTTGTTTTCCACGCCAAGAGAGATTAAATCAGAAGGACCAACAAACACTAGAACAAATTTATCTATCAATAAAAGAACATAAAATAAAACACTTGAACAAATTTGAGCATTCTTAAGCACATTTAATTATTTAAAGTTAGGGCCGGCAATTTCGGACACGACACGGTGACACGACACGAGAACGACACGTAATAAATGGGTTTGGACCGCACGATTAATAATTGGGTCGAAATTGGGTCGACACGTTTAACACGAAAATAAATGGGTCGAAAATGGGCTGACACAATTAACACGTTTAACACATTTATGTTAGAATTTTTAAATTATTCGTTAGAATTTTCAAATTATTCGGACATGACACGGTGACACGACACGAGAACGACACGTAATAAATGGGTTTGGACCGCACGATTAATAATTGGGTCGAAATTGGGTAGACACGTTTAACACGAAGATAAATGGGTCGGAAATAGGCTGACACGATTGACATGTTTAACACGAATTGCCAGGCCTATTTAAAGTAATTAGTCCAAATAATCCCTAATCTCTTTTAAAAGTGATGGTTTAATCCCAATTTTTTTTTTTTTTGGGCCAAGATGACCCAAACTCTTATTTTTTGGTCGTGGTAGTCCTTTTCGTCTAAAACCGTTTAATTTCTAACGGAATATTGCATACACAATGTATGTGATCAAATCTTAAAGGGTATTTTTATAATTTAATAATAATTAAATTAATAAAAAAAATATTAAATATTTAAATTTCTATCTTTCTTTATCTCAGATGCTAGGAACAAAAGCCGAAACCTAAAGTTGAAACCTAGATCTAAAAAACCCAAGAACAAAAGCCGAAACCAAGATCCAAAAAACCCAGAGAATAGACCTTGGCGAGGCGGCGTCGGGCGCTGGGGGCTTCAATTCGGTGACAGTGGGGGAAGGAGGGAGGGAGAGAGAGAGAGAGGAGAGATCTGGGTTTGAGTTCGTTTTGGGGGGATCTGGGTTTTGAACCCATTTGGTGTGTTATGGTGCTTGTGTTTGTCAGCGGTAGCGGTTTGTTCAGGGCTAGGGCTGGGGCTGATTTTTGAACCCATTCGGTGGGGGTATGTTCATTGACGATTGTGGCAGGGGGGGGGGGCTCGGCGATGGTGAAGGAAGGGGGGCTCGAGCTGGGTTTTGAGTTCAGTGGGAGGGGGGGCTGGGGCTAGGGTTGGGGTTGGGTTTTGAGTTCGATTGATGAGGGTTGGGGCTAAGCTCGGCGATGGAGAAGGAGCGCGAGGGGGGGCGGGGGAGGGTGGCTCGGGCTTGGCGACGGTGACCGGGGAGGGGGGGGGGGGAGGGCGGCTAGGGCTCGGGTTGGGGCTGTGGTTGGGTTTTTTTCCTTTTTGTTTTGTTTTGTTTTTTGTGGTTTGAAGAAAAAACGAAGAATGGAAAAAATGAAGGAAAAGGTAAATGAGTAAGAAAATAAAAAATCAAGGGTATTTTAATATTTTTACTACAAAAAATTATAATTTATGTAAGATTTCATTAGAAATTTAATAATTTTAAATGAAAAGGATTATAATAGTAAAAAAAATAAGAGTTTAGGTTCATCTCGGACAAAAAATAAAAAGAATAGGGACCAAATCGTCACCTTTAAAAGAGTTTAGGGACTATTTGGATTAATTAATTAATTATTTATTTATTTTTTGACACGTAATTACATCACCCTCGAACTTATCGAAATTAACCCTTAACGGCCCGTTTGTTGAATGAGTTTGAGTTGGAATTTTTAAGTTTGAATCGTAATTTTTGTTAATTTTTTAGAAAACACAAAAAACTTTTTCAGAAAAGACGAAAAACTTTTTCCAAAAAAAAAAATAAAAATTTAAGTTTAAACCTTAAGTTTAAATTTATGTCCCAAACGGGACCTAAGTCATTCTTCCTTGACCAATTGGACTAGCTCTAATGGCTTTTTTAAGCATGTTTAATTGTGTTGCAGTTAAGTGGCCAATGTGCAAAAGATGCTTTAACTTGTTCTCTCATCTCAGTATTGATAGTTTTACTACAGGATTTTGTGGGGGTGTTTGATGAATGAGTTTAGTTTAAGATTTTTAAGTTTCAATAGTAATTTTTTATAAAAGACAAAAAACTTTTTTAGAAAAGATAAAAAAATTTTTCAGAAAAAGACAAAAATATTAATGAGAAAAGTATAATTTAATTTAAAATGGATTTGAAACCGAACAAACCATGTATTTCTATTTTGCATTTGTCAGTGAACTTTATGCTTGGATGATTTTTTTTTTTTAATCTTTTTTTCCATTGACTGATCATGGATAAGAAAATACTAGTACATGCACCAAATTTTTGGTCAAGCTCAAGCTTTGGTTGTCCTGTGACATTCGGAGTGAAAATGACCCGCCAACTTGGATCACTAACCCTATAATAGTCAAAAGGCCTGGCCCTTGAATTAAAAAGCCCACGGAGCATGATTTATAGAAGAATGATGTCAGGACACTAATTTTAATCTGAACTTTTTAAATATAACTAATATATAATATTTTTATTAGAAGATATAATCAATTGATACAATAATACTATAAACATTTACTATTAAAAAAATGACAACTTATATATCATAGAGGTTAGTATTTAAAAGTTAAGATTAAAGTTAGTTTCTAAATTTTTTTATTTTTTTTATAGAATAATCACAAAATAATGGACAAAAATGCCACCCTTTGAAAACTTCTTTCCTAAATTGCCACTATAGTGGACATTTTAGCTTCTTTACCACTCAAGGGTATTGGTCAAATATCAACTTAATCTATTTTAGCCAAGTACCCCCTACTGATTAGGAACCAAAAATATATATATATATATATATATATATATCAAGATACCAATAAATTCTGCCATATATTATCATAACCAAAAAGATGTTGGGATCTATAGGTGCCATAAGGATAGAAAATCAATATTAGAGATTTTCTATAAATATGACATTTTGATATTAATAAGAGGAAGTTATTCATGTTTAATAAGTTGTGTCCTGTTTACTTTCATTTATTGATTGTATGATTATTTTGAGCAAACATAAAATACTCCTAGGCTGTTGGTAATATATCGAATTACCATATGTATACGGGGTATGCATAGAAGACGTGGTAATTTGATAACAGTCTAAATAAATAGTCCGCAATCAACGGAATAAGATTTGGGGATCTTATTCATGATAAGATTGTAAAGGTTGTCTACTTCCTTGGAGGAATGGTTTGTCTTGACCATCGGATAGGTTCCGAGTAGAAACTTTAATGTATACCAGTATTGAGGTATGACATTGGATTGGACCTAAAGTGTTAATTGATTCGGTTTAATAATTCCGTTTATAAGAATCAATGATACTTTGATTATCATCCTGCATTAATCTTAATCCTGAAATGATTACTTGAGTTCGCATCCATGACTTATGTACTTTGATGCACTAAAGGTGAGACACTGTTAATTCATGGTTAACATACTTGTTTTTGGGTGCATGACTTATGGATGGAGAAATCAAGATTCATAGATACGGAATCCATAGCTATCTTAACGATAGTAAATGTTATCTACTTAAAGGTATTATTCGGAGATTGAAAGATAGTATAACAAGATCTTGGTCATCAGTTTACTTTGTGTTCTCTGATGGTTTACCAATTGTATGGTTTTACAATTGGTGGTTCTTTCAATGGAGAATAATGGAACTTTTAGTCAAAATGATTGAAAAGGTAAAACGGAAAAAGTCCTTAATTCAATCATTGATAACAGATGGGGATTAAGCAAGGGATGAACAAATCATGGAAGAAGCACTACATGAGAGAGCTTTCATAATACGGTATGTAAACAGGAGTTCAGCTTTAAAATTTTAGTGGAATAGTTTTGAAGTTGATGATTGATGGATAATTAATCTGGGATTAATTTTTCACAATTATAGGAGCCTCTTTACATATTTCCATCAGGTCCCTCTATTAGCTCATATAGTTCCACGAAGCGTCTCGGGATTTGTTCCTAATGAGATCGGTAAATTGTAAATGGAATTTTGTAATGTCTATTAAGACATGGTACTCTCTAACATGCAATCCAAAAAGGATTGGACATGTGAAATTTGTAGACAAATGATTTCTCAACATGTGATTGGTTAATTTGAATTTTGAAAATAAGATTGTGTTTGAATTTTGGAAAACAAAATTTTTCTCTCCTAATTAAAATAGGTGCACGTTTTTAATTGTATGGAGGGAAGAAAATTTTGTTTTAAAATTATTTAAATATATTCCTAACATTAAATTATTAATTGGTTTAAATAATAGAGATTATTTCATGGATTTTTCTTTCCTAATTAAAGAGGTGCATGGTTTTTGTGAGGAAAGAAAATTTGAAATATTTCATTGATTTAAATTAATTAATATAGATAATGTTTATGGAAAATATTTATTCAAATATGTGAATCCTATTTAAATTCGAAAAGGTTTAAAAGAAATTTGAATCAAGATAGGACTAGGATCTTTTAACTAGTCTAGATTCTTGATTTAAAATTTGAACAACCAATCATGATCTATCTTACTTGTGGCTGAATTTTTAGTTGAGATTTCCTCTTGAAAAATTGTTTTTAGGTTCAATGAATCTAGCCCTAAAGTTGTATGATATTTTGGTTCAAGATTTATCCGGAAAATAATTATTAATTATTTTTCAAGTAGGAGATAAATTTTGAAAAGGATTAGAATACTATATAAAGGCTAGGAGTTCTTGAAAAACCAATTTTTGATATTTTTTAAAGGAAAAAACGTTTTTGGAAGAATAAAAATTTATTTTAGGTTTCTTCCACATCAAAAATTCGGCTTTCTTGTGAGAGAAAAAAAAAAAGAAAATTCCATTGAATCAAAACTGCGAGGAAGATTAAACCGTGTGATAATTTTTCATAGGAGGTTAACCGGTTCTTGTTTTGTAGTTTTGAAGAAAGAAGTTGGATCAAATTCTCAACGAGGATCATCGGAATTGAGAAGGAGGGATCTAGACTTCAGAAAGTATTACTGGTCGCTTGGATTCATAGAACGTGTGCCCACACACACTCTGAGACGTGGAACTCGAGAATAGTAGAGAAGACACGTTGGTCAAACGCTCTAGAAATTCTGGAATCCAAGAGATAAGGTACGTTTGATCATGAATTTAATTTATTGTTATATGCATCATGAGCTTCTTTTCTGAAAACGGCATAAAATTTTTAAAACTTCCGCTGCACCGTAACTCCAATACCGGATCCGATTTTTCCAACAATTGGTATCAGAGACAACTCATGATCATGCATATAACATAAATTATTTGATCAAATAAATCTCTCTCTATGCATTAATGAAATATTTTAGAGAGTTGGCACTCTAGGTTTTATTTTGAGTATGTTAAATATATTATGAATGGATGTATGGATGAATGAATGTTTTATATTATTTTGATAATATATGATGCTTGTTCAATTTTGCCGGTCATGATTCCATAGAGGTTAGAATTTGTATCTAGGTTTTTCAAATGTAATAGATGCGGTCTATTATCACCGCTAGGTCGTTCTTTCAATTCCTAGAATTTTTGTAAGCCGGAAATGGCATAGGAATTTTTTTGTAAAATTCGGGCTACAATGGATTCAAGGAGATTGAAGATGAACGAAGGTATGGAAATTTTCAAAGGATGTGATTTTTTTTGATTTTTGGAATTCTTTTTAATTAAAAAACGTTTTTTTGTATAAAAAAAAATCACAAGAATCTTTTGAAAATTTAATTTTCCAATGATATGTGATCTTGATAATTTGGAAATCAAAATTGAAAATTTAAATTTAAATTTAATGGATATTATTATGAATTTTAAAATTTTGTGATTTAAATTTAAAATTTGGAAATTTCAAATTTTAAATTTTAAATTTTGAAATTTAATTAACCGGAATTTTTAATTTAAATTTTGATATTTTGTAATTTTGATTAAAATTAAAAATCACATATAATCTTTTTTGAAATTTAAATTTAATTTTAAATTTAAAAAGATGTGACATTGGAGAAGGAAGACACATTGAAGAAGAATACAATGCATGGATCTACAAATGAAGGCCGATATATGTTTCGGTTAATTTTTATAAATTTTGCAATTTTCTTTTCTCTAGGATGGAATCATGATCCACGGCTATTTACATATTTTGCAAACCATGGATGATGACTTGCTAGATGAATATGTTATACTATTTCATGATATATTGATAACATGCCATATAGACTAGGGAGTGCCACTCAATAAATATTGTTTATGCATGAAAAACAAAAACCCTAATTTAAAAGATTGAGTGGGAGAAGGTTTTACACACTAAGACCTACGGCCTCCATCGTTGGCCCAATAGTTACGCATGGTAGTGCCTACTACTCGGTTTCGATTCGAGAATTCCCTTCGGATAGGTATCTTACCTAGAGCGCACACTGATTTGGATTTCTGAAAGGATAACAATTTTGGGCATATTTTATGTTTAGATAACCCCTCGATGGCGGATGTAAAATATGGATTCAAAATTGGAAATGATGGTTACACACTCATACTACTTTATTTATTAACCCTCCCTTGAGGCTCTGTTATGTAAAGTAGTGGCCAAATAAACGATAGTTAATATATATTTAATGGAGTTTGTTCCATAAACGGATATGTATTAATCGGAAGGGATCCGTGTTCTTGGCTAGTTATTCTATGACTACCCCTCGGTAGCTTAGAAAGCGGTAGCTAGGAATTGTCGTTGTAAGGTATGTGTTTTAAGGGTTTTACACATGAACATTTAGATTGCATATAGATCTTTTTGTTTCATTACAAAATCATATTTTATAAACTGATAGGATGTTTGCTCATACTTATTATATGTTTTCTTATTATAGATCAAAATGTCAAACCTTTTATCTGTGATACTTACGCAAAACAAATTAACTGGCGAGAATTTTAATGACTGGAAAAGGAACTTGCTAATCGTCCTAAACTTTGAGAAACACAGTGTTGTCCTAACCCAACCTCGACCACCTACGCCTGCGATCGATGCTCCTGATAGGGATTTTGTAGCGCTTGAGTGCTGGGACAATTCCAACCTTAGTGCCATGTGCTATATTCGGGCGAGCATGTCTAACGTGCTCAAGAAACAGCATGAGGAACATCAAACTGCTAGGCAGATCATGGATAACCTAGAGGAAATGTTTGGTGAACAAACTATCCAGGCTAAGACCGATGCTATCAAAGGTCTCATGAACTGCAGGCAGAAGGTTAGAACTCCCATCAAGGAGCACATGATGAGAGTCATGGCTTATTTGTCTGAAGCTCAGGCAAATGGGGCTGAGATCGATGCTGCAACTCAACTGGTTATGGTTTTTCAAACCTTATCCAAGGATTTCGATTTGTTTCAGACATCCTACAACCTTAACCGGAAGGAGATGTCTTTAACGGAATTGATGAAGGAGTTGCAAGCCTTTGAGAACATTTTTAAGGGTTTTGGATCTAAGGCTGAGGCAAATTTGGCTGAACCTAATTCGTCTATTCCTAATCCCAAAAGGAAGAAGGAAAATGGGAAGAACAAGGGGAACAAGCCTACGGTGAATGCACTTGCTTCTAAGAAGTCTACCAAGACTAAGAAGAGGAAGGTGGATCCCAAAAAGGTTAAGTGCTTTCACTGTGGGAAGAAAGGACATTTCAAGAAGGATTGCAGAGATTTCCTGGCTTTGCAAAAGCAGAAAGGTAATTTCAATGTCCTGTATCTTGAGGGTTCTTTAGTGAAAGAATCTAAAGATAATTGGGTTATAGATTCTGGAGCTACTAACCATGTTTGTATTTCTCTACATGGGTTCAAGGTAACGAGAAGTCTGCATGAGGAGGACTTTACATTGAGAACCGGCGATGGGACGTTGGTGCGAGCTGAAGCAGTGGGAGAAGGGCATCTTTATTTTGATGAATTTAGGTTTATTATTTTGAGACATTGTTTTTATGTTCCTAATTTTAAGAGGAACCTAATTTCGGTAGCTTGTTTAATTAAAGATTCTTATTCAGTTTATTTTAATAATAAAGTTGTTATTAGGAAAAACAATTCTCTTATCTGTAATGGATGGATGCATGGAAATCTTTATTTTATCAAACCTAAGATGCACTCACTGCTTGATACAGAATTGGAAAAGAACTCTAAAAGACATAAGTCTTCTCACTCTAACAAATCATATCTTTGGCATTTACGACTTGGTCACATAAGCCTTAACAGAATTCAAAGGATGGTAAAAGATGAATGCCTTGACTTGTACGAGGTTGAACCTTGGCCACAATGCGAATCCTGTTTGGAGGGCAAGATGACTAAACGACACTTTGCTGCCAAGGATGATCGTGCCGAGAAACTTTTAGAACTTGTGCATACAGATGTTTGTGGTCCCATGAACATAGAAGCACGTGGTGGGTATGAGTATTATATCACTTTTATTGATGATTACTCAAGTTATGGATATGTCTATTTGATGACCCGCAAAAGCGAAGCCTTTGACAAGTTCAAAGAGTTTCGGGCTGAAGCGGAGAAACGATTAGGCAAGTCTATTAAGACACTTCGATCGGATCGAGGTGGGGAATACCTATCGAATGAGTTCTTAGGATATTTGATAGAGAATGGGATACAATCCCAGTTGACTGCACCTAGTACTCCTCAACAGAATGGTGTAGCTGAGAGAAGGAATAGGACCCTATTGGATATGGTCCGGTCTATGATGAGTTATTCCACTTTACCTTTATCATTTTGGGGGCATGCCATACAAACTGCATGCTATTTTCTGAATAATGTTCCCTCCAAATCGGTTCCTAAAACTCCTTACGAGTTATGGACGAGTAGGAAACCTAATTTGAATCATATTCGAATTTGGGGTTGTCCGGCACACGTCTTGGATAAGGAAGCGAAGAAATTGAAGTCACGATCAGAAGTGTGCTTGTATGTTGGCTATCCAAAAGGGACAAAAGGTGGTCTGTTCTATAATCCAAAGCAAAATAAAGTCTTTGTTTCAACACATGCAACATTCTTGGAGGAAAGTTACATGGAAGACTTTAAACCTCATAGCAAAGTAGTACTTGAGGAGATGACTTCAGGTTTGGATGTTCCTAAAGTCACAGAAAACCCTGCGGAAAAATCACTAAAGAATCAACAACCACAAGAGCTTCGTTGTAGTGGGAGGATTATCAAGGAACCTGAAAGGTACATGTTCAGTGGTGAAGTTTATGAAGCAGAATCCATAGAACATATTGATGATCCGGCTACATACAAGGAAGCTATGGAGGATGTTGATTCTAGTCTTTGGCAAAAGGCTATGAACGTCGAGATGGAATCCATGGATTCCAACGGAGTCTGGAAACTTGTAGACTTACCCCAAGGCATAAAACCGATTGGGTGTAAGTGGGTATACAAGAGGAAGAGAGGTGTGGATGGGAAAGTGGAAACTTTCAAGGCAAGACTTGTAGCGAAGGGCTATACGCAGAAAAAAGGAATCGACTATGAAGAAACCTTCTCGCCTGTAGCAATGCTTAAGTCAATCCGCATTCTTTTATCCATTGCGGCTGCTCTCGATTATGAGATCTGGCAAATGGATGTCACGACAGCTTTCTTGAATGGCTCTCTTGAGGAAGATATCTATATGATACAACCAGACGGGTTCAAGGCAAAAGGCCAAGAAGACAAAGTATGCAAGTTGCTTAAATCCATTTATGGATTAAAGCAAGCATCTCGTTCTTGGAATATTAGGTTTGATCAAGCGATCAAAACTTATGGATTCGAACAAAACATTGATGAACCTTGTGTTTATAAAATGTATCAAGAACGAGAAAGTGGTGTTCCTTGTACTTTATGTGGATGATATATTGCTTATTGGAAACGATGTGGCAATACTATCATCTGTCAAAGTTTGGTTAGCCAAACAGTTTGACATGAAGGACTTAGGAGAAGCTAGTTATGTTCTTGGTATTCAACTCTTTAGAGATAGAAAGAACAAAACGATATCACTCTCCCAAGCTTTATACATTGATAAAGTACTTGAGAGGTTTTCTATGAAGGATTTTAAGAAAGGTGCTCAACCTTTCAGGATTGGAATCAAGCTTTCTAGAGATGAGTGTCCCAAGACATCGGAAGAAAGGGAACATATGAAAAATGTACCTTATGCATCAGCGGTAGGTAGTCTTATGTACGCTATGTTATGCACTAGGCCTGACATTTGTTTTGCGGTTGGAATGGTAAGTCGATATCAGTCGAATCCGGGACCGAATCATTGGGCTGCGGTCAAGCATATACTCAAGTATCTATGGAGAACGAGGGATTATATGCTAGTGTATTCCGGTCAGGTCCTTGTTCCTATAGGATATACAAATTCTGATTTTCAATCAGATCAGGATTCAAGGAAATCGACTTCAGGATCTGTCTTCACCCTTGGAGGTGGTGCCGTTGTGTGGAGGAGTGTTAATCAATCTTGTATTGCTGACTCGACCATGGAAGCCGAGTATGTGGTAGCCAGTGAGGCATCAAAGGAAGCGGTTTTGCTCTGCAGGTTCCTTAGTGACCTTGAGGTCGTTCCTGGTATGGATAAAGCTATGGTGCTCTACTATGACAACAGTGCAGCAGTAGCTAATACCATGGATCCTAGGCATCATAAGAGGAGTAAGCATATTGATAGAAAATATCACATTATCAGAGGCTTTGTTGAGAGTGGAAATGTGACGGTTTGCAAAATTACATCGGAGGACAATCTTGCTGACCCGTTCACGAACACTTTGGTGGCCAGAAGATTCGAAGAACACGTCGAAGGCATGGAGATGCATAATATGTCACATTTACTCGCTTAGGGCAAGTGGGAGATTGTTGGGATCTATAGGTGCCCTAAAGATAGAAAATCAATATTAGAGATTTTCTGTAAATATGACATTTTGATATTAATAAGAGGAAGTTATTCATGTTTAATAAGTTGTGTCCTATTTACTTTCATTTGTTGATTGTATGATTATTTTGAGCAAATATAAAATACTCCTAGGCTGTTGGTAATATATCGAATTACCATATGTATACGGGGTATGCATAGAAGACGTGGTAATTTGATAACAGTCTAAATAAATAGTCCGCAATCAACGGAATAAGATTTGGGGATCTTATTCATGATAAGATTGTAAAGGTTGTCTACTTCCTTGGAGGAATGGTTTGTCTTGACCATCGGATAGGTTCCGAGTAGAAACTTTAATGTATACCAGTATTGAGGTATGACATTGGATTGGACCTAAAGTGTTAATTGATTCGGTTTAATAATTCCGTTTATAAGAATCAATGATACTTTGATTATCATCCTGCATTAATCTTAATCCTGAAATGATTACTTGAGTTCGCATCCATGACTTATGTACTTTGATGCACTAAAAGTGAGACACTGTTAATTCATGGTTAACATACTTGTGTTTTGGGTGCATGACTTATGGATGGAGAAATCAAGATTCATAGATACGGAATCCATAGCTATCTTAACGATAGTAAATGTTATCTACTTAAAGGCATTATTCGGGGATTGAAAGATTGTATAACAAGATCTTGGCCATCGGCTTACTTTGTGTTCTCTGATGGTTTACCAATTGTATGGTTTTACAATTGGTGGTTCTTTCAATGGAGAATAATGGAACTTTAAGTTAAAATGATTGAAAAGGTAAAACGGAAAAAGTCCTTAATTCAATCATGGATAACAGATGGGGATTAAGCAGGCGATGAACAAATCATGGAAGAAGCACTACATGAGAGAGCTTTCATAATACGGTATGTAAACAGGAGTTCAGCTTCAAACTTTTAGTGGAATAGTTTTGAAGTTGATAATTGATGAATAATTAATCTGGGATTAATTTTTCACAATTATAGGAGCCTTTTTACATATTTCCATTGGGTCCCTCTATTAGCTCATATAGTTCCACGAAGCGTCTCGGGATTTGTTCTTAATGAGATCGGTAAATTGTAAATGGAATTTTGTAATGTCTATTAAGACATGGTACTCTCTAACATGCAATCCAGAAAGGATTGGACATGTGAAATTTGTAGACAAATGATTTGTCAACATGTGATTGGTTAATTTGAATTTTAAAAATAAGATTGTGTTTGAATTTTGGAAAACAAAATTTTTCTCTCCTAATTAAAATAGGTGCACGTTTTTAATTGTATGGAAGGAAGAAAATTTTGTTTCAAAATTATTTAAATATATTCCTAACATTAAATTATTAATTGGTTTAAATAATGGAGATTATTTCATGGATTTTTCTTTCCTAATTAAAGAGGTGCAGGGTTTTTGTGAGGAAAGAAAATTTGAAATATTTCATTGATTTAAATTAATTAATATGGATAATGTTTATGGAAAATATTTATTCAAATATGTGAATCCTATTTAAATTCGAAAAGGTTTAAAAGAAATTTGAATCAAGATAGGACTAGGATCTTTTGACTAGTTTAGATTCTTGATTTAAAATTTGAACAACCAATCATGATCTATCTTATTTGTGGCCAAATTTTTAGTTGAGATTTCCTCTTAAAAAATTGTTTTTAGGTTCAATGAATCTAGCCCTAAAGTTGTATGATCTTTTGGTTCAAGATTTATCCGGAAAATAATTATTAATTATTTTTCAAGTAGGAGATAAATTTTGAAAAGGATTGGAATACTATATAAAGGCTAGGAGTTCTTGAAAAACCAATTTTTGATATTTTTTAAAGGAAAAAACGTTTTTGGAAGAATAAAAATTTATTTTAGGTTTCTTCCACATCAAAAATTCGGCTTTCTTGTGAGAGAAAAAAAAAAAAGAAAATTCCATTGAATCAAAACTGCGAGGAAGGTTAAACCGAGTGATAATTTTTCATAGGAGGTTAACCGGTTCTTGTTTTGTAGTTTTGAAGAAAGAAGTTGGATCAAATTCTCAACGAGGATCATCGGAATTGAGAAGGAGGGATCTAGACTTCGGAAAGTATTACCGGTCGCTTGGATTCATAGAACGTGTGCCCACACACACTCTGAGACGTGGAACTCGAGAATAGTAGAGAAGACACGTTGGTCAAACGCTCTAGAAATTCCGGAATCCAAGAGATAAGGTACGTTTGATCATGAATTTAATTTATTATTATATGCATCATGAGCTTCTTTTCCGAAAACGGCATAAAATTTTTAAAACTTCCGCTGCGCCATAACTCCAATACCGGATCCGATTTTTCAAACAAAAGACCACCGACAATGTTGGTTATTTGCTTTGGTCGCTTGTGCCGGCTACAAAATATTTTGATAGAATATTTTTGATAATCTATTAGAAATTTTCTTTTTAACATAAATGGCCTGACATACCTAATTTCAGTAGCTAGTCACTTATCACCGGAATATTATGGTATTTTTATAAGCTATCATAATATATATTTTTTAGACATAGATGAGTGGCCATATCTGTAATACCTGATTTTTCTATGTTACTATTTCCTTTTCAAAGGAATTAAATGTATGCCGTAAAGGCATTTACCAAAAAGTTCGATTTAAAACTTTACTATGTGTTATGAGTTCTTATAGCATTATACGACTCAACAATGATTGTTTTGATAAGCAAATGGCCTTTTCGGATGAAAAGAGACGAAATTTGCATGATTTTAGGAAAGTCAAAGGGTTGACCAAAAAAGTCAAATTTGACCCGAAAAAGTCAAAGTTTGACTAAGATGATCAAAATGATAATTGTAATTTTGTGACATGCAGTATGGGAGAAATACTGCGAAAACCCATTTTTCGGGTAAAATAGCATAAATGAGAACTAAAACCGCCATAGAAAAATCAAACACACTAAGTTAGGGCGCAGGGCAAAAGGGCTCGAGAAAATAAGAAAAAATTTTTCCAGTCCGAATTTTACACAGGTAAAATTTTGACTGCAGTATAAAATATCAATACTGTGTATTAGTAAAACACAGTATTGGATTTATCTATGTTAAGTTTAAAATTAGATTGTTTTTCAAAGAAATAGCCAAACAAGGTTCTTTAATTATGACATCATCACTTTTTGAATTATGACCTCATAAATTTTTGTGAACCAAGCCAGCAAGACAAGTGTCTTGCTTCTAGAAATTTTTTTCCTTCTTGCCCAAGCTAATGGGCGGCCACCTTGCATGGTTCTCATGCATTTTTTTAAAATTTTAGGGGTCAAATTTTAATTTTTGAAAGTTTCCCCTTGTCTATAAATAGGGGTGAGTGCTATTCATTTTTATTGAAAATCTTAGCAAAACTCTTGCAAATTTTCTCTAGAAAATCCGAGAGAGAGAAAGAGAAAGTGAGGAAGGAAAAACCAAAAATTTTCTTAAGCCAATCTTAGGGTTAGGTTCGGTTTTGTCAAGAAATCAAGAGGGAAAGTTTGGAAAAAATTTTCTAGCCCTTTCTTGGAGTGAGTTGCCGAGTGGGGGAGGAAAGAAAAACAAGAGGAAACCCAAAAATTTTCAAGGGGAAATCCTAGGGTGGAATTCGGATTTCATCTAAAACCAAGAGCAAGCTTGGAAAAAAATTTGGGACCATTTTCTTTCTTGGTGCAGCCCATGGGTTTAGTGGGAAAAAGGAAAGGAAAAATTCAAAATTTTGGGTGAAAAACTCTTGGTGTGGTCGAGTCATAGGTGGAGGACAGATTTGAGGTCAAAAAGAAAATTTTGGTGCCACTTTGGTGTGAGGAAAACCGGTTGTGGAGCTAGGGGCCAAGAGTGAAAATTTGGTGCAAACCCTAAGCCAACCCTTGATTAGTTCAAGGTATTTTTCAAAGCCCTAACCCTATTTTCGTTCAAGTTTTTAAATTGAAGTTCAAATGTATTTCAAGCAAAGTTTGTAAGAGCATAAGCTCACAATTTTAATTTCTTGCCCTTAGTTAGTTTTAGTGCTTGATTAGATTTATCTAAGGGTGGTTTGGTTTATTTATGCAATCTAATATGCTTATGATTTGTTGAATGTTTAGGATTGCATGCTAGGTTGTTTACATAAGGTTATATGTCCCCAAGCAAGTGTGTAAGAATGTGGATGCATATTAGGGTATGAGATGTGATTTTATGGCATGAATGAACAAGTGTATGCAAACTAGAAAACCATGCAGCCAAGGACTAGGGCAGTCAGCTTTTGGGGCTGCATGGGCACGTTGGGTTAGCATGTTTGAATGTATGGGATGATAGAAACATTGCATGATTGTTATGTAAGCTCCCGAAGTGGTCGGTCGAGATAGAATCCACGAATTAGGACGTAAACCGAACTTAATAACCGAAACTGCCAATTCGGATTCGAAACTGGCCAGTTTCGGGAAAGTGGAAATTTAACGCCTTTAGAGGCCGAACTGGGTGAAACGTAAAACACAAAAGTTATAGACTAGGGTTTTTCCTAGGGGGCTTCATGGACCGTTTCCCAAAATGAGGCTCCAATGGCCTCCATTTTTACAGAAAACCGAGACTGGTCTGCCCAGACCCAGTCTATACGACTAGCGAGATTCAAACGAAAACTGACAAAGATATAGGTAGAACTGGAATTTTCTTAAAACATGAAAGTTTTAGAATTTTTCGAGAGCTAAAACTTTTGTGAAGACAAGTTTTTCAAATTTAATCTGGATTTTTAAATATAAGCTGATTTCTAAAAACTGTGCAGGGAGTAAGAAATTCCTGCACAGGATTTTCTAGAACCTACTTAGGAAAACTGTTTTTCCTTTCAAAAGGCACTGTTTTAACTGTGAAAACTGTTCCAAAGGCAGTTTTCGACCTTCAGCCATTTTATAAATTATGTTTTAAGAACCAAGAATTTTTATGAGTAATTAAGGGAGTTTTTGAGCTTAATTACTAAACTTTTTCAAGGATAAAGAAAAAGGGAATTTTTGAGCTAAGTTTATAAAATCAAGCAAAGACGGATGGTGACCGGGGAATTATACCCGAGTTACCGGGCTTAGCCCCAAAACCCGAGGTTAACTCGAAGAGAGTTGACTTTAGTAACATTAGAGGTTAATATTGGTTAACCTAGTATGAATTAAGATAAGCTTTAAGCCCGAGGTTAGGTGATGGCCTAACCCTATACGTTTGCGTATGAGATTAGCATGGAAGGTTATCCAACGTAACCTACTAGGTCGTAGTATGAGTTTAATAGGGCTACTATTGTAACCACACTTAAGATAAATTATGATTTATATTTTAGGGGACATATAACCAAAGCATTGCATGAATGTTGGTTGAGAACTAACATATTATGGTCATAGATTATAGACCTTACCTAAGTCTTTCCGTTAAGCAGGAAGTACGCTGCAGCTGAGCCCCGAAGTGGAACAGCGTAACATCAGGCATAGACAAGGTAAGTACAACACCGCCTACAACATAGGCTATTAGTTGTATACCTACCTAGATATATTTGATGTGATATGTGCTATATGCTATGAATGAATGCCATGTTATATGTAATATGATAAGTCTATGTTATGAAATATGCTAAATAAGCAATGTATGCTAAGTTAAGAGAATGATATGACTATGAAGCATGAATAAGTGACATCAAGCTGTATGCTCACTAACTATAATAAGAATAATAAGTTTAAGAATGACAAGATGGAAAGAAGAGAAAGGCGACAAGTTGCCTGTGTCGTACCACCCGTCTAAGGTCGGGTTGGACTGTGGATTGAGTTGGACTTGGACTGGCCGCCCTAACCAATCCATAGTTGCGCGCCAGGTATGAACACTCATGTTAAGAGCCCCTAAGTAAGATAAGAAACGATGAAATAAGAAAGCATAACATGAACATAATTGGTTTATGCATGCTATATGCAATGATGTGTTATGAAATGAAATCGATTGTTATGTCATGGATAGGATATGATGTATAGTTATGTGTCGCGGTATAGGAGTCGTGCTTGCTGAGCGAAAGCTCATTGTTTTAAGTTTATGTTGTAGGTAAACAACCTGCCAGCAGTTGATGGTACAAGGTGGAGTCGCGTGGTCGGGCACTGTGAAATGTGGGAAACGGAAGCCGCTACGCGTTTCGAAATTATATGAGTATTATGGGATGTTTAATAACTGCTATTTAATTAGTGTTAATGCTCGTATGCATAGATACTATTATTCGTTCATACTTTACATTTCGTAGCTTTCTTTATGCACTGTATAAAAAAAAAAATTTCCGCTGCGTTTCACGTAATAAGTAAGTAAGTTTCGTATAAGTTATCTCATGATTGTATGTACGTAAGTATGGTAATGGCCTGTGCTAGGCGGGTCATTACAAGAGTTGGTATCAGAGCGGTTTCCCTGCGACATGATTTCACAGTTGCCTGCTATCGCCTCCATCATTGTAAGTTAAGTTTTAGTTTTATTTTATTTTATGTATATGCGTAGATACTTATGATCGAGTTATGTATGATAGACGCGATATCATGGATCCGATACAAGTCAAGGAGGATCGAGAGGCGGTCGTGACATTCTATAGGTCGCAGCCGTTATATTTCGACAGCACGAGACGGTCAGTGTCTATCGGAGCATGGCTCTACGACATGGAGCTGATATTCGAGATATGCCATATAGAGGCACATCTACAGGTCTCGCTCGCCAGCCGATGCTTGATAGGAGATTCCCTATTGTGGTGGGTTACTCTTGGAGAGAGACAGATGCCCAGCCGTACTTGGGCACATTTTCGGACCGCCGTACTCGCACGCTATGGACCGCTACTAGCTAGAGGGGTCGACGAGCCTATCCGTGATCCCGCGATCTACCGAGACATGCGACACTCTCGATATCAGAGATTCTCACAGGATTGGCATACGTATCCAGGGGAGACTATGAGCCATTATTGCTGGAGGTTTCAGGAGACGATGCTCCCATACATCCCCCAGGATATTCCGCAACCCGAGTTGGAGGCACTGGTACTCTTACGAAACGGGGTACCGACTCACATTTGCCCGTTTGTTCCATCGCCTACCCTAGAGATGACCGTCGGCAGCTTGATTGACGACATACTAGAGGTCGAGACCATTGCCCAGATATTACATGCTGACGACCACGCCGATGATTTCCAGGCTCCTATCGATGATGATGCCGGGCAGGGGGAGCCGCAGTACGAGGTAGGACCCTTATTTCCCGAGGACCCGATCCCAGCGGTTCCGGTACAGGAGATCTCGGCTGAGGAGGCTGCGGATCCGATGGACGCTGATGACACTGCGGATGACGACGTTGTACCTATAGATCCGCCAGAGGACCCCCCGGTTATCGTTATCTCCAGCGACGAGGAGGACGATGATGAGATAGAGCCTGAGCCCGAGCAGGGTGGTTTGATAAAGGATTTGGACGACCTTGATGATCTCGAGGAGGTTCATTTTGATGATGAGCCTGAAGAGATTATGTACGATGATGCAGACTGGGATGTAGACTCAGATTCTGACTCAGACGCGTCAGTGATTACACTCGAGGTCATCGTATAGATTAGGACCGACTCAGTACATTTCTTTTTGACAATAGGACTGACTATATTAGTTTGTCATTCGGACGTTAGGTTGTACGTATGTACGATGGGAAAGTGTTAGACACTTCTATCGGGAATTTTGGCCGTAAAAATGTAAATATGTATGTACAGTATGATGTTCCTTTGAAAATATTGTAAATGTTAATATGAACGGTATGTATTTTTGAAACCGTTAAAAGTATGTACTTTTGAAACAAGGAAAGTAATGTACTTTTGAAATGATGTACTTTTGACACAGTGGTGTACGTTTGAAATTGTACAAAGAGACCGTGTGAAAACGGGATATATGATAAAAGTTATGTTATGATTTTGAGAAGTACGAAAAGTATCTGTGTGATACGAAAATGCCACTAAGCTATGGCATGATATGTGTATTAATGTGATGTTACGATGTGTATGATATGAATAATAATAGCAAGACGTGATGTTTTAAAGTACGATAGTACAAGATCTGCATGAAAGAAAAGATATTGATAGTATGAAAATATCTTTTCTTATAATAGGAAGTTAGAAGATGGTACGTCCACGCAGAACCGTACATGTGAATCCACCCCAGCCGGATTTAGCGACCGTAGTAGCTAACCTACAACGACAGTTGCTGGAACAGCAACAAGAAACGACTAGACTTCGAGAACAGTTAGGTCGGATGAACTAGGGACCCCAGGTCCATGAAGTTCCACAACAAGCGCCATAAGTTCCCCCAGTGGTACCTCAGGTACCCAATGTTCATCCGGAAGCTCAACCGGAGGTTCAACAAGAACTCTCTCGGAATGCTGAAATTCCGATGGCACCAGCCGAAATACAAGTAAACCCGCCGTTAGTACGAGAGGATCTGCTATACGAGCGTTTTAGACGTATGAAGGCACCCGAGTTCGAGGGGCCTACAGACCCGATCGCAGCCGACAACTGGCTGATTGATATCCAAGATAACTTGGATTTCATGAGGCTTATGGAGCAGGAGAAGGTACTTTGTGCTTCCTTTGCTCTTAAGAAATACGCGAGGCACTGGTGGATGATAGTGCAGATTCGCCGGGATGTCATGGCTATGACCTGGTAGGATTTTGTGAATGAATTTCACACTATGTACTACAGCCGAGAGGTTCTTGCCGTGCAGCAGGATGAATTTACCAACTTTAGACAAGGGTCAATGACAGTGATGGAAGCCGTCAAGAGATTTGAGCAACTCGCTCGATTGTGTCTGAACTTGGTACCAAATGAGCCAGAGAAGGTGAGACTAATGATGAAAATGTTCCGTACGGATATTGCCAAGCAAGTAAGTGCTGGCAGTAGTCCACCAAGGACGGTGTCAGATTGCATCAGTCGAGCCATAAGAGCTGAGTATTGGATCAACCGAGATAAGGAAGCTATGGCTCAAATCTTGAAGGCGAGGAAAGAAGAGAAGACAGCCGCTAAGCCAACGTAACCTCATCAAGGTTCGGACGCGAATTCGAAGGGTCAAGCCAGCAACCCTGCCCAAAGTCCCAAGCAGTTTGGGAAGAACAAGCGGAAGGGAAATTTTAACGGCCAGGGTCAACAGAGAAATTTTCCCCAGAAAAGGAATAACCGGGGAAATAAGGGGAACAACGTTAATTACCCCACTTGTGAAAACTGTGGGAGGAAGCACCCCGGAGTCTGCAGAAGGGGGACAAATACTTGCTACATATGTGGCAAGGAGGGACATTATGCGAGGAACTACTCTCAGAATAATCAGAATCAGCACCCTCCTTATCAGAACCGGAACCCCAACCAACGCCAACTGCACGCAGTCCAAGCTAGGCTTGAGGACCTTCCATAGCACAAGGCAGATTGAAGGCACCTGAACCTCAAGCCAGAATTTATGCTTACACGAAAGGAGACGCCGAGGCAGGAACATCACACGTGGTGACAGGTCAGATTTCTATCACCACCTATGATGTGATTACATTGTTTGATTCTGGCGTTACTCATTCGTTTATATCAATGGAGTTCGCTCAGAAATTAGGCAGCAGTGTGAATAGGGTAGAACAACCTTTCAATGCTTCTTTGCCATCTGGAGAAATTTTGTGGTCCAACTTTTGGATCAAAATATTCCCGTTATTATCTGTGGCAGAGAATTACTTGTAGATCTCATCGCAATCAAACTCCATGATTTCGATGTGATCTTGGGGATGGATTTCTTAGGAAAGTACGACGCTAAGATTGACTATCGAAAGCGTTGTGTAACGTTTAGCCTAGATGACAAGGACGAGTTTAACTTCTACGGACAACCCCGGAATTCCGCCACCAAATTTGTTTCGGCAATAAAAGCATGGAAGATGTTAGCTAATGGATGCCAGGGGTATTTAGCTAACATGGTAGACAAGGATCAGGAGAAGGAGTCAACACCGGAAGATGTTCCCATTATAAGGGAATATGTGGATGTCTTTCCACAGGATTTACCCGGACTCTCGCCAGAACGTGAAATTTCGTTCGAAATCGAGCTGTTACCCAGAGTCGCACCGGTATCGAAAGCGCCGTATAGAATGGCACCGGCAGAACTAAGAGAGCTCCAAGTACAGCTACAGGAACTGCTGGACAAAGGGTTCATCCGACAGAGCCACTCTCCGTGGGGAGCACCTGTCTTGTTCGTAAAGAAAAAGGATGGATCACTACGTATGTGCATCGATTACCGGGAGCTAAACAAGATTACGATCAAGAACAAGTACCCTCTCCTGAGGATTGACAATCTCTTCGATCAACTCAGGGGAGCGGTCGTATTTTCGAATATCGATTTACGTTCAGGTTACCATCAGCTTCGGATCAAGGAGTCAGACATCTCCAAGACAACCTTCTGAACGCGATATGGGCACTATGAGTTCCTAGTCATGCCGTTTGGGTTGACCAATGCCCCAGCCGCTTTTATGGACCTTATGAACCGTGTGTTCAAGGAGTATTTGGATAAGTTCGTAATTGTCTTTATTGACGATATTTTAATTTATTCAAGGTCCAAGGGGGAGCATGAGCATCACCTTAGATTGGTGATGGAAATGCTAAGGCGACATCAGTTGTATGCTAAATTCACAAAATGTGAATTTTGGCCAGAAAAGGTTCATTTTTTGGGGCATGTAGTGTCAAAGGAAGGAATTTCCGTGGACCCAGCAAAGGTAGAAGCAGTCAGTATGTGGCCAGTACCCAGAAATGTCACCGAGATAAGGAGCTTTCTTGGATTGGCAGGATACTACCGAAGATTCGTGGAAGGATTTTCGAAGATTGCAGCACCTCTCACTGCCCTTAACCGAAAAGAAAAGAAATATGAATGGACTCCGAGATGCGAGGAGAATTTTCAGGAACTTAAGAGGAAGCCCTGTACTAATAATTCCTGATGTAGACGCAGGAAACTTCGTGATTTACAGTGACGCTTCTAAGAATGGATTAGGAGCTGTTCTGATGCAGAATGGGAAGGTAGTAGCGTATGCATCACGACAACCAAAGAATCACGAGAGGAATTATCCTATGCACGACCTGGAACTAGTAGCAGTGGTCTTTGTACTCAAGATTTAGAGGCATTAACTATACGGAAATAGATGCGAAATCTACACCGATCATCAGAGCCTCAAGTATATTTTTACTCAGAAGGAGTTAAATATGAGGCAACGTAGATAGTTAGAGCTCGTAAAGAATTATGATTGTGAAATCCTTTACCACCCTGGAAAGGAAAATAGGGTAGCAGATGCGTTAAGTAGGAAGGCAGTAGGCATGCTAATGTCTATTGAAGCATTTCCTAGGCCTCTGCAAAGGGAGATCGCTGATTTCAACATAGAGATGATAACGAGAAGATTATCTTCGCTAACTCTTAAGTCTGATCTGCTAGACTCCATCAAGGCGCAACAAGGAAAGGATTCCTCATTGCCAAAAGCCCAACTTTTTAGCGAGAAGAACACGGAATTTAGGACTTCCGACAACGCCGTTATCTACTTCCAAGGGAGAATCTGTGTTCCGGATATGGAAGACTTGAAGAATCAAATAATGTCAGAGGCACATAAAACGCCATACTCCATACATCCAGGAGCTTCCAAGATGTACAAGGATCTCCGAGAAGCCTATTGGTGGCCCAACATGAAGAACGAAATAGCAGAATACGTGTCAAAGTGCCTAACTTGTCAAAAAGTTAAGGCTGAACACCGATATCCAGGAGGTGAATTGCAGAAAATCGAACTCCCTGAGTGGAAATGGGAGCAAATTACCATGGATTTCGTCGTAGGACTACCCAGGACTACAAGTGGGAACGACACGATTTGGGTTATTGTCGATCGATTGACTAAATCGACTCACTTTATCGCGATTAAAGCCACTTTTTCGGTAAAAAAATTGGTAGAAATCTACGTAGCTCAGGTTGTTAAACTGCATGGAGTTCTAAAATCGATTATCTCAGATCGTGATGGACGCTTCACTTCGCGATTTTGGACGAGTGTTCACGCTGCCATGGGGTCGAAATTGAAGTTTAGTACGGCATTTCACCCCCAAACTGATGGTCAATCGGAGAGAACCATTCAGACACTAGAGGATATGATGAGATCATGTGTCTTGGATTTCAAAGGAAATTGGGATCAGAAGCTGTCACTGATCGAATTCTCCTATAATAATAGTTATCATGCTTCAATTGGGATGGCTCCATTTGAAGCATTGTATGGACGGAAATGTCGATCACCCATCCATTGGCAAGAAGTTGGGCAGAAGTAGCTGCAAACCACGGACTTCATTGAGAAGACTTTCGAGGATATCAAGAGGATCAAGCAAAGGCTCGACGTAGCCTTTAGCCGACAGAAAAGCTATGCTGACAAACGTCGAAGACCGTTGAAGTTTCAAGTCGGGGATGCCGTCTTTATCAAGATTGCCTCTATGAAAGGGGTAATGTAATACCTACTTTTTCCATGATTATTATTTCCTTTATAGAGGAATTGAATGCATGCCGTATCGGCATTTTAGAGAAAAGTTCGCTTTAGAACTTCAATATGTGTTACGAGCTCTTATAGTTTTATAAGACTCGAATATGCTTGTTTTGATTGATGAATGGTCTTTTCGGATGAAAAGAGATGAATTTTGCATCATTCTAGTAAAGTCAAAGGGTTGACCAAAAAAGTCAACTTTGACCCGAAAAAGTCAAAGTTTGACCAAAATGGTCAAAACCCTCACTGTACAATTTTATGAGATACAGTATAGGAAAAATACTGTGAAAAACTCATTTTTCGGATAAGATGACATATTTGAGAACTAAAACCACTATAGAAAAATCAAGCACGCAAAATTAAGGTACAGGGCAAAAGGGTTTGGAAAAATAAAGAAAAAATTTTTCAGCCCGATTTTTCACAGATAAAATTTTTATGACAGTATAAAATATTAATACTGTGTATTAGTACAACACAGTATTAGATTTATCTATGTTAAGTTTAAATTATACAGTTTATTGGAAAAAGGAGCCAAACAAGCCATTTTCTATTTATGACATCATAAATTTTTGATTTATGACATCACCAACTTTTTCAAGAACAAATCTCCACATGACATGTGTCTTGTGCTAGCTATTTCTTGGTTGTTTTCCACTCCAAAACAGTCGGCCAAAAGGGGGGTTTTTGTGCAAGATTTCAAAAATTTTGGGGGCCAAATTGTAAAGAATTTTGTGTCCCACATTGCCTATAAATAGGGCTGCCCTCCACCCCATTTAAATCAGAAAAAGCAGCCATATTATGCCCAAAATTCTTCAGCCAAAACCGAGAGCAAGTGGGAAGAAAATCTGAAAAAAAATTTTGGAACCAACTTGTGTTAGTGTTGTTCGGTTTGTGTGGGAGAGCTAGAGGAAGTGAGAAAAAATTTTTCCAGCCTTGTTCTTGGCTGTAGCCATGGGCAGCAAGCAGGGAAAGAGAGAAAAAAATTTCAGAAATTTAAGGGAAACTTTAGGGGGCAAGTTCGGGTGTGTTTCTACCAACCGAAAACAAGATTTGAACAAGTTTTGGAGTCTATTTCCTCCCTGTAGGCAGCCGCTAGTTGTGCAGGATTTTAAGGGAAAAATTTTCAGATTTTGAGTCCTAAGGGGTGGTGTGGCCGTGCACTAGGTAGGGGCCAAATTTGAGAGCCAAAACAGCCCATTTGGTGTTCAATTGGTGAGCCAAAACCGGGTTGCAAGTCTAGAGCCAATCCCTATCCACTTCAAGGTAAATTTTTCAAAAGCTCAAATCCTTTTTCCAATCAAGTTTTTAAGTTCAAATTTAAATGTATTTGTTCAAGCTAATGGTTGTAAGAGCATAAGCTCACTAATTTAGTTTATGCCCTTAAATGTGCTTGATTAGGTTGTTAGATGTGGTTTGGTTCCTTTATGTTCATTAATATGTTTATGTTTGTTTGGTATGCTAGGATTGCATGCTAGAAGTATTACATGAGGTTATATGTCCCTTAGGGTATGAATGAGCATGTGTATGAATGGTTTGAATTTATTTTGGTATGTGATGAATGTATGGAATGAATGGTTGAACATGCTAGCCATGCAACCCTAGGTTAGGAGCCGGTTTCTATGGGCTGCATGAACGGGTTAGGGCTGCATGTTGGGACATGCAAGACGTTAGGAACGCTGCATGACGTGTCTTTAAGCTCCCGATGTGATCGGTTGAGGTAGAAACCGAAAACTAGGACGTAAACCAAACTTAGTAAGCAAGGCTGCCAGTTCGGGTTCCCCACTGATCAGTCGCAGGAAATTGGTAATTGCAGGCCTTTAGAGGCCGAATGGGCAAAAACGTAAAACACGTAAGTTGTAGAATAGGGTCTTTCCTGGGGGGCAACGCCAACCGTTTCCCAAAATAAGGTTCCAAAGGCCTCTATTTTTACAAAAAACCGAGGATGGTCCATCAGGACGCCGTTTTTAGGATCACCGAGATTCAAGTAAAAACTGGTATTAATCGGTGCAGAATCAGAATTTTTGTAAAACATGAAAGTTTTAGATCTCTTTGAGAGCTAGAACTTTCGTGAAGGAAACTTTTTCAAATTCCTAAAGGATTATAAGTTACACCTTGAAATCTGAAAACTGTGCAGGGAGCAAAATGTTCCTGCACAGATTTTTATAGAACCCATAGAGAAAAATGGTTTTTTCTGTTTTAACACGCTGATTTGAACATGGAAACTGTTCCAAAGACAGTTTCAAACCCTCAAATGTTTTAAAAGCCATGTTTTAAGATTCAAGGATTTTTAAGGGGAATTATAGCAGTTTTTCGGCTTTTATGCCAAAAGCTTTTTCAAAGATAAAGATAAGGGATTAAAAGGTTCAAGTTCAAGGTTTGCTAGGTAAAAAGTTAAGACAAACGGTGATCGGGAATTTATACCCGACTCATAGGGCTTAGCCCCAAAGCCCGAAGTTGACCCGAACGGAGGGTTGACTTTAGTAACCTAGAGGTTGACTTCGGTTAACCTAATTCGGATTAGGATTACAATAAGTTTAAGGTTAGGTGTTAGCCTAACCTTTATACGCTCTCACATGTGATAAATTTGAAAGGTTATCCAACGTAACCGCACATAAAATGTTTTAAGATAGGGGGACATATAGCCAATGCATTGCATGAATGTTGGTGGATAACCAACATTATTATGGTCATAGGTTAGAGTATTAACTAGTCCTTCGATTAAGCAGAATATAACCTGCAGCTGAGCCCCGAGGTGGAACAGCATATCACCAGGCATAGACAAGGTAAGTACAACGCTGCCTACAGCACAGGCTACTAGTTGTATACTTGCCTAGATATTATTGTTGTGCTATGTATTGTGATGTGATGTTATGTTATATGTATGTAGTAAGTTTATGCTTTGAAATGTGTTAAGTAAGCAACGTATGCTTACGAAATATATCATGTGCATATGAATGATGATAAAATGTCATCGAGCGGGATGTTCATGAAATAAAACCATGTATGACACGATTAAGAATGATAAGGTGAAAAGTAAGTAAAGGCGATACGTCGCCTGTGTCGTGCTACCCGCACCAGGTCGGGTTGGACTGTGGGTTGAGTTGGATATGGTTTGGCCGCCCCAACTAATTCATAGTCGCGCGCCGGGTACGAACACATACATGTTAAGGGCCCCTAAGTAGAACAGGTAGTTACAGAAATAAGTGAGCATAATATGAACATAATTGGTTCATGCATGCTATATGTCTTGAAGTATATGCAGTAAATGATATTATGTTGTGATATAAGTTTACAAGTCGCGGTATAGGAGTTGTACTTGCTGAGCGAAAGCTCATTGTGTTAAGTTTGTGCTGTAGGTAAACAACCTGCTGGCATTTGATGATGCAAGGTGGAATCGCGTGGCCGGGCACTGTGAATGGTGGAAAATGGGGACTGCTACGCGTTTTGTTAATTATGTTTTATGTTTCGTATATGTATATACGCCTTATATAAAAAAAAAAAAAAAATTTCCGCTGTGTTTCATGTAATAATTAAGTAAGTTGTAAAAGCTATGTATGAATGCATGTATGTATGTACGGTAACGGCCTGTGCTAGGTGGGTCGTTACAGGTAATGCGATTCGGCAAAAAGGGGAAGCTTAGTCCACGGCACACGGGACCATTTGAAATCCTTGAGAGGATTGGGAAAGTCGCGTATAAGCTCGCCCTACCGCCGGAGTTAGCGTCGATGCACAACGTTTTTCACATTTCGATGCTCAAGAAATATGTTCCAGATCCTTCTCACGTACTCAGTCAAGAAACGGTAGAGGTTCAGACTGATCTAACATACGAGGAGAGACCCGTTAGAATTCTTGATAGGGAAGATAAGGTTTTAAGAAATAGAATTATTCCCATGGTTAAAGTATTGTGGCGAAACCACAAG